>JAJFZO010000433.1:1200000-1946777 GCA_021397835.1 Moringa oleifera
TACAACTTATAAACTAACCCAAAAAATCTGTAATCTAATATGAACAGTTTTACAAATATTAAAGTTCAGAAGCAACAGGAAAACAGAAATCATAAAAAAAAAAAATCACAAACAATATGAATCCATGTAAAAAGAAAATTACCAATTTACAGTCAGGCCTATAATAATAGAAAAATACATTAACTTTGGATCACTAATTATGTAAAATGTTACTCATCAGCAATAAGAGAAATTAGTTGAAATACAGAATTCTTAAATAAAATCTCACCATGACATTATAATGATCAGTCATCATTGCTATAAGGCCAACCACAGAAGCTGTTCCATCTGGAAGGGATAAGTACGCCTGAAAATAAAAATTATACTAGTTTTACACAGGTTTAGAGCCAAAGGTGCTCAAACTAAAACATGTGCAATTAAAGATAGATGCCATATTTACTTAGCAACATGACGCAAATATAAAGACTTAAAAATTACGAGAAAAAAATATAATTGGTAAGATAAAAAAGACCACTATAATTACCATAATTATGTAATAAATTAATCAGGATAGACTGTGCATACCCTATTCATATTATAAAGGGCCTCAACCATTTCAATAGATCTATTACGCACTACAGCAGCCACCTGAACAACATCAGGAATTAAAAAACAATAAGAATTGGAAAATCAGAGAATACAATTTCACAGGTAACATTTAATCACAGAAAAATGCCAACTTGATGCTTTGCCAGGCAATTGTCAAAATACCTATCATGATAACAAACAATGGTATACCTTCTTCCAGTCTTTTCCATACTTCCGATAGGCTTCATAAAAGCGCTCAAGCTCAACCTGGGTCCACTGTGATCCTAACTTATCGGACAACTTCTTCTTCTAAGAAGAAAATACAATAGTTAACACATTGGAACAATACCCAATCAGACTTCTATAATAAGTGCAAAAGCTGTGAAGCCTAGTGTAAAGAAATGTGGGGATGCCTGAGTTTGCCAGCAGAATTATTTCAAAAGCATGCTAGAATGAGGCTTGAATTTGCATTTAATAGATACTTGCCTCAAGAACAACACTGCTAGTAGATAGTCAATGCTTTTAATGGGAGACCAAATGTTAATATATCATGGCCCACTATACTCAACCAAAGTAAGATGGAGCTAAATGCAAGAGTATCAAAGGGTAAATAATGAATGAAATATTAGTGCAACCATGGCGATATAAAGCATGTCAATTGAAGTCCAGAGTTCTATTATGATTGCATAGTCAAGGAAGCTACACCTAGCAACACAAAGACTTACCCGTTGCTTATTTCTGCTTGAATTGCGAACATCATTATCAGGAGAGACTTCATTTGAGAAGCGCTTGTTGACACTTCTAGATTTTCTTGCAGGTCCCATGAGTAAGCTGGCCTTCCAAAACATTTAACCAACAAATTAGCACATGAGGTTGATTGAGTATGGACTGAATACTACTACTACTACTAATGTTAAACATAATTTTTGTAAGCTTTCAATCATATATCACAGTTCCTCAACCCTTTTGTCAATGGACCAATATGATCTATCACAGTAAGTGTTGACCACCAAAGCAGCTTTCTTAAAGAACAAAATAAAAGAATTTGATATCTTATTGTAGGCTTAGCCAAGATTTTATTTAAAAATAGAAAATAAGAAAAAGAACAACACCCAAAACCATCTAAATTTGATTTCCCCAAAGATCCACTCCAAGATTTTAAATTAAAATAGCATTTTGTCCCTTAAAACCCATATCACACAGACCCTCCACAAAAAGACCCATATTCAAATTCACTATAGATAAACCAAACAAATTGTTTCAAAACCCACTATATTACTGCAAAAACTGCTGAAAAAACATTACTACGAATCAGCAAAAAGATTCTGTAAAACGATCACAAACTAGAATTCCAAACAGAAAAACATATCTTAATAGAAACCCAAAATTCAATTTCACTTTAAAACCTCAAATCAGTTCAACCCACAAAGCAGGTTTCAAAAAACCGCTTTAAAATCCAGTTAAGAACAACCAACAACAGCTCCAGAAAACAAAAAATTTCAGAATTTGAAACCAAAATTTCCGACAAAATGAAAAAGTTCAAATCTGAAAATAAAATTCAAAAAAAGCAGACACTTTTAAACCCTAATCTACAGATCCAAGGCCATTCACTAACCTCTTACAGGGTTTATGCGATCCAATTCCAGACCATAGAGAGAGCCAGAGAGATGTATAAAGAGAAATTGAGGAACTTCCTTTGAGAGAGAAAAGAGAGAGTTTTTTGAGAAAGAAAGTTTTAGAGAGAGACAAACTGAGCCAGAGAAAGAGAGAGACGAAATAGAAAGAGAAAGAGAGGGGGCGTTGCCGCGAAACTTGAATATAAAGGTGACTCGCCAATCAGATTGATTTTATGTTCTGTTTTCTATTTTCTTTTTTCCCTTCTCCTCTTTTCACTGTTCTTGGAAGACTCAATCACTTGAACTACAGGGTTAATCACCATACACGTGGCAAGTAAATAAGACATACGGCTTGATTCTGAGACTGCTCGGTAGGCTTTGTGTGGTTGATCTTACCGGATGATATTTGAAAATTTTTGAAGGTCTGTGTCTCGAGAAAAGTCCCTAAGCTTTTGTGTAATTGCGGGAAGGTACACAGTTATTTCTTAAATTTAACATTTGAAGCTTTCAAGGAACCACAACAAATTTAATATTACATTTACATCCCAAAAGTAAGCTTCTTTTTCAAAACCTACCAAGTTAAATTAATAATTGATTTGTGCAACAAATTTTTAATCATCAAGTTTCACATAATTATTAAGTAATTTGTGATTTTTTTGTGCTAAATGTGAATAAATAATTCAATCTGAAGACCAATATGAACAAATTATTTTGGACAAAACTCTGTGATAATATGTGAAGATGAAAAAAGTTCAAAGTATCAAATTTTTTATTAAAATGTTTAAATCAATATTTAGAAATAAATATAAAAAAGTTATAAACTTTGACTTATTAATGTAAAATTTATTAATTAACTACATTTAGGTAATCTTAACTTTTTAAATTTATCTTTGATTTTAGCATTTGAAGTTGTATATATAAACTAATCACTTTTTTAATTGGATAGAGTCAATTTAAACAGTTGATTCATTTTTACTCAAATTAATAATGTTATCAATCAATGTATGCTTGGCATATTAAATGCATAAATTTTTTTTTTAAAAAAAACTTTGTAGTCTGCCATTAATGCTTCTGTATTTAGAGCTTGTTTAAGTAAAACTGTGAATGAACAAATATAGGTGATAGCATTGATTTGCATAAACAAATGAGTCCACTTAATTTCTCAAATAATTTCCTACAATTTTTCATCTATTTATTTAAATCTTATCTTCAAGCAAAGTAATACTTAAATAAAAAATCAAACACCTGATCGCGTTCGAGCAATGATTTAAAAACTTTTCAATTGAATAATAAATTAAAGTTTTACCCGTTTTGATTTATTTAAAATCGATTTGATTTATTTATATTAATAATAAAAATAATTTAACGTGAAAATTTTAAATTTTTATCAAAATGAATTCATAACTTTTAAAACAAAAAATTTAAAAACAATTACCTCTTATTTTATTGTTTTTTAAAATAATAATTAAAATTATTTTATATTATTTATATCAATAATATATATTAAAATAATATAATTATTTATTATAATATCACGATTCAGCTTATGATTCAATTTTGATCCAATTTTTGACAATTTATTTTCAAATTCAATCACCGATGCAATTTTGAAAACATTTCTTTCAATCTCTTGTTTATCTTTAGCAAAAAATTTTCACAATTACATTTCACTATATCACAATCATTTTTTTTAATATTTTCAATGTCTGATATAATCACAGAAAATAAAAATAAAAAATTGAACAAGGTTTACAAAAGAGATTCAAAGTGTGCACTGATTCTAATCAACTTTAGAATTTCAAGTGCACGAAAAAGTTAAAAAAAAAAATTAAAAGTCATCAAAATTGTAAAGAAACATAATAACTGGTACATTTTCCTCAACCTCAGTTCATCATCAAGCTCCATGTAAAAGAGTTAAACTCTTTTCTAACCTCATCGATTCCAAATTGAGTATAATTTCTTTTATCCATCAACTATATTTACAAAAAATACAAAAGTTAATCGAATTCAAATTTATAATAAATTTATTAATTATAAAAACGATATTAAACAATTAACAATTTTAAAGAAAAAACATATCAAAGTATCCAATACTTAAAGCAAAAAGTTCAATGAAGACATTGCATTTAAATAATTGCAATATTAATATATATATATATATTTAAAAGAACTAATAACACATACATTTTTTGCTATGAGTATCTTAGGAAGAAAAGTTTTACAATCTTTCCTTTCACATTTGATGACGCATCAATTGACAAAAATATATTAAAAGTATAAAAAAATAAATATCATTAATAATTATAGATATTACTCTCAAAATAATAATTTAAACTAAAATTTAATAATTTACATTAACATGAGATCATTTATATCACCCCAAGTACCACAATCCAAAGGATTAAAAACAAAATATTCGCATATGTGAAATTTGATAATGACAATATCCAATATAATCTATATTGTTAAACATAGATACATTAATATTATCTTATATTATGTTGTATAAAAATGTGATTACTCTTTTATCACATGGTTGTCTCATCTTTATAGCAAGACAATGAACTTAATCTTCTATAGAAGTGATGCTCTCACCAAAAAATGTATGTAAGATTAAGCCAAGTGTTATTGAATCTATATAAAACTTTTTTAAATATATGAAAAGAATAAAGTTAAAAAATTTCTAAAATAAAAAAATATAGAAGAGATTGTTGAAATATTATTGACATACACCATATAAACTTGAATAATAATAACACTTATATTTTTTATGAGACAAATTTATATGATATCATTCCACATCATATATATTGCGCCGACATAAAAGAGTAGTTTCTTCTTATGATAAAACACAAATCACTTCACCAACATCCATTGCATGAGCCACAAAATTATAAATATAACTCAAAAGAAGATCTTTATTGCGAAGCGGACAACTTTGTTGATGGTGATGTTGATAGAGATCAAAAATAAAATAGTAAAAAAAATATTTTTTATGATGTATATAAATATAATATAAATTATAAAAATAATTTATCTAAAATCCAATAGGATAACCCAATCTCATGGTCAAACAATATGTAATCTAATAGCTTGACATATACAAAAAGATCTCTAACTCAAGAATCAAGTGAGGTAGAAAAGCATTGCAAACAATAAGTATCTTAACTATCACTCTTACATCACCATTGGCCAAAAGTTGCCCATGCATAATCTTACTTATGATAAATTTCGTGGAAACAAGTTCATCTGTCTCAGTATTGTCAACAGGTGTAATCCTAAACCAATGGTATACATTACAAAGAAAAAAACATAAAACAGTACTTAATACATTCAAAATTTTAAATACTTTATTTAAAACAAATAGCACATGATATACCTTAGAATCACTTGGTGCAGATGCTGGTGCAAGTGCAAGTGCTGGAGGTGAGTGAGCTGCTTCATGAACTTTTAATTCAATGGCATTGTCGCTAGCTTTACTTGAACAAGCCACATGAACTTATTTGTCATAGATATCAGCAGATCATCCAAAATGTGTCTATGTTGAGAAAACCAATTCATCATTTCCTTCAACTTCTCATTAAATAAGGTGATAGTCACCTTAGAGTCAACACCTTCCATACAACCAGAATGCTCAGGTGTGCTCAGGTGTGCCAATAGCTGCTGCGAGTATATCAGCGTCTATGAAAGTCTTGTATTAAGATGTCCGTCTTCTTTCGGAGTTACTAGGCTGAACTTTTGCCAGCCTGCGTTTCTGACATTTCTGCAGCATCTCAGCATCATAGCTCTCTTGTTCACTGTCACTCTCTTCCTGTAGTTCACAGTTCCCAAAACAAGATTTTTCAGTTGGGTCAGAGGCACAAATTAATGATAAGTAAGCTACGTTCACTTCTTGTTTTCCCCCTTTCTCTTTTCTTTAAGTGAAAAAATAGTAAGGGTAAAATTCTTCATTTACAAATAAAGGGCATTTCAAATCAAGGGAGTGTGCCCATGACATTACCACATATAAACTAACCCAAAAAATCTTTAAAATAAAATGAACAGTGTTTACAAATATTAAAGTTCAGAGACAGCAAGAAAACATAAATCATTGAAAAAATTCATAAAAAATGTGAATCCATGTAAAAACAAACAAACAAACAAACAAATATATGTTTTAAAATCATATAGATAGTTTACCACCAAGAAGCAGGGGGGTCATTATAGAGGACATAACATGCCACACAAGCCTACCAATGCTGCAATCCCAAATTTCAAACTCATAAAACAAATTAATTATCATAATATTGGTTTCACTAGTGTCATCCATTGCAAAAAACTTATAGATCATCCTATTGATAGTATTACCTTAGAAATATCAAGCTTACCTATTCTTGGCCAAGCCCTATAATAACATAAAAACAAATTAATTTTTGATTTAATAATTATGTAAAATAATTCTTATCAGATAGGAGGAAGTTAATTGAAATATAGAACATACTAATATGAGGCTTAATAATTATGGGGATGCCTGGGTTTACCTGTCCATCAAGAATATATATTTGAAAAGCATACTAATATGAGGCTTGAGCTTGCTGCTAAGAGACACTTGTCTCAAGAACATTATTTCCAATAGATAAGCAATGCTGTTAATGTGAAAGGAAGTATTAATATAAGATGGTCCACTATACTCAACCAATGTAAGAAGGAGCTAAAAGCAAGAGTATCAAAGAGTAAGCAATGAATGAAATATTTGTGTACAGTCTCAGCATAAAGGAGCTCCACCGAGCAACAAATGGATTCTCCTGCTATTTATATCTGCTTGAATTCCCAACATCTTTTATCAGGAGACACTTCGTTAGAGGAGGGCTTGTTGACACTCCTAGATTTCTCGTTCGCCCCACAAGTATGTTTGCCTATCCAAAAAAGTTCAACAACAGCACATGATTTTGGTTGATTGATTATGGACTGAATACTACTGCCACTACTAATCTTGACCATGATTTTTTTGAGGCTTTTGATCATAAATCACAGTTTCTCAATGCTTTTGTCTATTAATCAATATGATCTATCACAGTAAGGGTTGATCAAAAACACAACTTGTGGACTGACAGCAAAAGGCAACTTTTTTCAAGAACAAACAAAGGCTTTTGAGATCTGTATTGTACACTTAGTCATGATTTTATTTGAAAAGTAGAAAAAATAGAAGAAAACAACACCCAAAACAATCTGAATTTGATTCCACCAAAGATTCCTTCTGAGATTTTTAAATTCAAATGCTATTTTGTCCAATAATGTCCATATCATAGAAATCTATAAAATCCCCATATTCAAATTCACCATAGAGAAAAGAAACAAATAGTTTCAAAAACCACATTACTTCAGAAACAGCTAAAAACCACTGGCGAATCAACAAAAAGACTTAAAAACAATCAGAAACCAAATTTGGGCAAGAAATCAGCCAAATGCACAGAACCAAGAAAGAAGAATTATAATCTTTCAAAGCACAAGAAAACAAAGCCAAGAAATATGAACATATATGGATTGTAGAGGTTTGGCCAAATCAATGCCTACATCCTTCCCCTGGCCGCTACCAATTTCAATATGAAATTGTAGATGGAGCAGTACAATGCTCAGATACAAATTGTTCCTAATCTCTGCTTTTGGTATCAGAGAATGCAGAAAAAACATAACACTACTCTCTCTAGTGTGCTATTTATAGAGGAAAACCATAACTAAACTAACAAACAGTGGCCGCAGTTCACTGGCTTTCAGAATTATTTTCTTCCTAATGTGCTTATAACAAACTCTACCCACTTATCTCCACGTGTATGTGATAAGTGATGGGCTCATCTGTTCAATACAGGAAAACATATATTTACAGAAACTCCAAATTCAATTTCACTTCAAAACCTCGAAGCAGATGAGTACAACCACAACGCCAGTTTCAAAAACTGCTTCGAAACCCACTTATACCAACTAAAAGCAGCTCCAGAAAACCAAAAAAAAAAAAATGAACATTTGAAACCAATTTTTTTGAAAATAATAAGAAGTTCAAATCCAAGAAATAAAATTCTGAAAAACCCAGACATTTCTAAACCCTTAATCTACAGATTCGAAAGTCCATGCACTCACCGATTATGGGGTTTGCGCAATCCAATTCCGAACAATAGAGAAAGCGAAAGAGATCGTGAGGAACTTCCTTTGAGAGGAAAAAAGAGGGAAAGTTTTCGAGAAAAAGAGTTCGAGAAACAATAACTGAGAGAGAGAGACGAGGAACGTTTGCCGCGAAACATGAATATAAAGGCCGCTTACAAATGAGATGGATTTAATGTTCTGTGCTTGGAAGACTGTTAACACTTGTACTGTGGCGTTAATCACCATACACGTGGCAAGTAGTTAATACAGTCGGTTCGATTTTGCAATTGCGCTTTAGACTTTTGTGGATGACCTTACCAGATTAGCTTCGAAAATTGTTGTCCCTACCAATATAGCAGAAAAATCCCTAAACGTTTACATAATTTCATCCGAGTTCCCAATCATTTCTTAAATTTAACTTTTTAAGCTTTTAAGGTCCACAATAAACGCAATATTTCAATTCCACCCCAAAAGTAGGCTTCTTGTTCCAAACTTGCCAAGTTTAATTAAAAATAATGTTTGATATAATTAAAAACTAATTATCACAAATTATCCTCATAATATATAAAAACAAAGAAAATAGAGCATTGGTCTTTGAATAAAATATTTAAATTAGTAGATTAAGATACATTAAAAGTTAATTAAGTTAACTGTAATCTCAAACTCCTAAATTTATCATTAATTTTAGCATTTGGACTTATATAAACAAATCACATTTTCTAATTTATTTTTATTTAAATTAATAATAAATTTAATATCATATAAAATTCCAATTTATCCTCTCTTTAAATAATTTTAAGTTTTAAAAGGTTTTCAAATAAATTTTAATTTATTAATCAAGATAAAATTAAAATTTATCAAAAAATCAAAAATTATGAATATTTAAATTAAAAAATTTTATAATAAGTTTTGATTTAATTTTTTCATATATTCAAAATATAATCATGAAAAAATTTAATTTTTTTGAGAGAAAGAAAAAAGCACTTTTCTTGCTCAGCTGCCTTCTGTACTACTTGAACTTTAGATCTTTTACTAGGTAATGTAAATAATTAAATCTCTTGTAACATTGCACTAAGAGGTAATTTATAATTTAAAATTTTTAAGAAATAAAAATAATTTTTTTAAAAAAAATTTATACAATCAAAAATTTATAAAAAATAACACATGAATCAAAAATTATTTAAATTTAAGAGAAACTCAAAATAAAACTTAAAAATTTATTAAATTTATTTTAAAACATTTTAACAATAAAAATATCTGTAATTTTTTATTGTCTTTTGAATGCAAAGTTCAATTTAAATCAATTAATAAATATTTTTTAAAAAATCAGAATTTATTTAAGAAAAAATAAAATTCAGAATTTTATGTGATAATATTTACCTTTAATAATATTATTAATCAACATATATAAACAAAATCAATTATAAAGATTAACCCTAAAAAGATCAATTTTAATGATCAATTCTAAAGATCAATATATGTATATATATACATATATATACTTTTTTGCATGGAGAAACAAGTAGCTAGGTTGATTTAATCTCTTAGATATCCAAATATGACGACTTGCCAAAAACAGAATCTTTTACAAGAAGCACATAGGCACACAATTTTTCTGTTGAAGAATGATAGTCATGCATGCTGATTTTGGTGCTTTGTAACTTAAGAAACCCTATTTAACAACAAACTCTAAGTTGTGTATATATATATATATATATATGAATCCATTTACTGATGAGCACTCTTCATTTCAGCTTCAATATCTCATCTTCTTTTTTGCCTGCCAATAACTCACTCATGCACTCAGCTCCATTTATTCAGATCAACCTATTCAAAAGAAATGTAATAAAAGCAAACCCAATTCAGATTATGTCATATATTGGCAGAGAAATTATCTAAAATCCAATTAACATAATCAGGTTGGAAAGTTTGATATATATGATCAATTATAAGACTAGTCTCTTACAGGCTGAATAAGCAAGCTTAGAGTTGCTTCCTGGTTTTCTTATTCAGTATACACGCACCAACAATCAATCTGATCAACAATCTCAAATCTGTTGGCAAAGCGATGCGGCCCCAATCAGTCCTTTGTACAATGAAGTAGTCATCCATCGAAGTGCTACATATGGCCACTTCACCTGTTTCCATGGGAGTGTACAGAAAAACTTGCAGTCCCTCAGAGGAAAATATTTTCTGCTTTATTGGCTCAGGTAGGCCAAGCAGATACTGGTTTGAGTGACCAACAAGCCATAGACGGTGTGTGAGATCAAATATGCTTAAGGCTTTCCTGAATAAGTAAGTCAAAACCCCATTTTTTGGGTAGTTAGGAATCAGATTGGGGGACAGGTTCCCCCATGTATGTTCTCTTCTGACCTGGGTATGGTAATTGAAAATGAAGATCGATCTTGCATATATAGATGGTAAATCATAGCAATGAATTGCAGCCAAGCCAAGAATACAAAAGCAATTAAATGGATCATACAGATTACATGTGAGAAGAGTCATACTGCTTTTATCTGGGAGAAGAACAGGTGATCTTTTGAAGCACAGGCCAGGAAGCAGACCCTAGGTTCATGATCAAGTGGAATAATCATGCTGTTGGCAATGCAATATAGCATAAAAGTTTTAGATCAATATAAATTCTCTTCTTAGGTGTTTGTCTGAGTGCTCAATATAACAGATTCAATCTCCCTTATGAAAATCACTTCCAAAATGATGAAGCTCCATAAAGTATAGCACTCCTTGGCTGCATGCAACAATCATGAAATGAAACTTCCTGTCCACAACTATTTGTATTTCAGAGAAATCAACAATGTTCAGATATATAGATCAATCAACTTCTTCGGGAAACAATAAATATTATAAAAATTTGGGACCTCTCAAGGACAATTAACAGAAAGAAGGGGAGTTGGGGGGTATTGGTATTACATTTGACAGTCTATTTTTGTTCCTAATTTCACAATAAAACGAAGCTCCTGATAGAATTCTTATCTTTCAAGTGTCCAGCCACCAAAAGCCAGATAATACTCTCACAAGGATGGCACTGCTCCTGGTAGGCACCTAGCCATCTCAACTTCAACTCAGTACATTTGTCACCTTTGCTTACCAGAACTTCAGCTGGTTTAACTGGGACAGGGTCAGCACAAGGGAAAACATCCTTATTTTCCCTCTGATATGTGGAGGAAATAGTCAATGAGTATAAATCCTCTTTGCAACTTGTCATAGGGATCGGTAAGCCTAAACTATTTGCAAAATAAACCTCTGATCATCTTTCGATAACGCGCCTACTATTCCTAAATTCTCCATAATCTCTGTCCTTCTCATACTCGTAAGACCTTCCACGCTGCTGATTTCCAAACCCTCCTCCTCGCCTAGGTCCCTTGAAACTCGGAAGGTCACCCCCTTTGTCATTCCTTCGCCGCCTACCAGAATCATCATGTTTAAATCGTTTGTTATCACCATAACCCCCCAGAGATGATCTATCAAAATCATTATCCACAGAATTCTTCCTATGGTTCATTTTCCTGTCAGATCTAACCTTAGCATCCCTACCAAAGTTACGATCACGATAACCAGGAAAACTTTTTCCTCTTCTAGCAAATTCTGCTCTATTCCCTCTGGATGTAGTTCTCCAATCACTGTCAGATTCTGAACCAGAAAAGGAACTGCCCTCAATATCTGATCTTCCTCTACCCTGAAAAGCTCCTCGACCTTTTCCTCGTCTTTTACTCAAATCCTTGTCAAAATCATCCATGTCGGAATCAAGCCCAAGATCTTCATCTGAGCCAAAGCTTAATCCCTTGGATAGACCTTTTTTACCTCTACCGCTATGTCTAGAGTCAGCAACATGACTGGATTTCCAGTTGGCCTGAATTGGAAGCTCTTCATCTGAATCAAAGCTCAGTTCGTCATAGTCAGAGCCAGAGAAAGCTGCTTTTTGACGCAAGGGCTTAGTTGGCTTCTTGTAAGATGGAGAACCTTTCCCATGACGAACAAAAGAATTATGATCAGAGCCTTCAGTATCTTCTGATTCAGAAAATCCTTCACCTTCAGAAAAATCATTGGGAGAAGCCCTTCTGACGGTTGTATTTTTCTGAGTATCTATCTCATAGCTATCAATATCATCTTCATCGTCAAAGTCATCAAACCCCAAGCCAGGTTTACTGCGATCATGATCGGAATATCCTCTTTCATTGACCCTTTGAACTCTTCTGGCTCCATCAAAATCATCTTCAGGCCCTCTAAAATTTCCTCCATGACCCCGACTATCCAAAGAACCTTTACCCATTGCAGAAGAATCTGCACACTCAAAAGCAGCAACATCTGCTCCATCTGATTCATCATCATCAAAATCAAAATTCCAGGTATTAGAAACCTCTGCCCGGCTAGCAACCTTTTCCACCCCTGCTCTGAAGCCATGTTGCTTTTCTTGTGCTCTATCATCTACAAATTCCTCAGCTGGGCGTTTGCAATCACAATGGAAGCATGTCATATTTCTCCTATAGTTTAAGAAGTTGCACCTGCCATAGCACAGAAACAACAATAAGAATGGTAGCACACTTGGCTAAATTTATTAACAACTGTGGAGGCATTAAAATATGAATGAGGTGTTTATGAGAAAAAGAAGAAAAGAGTGCAGGCATTAGGTGGCTGCACATTTACTACTTATAATATAGTAAATCACATAAACAAGTATCAAAATCAGCATTTCACATTTGAGAAGAAACATAAATACAAAGGGAAAAACACAATAGCAGTTAATTGAAAACTTACTCAGGGCACTCCCATTCTCCTGGAAGAAGCTGTCTTTTTGGCCGCTTGGCATCACATTGTAGGCAAATTGTATTTTTTGCAAAATTCATGAAATCACACCTGAGACCAATATCAGAAATTTTTGGTAAATTAAGAGGATAATTAAAATTTTGAAAGGATCTGATAGCTGAAGAAAAGTAGAAAGTATCTACATGCTCTTAAACTAACTATACTCTATAGCATCGATATCACATTGTAATCTACCAGAGAATTTACAAAAACTAGGCAAATTAGCCATTGTAGCAATTGAAAAGGACAAATATAATTGTCATGAACAAATCACAAAACTATGGATTTGGAAACATACTTGGGACATAGCCAATCGCCTTTTTTCATCTCAATGTCATCACGTCCAACTCGTTTCTTTGGAGGGGGAGGAGGTTGCTTCACTTTTGGTGGAGGCTTCTTTATTATTGGAGGGGGAAGATTTGGATCTATTGGAACAGCACTCAACTTGACGACCTCATGAAGCAGCTTACGGACAACAGTCTTCACAGATTTGTGTTTTAGAAGGGAATTATTGATCACTGATCCATTCAATGGATCAAAACCATAAGTGGTCAGAACACGCATAACATCAATGGTCCGTGCCTCATCCTCTTTATTTGTTAGAAGATATGCTCTTTCACATGAGGTCCTCAAACTGCAGGAACTACAGACCTGATATATGAATAAATGGTAATCATCCGAGGAACAAATTGTTAATCAATTAGCTAATTAATTAATAACTGAAATGAATGTGAAGAAAAGAAAATCAGGGTAAGCACAAAGAGATAGAACCAAAGAGAAAGAAACATGATCATAACATACTCATATCTTCAGACATAAAAATCTTGGTAATCAAAGGTGAATGTCTAGCTTCAGATATATAATAAGAGTCACATTTGTTGTTTCGTGATGATTTTTCAATTGAGAAGACAGATATCCTTGATCTTCAAATCATACAAATTATTACTTGAAAAACATAAAAATCTGATGTTACCAGGATAGGTAGAATTCATAGCTAAGCATAATAATGATGTGCCCAGTAAAATAGACAAGTTAAAGAAGTAATGCTTACATCCCCTTCATCAAGGTGGACATGCTTTCTCAATAATTTTGCAGAGAAAACCACTTTCTTGTCTGCACTTGGGCATCCATAACCGACCAGAATTTGGATATCCTGTCGTGACAACGACCTGAAATCAACTATTTTAGCACAACTCCAACGAAGTGACATAAAATGAAACAAGGTTCAGCAGAAAAAGCATCTGCGGCATCAAACATGCTGCCCTCCCTCTCCTCTGATAATGCAGCTTTGAAATTAAGGATAAGAAAGATTACATTACCTCACCACCCATCGGTACATGGTTACCAAAAAATAAAAAACTGAAGAAACTAGCTGAAAGCTCAGTTTTTTACTGGGAGTACACTGAATATGGACTAGATATCCAAAAGGATGCTTCTTCATGATCAATTAGCCTTTTCAATTAATGGTAACCACCTCAATCGATACCCATGAGACCTAAAAGTGGAGCTGAATTTCCATAAATCCCAATAATCAGCTCCCAAACCACATTATCAAATTTTGACAAAATCCCATGTAAATTCCATCCCATGCAAAACATGGCATTGAAAGTTGCAACTCAGCATGTATCCACAACCATACAAACCATTTCAATCACTTGTACAAGAAGTTCCATACAACCCACACCAAAAAAAAAAAAAAAAATTGAAAATGAAAACCTACTATTAGGGAAGAATGGTTTTCTACCTAAATGTAACTATAAGTATACTAAAAAAAAAAAAAAAAAACAGTACTCACAATTTCATGAAATTTGCAACAACAACTACAACTAACAACAAGACTATGGATAATTCAGATTCACAAACCTCAAGATATCGAACCGGTCTTTACCAAAATTGAGGCAGGCGGTCTGAACAGTCTTGAAATCCTTGAAGAAATCAATACCCAAAATGTCACCGCCCACAACCTCAGAAACGTCAATCCCTAAACCTTGCACCAACTTATCCTCATGACTCCTCCTGTGATCAAAGTAATTCTGCTGCACCAACCTCTCCATCAACTCTATCCACTCAGGCCAAGGGTGCACCAACTCCACCGACCCTTTCTCCTTCTTCAACTCCCCCGAACTGGAGTCAGCCAAGTCTGCCGAGGTTGACAGTTTGGAGTCAGCATCAGCATTGTTTCTTGCAGATGGTTCTAGTTCTAACCCTGGGAGTTGTTTTGTATCGAAAAGTTCAGTGTTGTGTTGTTCTTGTAGGGTTTGCTTGGATTGGCGCCAAGCACGGATTCTTTGGAGCGTTTGGTCTTGTTGGAAGCGTTGCTTCTCGATGGCATCGATTTGGTCAAAAACGAAGCTCATGCGAGCAGAGAGAGAAGAGGGCTTCGGCAGGTCCAGTGATTCGTTTTCTCGCCGGTGAAGAGGAGAGGTGGAGAAGTGTTTTGCGCAGAGAATCAGAGTCCGAAAACGGTTGGGGGTTTGAGGAGCTTGGACGCAGGAAAGAGAGAGACATCTAAGGAGAACGAGAGAGTATGGCCTTTGTGCCATATTTTCTGATACACATAGAGACACAGAGCGAGAGAGAAACGGAGAGAGGAGTTTGTCAGTCAGGTGACGTGATCAGCAGCAGGACCGTCCATGGAATTGAAAACATAAGAAGAGAGATAGGAGGGAATCTGTTGGGTGACATAAAGAGCAAAAAAACCCTCCATGGAGTTAAACCCTATGACGTCAGGCTCTGTTTAGTCGTTCTCTTGGGAAATAAGAAGTGAACCTGAGGCCCTAAGTTTCTAAATTGGAAGCCCATCTTATTTTTGGTGAGACGGTTTAGTTCAAATAAGCTCAGATTGCCCTTTTAAAAAAAAAAAAAAAAAACAGAGCTTTTCCCTTGTTGGGATTAAAAAATGGCTGCCATCTGAGGAAAGATTGATTAATGGCCCATCTCACCGTGAATTTCTCTTGAATTTTTAAAAATTTCTGTCATGACAACATTAACACTGCATTCTCTGAAAGACACGAAATATAGATGCATCGAATACACAAATTTAGGTAAAGGGAGCGACATAAATAGGGACAAACTTTCACGAGAAATCATAATTGTCGATCAAACTGCTAATTTAATTGATCTTTTCAAAGAAACAGAAGTTTTTAATTTATTATATTAATTATAAAAATAACATTTATTTTATTAATGTAATTTTTAAAAATAATAAAAAAAATATTAATAAAAATTAAAAAATATTATTTAAAATTATAAAAAACATATTTTAATTTTCATCTTAAACTTGCAACCGCTCCATAAAAAAGTTGATTGATAAAAAATAATTAAATTAAATTTTATTAAAAAAATCTAAATATTCAAATTCAAAATTTTGTATCACAAATTTTAGCTTAAAAAATATTTAAATTAACATCATAAAAATTTAAATTTTTTTGATGTTAAATATTTTTTAAAATTTTTTTATTATTAAATATTTAAAACTTTTATACTAAATAATACATGAATAAAAATTATTAAAATTTTAAAAATAAACTCAAAATATAATATAAAATTCATTTGAATAATTATTTAAATATTTTAATAACAAAGATATGATTAATTTTATAATAATAATTTAAAACAAAATTTAATTTTAATTATCTTTTTTCTATTAAGTTTGTTTGAATACATTTTTAAATTTATGATAAAGATTAAGAAAGAAAATAGTTCTAAATGATATTGACCTTAAAAAAATTTTAATTCCAAGTGACAAAAAACATGAAAAAGAGAAATATCCATGGCACTGGTAGCTATGTGAAAAGGGTATGTTAAAGGTACATTTATAGATAAGCAAGTTTTTACATATATAGCACACTGATTAATTAATTACAGCTACACAACATTGCCACCTCCTGTACAGACCCAGCAGAAAAATAAACATGTTAGCAGATATTATATTAAGGGACGGGTTTTCATGGCCTGTAGGAATCCACGGTCAGAACCATTCAACCATACACTTAGGGTAGAAAGATTTTTCTGAGGCTACAGTGGAAAGAACCTGAAGCTCTTTCTGAACTTTACACCTCTCGTAGAACACTGAGCATGCAAGTGAGGTGCACTTCACCCCACTTTCCACCAGCCAGTCCCCACCTCCACAATGTCGGCATATCTGCAACAGAATTTAATGTCAATAACAAATAGTTTGATTGGGCAGCATCAATTTCCATGCAAGGGGTTAACAAAATCAGTCACACACACATGGATTGTAGAGACAGTGTTTCACTAGGAAACTTGCTCTGATGAAGTCCAGAGTTAGGCAAATAATTCAACACGATACCATTTTTAACCATCTAGAGATGATAACTTCTGGTCAAAGATGCATCAATTTCAGCCTCTGGATTTTCCTTTCGTGTGCTCAGGTGAAAACATTTTAAATTGGAAACCTCTTATGACATCCCTTAACGGCATAATTTAAGATTCTTTTCAATTGATGCAAAATGCATAATAAACATGATATTTAGTAGATATGATTGGCTTCAAACCAGATATGTCACGCCTAATGCTGACTCCTAAAATCAAGCAGAACTTGCAAATGATCATGATACTTACAGCAGCCAGGTGTTGCATCTCTCTCTCCAGCTTTGAAGTCCTCCCAGTTAAAGCTGCTGCTGTAGCACTTTCCTTTTGCAAGCATTTATTGCATAGATGAGCTGATGCCTGGACCAACTCACCACACAATACACAATGTTTCGAGAGATAGTAATAGTCAATTCTAGTTCGGAATGGATTTGCAGCATGTAAAGGGCGTTTTGCAAAAGACTCCCTAGCAGGTCGCGGCATCTCTGAAAACCACTGGTTCAAATCAGCACCAACAAGTCCAAAGACTCTCTGCAAAGCTGGAATTATCTGTTTGTTGATGTAATACAAATCATTTAGTCTGTAAGGTGTATCAATAGCCAAAAGATCCAACGGATCTATCACCATATCAACCAGGCGGGCGCCAGGCTCTCCATGGATGACAACATAAGGCACACGCTCAGCATAGCGTGGTTCTGCCCTGGGATCTGCTCTCATTGCTTTAGTAGCTACAATAGCTGCTGGAGGAAGCGATGAAGGAACTCTTGCACTGTAACTACCTAAGCGAACTTCCTTTGCAAACACAAAATCCTGAAGAGACACCCTGCCAGATAGGATCCGTTTCCATTGGCGATGCAAGTATGCTTTAACCTTTTGTGTGAAAAAGAGCAGCACAAGTACAAGGGGATGTCAGCTTTTACAATTAAAGTACTGAAAAGGAAAATGTTAAAAGTTAATGAATTCTACCTCAGAGATTTGCTGATGTTCAAAAAAGAGTCTGAGGGACTGCTCCAGTGTTTTCGAAACTGCCGCGCAAGTGTCTCTGCGAACTGTCTCAATACCTTTAGCATCAAAAAGAGGTTCAATTTGGTCTGGACTCTCATAACTGTAGCCAACATAGCGCTTCTTGGTCAGGAGGAAACAAGGATGATAGACTTTCTCCAACTTTAATGTTACTGGATTTGGATTCATTGCAGTTATTGCAGATGCAATCTCCTGCCCAATTTCAAAGGATTCTTTTACAGTGCGCCCCTTCAGGAGGACAAATATACTGCACCAAAGAGAACACTAAAATCAGATCAAAGCTAAAATATGTAGGGTCTCTGGGGAAGAACTTTTACAATTATGTGTAGTACATGAATCAAATAAACACAGGTTCTTGAAATATAATGTGTCCCAGAAGCTCAGAGATTAAAAACTTTTCTGCAGGTCAAAGGGATATAATAGGCAATGCAAATTTGTAGGATTCTAACTATTGATACTTTCAGGCCTACCAGTAAGTAAAGGTTGTTACCTGTCAGTATCACCATATACAACCTTAGCCTTCCACCTATCATTTGCATTTACAAAAGAAATAGCCTTTTCAAGTGTTATACGGCCACATTGAACAATGCTGTCTGCAAGCTCAGCACATGGCATACGACCACTAAACCCAGCAGCCGTATAACCATATGTTACATTTGCTATCAGCTTCAATGCAAGCTGTCTTGCATTAAATATCTGCAGGAAAGTGAAGGTATTAAACATGTAAATAAGAGAAATATGATCTACAATGAAGTCACAAGGCTGGCTTCTTGTCAAGTTGGTGTGACAGTAACAGCATTGAGTAAAACCACACCTCAGAAATGATTTCACATGTATTATCAACAAATATAAAAGACCATGATTTAAAACAAAATAAGACAAATTGGGAAAGAACAAAAAAGGGGCAGACAAACACAAAACGCAGAAACATATAGACCAAAAACTGTTCTCCATAAATTGAGCTGTAGAAAAAATTAACCCATTTCCATACTTCTCTCTCAGAAAAGTCACACGGTTTTCAATTTCCAACGTATTCAATGTGTTTGTAGAAACAAGAAAGAGATCTAGCATCAATAATAAGCACCACAACAGAGTAAAAATAAAGCATAACAACTTATTTAAAATGTATAGACATACCCGATGGAGAACTTGCTGTGAAGGAGACAACTTCTTCATTGCTTGTTTCACCATTATTCTAGTAGAAAGTATTTCTTCCAGGAGACGAGGTAGTACACCTTTGCGCAACTGAATTGCAAAAAGAGCAAATGACCATTTTCGCTTTCTTCTTTACAAAAACTAATAGATAGCACTTGCAAATAACAAGAGTGACAAAGGACAAGACCACAATTAAATCTCCACTATCATACTTGAGCCATTTCATTATTGACTCAATAAAAACCCCCTTTCTCCCCTCCCATACATCCCAAAAACAGATTTGTTTTAAAAGAAAAAAAAAAAGCAGAGAGAGACAAAGAAAGGGAGAGAGGGAGGGAGGGAGGGAACAATCAATCAAAAGTCTTTCTTCTTATTTCAAAAACCAAATAAAAAGCAAATGGAAGGAGCCGAATCAATTTCACAACTTCCAAACAGTGACCTAAATAAAGCAAAAGCAGATTACAAAGCTTCTTATAATAGTTAATGTTCATGTTTTCCTATATATATAAAGTAATGCTCATGTTTCATCACAACATATTCCTCACCAAGCACACATGAAACAGAAAATTTTCTCATCACTGACGGGCAAAGTAATGCCATCATATTGCTTATTGTATAGGAGAAGACCAAACTCAAGTGCACTTGATTCTGTAACTCTTTGATTAAATCTACCCACTGTGACAATTGACAATAGGTGCATCAAAATCTATATAGGAGAATTTAATTCAATACCATCATTTCTTTCAGATTCATTACAAGTATCTGGAAACCTCCACGAGAACATGTCCAGAAAAAACTGCTTGTGGCAGAAAAACAAAGAAAACTTTTAACTGCAAAATGGAGGGCATATAAGAGTTTACCTTGGAAGGCACATACATAACACCATTTGGAGTAAGCAAAATTTGACTTTTTAAATCCCGCAAAACATGTAGATCTGGGGAAAATGAACTGACCCCAAGAGTATTTGCCTGTGGAGGTGCAACCTTGCCAAGGCAAGTACAAAAGCAGAGGTTATATGCAATTATCATTGATGGATAGAGAGACTGAAAATCCAAGACAACGACCGGATCTGCATAAAAACTAGATTCGGGTTCCATCACAAGAGGTAAACACTCCATTGCTGGTTGAGAAGCAACCTAGATAAGACCAAAAATTTGAGTCAAAATTCAGTCACCCAAAGCTTCTAATATTGCACACCATAAGAAACATTGAAAGACAAAGCATGGGACCAGCAGCATATTTCTTTAAAACCCATGAGAGGAAACAAAATGAATTTATAGGAAAAACCTTAGGGGATAATGGCCACTCAACCTGATGAACTGAACAATACAAATTGCAAAATTAGCAAACAAAACAAGCAGTTACGAATTAGACAGGCAGATGATATGAAGTGTCAAAACATGGAATAGTAGCACCCTTTGATAACAGCTTCTTCCTGAAGTATCTAAGAGAGAAAGAGTGGATTGGAAACATTTTCTTTAAATGAAGTATCACTTAAAGATTTTTTCATATATAGCAGAACCTCCAAATTGCATGGTCAATCACAAAACTGGAAACATAAAGCACTACAAAACTATTATGGCATCAGGAACAAAAAAGAATCTATAGAGCATGAGATGCAATTCAACAGTAACCTGTCGGTTCCCAGGAGAAATGGCAAGATAATTTTGTGTATGTGCCAATCTTAAAAACATAGATTCAACTCGATATTGTGAACCTCGAGAGAGAACAGAGAAGAAGTCAATGCCGAAAACACGAGCAAGTTCAGATGTTCGATTTATCTGCAAAAGCGCATATGAAAATAACAGAAAGCATAAGTGAAAATTAGGAGAATGAAAGGGAGAAGAGAACTGCAAAACAGAGTTCCCATATATTTTCACAATCTCTCTGTTCTAAAGATAACATCAGAATAAATTGACTTCAACAATCAAACACTGGTAAATTCCAATAGATGACGAACTGAGCATAGTAGCACCAAAACGATAATAGGAATAAATTGTGCTAATATGCACTCAAAGAATAGTTGCATAGGAGAGACACAGAAACAAAGTCTCCATGAAAACACACGCCTAGAATTAGATGGACATCACCCTCCCAAACCAAGTTAAAATGAAGAAGACAGGGAAGGAGGAGGTAGAAAAACCAAGGAACTATCACTGAATTCTAGTTCACACATTAGTTAAGCAATAGTTTCTACACCAACCCACACCTAAACACACAATGCCAACTATTACTATACATGACAGTTTGCAACTCCTGAAGATAAGCAGAGAGACATCCGGATAACTAGGTGGCACAAAGTCAACAAGGCAAGACTTGGTTAACAGATGGCAGAAATCGATGGTCAATGAAAAAGACATGATATTCTGCAGAAAAAGCATATCATTTCATGATTGATTCTTGTGCTTGTGTCCGAAAATGCGATTACCTACCCCTAAAACCCAACCCCACCCATTTTCCACATAAAATTATAGGTGACTAGATAACTGTTAAGTTAAAGCAATCAACAACAAAGTAAAAATAACTACAGTCAAGAAAAGCAACTATCGATATTGTTATATATGCACATATGCAAGCCCAATTGCAGCAAAAATAAAACAATGTTTATCACAGAGTTGAATTTGTTGTCAAAAGATACCATATCAAGTTGATTCATTATTTCAAGGTTCAGCTTCGCTCTCTGAGTCATATATTCGATACATCGATACCTTGCACATCCAGGACCACTTGAAAACCATTTTGTCAATACTTTGTAAGGGATTGATGGAATTTTTCGCCTCAAAACAGTTTCAGCAACAGCTTCAATTGTGTACACATTAAGCTTAACTTCACCACGCATCAAACGCCATACATTCAGAACAACTCTACCACCAACGTGGATACCACTGGCATGAGTTCTACCCCACTCATCCTCAATTATTGCCTCCCCTGGTTGAACAGGATCACCACTTAACGGTTCAGGCAGTAAATTATCTACAATTTCATTCTCAGAAGCTGCTATCACGTCAGCAGCGATGGTGGTCTCAGATGGTGTCCTTGATATGTTATTAAGCAATCCTATACCAAGTTGTGCAGCTCTTTCAGCCAGAAAACCTAGAGAAGTGCCTTGTATGTCCCAACCCATTAAAATATCTGGATCAAAAGAACATATAATTTTCGTGAAGTGGCTAAACAACTGCTTCTCCTCAGAGAAAACACATATTTTGCATCCTGATATGCCATCAAGACTCCTGTAAATAAATAAAGAGAAGAAAAGAGAAGATAATATTTATGTATAGTGCATAAAATCATATAACAGGGAACATGAAAGACAATTATTTGAATATTAGGTAATTAATCCCACAAACTATGCAAGCACCCAAAGTGACAAAGTAAACTCTGAGAAATAACATAATTTGGAGTTTTAATTTTTCCATTTACAATGTGAAGAAAAATAGAGAAATCATTTGTAAAAGGGTGGGGGTTGGGGGCGGGGGGGGGGGGGGGGGGGGGGGGAGAGGGGAGAACCTACAATGATTCAGACAATGAAGTCATTCAAAGAAATAAAGTGAACATCAATAGTGGGAGGAAAAAACAAAATCTAATTATGCACATGAATGGGCAAAAACGTGACACATGTAATAAGGGTACTATCTAGCGACATGGGACTAAGCTGCCTACTAATAAAGAGCATGAATAATCACATCCGTTTAATAAATCTATTATTCTTCCAACCTGAATGATAATAGTCCACTGTTTCCCCAGAATCTCTTATCATGATCAGCTCCAGAGTTTGGATGAAGGTTGATAGAAAACCTTTTTGTTTTATGTTTGCTTAAAAATGCTTGAAACAAGAGCAGCATTTCTCCTCTTAAAAGGCCATATGGTTCTGATCTTCAAATTATAGACAAGCACGACAGACCCTATACGTACATCTACACTCGTCAATGAAATAGAAGAACTAATCCAGAGTTTGTGTGGAAGGTTTCTGCAAAAGCTATTGCTGTTTTCTTCTCTTTCCTGAGGGGAGGGGAGGTGCTGGGATAGGAAAAGAGGGGACTTAAAATGGTTATAGAGCAGTGGACACTACTTTTTCCTTCTCGATAGCAAATCCAGCTCTGATTTCAAATTACATTGTTTTAAAAGTACCAGCAGCCACAACCCGTCAAATTTCCCCCCTGTTACTTTCTTTCTTCCTTTAAGGTTCAAAATTTAATTTTTCAAAGAAACAAAGAGTCATAATAAAGAATAACAAGATCTTGATAGGTAGAAAACAATTAGTTGCCTCAAAGCCACAGAAACAGCTCTGCTTATTTGTTCTCTATAATTCAAACAAAAATAACATTATTAATTTACAAACTTAAGTATTTCCACTTTTAAAATTCCTATACTCGGACTAGACATAGAGCTACGGATTCTGCTTCCCACCTAACATATACAATCAAAAGGCAAAAGGGAATCAGAAAAATGAACTCCTAATATTTAAAACCAAATCAGAAGTAAAGCAATTGTAAATGAGATTAGATCAGTAAAACGATAATACCTCTGACAAGACTCATCATTGCAAAATAAAAGCACATAAACTTCAATAATCGAGTCACAATCAGTTTGAATTGCGAGTGCTATAACTTTGACGGCATCAAATCGGGGATCAGGTCGCAGATCAGCTCTGGTTTCTGCTTCAACCTGTCAGCATGTGTTGCAACCAAACAAATATCAAATTCAAAAAATTTCCCAACCATAAATACTGTGTTTTGAGCCTACCAAAATCAAATCAACAAAAGGAATTATTATGGTTTAATTTCCAATAAAATATCTAGAAATCTAAAACAAGAATCAAAACAAACAAAATCTTCAAGATTGAATGCAATAAATTACAGATCAAACTTTTTCATCATAAGCATAAGAAAAAAAAAGAACATTCTTCTCACTAGGTTTCTCTTCTTTTTTTTTTTTTTTTGGGGGGGGGGGGGGGGGGGGGAAGAGAGAGAGAGAGACAGAAACGAAGTTAAATGTGAGATATATTGTTAGCACCAAGGGGGTGCCTCCCAGGTACAAGTATGGTTAGTCAGGAGTTCCAAGGAACCCCACAAGTTCCACTGATTCTCAGTAACCCAAAACTTTAACATCATATCCCATCTGTTCTTTATGTATGCCAAAGTAGTTTTCATCCCTTCCAAAGCCAAACCACTAAGGGAACTAACATCATAACTTTTCTCCTTGCTTTTGACATAGTAAGTCCCCTCCAAACTTCCAATTCAGCCACCACAAATCCAGAAACCATCCACTGTTGCCCCAGCACTGACAAGGCATTATCCCAAATGTTTCAAGTCCAACTACACCAAAGCAGAATGTGAGACACTGACTCTTCCTCCATCTTGCACAGAAAGCATCTATTCATCATAATGTGTCCTCTTTTCTTATCCCCTGCTGCATCCCAAGTGAAAATGTTGCCTTGGGAGGGACTTTTACTTTCCAAATCAGTTGCCATGAGAAAGATTACCACCTACCTTGCTGATGAAGCTCCTCATTTACCCAAAAGAACAATTTCACTGTAAATTTCTTATTACTGTCCCCTCTCCAAACAAGCAAATCATCACTCTCTGCCATTGGTTTAACATAAATAAGATTCTCGACAGCATGAACAAATAAGATAATGCAAGTAAAGTCTAGATAATAAGGTTCTAGAGCAATGACTCAAATGCCACCAGCACTGATGCAAAATCACTTCGACGCTTCCCCCTTTGTCCCAACCTTGCAATGACACAAAAATCTCAAAGAATGCCTAAATGTACCATCAGTACTAGATATGTAAGTTATTGCAGAATGTTTTATCCTTTCCAACAACCAAGCCCATGAAAACAAGCAATTAGAAGAGACAATTGATTCCAATACAAACATGGTTGTGCATGCAAATAATTGATCAAATGAAACCCAACTGATGAATCATAAAAGCCTAGCGAAACTTCAAATAATTTCAGATATTGATGAAAAAAAACAAATCAGATATGCTAAGTAAATGCAATATACACACACACACACATACATACATACATACACACACACACATACATACATACATACATACATACATACATACATATATATATATATATATATATATATATAAAGGAATATCAAGCACCAGAAAAGAGATTGAGAAAGATAGACGGCGATTTCATTTGGTATAAACAAAGCATTTGCATGCAACCACCAGACAGTGACACTGTTGTGTATTTTGTTTGTCCTAGTTTGGCATAAGGAGTTCCTGAGATACTCCTTCCACCCCCAAGGCATTCACCTTCCAATATCAGAATTTTACTTTGCATTACCCCTCACAGAGAAAAAGAAAATTGGCCAATACAAACTGTGTCTTTTATTAAGATTCTCTCGTGGAAAGGTATTTTTAAAATGTACGAAGATTCAGTATTCCATTTTTGCGGTGGTGATAATATTAGGAATAAATGGAAATCTTTGTCAGATGGAGAGAATACTAAACATTGAAAGAGATGAAATAAATAAACTTGGGAAAACAATCATGACAGCCACACTTAAACGAGATGCTAGAAAATGAGAACCCTAACTAGTTTGTGGTAGATATATCAACCTAACAAGAATAAGAATGACGTTAGCAATTAAATTCTCTTTCTTTTTCTTTTCTTTTTTTTTTTTTCTGATCAGGAATGAAGTTAGCCGTTAAATATAACTAGCACCAAGGGGGTGCTTCTCATATACAAGTATCGTTAGCTATTTACAAAGTAGGAGTTCCATAACCTCCACAAGCTTTATCTCATTTACACAATAGTTCTCAGTAACCCAATAATACAGTATCAATCTCCATCTATTCTTTATGCAACTCAAAGGAGTTCCAACTTTCAAAAGCTCTATTATTCCTCTCTCGCCATACCATCTAAAAAATCAATAAAGGAACCGGTATCATAACTTTTCTTATAGCTTTAGATGTAGGAAGCCTTTGCCAAGCCTTCAACTCAGCCACCACCAGTTCAAAAACCATCCACTGTATTCCCAACACTGATAATACACTCACGCAAATATTCAGAGTCTAACTACTCATAATAGAATACATCACACTGACTCCTTTATCTTGCAGAGAAAGCATCCACTTGCCCAAACTTGCCCTTTTTTCTTTAGATTATCAACGGTTAAAGGCTGAAAAATATCAGCTTAAGAGAGGCTTTCACCTTCCAAATCAGTTTCCATAAAAAGGATTGCTTCCCACCTTGCTCCTCATTTATCCTAGAAAAAGATTTCAATGTCAACTTTTGAAAATCATCCCCTTTCCATATAACCATATACTCACCCTCAGCAACAGATTTAATTTTATAGATTCTGTCTAAAAACTGTCCAAACATCTCCACCTCCCACTCCGGCGCCAACCTTTTAAAAGGCCACCTTCCAAGCAACCTCCCCTTTGCAATTAAATTTTCCCAATAACTAAAATATCTTTTCTGATTGTTTATATGGTCCTCCCACCTGACATCTAATAAGTTGATCAATATATTAAATGGAAGAACTTCTAACTGTGAAGTTAATATGACTCCAATTGCATACAGCTTAGTAGTCTCAAAAACTCAGTAATTAAGTCCAAAGCACAGAATAGGTGTTTGAGATGTCAAACTCATGCATCATCAAATCAGGATTCCAGATGGCATATTATTCATGATGTTATCATTATACTGTTTCCAGTAACACTATGGAACTGTTTTGAGGAAGGGAAAATCGAAAGGCTGCGGCAATAATGTTTTAAAATAGAGAGCAAACCCTAACTTTTAACAATTTTAAGCATATGATATCTTGTTTTGCATATATATCAGACATAATTAAGTCTTAGATTGCTATTACCAATACCTCTATACTCAACAATGTTAGCTGCTGTCCAGCACCAACACTGGCAGGATCTCGAAATCCAATTTGACTAAGAGGAGTGAGCCTTGGTTTTACATCTGGGCCTGAAATCTGAGATTCATCTTGTGAACCATCAGAATGCACATTTACCTTTGCAACATTTCCTTCATTTGGCCATACTGTTGTCGCGTTAGCATAATCAGCATTTGATTCCACATTGAGAATTACATTGTTTTCTTGATTAACAGGTTCCAGGATAGGTCTCACATTATATACAGAACCAGAATCGGGCAAAGCTTTGTTGCAATCATCAGGTGAAGGACTCTGTGAAGCAACCAGACAGAGAGAGGAGGCTGCAAAAAGTTTAGAGCATTTAATATTAAACAAATTTTCCATTTCACAGGGAAGCATCTAGATAATTCACCTTTCAGAGATGATGGCACCACTGGTGCTGTATTATCCTCTTTAAAAGTACTTAGAATTCCATTCCTAATATTAGAGGTGAGAAACCCAACAAAGATTGGAACTGAACAGATATAGTTAATACCTCCATCATGTTGCAATAGCCATTCAGAAACACAATCAGCAGAAGGGGGTGAAAATACAGGTGATAGTAGATATAGGAATGAACCATCATTTTGATAATGAGTAGGGACACCCATGACAGCTTCTTGATGAAGATCGTTATACTTAATATTTGTAAGGCATCCATTTTGAACTCCCTTCTCTCCTTGGCAATCTCCTGCAAAAAACGGGAGAATTTCGTCCAACAACCTCCCTTCAAGGAAACAAATAGGGATTGGTCAGCAGTAACCTAAAGCAGGCAACAGATCTTGTGAGAAAAATAAAATGGAAAAGACACGAAAGGAAGCATGAATTCACTACAATATTAGACCTGTTTAGCCTACAATCAGTTTATACAAAGGAATTCTTTACACATTGTGGTTCAGCCTACACTAATAGACCTGTTTAGCTGACAATCTTGCATCAGAATTCCTTTTTCCTTTTTCATTTTTCATGTCGAAAGGGGAGAACGGATGGTGAAGTTCTGTTCAAGAACATAAAGAACTCATACTTCTAAACAGTTTAATCAAACATGCAAACAAGCTAGTCAAAGAATAACGCCAATAAGACATCTGAAAAGTACCAAATTTGAAAAGCATAATCAACCTATGAAATTTCTTAGACACATGCTTCAAACCTCAAAATTTGTACTGCCAAAGAATCAAAATGTACCTGATGTTCCTTCATAATTTTCCTCATCAACATGAGAATAGTGAAACAGGGTAGTGGGTGTATACGAATCATTTTGTGATACTACAACATCCCCATCTAGAATTGGGGTTTTCTTGCTTAATGTCATGCCAATTAGCCCAGTTGTTTCTTCTCCCATGCAGACAACCATGGGCAATGAGGAACCAAGCCCAGCTAAATGAGCATCTCCTACCTGCTCACCCGTGCAAGTCCTCATATCTGTTGTGACACCCATACCCAGAGGTTTGGAATTAGACATTTCCTGCTCGCATTGCAAGGAAGTTCTGACTCCCTCGCAACAAGTTTGAATTTGACTATCCACACCAAGTATTGTGGTCGCTGAAAAACAGCTTGAACCTGCAGCAACCAGTTCTTGCAATCTCTCATCAGTGGTGGGTTTATCCTTACCATCAAACTGCAACAACTGAACAACAGACAAAGATCCAGATTTGGAGGTATAGACATCGGAATCTGTGGATTCCGCAGAAGTAACTCTAAATGCAGCCTCTTTGCCAATGTAAGTTTCACCATGATGAATGGAAATTGCAGAATCTTGCCTCTTGATCTTGGGGCTAGAACTGCATAGTACTTCCCTCTCCACTGTGGACAAGGGTGTCCTAGCATGTATAGCACTAGCATGGCTAAATGGAAGGGGTGGCATATCATAAGTGGAAAAATCAGAATAAGTAGGTCTGGAAGCAACAGTCTCATGCACATCATGTTTTGGGCAGAGCAGAGTATCTTCCATTTGTTCTCCTCCTGCAAGGGTCTTTTTAACCTTAACTGACACACATTCAGGGGATTCAAGCCGGTAGGATCTCTTACGCCTCATGAGGTCTCGAACGGAGCTTCCCACCAGTGGACTGGCAACCTTCATATCACATGCATCCCTATCTGCATGCTCCACTAAAGTATCAGAACAGCTTCCAATATCATTTCCAGCCAAGAAACTTGCACCTGAACGTTGTTTATTTTCACCAGTACAAGTATGAAGTCTATCTGAACTGACAGTTTCTAAGTCATTCATCTTCTGGGTCATGGAGAACGGTAGAGAGCCCCATAAAGATTTGTTGTTTTTGTGCTTACTTGTGATGCCTGTGCTAGTATCATGCAACATCAGTTGAGGAGTCTTTTCAGATTCAATTTCAATATATCTTTCTAATGATTTTTCAGTTGATCCAGTGGAAGGAGGTACATATGGATCATCAGTGGAGCCATCTAACTGCGGAATCTTTTTGTTGCTGAAAGTTTGCCGATCATGGTTATGAACAACTGTAGGTGTAGCTCTTTCCTTCAAGAATTCAAGGTCAATGAAATTTTCAACTGAATCAAGAATATCTTGACACTCTTTTTGGGATTCACTCTCATACTCCATATTAGCCTTTTCCAGCACCTTATCAATCGTTGTTGCGGGCAAGAGAGGACTGAGAATAGTTTCCCGAACAAGTTCATCATCTGAGTTTATATCTTCAGCAGCCTGAGAACAGGCAAGCCACTTCAAAAGCCCTAGAGCTTCCACATCTGCAGCCTGGAAAACATGAACATTGATAATGACTAAACCTCAATAGTATTCACGGAAAGAGTTATCAGCTTCCAGCAACCTCAAGTCCAAAGGAGATGATTGCATCCTTTATTATTAAAAGCAAAATCCGAAACACCAGAAATTACTTTCAGAAGAGTTTAGCACTGCTGAAATCCACCATAAAAAGATTTCCAGATACAGCACCTAGTTAGCCCTCTAGAACCTTGAATAAGGTATGTGGAGCCTATGGTGACTAAAACCACAAAGGACCACTAAGTAGTTCAAGCAAGACTAATGGTTAATTCTCTGAATCCCTAAATCTGAAAAATAATGCTCAGTGAGGCATTAAAAGTTTGTGGAAGAGAAAAGCAATGAGTCAAAAAACTCGGCACGCCGCTTTTTCAATAATATAACGACCAATTTTGTTCCATAACCATTTCAAAAGCTGGACTTCATAGACATTCAATTTGATTGTGATATGTGCCATGTACACAGCAGATATGTATAATATGCATAAGAAGAGAAAGAGCAAGATGAGAGAACTAAAAATTCAATGGGCATCTATTGCAGTGATGCTAACTTCAAATTTAAAATCATTATGTGGCCAAATTTCCCAGCACATATTATGATAAATGCTAAGAAAAGAAAATAATAAAATATAAAGATTATTTCCAAGAGGTGATACAGCATGCAAAAGCATGAAAAGCTACCTTACTGTCTGAAGGTTCTGACATTTCAAATGATCGTACTTCACCAACAGACAATGACTTAGGATCCACATCCTTTAATTCAGAGCACATTGCATCCACTTCCTCTTCACATGGCAAGCCTTTCGCTGAGAGAGATCCAATTATATTTCTCTCAGCATTTTCAGGATTGACATGCGTAAGGGCAACCAAAATTTCACCGTCAGTTGAAGATGCCACTGACAGCACAGGCTTTGCATCATTCTGAGATGAAGTTAAAATGTATTCTGCTTCATTACATAATTCTGCTAACCTATGTTCAAACTCAAGACCACATGATAGAGTTTTCAGAACATCTTCCGGAAGTGGTTTCCCAGGATCAGGAGGTAAAGCCACCTCACGCATCCCAGTCCTCTCATATTCTTCCTGTGACATTGAAAGTAGATTTCACCAAAGTAACCCTAGGCAATAACAATTTCCTGTACTACAAATAAAACAGATTACAGCTGGGAATATAACAAACCTCCCAAATTGGAATAAGCGACTGAACCATTTTTACATCCATACAGGTCTGCGAGAGGGAGGTACACATTTTAAACTGTTGATTGAGAATGTCTGCAAAAACACAGATGAAGAAGGAAAAAAAAAATTAGTAACAACACGATCAATGGATGGAGGTATCTCTGTAACACAAGAATGAAGCCAAACAAACCATTGACAGTAGTATCTCCCTCAAGTTCACAAACACTTTGACGCTTGACATAGTGAATATGTGGGCCAGATAATGCTGATTCACTGAAATGGTGCCACATCCAGGCATCCGGAATAGTGGAAGATATCCATATCGGGGAACTAAAACTTGTACCACCACTTGAATCTGCCTAATTAAAGTTTTCAACGTGATACAATATTGTATCAGATTGTAAGCACAAAAATATTTTTTGAACCATTATGAAAGCATTTGGCACAAAAATAAGATAGGGGAGACCTGAATATCAGCAGCTGTCCAATTCAATTCACCAATCTCTTGACTGCACTGACCATTAGATCTCCTTGGGGAGAAAACATCAGGCACTGGATGGCGAAACTTCATCTGTGACAGATGTACATGACCCATCCCACATAAATTGTAATCGACCTACGAAAGAGAATTAAAGACATGGTAGCAGTACAAACAGAGGGGAAAGGAAGAAAAGGAAATTGGAAATCTTAAGAGTTTTTTTTTTTTTTAATAGAAACATGTATGATAATATATATATATATATAGAGAGAGAGAGAGAGAGAGAGATAAATAGATAGATAGATAGATATTACTATAAGTAGCACCAAAGTTGTGTCTTTCATTTACAAGTATAAGAACCTATCTAGAGATAAGGAGTTCAATGAACTCCACTAATTCCTCCTCATTTACAAAATCCACCCTGTTACCAACGCTTTCAATTTTCTAATCCGTCTACCTCTAAACAAAAGAAGAGGAGTGTCCCTACCCTCAAAAACTCTCCTATGGAATCTTAAACAAGTGGAAACTAAAAAGGAGGAGGCCAAATGTCCCGTGCAAGGCACCAGTTTTTTGGTTTATAACAGATACACCAGAACAGGTGGCATATCAGTTTTAAGATCACTTTTTTTGAGACAAGATAGACCCCGGTACGTTTTACTAATTGAAGAGGCAAAAGGAAGGCAGCCTAAAGGAATTGCTAGTTGACGGGCATTTTGGAGACTTTAGGCTCAGATGACTAGATTGTACCGACAGCATGGGGATTGGTTTAGTTAGTAAAGGAGAATATTGCGAGTCAACTATATCTGATGGCATGAGAATCATTGGAGGAATGCTGAATATTATGTTTGTTCTAGAGCTTTACTTGGGGAGAATGCAGATCTCCGAAAACCTGTGTTGTATTTTGTTCTTTGCTTGAACAATAAAAGTCAGCTACTTCCCTATGATTTTCAACGAATTACAATTACTACTCATACAATCATATAATAGTGCCTCCATGGCTATACTTAGCAAAGAAATTGTGACAAACAAGATAAGTTTGTGTTGAAATGGCTAGATCATTGCATCAAAAGTATCAAAGGGATCCAGTCCATCTAAATGAATCTGCAAGAATTGAATTACGAAATTCAGATAACAAGCAGCCGCATAACACAATAGTAAGCATAAAGTTGTTCATGAAATAAATTAAGAACCATTCAACCATTTAATTGGATCCAAATTATAAAGTAAGGCTCAAGAAAGAAATAAACAAAATTCTAAAGCAATATCAATTGGATCAAACTCATTTTTTAAACATCACACACTTATTCTTACATTGAAAAAACAAATCCCATTCAATGATCTATAAGTAACAGTATATTTACCAGAAACTGGAGAATAAAGGGAATATGTGATTCATAGGGCTGCAGACTTTTATCAAGAATTGCACCTCCCTGAAAAGAAAACAGCATTACAATGTTAACAGTGATATGTTCAGAAGATTCTAGAAATAATATATATTTTATATTATTTTGTTTATATAGGTATGCATATAAATCCAAGCCGGACACTTTCAATTGGATTCAAGTGATTCATTTGTATAAAACACGCTGAACATTCCAATCATTCACAAGGATGAATGAGGTGAAAATCTCCTACTACCAGCACAATTATAACTTTAACTTCAAAATCCTAGTGTAAAATTTCACTCTAAAAGATCCAACAGGAAAAAAGAGAGAATAATTTCATTACAATCAATTTCTAAATAAGTAGAACACAGAATTATTTAATAAACATTTGAAAAACCACTTGACATAATGATATAAATCACCTAATACATGAATCGCATAAGTTTCAAAAGGTAAAATCTCAGCAAATCATGACCAATAGAAACTATCATTTGCTTCGATTTCCTTCAAGGGAAAAAAAAAAAAAAAAAAAAAAAGAAGCTACAAAATAACACAAAAGAACAACTGAGCATCAGAGACAGGTCAAAATTATACCAGAAGAAGATTGGCAGCACGAGAAACATCATGTGGATAGTAGCTAACACATTGTCAAGGAGCTCAATCACACAACATCAGAATATTAATAGATACAAGAGGAGGAAGACAACATATTATTTGGATACAGGTATATCTTCAAAAACAGTTCCTCTGATGGATGGTAACCATAAAATCTCCTTGCACGTACAAGACTACAATCATGTACATGCTGTCGTTTAGAACCAGCATTGCCTTTAAGCTGCAAGGCCAAATCAGAACATATTCAATACATATATGCAGCTGCCACATCAGTGCTGAGAGGAGAAGAAGCAATAAATAGAACATAGCCAGAAACTAAATCAGAGCTCAGTTTGATTCAAGCAAGCATACCTTCAAGGCTCTCTCTAATGCAAGAGATACAGTATTCGTATAAGCATCACCTGTGTACATAATGAAAAATAAAAAAATGAATATCAAGCACCAACTTTGCAATATAGTCAGATAAGAATTGGTTGCAAGGCATAATGCAAGATAAAAACAATCTTAGGACGTGCTTAATACCTTCTTGTTGTGGATTAAGTGAAATATCTGAACAAGGAACATATAAATAGGGTAAAGCCTGCAACAGAAAACATGGACCGTTTAGCACAAAAGGACAGCATCTGAAATTTATTTGAAATGCCATCACTAGGGAATAAAAACTATGCGCAATGAGCAAACGCAGAACTAGTGATATTGACAGAAGAAAGAGACTTATTGCATAGACTGCTACTTCACATAGTATTGTTCTTTATCTTTCATTCACATCAAAACACAACTCTGCAAGCAAATTTCAAGTGCGTTTAAGCCTTCGAGTCAAGAGGAATAGTTTACTATCAAATGCCAGAAGATCTGCAGGTTTGCCATGCTCCTTTTAGATAAACAACAATCGGCACCACTCTTAAGAAAAAACTCAATCATCCCTCAACAGAATTAATCAACCATTTTGAATTGCAAGCAAATAACAGTAGAGAAACATCTACCAAGTGATCTAGTCCTCAGATAGCTACAAAATTAAGAAGTTCCAAGTAAACAAAGAGAGCAATGATCTTACTTGATGAATGTGCAAGCAAGTCTTCTGACCAGCAGGCGTTGAGCCATAGATTCTTATGACAGGAACCTCATTCACCTTTCCACCTTCAAAATTAAGGCAGTGAAACATACAACAATTGAAACAAAGCCCTCATAGATGAGAAAATCAAAGTAGATAAATATTAGTGTTATGAAAAATATTCCTCAACAGCAGCAAGGCCTCCTAGTGGCCCCATTTGCTCATACCTATAGAAGATGCAGTCAACGGAAGGCAACTGCATAATTTCAGTAGCAACAGATATCCTGCTTGTTAGTTCTTGAATTTTAGCCACTTTGCTTATTAGTTGCTGACTTTTAGCCACTTTCTTTTTATATTGTTTATTATCCCTGGAAATCCTCCTCTTTTGGTGGAAGTTCTGTTATTTAACTAGGTATTTAAATGTTTTGTTATGGAATTAAGAGGGCAAGAGATATTTTCTTCATTTAAAGTTATTTGAGATCAGTGAGCTCTCTTCTTAATTGAGCTCTCCTTTCTTTGTTTACAGCCAAAACAAGGAGAGGAAGAGAAAACAGAAATAAACCCCTTTCAACAGCAGTGCTTGGAAAGGATATCATTTTACAAGTCCCCATAACTCGATTTTAAACTCAGGTTCCTATCAATTCAGTATTAAAGCCGATAGCAATGGGAGAATCGCACTTTGCAAGAGCAATTTGAAAAATTCCTAACTATCTACAAATCAGAGCAAGCAGCAGCCCATTTGAGACAACAAAATATGGCTGCTCAACTGGCACACCTTACTTAGACCTTGCACTCCCAAAGAAATGATGGAGAATCAAGCGAAATGAGCTATAACAAAGTTCGCCAAGAAGTCAAGAACCACCATTGAAGGATCCAAGGCAGATGGCAGCAATGTTGTGCCCAGGCACACAAAGCTGGATTTTTCCAGCTATAACGGTACTTCTGATCCACTGGTTTGGCATACTATAACAATTTTTTCCACCATCAACAGACAGTAAAAGAAGATCAAGTATTCTGGGCCTCCATTCAACCTGAAGGAGTTGCACAGTTATGGTACCTGAAGCTAAAAAGGGATAGGCCCAATATCTCTTGGATGGACTTTAAAACCCAAAGTCATTTATCATTTAGGCCCTCAATAAGAAGTAATAAGCTAGGAGAGCTATCCAAGTTAAGACAAACAGAGACACCAGAGGTCTACCAGCGTTAACACGAAAGGCTTTCTGCCCAAACTACATTCCTAACTTCAAAACAAGATAGTAGATTTTCATCAATGGTTTACAGAATGCCATAGCTGCCGAAGTTGAGCTACATAACCCATCGGATTTGACCACAGCCATGAGCCTTGCTCATCTTTATGAGCGGCGCAACGATAAAGGGCAAGAAGAACCTATTCTAGTTCGTAGAAGCATTGTGGTTACTACCGGTGGAGGAGCTCCATAAACTCCTCATATCAAGACTTTCATGGGCGACAATGTAGGAGCGCAGAGCTAGGGGATTGTGCTTTAATTGTGATGAGCACTTTGAATTTGGGCACAAGCGTAAGCAGCTATTTTTGTTGGAGTGTCTTGAAGAGAAAGACATAGTAGAAGCTGACCCAACAATATCACCCACGCAATTTTTGGAATTTAGAATGACCAAACAATGCAAGTGGAGGGAAGCATAAATGGCCACCCCTTAGAGGTACTCATTAACTAAGATTCTATGCACAGCTTTGTGAATGAATCCCTTCTGCATCAGCTTCAAATTCCAGCAAAACCCAAGGACAATCTGAGAGTCACAGCGGTGAATGGGGAAAAATTAAGTAGCCCCGAGTTTTGCAAGAAACTTCCAATACAATTGGGTAAACCACAACTTTCTACATGATATTTTTTTGCTGCCTTTACGTGGTTTTCGTCTTGTGTTAGGTGTCAATTGGCTCAAAACTTTGGGACCAATCTGTTGGCATTTTGGAACCATGAGGACAAAGTTCACATGGTGTGCAAACCAATGGAGCTGCATGAACTTCAACACTCTAAACAACAAGCTTCACCTTCCCTATCATCTCTTAAGTCGAAGCGGAACAAGAGCTCAATTTGAAGCATTTACTTTTTGAATTTCAAAGCACTTCCAACTACCCATTGGCCTACTGCCTCGTCATGCTTGTGATCACAAAATATCCTAGAACCAAGAACAACTCCTATAGTGGTGAGATCCTACCATTATCCACATATGTAGCGATGCAGTACACACCAACATTAATGTATCTAAGTCAGTTTCCTATTTTTCTTAGGTTTATCCTTCCTATTCTAACTCAGTTTCTTATTCTTCTCAGGTTTCCTAGATTTTTTATTCCTAACTTATTTCTTTGCACTAATTAAAGACTTATTGTAATCGTTTGAAGAAGTTCAATGCAATTTATCAAATTATATCACTAAAGTTTAAGATCTTATTATGATCTTTGAATTTGTTTTTTAATTTTATTTCGCTTCTTTCTCAGAGTAAAACTTTTATCGCACTAGATTGATTCTGACAACTGACAATAGTTCTAGTAGGAAACAAACCACCATCGACGAATGACAATTAGACAAGATTGAGTAATGATTTGATGGGATCGACAAAACCCTTCACAATCTCATGCAGATGATGATTGCAATGACTATGGAAGGAAAACGTGATTCCATGGAACAAAGATCAAATTAGTAGGGCAACATAAAGAATAGTGGCCAACAAGACCAAATTTTCGCAAATTTTATTGCAAAGATTTCTATGACAACGAATCATGTGGATTTTCAACATAAACACCAACCACCTAGTGACCCCAGGGTTAAGAGATCAATATTAGCTTATGATAAGCTACGACAATGGATACCAACCATAAATTAGCTAGAAAATCAATAACGGAACCCCAATTCAAGTAAGACCAACCATAAAACGTGATTTTCATAAGCATGCTCCATTATGAGTCAATGAACGATAAAATCAAGGAGCTCCTATATGGTGATGTGATGGTTAGTTTGAGATTGGCGATAGCATTCCAAGAGGGATTGCCAAGGTTTTTGATGTTCAAGGTAACTATTTTTCACTTTTTTGCAAATGATGATTTTCAACATCAAAATTTGAGAAATTTTCGACAAAAGCAACAACAGAGATAGGATTATTCAGCAGAAGAGTAAGAAGATTTTTATTTTAAGGATAAAGATTGGGTTATTTTCTCGGCTATTACGGATCCCATACTACACCCTATAAACTAAAAATCCATAACCTCAAGTGCTATAGGAATACTGTTTAATTGACTTGTTCCTGTTTGAACAGCCTTAGATTTGACTATTTCAAAAGAAAACCAAATCAAGCTCGTGGCATATAAGTAAAAAGGTAGAGATTTTGCTTGGTAAGAACAACTTCAAGATAATCGTCAACAGCAAAGAAAACAATGTGTTCACACTTGGCCCAACATGAAAGGTGATTCTTCCCTTCAGATTATGAGTAGTTGTTATACCAACAATATCAAAATTATCAACAAGCCAAATGTATTATTAAGAATTTTATTGATTAAATGCACAAGTTAATCTGTTTGAGACAAAGGATCAATTGATTACTTGCTATATTAAAGGCATGAGTTGGTTATTCAATACCAACTCTTCAAGTGATTTGGACTATGACATATGTTAATTTAGTGATGAAAGGAGACAATCAAATCAATAAGTCTGCTATGCACACTTAGAGTAACTTTCAACGACAAAATCAAGAAGCTCTTTCCGTTTTAAAGGGGTCAACAACTTCAAGCAATATAATAGTCATAACAAAGACACCCTTCAACTCAAAATTTGGCACAAAAATAAATAAAACTTCAACCATTGTTCGGTCCAACATCCACGGCAAAAATTAGTAACAACAACAAATCAATAATGATCCTTATGCATGCCCTAATCTTGGAAAATGTTTTCAATGCAACCAACTAGGTCATCTTTCAAATTATTGCCCCAATAAACGATCTATAACTTTGCAAAAAAAGATGCTAATGATAAAAAGAAGAAATTTATGATAGTGCTAAGTTTGCAGAAGGAGATGTGAGAGAGTATCGTGTGCTATCTAACAACTCTTGCTTGCCCTAAAGAAACATGAAAACTCTCAACGAAATAAGATCTTTCAAACCCAATGCACCGGTTGTAATAAAGTATGCAATGTCATTATTGATAGCAGCAATAGTGAGAATGTAGTCTCCAAAGTTTTAGTAAAAGCATTAAATTTGAAAGTTGAGAAACATCTTTTTTTATACAAGATTGCATGGATTAAAAATGCCAAAAAATTTAAATACTATAAGTTTGTAAGGTTTTTTTGTCAATTGAAAAGTATTACAAAGATGAGATCGTATATGATGTGGTGGATATGGACACTTATCATATGTTATCAGAAAGACCATAGTACTAACACGTTGATACCATTTATAAAAAACGAAATAATACCTTCATCTTTTGGTAGTTTAACAAAAAGATTATTTTATTACCACAATCTCAATCTTTGAAAAGCAATTGTGTCATTAAAGAAGATAAATCGTTACTCGACAATATAACAAACTCAAAATTCTTTAAGCTAAGAAGCCTAACTTTGAAGCAACTATTGAAGTTTCACCCAAGATCCAAGAGGCTGATTGTTTTAGTAGAAACAAAAGAGACTGCGTTATTTACAACCCTTACATAATTTGTCAGCATAAAGATCCAAGAGGTTGATAAGGTAAAAGTAAAGGAAATTTCACAAATCCAATGTGTTAATGGAGATGAATCAAAACGATAAGATACTGTTCTTCTGCAAATTGAGTTTATTTTCAACAGTATGCCTAATCGTTCTACAAAAACAATTTTTTTTAAAGTTATCTACCTTAACATTTCAAGGCATACAGTGAGTTTGTTTTATCTTCGTTCTTCTCCTAATGTTAACCTTAAAGCTGAGGAGCTTACAAAGTGTATTCAATAGAACAAACAAAAGGTGAAGAAAAATTTTTAAAAGGTTAATTTTTGTTACAAGAGTAATGTAGACCAACTTTTAAATTAGTTCAATGAAGATGATTTGGTGATGATTCATCTTCAAAAGTATCATTTTCCCACTGGTACGTACAATACACTCAAAAGATAAGAAGATTGATCCATTTTGCGTCCCTCGAGAAGATTAGTGATAACACTTACAAGATTGATCTTCTAGCTGATATGAACATTTCTAATACTTCAATATTACTGATATCTTCAACTATTTTCCTCAGATGAGTTTTCTTCACAGCCACAAAACTTGATGTCGAGTTATCTTCTAAATGAAGAGGATTGATACAGTACACACCAACATTGGTGTCCTACTTTGATTTATCATATATTTTAACTTAGTTTTTTAGTCTAAATTAGTTTCTTATTTTTCTTAAGTTTTTCATTCCGAGTCTAACTCAGTTTCCAATTCTTCTAAGACTTTCTATTCCTAATTTATTTTTTTACACTATTTAAATACTTATTGTAATAGTGTGAGAGAGTTTAATGCAATTTATCAAATTATATATCTAAAGTTTAAGTTCTTACTATGATCTCAGTTTGTTTTTTAAATTTATTTCACTTCTTTCTTGAACAAAACCTTTCGTTAGACCATGCAGAAAGACAAAAGCAGCATAATGACAAGAGATGTTAAAACAAGGGTAACAATCATCCTTACTCTTCACTAGTTTTGCTAGTAAAAAAGCAGACAATACATGCAAGTTTACATTCACTATCGCTCGTTCAATGCTAAAACAATCCAAGACAAATTTCCTATACCAATCATCCGAACTCCTAGAGGAATTAAATGGTTCTAAATATTTCTCCAAGCTGGATTTAAGATCTAGGTATCATCTAATTAACATGCACCCAGCTTAGGCGGAGAAAACTACATTTTAGATGCATGATCAGCATTTTGAATTTCTTTTACGTTTGGCCTCACCAACACTTCCTCTACTTTTCAAGCCTTAATGAATGAAGTGTTCCAGCCATACATTCGCAAATTTGTTCTAGTTTTTCTTCAATGATATACTTGTTTATAATCGTGCATGGGCTAATTACTTACACTATTTGAGAGTGAGTTTTTTCTTATTACAACAGAACATTTTGTTCAGTAAGAAACCTAAATGATTGTTTGCCCAATCGCAGATTTCTTACCTTGGCCACATTATCTCAACGAAAGAAAAGATAGTAGATGTTAAAAAAATCAAAGCTATGATCCAATGGCCTCAACCACCAACTATCTAGGCTCTCCGAGGCTTTTTAAGCCTCACGGGCTACTACCAAAAATTTGTTTACTACACTGATTGCAACTCCTCTCAGCAATATGCTCTGTAAAAACTCATTCATTTGGACAGAACAAGTCGTGGCCGCTTTGGCACACTAAAACATGCCATCGCCACTACTCGAATAATGGCTTTACCCGATTTTAAGAAAGATTTTATAGTTGAATGTGATGCGTTTAATTATGATTTGGGGCAGTGTTACAGCCAGATGGAAGGCTCATTGCCTTGTATAACAAACTGATGCCTCAACACATTACACTTTCACAAGCAATTAGGCATTGGAGACCTAATCTATAGGGCAGAAATTTCATCATTTGCATTGATCAATTTAGCCTGAAATATCTCTCGGGTCAATGAACCACGTCAAATCAACAATGTTGGGCAAGCAAACTTTTGGGCTACAACTTCTAAGTTGAATATAAAAATTGGCAAGGAAAATCAAAGGGTGCACATTGAGATGAAGATGTGAGATTGATTACAGAACTATCAATGCCACAATTAGACCTCTTCCAGGCATTAAAGGACAAGGTGAAAGCTTGTCCAACATTGAAACATTGCAATAATTGATCAACAATATCCAATCAACGAAACTACCTGCCATCTAGTCATAATTGAATGACCTTACATTTCACAAACACAAAGCATATTTGGAGCCCACTTCTCTGCTTATTCAAGTTTTTTTTTTTTTTACACTGCACAACCAAGGCCATGAGGGATACCAAAAGACGTTATTTTGCATAGCATCAAATTTTTATTGACCCAATATGAAGAAAACCATCCAAGATTTCATTCAAATGTTGAGTGGTTTGTCAAAAGAACAAGGCTCAACATTTGTAACAAACTAGCTTGTTACAACCTCTTTCGATCTTGCTGTGGGTATAGGCAGATATTTCCATGGATTTTATCGATGCCTTATCTCTTTCATTTGGAAAATCTATTTCACTAGTCAGGGTTGATCGTTTTTCAAAATATGCACACTTTATTCTTCTGGCTCACCCATATTTTGTTGTTTCTGATACAAGATTTTTCTTTGACCATGCCTTTAAGTTACATGTATTATTAAAAATAATTGTTAGAGACAGTAATGTGACATTTACAAGCACTTTCTAGACTAAACTTGTCAAACTAAGTGGAACGCACTTAGCTTTCAACTCTGCCAATTACTCACAAAGTGATGGACAAACAAAAGTCATTGATCGCACCATAGAAGTCTACCTACACTGCTTCATTAATGATCAACCACACAAATGGATGCAGTGGATTTCTTGGGCTTAGCATTGTTAGAATAAAAGGTACCATTTCTCTCTTAAAATAAGTCCTTTTGAAGTTGTCTATGACAGAGCACCCCCTCGCCTCTTAAACTATTGTCCATGCATAGCTCAAGTGGAAGGCAAAGAGCAAGAACCCAAAGCTTCGATCAAATTGTTCAAGACATCCGTGAAAGACTCTTACAAGCCCAAGATATTATGGAGAGCAGTTATGATAAACATCACAAAGAAGTCCACTTCAAAGTTAAAGATATAGTATTATTGAAATTATAGCCTTATAAGCAGTAATATTTAACTTCCAACAAGATGAGAAAAATTTCTCCTCAATATTATGGACCATTTCCTCTAAAAGCAAAGATTAGGGTTGTAGCATATCGTCTTACATTTCTGTCAACTATGAAAATACATATCTAATCTTTTGCATCTCATGCTTAAAAAAATTTCAAAGAAACCTGAATGAAGCTGCATCGCAGCTACTTATCGTTCACCAAGGTGAAGCATTGCCAACCTCAAAAGCCATTTTAGACAAAAAGGTGACTACAAATGAACATCACATTTTGGGCCATTAGGAAGGCTTGTCACCTTCTAGGCATTTTAGGAATCAGATGTGAACATATTTGGACACCCCATCCAAATATCATATTTACGGTCGGGAAAGAGTGATGTTATGAAAATATTCCTCAACATCAACAAGTCCTACTAGTGGCCCCATTTTCTCATACCGACAAAGATGCAGCTAATGCAATTTAGCCGCGTGGCTTCTTAGGTAGCAAATTTCTTGCTTATTAGCTGTTGATTTTCCCATCAAGGCCTTGTCAAATAAAACTAGATCCTTGATACCCAACCCTCCTTTGTCAATTCGACTGCTTTAATACTTTCCATCTAATCAAATGATATTTGTAAGTGTCCCCCATACTACCCCATAAGAACCTTCTCTGGATCATCTCCAATCTTGCTAGCCACCTTCCTTAGTAATGAAAATAAATATATAAAATAAATCAACAAATTACATAATGTACTCCTAATCAAGGTGAGTCCTCCAGCTTCTAATAAGTAGTGTTTTTTCACCTTGTTAGTTTCCTTTCAAATCTCTACAACACTCCATTCTATACAATTTTCCTCTGTATTTGGCATTGGGAGGCAACCCAAGATATTTCATGAGAAAGCTAACCATTTTGCATCCTATAATGGCAGCCAATTCCGTCCCATTCACTTCCTTTCCTACTGCAGACAATTCACTTTTTTTCATGTTAATTTTCAACCTCAATACTACCTAAAAGCCTACCAAAGCAGCCCTTAAGTTCGATAATTGTTCCTCTTCCATGTCGAAAAAACGATGATATCATCAACGAATAAGAGATAAGATACCATAATCTCATTATTAGGCCTCTCAACTTTGAAGTCCTTCATCAAACCACATTCGTCCATCAAATTACATTCTATTGCCCTCTTCAATAAGTTATCCAGTGCATCTAGTACCAATAAAAACAACAATATGGACAAAAAATTCCCTTGTCTTAAACCCCTTACTTGAATTAAAAAACTTTGATGGGCAGCCATTAACCAACACTATGAAAGAAGCTATTGATATGCACCAATATATCCATTTGCATTATTTTTCTCCGCACCCCACTCCTCTAAGCATGTACATTAGAAAGTTCCATGACATGTGATCATAGGCCTTTTCCATATCTAATTTACACATTATTCCCCTTCTTCTAGACTTCATTTGACTGTCTCGCACCTCATTTGACGATTAGGACAGCATCAAGAATTTGCCTTCACATACCATCTATCTAAGCCTTTTCACCAACACTTTGGATAGCAACTTGTACACACAACCCACTAAACTTATTGGCCTAAAGTCAGCATCACTTACTACCCTTGCTTTCTTAGGAATTAATACTATGAATGTTGAATTTAATGACTTGATGAATTTCTCATTCTAATGAAACTCGAAAAAAACTTCAGTACATCTTTTTTAATGGTTCCCCAATTTGACTTAAGAAACGCCATTGAAAATCCATCTAGTTCCAATGCCCTATCGTTTACACATTCTTTGTCACCATAAACCTCTTCTCCCGCAAACTAAGCTTCAACTTGCTACTTAAGTTTCGTGCAAATCAACTGAAAATTCAACCCATCCAATACTGGTCGACGCCCCATTGTTTTCGTATATAGCTTCTAGTAATATCCACTAATTTCTTCCTTTAACTCATCCCCTCTTTCTATCATGTTGTCACGTATTTGCAGCTTACTAATAAAATTGAATTTCCTATGCATAGTTGCCATTCTATGGAAGAAGATGGCATTCTTTTCCCTTGCTATCAATCATAAAGCTCGTGACTTCTATTGCCATGAGATTTTCTCCATCTTCATCAACTATATCAACTCATTCAATTTTATCTTTTTCTTCAAGTTTGTCACTATTCCCACCATCCATAATTGTTCCATCAACTTCCTATAGATTATTCTTCTTTTGCTGCCTTACGAATCCAAATTGCATTTTCCTCCATTTTCTAGCTTCCTCCTTCACTATCTTGGCTTACAAGCCACCACGAAACTTGCATGTCCCTCCTCCTTCATACCTTCCCACCATTGCTTCACTCGTTGTTCAAAACCCTAGATCTATAGTCACGAATTTTCAAATCTAAAAAGGTAAGGACCCATTTCATCCCCTACATTCCAACATAATAGGATGATGATCCGAAATCAGTCTAGATAACAACTGCTCCTATATACAAAGGAATGTCTCTTCCCAACTCCTTAATACTAAAAACTGATCTAGTCGAGACAACAATGGACTACCCCTTAGATTAAACCAAATGAATCTTTCCCTACCTAAAGGCAAATCATGCAATTCAAGCTCCATAATGACATCCTTGAATTTCCCAAGTAGTCCCCACTTCTACTTATCCTCAATCTTTCATAAGAATAAAGCACCACATTAAAATCGCTCCCAATCACCTATGGCTTCAATTCATCACTTTTCTTGCATTCTCTCAAATCTTTCCAAAGAGCCTGAAAATCCATTCCAACCTCATCCCTTCTAATTCAAAGTTACATGATATTGACATTGTTCTCTCCAACAATCTATCAATTTACCCAACCACTCATTCCAACACACTAGTATACCGCATGAGCTCTCTTGTGTCACCTTAAATTCCCATTTCACAACTTGTTTATTCCAAAAACTTTCCATCACCCTGATATTTATTTCTTTCATTTTTGTCTCTTGAAGACAAACGACATCTGTTGTTCACTTTAGAAGAGATTACTTTAGAGCAATCCTCTTTTCCCTACTGTTTAACCCCTTAATATTCCAAGATAGTATCCTAAGAACCACTAATACTACCACTAATAGTAGCAACCTACTTCTTTCCCTCTTCTTTCTCACCCACCTCATTTTCCTTTCAGCCACCACTAAGCTGTTCATCGATATCCATAACCACTTCCCATCCTCCCCATTCAGAAAGATCAAGCTACGCTTCCTCCCTGCTATGCTCCATGATGCATATTTCCCCCACCACTCCATTCCACTCAAACTCAAGCAACTTCTTCTCGATTTTGATGAAGAAGATCTCCATCAAGAATTCCAGTGAAAATGGTACCCGTACAGTTTTTTGAAATTTCTCTTCGCACCAATATCCATATTATTTTGACTTCTTTTAATAATCATGAAACTAACAAGAAGTAATTGTAATTTTCATATCCCTTTACTTTTTTAGTTAGCCTTATGGCATCATCAGGCAATTGGAAAATTGATAACCCTATGACACCATGAAACGTTTTAATGACAAAAAAATTATGTTACCAATGTTTAAGTGTACCTGTGTAGTCTTTCTTGGTTTATCATAAACTAATCAAAGTTGAAGGAAAGCTAGCAACAAGCAAGCACCATAATGGAGGAACTCTTTTTATTCTGGCGAAGTGAAAGCACTAGACATTTGAATTATCCGCCTAGACAACTGAATTCACATCATAAAGCATTAAACATCTCTTCCGCTACCTCTAATGGCGTGTTTTTTGAATGGAAGTATAGATAGATACAATGAAACATTCTTGAATTACTATTCAACACCCGAAGAGCTTTTTCACTGCTTTCAAAACTTCCTAAGCTCTTTCAGCTAATTTCATTGCACTTTCATCTCATCTTGAGCAATATAGATGTGATGTAGAAGCTCCATTTGTAAATTTTTTGATCATTACGATTTGCATTGTAAGTGAGAGATTTACCTGATTAAGGACAATCTAGGTGACAAGCATCAAATGTTGCAATATTTGTTAGGATTTTTGACTTTTAGGCATAAACGCCAATGGATGAAAGTAAGTAAAACTCCACATTGAACTTATTGTCTAGTTCGACATCTGAATTCCCCAAGTAGACATCCAAATTGGATTGAAATTTGAAAAAAATATGTCATCTAATTCGGACACTTAAATTGCCAAAATAGTTTGAATTGTGCCAAAATTTGATTTTTTCTATGTCCAATGACTAAGATATGCATAGACATTTAAATTATCCATGTAGACATGCAAATTCATGTCATAAATCACTAAACATGTCTTCCTCTACCTCTAACGATTAGCTAGTTCATTGTTTTCAAAACTTCCAAAACTCTTTTTGCTTATTTCATTTCTTTTTCATCTCATCTTGAGCAATCTAGAGGTGTTTCAGAAGCTTCATTTGTGATATCCACTCTCGTGAGGGAGTTTCTATTTTATGGTAATCATTCCTTGTATTTGTTGTTCTAAGGTGAGAGATTCACCTTGTTGAAAACACTAGGGGAGGGGAGAAGGAATCGCCTAAGTGCAATGTTTGTGAAGATTTTTGTTGAAAAGTGAGGGGATTCACCCAATGAAGAATATCCAAGCATGAAGCACCAAGAGTTTGCTAGAGACACAGAAATAGGTGAAATTGTTGAACCACGTAATTCGTTTCCCAATCTCAACCCTGCTGTACCCTTTGTTATTTGTGTTATAGATATTGGTTGTTTGCTTGAGCAAGATTTAATTTGTATTGAGTAGCCAAGCCAACATTTCCTTCTACTTCTTGGAAAAAGAGGCTAATTCCCATACTCGATCTTGAACTTCAGTCATGTCACCTCAAAATGTCTTGACCCCACCCTTAGAACTAGCATAATCCTCAAGGCACTAATTCATCAAGGTGTGATGAACATTTAAATCCCTTGTTGAAAAGACAACTTGCACCTTTTTGAAGTAAAGCTTGTTCACCAGAGCAAAAACCCTCTTCATTCCCATTGTCACTTAGGACTTCTTTAAATGTATTAATTAGTTGAGAACTATCTCTTCTTCTTCTTTCTCCCAGTCTTCATCTCATTTATTGTCAAACTACTGATTCGTTGAATGTGTATGGTGTTGCAGCAACCGAAGTTCTTCTGACTGGAACCAGCAGTAAACCCTAATTCTTGTCATTCTAACCTAAGGGCTCAACAAACTCCAAAATTACACCCATATTTCTCGCTCGTCGCAAAGAAAACAAGCCCGAGGAAGAGGGAAAAAGAAATTAAAAAAAAGAAAATTAAACCAAATATCCCTGCGGGCTTTGATGAACAGAAAACAACATCATATTTTGAGCTTTGCTCCTACCTTGGAAACTGCTGTAGCAAACGTCGAACCCAGGTATTGGGGGCGCCATATAATAATCGATCGACACGATTCTAACACTGAAAATGTTGGAATCCGACTGTGAATCCGCCATTAACTCTCTTTTCACCTAACAAACTGATCGTTCATATACACATACATATATCTATAAGTTACATATACAGAGAGACAGAGAGAGAGAAAGAGAAACGGTTAGAAATAGAGTAGAAGCTTTTGATTCTGTTTGGCGCCCAGTTAGGGCATTTATAGGGCACGGAAGAGGGAAAAAAAAAAAAGACCCGTTAGCTTCTCCTGTACTAAACCTGTTTTGACGATTGAGCCCCAAAGAATTTCAATAGTTATACATTGTTCCTTTCAAGTTCGTACATAGAGCCAGGCCCAAAAAAATCACAGAAAACAGCCCATAACTTGTAGCAAAGTGACCATAACTTGTAGCAAAGTGAGCCACAATATCAGCTAATCCAGGTGCATGAAAGCTGGACCCAATTACACGCCCCTTTGCTTACATTTGCAGGTATAAGTCTAAAATTAAAAAAATAAAATATTTATATAAAATCATTTAATAATTTAGATCTTTTTATTTTTTATAAAATTAACTATTTAAATTTATTTTAAGTCCTTAACATTTTATTTTTATGTCAAATTTAATAATAAATCAAGATATAGGAGTTTGATGAAATTGGACTGGTAAAAGAATTTGAATTAATTTATTTTTATTTAAATTTTGACTTACTGATTTCATCAATTTTATATTTAAATTATTACAAAAATTAATAACGTTTTTTATGATTAAAGGATTTATATTTTATTTTAAATTAATTTTTTTAATTTTAAATAATTTCAATTAACGAATTATTTTTTATAAATTTTTAAATTTTATGATTGCTAAACTTTAAACATATTTGTAATATTAAAAATAATGTTTTTAATAATAATTTAAATATCTTATAATTAAGAATTTTCAAATCAAAATTCCAGGTACCTTTCTAATTCAAGTAATCTCTTAAAAGAAATTTGATAATTTTATATATTTGTAATTAAAATTTTGATTTTTAATTTTTTCAAGAAGAGGTTTCTCTGGCTGTTATACAGTTTGGATTTGCTTGGAAGGATGAGTTGAAATATTGATTCCAGTAAGCCATAGAAGCATTACCCATATAATCTGTTTTTTTTTTTTTCTTTTGGGGGGGGGGGGGGGGGGGGGGGGGGGGGGGTGGGTGTGGGTGCGGGCGCTGGGCTTCTGTTATTACAGATTGTTCACAAGGCAGAGACGCTCTGGTCTTCAATGTCCAAGTTCAGGTGGCGTACAGGGAAGAGTAAGCATAGGAGAAAACATGCACTGGCACCAGCCTTCGTTGCAGTATGTGCGGTGACAGTTAGATGGGCAAAAATCAGAGCAATCCAGATCGGTCTCACAGTGAACCTTAGCTCGCAACTGTCGCTGCTGGTTGTTTACAGGGCACCCATGGCACTGGAATGGTCGCCGGTGTTGCCCTTGGTTCACCTTCTTCACTATTTCTCTGGATTCAGACCCACAAAGAAAACCTACCAAGAAAGTTTACACAAGGTGACAGATGTGGTAGTAGAAGTCTACACAGTTCCAAACTGGTTCTTTTCTTTTTTACAGGTTCTTTTCTAGGCTGCCAATTACCCTGATCAGGGTCTCTCATGCTCAGACCGGCCTTAATCCTCACTTGTAAACACAGGTCATATTGAAAGTAAATGGTAAATGAATTATAATGAATGAGGCAGAGAGGGAGACTTACAGGATGCAATAAGAAAGGCTGCCAAGAAAGTAGGTTTCAGCAAAGATTTCTCCATCTTCATTAATTTTTCCTGCTCAGGGAAAGTATCCAACTTTGGCAATATTTATAGATATTGTATGATTTCACGTAATCTGTCTGATTTCACACAATGAGCATGTAACATTTCCTTCATGCCTCCAACACAAAAGCGCAATCCGTGTACACAGAAGATTAAACCTTACAAAACTTGCAAAATTTAAGGTATTCAAATCATGTGATACATGTTGTGAAAATACAATTTTGTAATAAGTGAGTCTGTCTGAATTTGGAAACGGAGCATGGGATAACCCAAGCAAGTAAGTAGACTATAACACAGATGCTTAAACTAGACATTCCAATCTTACATGTATTTATTACCGGTATTGACAACAATGATTGCAGTGGCAATAAGAGATTCAGATGGAGACACTGTTAGGAATTCCCTTGCCTGTAAGTCCACCTTCACTGGTAGGATAGAGCAAAGTGTATGGCATCTTGACAGGACCAACACGATTCTTCAGTTTCTGATCATTGTTCCTGTCTATAATTCTTGTCTCAATCTCACCAAGCTTCTTTCCAAACTTCTCAAATGCATGCAATGGTGCTGCATCTGATGTCCACTCAGGTGTGTCCCTTTGTCCAAGATAGACCTCATCTGAGGAATGTCTGGACAAAATTTCTATGAGTGAGACACCAAGAAGGGTCTGAAACTGGGAAGTGATTGTTCTCAGGAAAGCCTTATCAGGGTTGGAAACAAGCTCATCATATTCAGGAGTGCCTTCTTCAGGCATGAATCTGCGGCTAATTGTGGGGCGGTTAGGGAGGTACCCTGCATAAGGGTACTGCCCAAAGTTAACGGCTGCATGGAGTGCAGAAGCCACCCATATGATAGTGGTGCATGTTTCGATCAGCTCTTCACGATTCTCCAATTTAGGCCACCATGACTCGTCTTTCTTGTCACCATGACCCTCCTCACGAAGCTCCTTCCACCATGACTTAAGTTCAGTGTCCTCTCTTACAGACTCGTCTGTCTTGTAATAGAAAGTGCAATAGTCACTGACCCATGTCCGGATTGCTGACCAGATTTCAAGCCCATCAACCGCATATGGGTAATCTTTTATCAGTAGCCGGAGACCATGTGGTGAACTTGGATCATCAACTGCCATTCCTCTGGACACAGTAAAAACAATGTTGTTCAGACAAGATTACAAACATAAATGCATTCTCTTTTTAGGCTTATTATCATGACACCATACAGAGTTTTCTTGAGCATCCTGATGAGTCCAAATTCATCTTTTATCTCTTTTTGAGACACAAGATTGGAAGAGAATACTTACCTCTTTTTGAGGTCTTCTGGAAGTGCTTGCTCTGTCAACTTCCAGTTTTTGTAAACCATGGATGACATCTCCAACGCATACTTTCCAGGAAAAACTGTAGACTCAAAAATTCCACCAGCATTGATGAGGATCTGCCGGGCTAATGCATTTATATTCATAGTGTCACGGAAGTGAGGATCAAGAAGCTTATAAATTGGATGAAGCACACTCAGTTGTCTATTGGTTGCAATAACAAATGGCTCAATAACAGCATGAGTATTCAACCTGTGTGAAGATCAAAGACATTTAAAAATCCCATCTGATGTTAAAATTCTAGTACAATGAAATTTGCTGAATAGAGTCATACCAGTGGCTGATCAGCTGATGATAGCCAGAGTCATTCACTGCAACATAAGCTTTTGCTAGATGCCAAATAGAACCCTCTACACCATCTTCAGCTGGTGTGTAAACTTTGTTAATGGCTCCAAAGGGATCTCCATTAGGGTGAGGCAAGCTCAATTCAATGGCTAGTGGCTTCAAAGTCCCTTCATCTTTCAAGAAAAGAAGTGTCCTGGATGCATAAGTTTTCCTTGAAGTAGTGTTCATTCTCCTCAAGTATGGCATCAGTACATCATGGTGATCTAATATGAATAGCCTGTTTTTCTCCAGAGCCTGTTTAACCAACACAATGAACATTTCATACTTGGAATATTTAACATGTAAGATCAAATACAAGATAATCATAAATCGAGGAATATTACCTCATTAACTTCCAGCCCATCTAAGTTGCTCTGAATATGGCTTTGGTTAATTGAACTGCTGTGGTCACCATATTGCTCAGGATCTAGCTTGCTTGTCGGAGGAAATTCCTGCAGTTAATTTTGCGACACTTATGAGCAAAGATCAAAGATACTTTTCCCTCCTTTGATCATTGCAAAGACAAGGAAAAGAAGAAATTTCCATATCAACTCTAGCATAGGAACAGGAAACAGGAAGCTTTTAATAGCAGCATCACATTACCTGAAGCAGGCGAATGACTACAGGGTTCAATCCAGCCAGCATTTCTCTGGCAAATTCTTCATCAGTTCTCCAGGCAGATCTATCCTCTGGCCAAAGTAGCAGGGAAAAAGAGAAATCAAATTTTAGAATTATGTGAAACCAAGGGTAGTTCATGTTGTTAAAGTTAAAACTATACATTTACAGACTCTTAATCAATCCAGATAACTTGCTACCTTTAATAACTTGTGGCATTGGAAATTTGAAGAGGTTTTCACCATCAGTTCTGAAAATTTCCTTCAGCATTTCTAATGGGATGTTTTTCCTGATATTTTCAAGTAGAGGGCCATCAGGCAGCTTGATTCCTCCTTCATAGAGTTTCAATACATCTTCAAGAGAGTCAAACTCATTAGGAGTTTCATCACATAAGGCTTCAAGCTCAGGTTTGATAAATTGAGCTATGGACTTCAGTGCATAAGCGAGGAAGTCAGACATCTTCAAGTGACCAAAACGTTCGTCTCTTGGTACGTAAATGTTTAAGCTCATGAGAATTTGCAGCCTGCTCTCACTATCAGGATCTGTTAGGACAAAAGCAAACCACCACTAATTACTATAAACCAAGAACAGCAACGACTTGTCAAGCTATTCTCAGACTTAATCAGTTTGATAAAGCATAATATAATTCCATTTGCTCGTATATAAGAATCAAAACGTATGCAATTCATAAAAATGGCTTGAAAGGACAATGGTTTGAATCTCTAACCTGCATCTGTTGGAGCTCGGCCTGTTCTTCCCCTGCGAGGATAAGGGTACTGAGCTGATCCTCCAAGAACTGGTCTGGGATTCTTGGGAGGATTTCCCAAATCATTATAATAAGCATAGTCATACACTCGGTCCCATTCCTGAAGCTCTCCTTTCCCATCTCCCCTCAACTTTATCAGCTCTTCTTCTCTATGCTTAAGTAGTGGCGCTGGAGTCTCACTAGGAAGATATGTCTGCATAAACATTGCAAGCATGTTGCAGTAAACATGTTACAAAAATTCCGGCCTGGTCTCTGCAAAAATTACTCGACATTGCTATCCACTATATAGTACAGAGAAGCAGAATCAAAGCTAAAAGAAAGTGTCTTAATCATTTTTAAGGACATACAATGTTAACGGTATAGAATAGTTACCTATTAGCCTGTTTTCAGTAGAATTAAGTAGTACTAGTTCTGGTTTATATATGCATTAAGCAATCTTATCATGCTGAATACCACACTGCAGATACAGAAATTTCACTATTTTCTCACAAGGACTTACCTTGTTAGTGAAGAAAACACGATCTTTCTTGTAATATTTGGCAGGATAAACCCACGAGTTGCAGACAAAATGGACCCGACCTTGGCCAGGGACATTTTCAAGGGTAAGAGTCTTCAGGTAGAATTCACTGTGATGATTGTTCCTTATTATGAATGCCCCTGGAATTCCAATATCATCGTCCCGATCAAAAGTAACTTTGAATGCAGACTCACCAGCCGTTAAAGGGGTGATAGTAGTTATCCAATCTTCTAAGTATGCAGGCTTTCCTAGTTTCCCTTTCAAGCCCTTTGCTAGATGGCACAAAAAAGGAATCAGTCATTAAACAACTGATATATATTCACTCAAGTTAAAAGACCAATCAAAAGCTTTAAATGTCAGAATCTAAATGAATCAATTATAATCCAAGATGTTGAATGCCAACTAGTAATCTAAATGAAACATGTATTGCTTAAGGTAAAAATATAATTATGTCAACCATTTTAGCCCAGGTTGAGGTTAAGTTGAAAGGTCTCTGAGACTTGGTTATGAGGTTTCTCAAATCATTAAGTTTTGATTTTAACAATAAAGAACAGTTAAAAGGAGAAGAATTTTCCTAGAAAATTAGCTGGCCAAGAAAATCATGTCCAAACAGGACAAGGCAACCCCTATTGTGGTTCATTTTCTGGTCAAGATGTCAATTTGGCTGTCAAATCACTTACTGTAACAGTAATAACAATTCTGCTTGAGTAGCAAAAATCATATTGAGCTTTCCACTAATCAAAAAGTTAGTTGTTATTAGTCATCATCATGCATCTGTAGCTCTCCAACTGAAAACAAAAGTTTCCAAATAAATTAATCAAAGGTGATAGCTAATCTTCCCAATACGAATTACTTTAAAATGACCAACTAGTCAACTAGTAGATATAAAATCTGAGAAAAGATTTAGATTGAAATTGTTATACGGAAAAACCATAAAGATTCATATCCACCAGTTGACCTGCTTTGTGAAGGGGACTAAGAGACAAAGACATGAACAGTACGGAAACATAATAAATTACTTAAAGAATAAGAAATGGAAGTTGAAAACCTAGGAGGACAATTGGGTATCATGAAAACTAATAAGAAATGACTAAGAAAATGCTCACTTTTCATTTTCTTTCTATAGGTAAGAACGTATCCCTTAAGTGGGATCAGCTATGGGCTTGTGGGTCTTTGACTAACTGTTGAGGCTGCGGTGCTAATCACCAGCTTGGCTTCATCTGAACGTGTCAAAAGTTAAAACCCTTATACACTTCCAACTTTCAAAGATGGTCTCATATATTAAAAGAAATGCAGTTTTTTGGTACTTGTGTTCCGTGACAAGAAAAGGAAAAGGAAAAGGAAATAAGGGAAATTGGAAAGAAAATACATGACTTGAAGCTACTTTAATGGCTCAGAATGTAAGACTTGACAGTCTGACAGAAACATGGAAGAATGGAAACTTAGAAACAATCAAAAATCAGTCTGTTAGATGAATTAAATAGCCATTTTAAACGATTCTTTGCTACTTGAATTTCTTTAATTAACATCATAATTAATCTTCTTTAACAATACAGGAGAAAGTAACCCGTAAACTGTGCAGCCATGGCAGCAAGCAACATGTCTAAGGTAAACCAAAGAAGCCAGTGAATCAAAAAAGAAACCAACCCAGAGGAAGCTCTTCCAAACTCAAAAAGAAGGCCAGAAGGAACTCACCGGGGTCGCCACTAACAGCACTGATGAGTTGCAGAGAGACCCCTTGGCCTACCAACTCATGAACACGATCAAGAAGCGACGCATTGAAGTCGTTGAAGTCCAACACGTTCTTTTTCATCAACACAACGGTGCCTTTGATCTTCCGGCAACTACTCTCGCCGGTGAGACAATCTATTATGCCCCCTAACATATTCTATCTCCTCTCTATTCGCCTCTCAGTGACCACAAAGGCAAGAACAGCAACAAAACCAAAGCTTAGCGATCAGTTGGTCTGCCCTATGGAAGTAAACGACTGTAACATGCGCGGGGTATTTATAGAAAAGATGGACCATTTACGTGGGCATTCATTGAGAAGCTTCGGCTGTTCATATTGGTAGGTTCTTGTCTCCACCTTTATCAAAATCTGCAACCCCTGTAATGTAAATAACCGTGAATTGATATCACAACGCCCACTTCCTCTGAAGGAGCGTGCCAAACACTCGCTCTAGCATTTTCTCAAGACGTGCCTTGAGCTCTGCTGCAAGGTTTTAAGCAATATTTTTTAAACGAACTGATGATTAAATAAAAAAGTTAAATTAAATAGAATGAAAATTAAATTATTATGATATAATAAATAATTGTAAGATTTAATATATTATTAAAATAAAGATAATAATTAGTTCTAGAAACAATTAAAAATTATTTTTAATTTTTTTCTAAAATAATGTTGTCTCGATAAAATGTTTTTATAACAAAACAATACCATTTTGATAACATAAATCAAATTGATTTTAAGTTAATCAAATTACTTAAAATTTTAACTCACGAATCAATGCATCGAATCGATCATTTTGATACAATTTTTAAAATATATTTTTAATTTTTAAAAAATAAATTATTTTTTTAATTAAGAAAATATGAATTCTACCATCAAAAGTAGGGAACATTCTTAATATTTAAAATATATTTTTTTTATCTCAGTACTAATTTAAAAAGTGACAATCAAAACTTGATCTATTAATTTAATTTAAATTAAATTTTATCAAAAAAATATAAAAATTGAAGATATTCAAATTAAAAATATTATGTAACAAAATTTGACTATAAATTTTATATATAAAAAAAATATTCAAGTCACCATCACAAAAAATTTTATAATTTTTTAAACAATTATGTTATTTTTAAAATTTTTGATATTTTAATTTAAATGTATATATTTAATACTCAAAAATTATAAAACTTTTTGCGATAGTGCATCGAATTTTTTTACATTTAAAAAAATTAAATCAAAATTTTTTATATAAAATCTTTAATTTAAATATTTTAATTTTTAATTTTTTAATAAAATTTAATTTTAATTAAATTGATAAATTAAAATATAATTTATCACTTTTTAAATAAAAATTTAATTAATAACATAAAGTAAATATTAAAATTTTATAAAAATTTTACCTTTTATTTTATTAATTGTAATTTTATATTTTATCTAAAATATAAAATAATTAATATTAATTGCAATTTTTTTAGCTATTCCTCGTTGATTTTTTATTTTATTTTTGATTTTAGTTATTTGTGACATTCAAATTCATGCATTATCGCTTTTTTAACAATATCAATCAATAGCTTTTGTTTTTTTTTTTAAGCATGAAAAAAATATTGTTTTAAGAGGAAATAAAAGTGATTATTCTACTGTAAAAAAACATTTTTTTATTTATGATTTGATTATACATTTTTATTTCATGAAATTTTTATTAAATATGTAAAAAAATTTTGATTAAAGATTTTTATGAATGATTTATAATTTATAATATTTTTATTATTAAAATATTTCAAAATTATTTCATTAATTTCTACATTTGGAGTTTATATTTTAAGTTTCAAAAATTTTCAACGGAAAACCATTCTTTATCAGTTTTTATAAAAAATTGATAATTTGAATTTTAAAAAATTATTTAAATATTTTAAAATATATAAATTTTTGCGATGATAATTTGAATATTCATAAATATTTATTATACAAAATTTTTAATTTAAATATCTTAAATTTAAATTTTTAATGAATTTAATTTAATATTTTGAAACTTAAAAAAATCTAAATCTAACAAGAACAAACTAATTTCAATGTACAAATGAAACCTAATTATATTAATTTTTATTTTTTAATAAAAAATAATTTTATTTAAATATTTATATAAATGATGTCAAAATCACGATGATGTGCCACTTAAGAAGCGCGTAACCATATCAACATCTTCATAATCTAAAAAGAAATATGCTCTTACTTACCTCTCAAAGCATCAATTGCTTCATAGTGGAAAAGATCAAAGTGGCATCTAGTTTAAGATTTTTCTATATAAAAAAAAATCATTAAATGAATTCTTCAACCAATACCCTTTCATTTACTTAATTATAAAAATAATTATTAAATAAATTTTAACTAATACCTTTTTATCTCTCTGATTAAATATTACTTTAAACTATACCACTTTTTTTTCATTCCATGCTTATCACAAGTTATACTAAATATGCCATTCTCTTCATTAGCCGCCTTCAAATTGTTGAAGGGCTTAACTCAATTGATTTGATTAAATAGACCAAGTATAACATATACCGAGTGAAGTTGTTATAATCAATGGTTTTCGTGGAAGAAATCGATGGGCATTTTTTATAAAAAAAATTATATTTTATTAATCTAAATTATATTAATTTTTTTATAAAATATTAATACGTGATAATTTAATAATAAATGATAATAATTAAAATAATTCTATATTATCTAATGGTTATTTTACACCAATTTCATACAAAAAAGTATTGATTAGTCCAAATTGATCATATTCCTTTTTAAGTTCTTCTAAAAGAATTTTTGGAATAGGAGATTTTGTATAACATAAGCTTAAAATTTTTTATAGATGTAAAAAAAAAATTAAACTCTCATTATAAAATACTTTAAAATTTTTTGAATATTTAAAATATTTTAAAAATTAATAAAAAGTATTTGTTTAATAAAGTCAAATTTTATTATATAATATCTCTTATTTGAATACTTTTTTAAAAAATAATGCTAAATTTAAATAAAAATAAAATTTAAATTATTATGATATTTTATTAGTTATTTTTGTGTTAATTTAATAAATTAAAAAATTATTACTTATTTTAATATTAAAATAATTAATACATTTTAATTTAACAAAAAAAAATTCACAAAATCCTTTTTCTTATGTTGTGGTTCTAATTACAAAGAACAAAATCTTGTGCTCTTCTAGCCAGTCACAGTCACTAAGGCTCAATTATTTATTGGAATGGTAAGTATGGCATTTAGTGTCACAACTACCATGTTGACATAATTAGCATCTCAATAAACACCATCAATTAAGTTGCAATTATTGTCCTCTCTCTTTTTGATGATAAGTATCAAGTTACAGTTAACATCTTAGTTAATTTTATAATTTATGATCAACCCTTTTTTTCTTTTTATCAAAAAAATGATGAAAAATCATCATCTCGAAGTTTCATGTTTTACCGGGTGAAAATAAATTGTGGTAGTGAATGATTTGGTATTTAAGAACTTCTAATGACAAATTGTCGGTCTCTCACACTTAATGGTACCATTATGTTAGGAACGTGGCTAACTGTCATTTACGAAATTTTCGACCAAAAAAGTGGATTTTTTATGCTTAATGCTACAAGTAAGCTAGCTAGGAATGAATTTCCGTCAAAATGGGACATTTGCATAGAAATTGTAGAAAAGTAGACAATTGGGAATGACTTTAATTTATACTCTATATAGTAGTCATGTGTTGCAAGAAAGGTGTTTTTTTTTGTTTTTTTTTTGGGGGGGGGGGGGGGTTATACATGTAATTATGCAAAGTTTTAAAGTTTTTTTCTAAAAAATTATTTAAGAAAAATATTTTTTATTTATTTTATGGTATGCCAAAATGATAAATATTTGAGAATGTAAGTTTCTTTGTGTAAGAAATTATAATATATATTTTAGTATACTAAAATTTTAGATAAATGTTATATAAAATTAGGAAGTTTATGTTTTATTTTTAAATAAATTGTAACTTTTAAAAATTCTTTACACAAATTTTTATCTATCAATTTAGATTAAATTAAACATTTAAAAAAAATTAAAAATCTTTAAATTAATATAATTTAAACTTTCAAAGAAATATTCAAACTATAGTAATAAAAAAAATTGAGTACTAAAAATAATTTTTTAAAAATTTATATTATCAAATTTTTAAAATTTTATGAAAGAACAACACATTAATCCAAAATTATTGAGATTTGTAAATTTATTTCAGTCAAGATTTATGGAGGAAAAAAGAAAAACTTCAAAGTTTTATGTGAAATTTAACTTAAATTTTTTATATTTTAAAATTTAACTTTAAAATTACTAACAAATCAGATCAAACATATCTAATTCAAAACATAAAAGTTTTGGATTTAATTAAAGTGAAAATTATAGATTTTAATTTTATGAGTAAATAAATCATTTTATTTATTTGTTTTTGAAATTGGTATGAATATAAATAAATAAATTATTTTTATATGTATAGATGTATGTATGTATGACTTAATGATTGGTACAAAATCTGGTCCACCATCAAGGATTTGGTCAAGCAGGAAGCAGGCAAGGTTGGTTCCCTGCCTAGTCTGCTAAGTAGACAAGGACTTATACCTCCTTTTAGTTTTTTTCTTTTTTTTTAATATGAACTTTAATATAAAATGATTAAATTTAAAATGCACATGCATTTAATAACATTTGTTTGAATTAGATTCTTGAAATCTCTCTCCTGGACATGCAATCCCAGTCATTTTAAGAATGAAGATTTCATGTTATAGTCAAGGTAGATGAATATATATATATATATATAATAAATTAATTAAACATTAATTCTTTAATTTTATTGTTTTTCATGTTTACACGTTAATAGTCTAAATGAAAAATTAATTTTAAAAATTTTAATATAGTGATAAAAGTATGATTCAATTGTCTTGGTTTAAAAAATAATATTTTGATGGCTCAAATTTTTTATTAGTAAATTAAAAAGTAAAAATAAAAAATTTGAAACTTGATTCAGTCAACAAGTTGTGACACTGCTGTATCATCAAGAATGTTAGATAACCACAAGGATTAGACCGACATATATTTTTGATTTTTGTATTATAAAAATATCAACTTTATATTAAAATAACACTATAACCACATAATGGGGTTTAGTAACTTTTATTTTTATTTATTTATTTTTTCAATATTGATGTGCCTCTAGTGGGTATGCTATGAAGTCACGAGAAGAATAAGGACTTTATATTATAATATTGGTTAATGTGTTCATCGTTTTAAACAAATTTTCTTTCTTTTTTTTAATAGATCCTCTGAATCCTCTATCATCTTACGAGTATTGATGTTTCCACTAAATCGGATAGGATCAAATCTCGTCATCATCGATTGACATTATCATACCGATTTAAGATATGTATGAAGAAAGGGAGTTGATACCAAGTTGCATTTTTTTAATCTCATGCCAATATGAGCAAATGGGATTGTAGATTAGTACATTGATAGGGAGTGAGTTTTAATTAATTGAGGATAAATCTTGATTAGAAAAATATAATTTTTAATCTCAATTATATTGAGTTTTTTTAAATAAATTGTCTTTTTAATATTTCAACACATTATTATAAAAATATGAATAAAAAATTAACCATTAATTTTATTAAAAAGTGAAAGTTATATAAGATTTTGATGTTTATCACAAGTTACCGATTAAATACTTATATTTAAAAAATAACAAATCACAATTTTGATTCATTAATTTAAACTAAATTAAATTTTATTAAAAAATTTAAAAATTAAATATATTTAAATAAAAATATTATATAATAAATTAAATTTTTTTAAAATATAAAAATTATTTAAATTATCATCACAAAAATTTTAAAATTTATTGAATACTAAAAATATATATTTTTAAATTTACATTATAAAAAATTTAAAAATTCACAAAAAATAGATCTTGTATTAAAAACTATTTAAATTTAAAATATAAATCTAAAACAGAGTGAATAATTATTTTATTTATTTTTAAATTATTTCAACAACCAATATATTCTTAATTTTTTATAATTATTTAAGTTAATACTCATTTGATATAATATTGATAAATCATTTTATTATTTTTTTAATATAAAAATTTGATTGGCAACATAAGATAAATATTAGATATATATAATTTTTTTTATTATTAAATTATCATATTTTAAAAATTTTAATATATTTTAAATTAAATAAAGATCTTGATTTAATAAAATTAAATTTATAAGATAAAATCTCTTCGACGAAGTAATAGGGTATTAGGGAAATATTTCAGCATAACAAGTTATTATAAATTATTTAGAAGTCTTCTTACCCATGAAATGATGATTAGTTAATTAATCTTAAAGTTAACTTGAATGTTCTATATGCTAACTAATCTTGAACTTAATGGTAAATTTATGATCTTAAAATTAAATTAATTTAAAAAATTTTAAAACTTATTTATTTATTTATTATTGTTATAATAAATTTAAAAATATTTTTGAAATATCTAAAATTCAAATTAACAAAAATATCAATTTGTATGGTATAATCATTTCAATCAAAAAACTTCTCTTCAAATAGGCGCATGCATCGGTTCGCCATTCGCCGCGACGGAAATCATGGCTCCAGCAGAAAACCCCTAAACATCAATCCCTCAATCAAAACACTTCTCTTCCTTTTTTGGTGCATATTTTCTTTGATCGAGTGCTTGATGAAGACGTGCCGCTCTTCTTTCTGATGCGGGAGCCCCTTTTTCCGTAAGTGAGAGCACTAGCACCGTCCGACTCCACCAGTAGTATTTATCTATACATGGATCGTGTGTGCTTTCTCCCCGATCGAATGACTTGGTACGTTGCAGAACGACCTCTAAATATAAAATTTATTAAAATTATTTTTTAAATATTTCAGTAATAAAATATTTTTATTTCATACAATAATTTTAACAAAAAATTTAATTTAAACTAAATTGACAAAAATAACTATTACTTCTTACATTAAAATTTAATTTGGTATATAAAATATAATTTAAAATTTTAAAATAACTTTTATTTAAATTAAATATTTTTAATTTATAAATTTTAACTAATTTTCAAATTTATTATTTAAATTTAATAAAAGTATTCATATTCAGTTCATCAAACACAAAGATTTGAATGAAAGGCACAAGTGTCGGCTGATTCAAAGTGGGCAAGCCTGATTTTGCTTCCTAAGGACTGAACCCCAAAATCAGCAGCCCACCTAGTAGTTGTTATCCGCGACGCATTTCCCCTGCGGAAACCAGAAACGGCCAGATGTTTCCTCAGATGCATTTTCGGAATGGGCCTAAACTGGACTGCCCGGCCCAGTTTACTAAAAACAACGTGGCACTCGATGAAAGCGGTTGTAACATTGTTACTCTACATGTCGTACAGAAAATCAAACTCTCTCTGTTCGTCTCCCCTCTCTTTCCTTTCAGCCAAAAGAATGTTTTTTTTTTGTTTGTTGCACGATTCCTTCGGGTCTCTTTCTCTCACAACCATACTGCAACCTCTGGTCTGTATGTGATGAGTTAGAAAGAAAGTTTGAGAAAAGCAAAATGGCAAATATTCATATTAATCTTTCACTTCCTGTTTGTTTGATGAGAAAGTGTGAGAAAAAACCAGTAACAATAGTAGCTTAAACCATCAACAAACAGACTGAGAACGCATGCAGTGAACACGACATCGGAGAAATCGGACTGTTTGTTGGACTATAGGGAAGTGTGAGAAAAACCCCCGTAACAAGAGTTGCTTAAAGCATCAACAGACCGAGAACACAGATACAGTGAACACAACAGTGAAAAAATCAGACTGTTTGTTTGACAAAGTGTGAGAGAACCCAGGAAAACAGCAGGTAAAAGCATCAACAAACAGACTGTGAACAAGGATACTGTGAACACCTTGAGGAAATCAGAAGCCTGTTTCCTTTCGGGCTTCCATCAAGACACTGAGGATCCCAACTTTATTGTAAAATGAATATGTACACCTGCTTTCTTCATGGAAAGGGGAAATGTGAGTCCAAAGCAGTAGTTTCTTGGTTGATCATGCTCCAGGGGACACTTTCAACTAAGCAAAGTCCGCCAGGCTCTCCCACTGAAAGTCTGCAGAAAGTTCAGATAACTAAGCCAGTCCTGCCTGCCTCTCCCACTGAAGGTCTGCAGAAAATTCAGACAATGCAGCTCTTGGGTCCCCATTTGAAATCGACAAGTAATATTCAGCAGTACCATCATCAACTTGCATGCTTCTCCTCAACGAATCAACCACCCGTTTCTTGCCTCTGCTCAAGGCCATCCTGCTCAACATTGAGCCAAGCTCCTTATCAGGTCCACCATCCATATATAGCACTGCAACTTCCCTTTTTGCGTAGGAATCGAACTCTATGTAGCATGTCCTGTTTACAAGAAGGTCTGGATTGTTTATGGGGATTAATAATCTCTCCCTTGAATGTATGCCATGATCACTCATCATATTATTCAGACTTTTAATGTCCATAACCTGCATATGCAAGCAAAGATGAGTACACCAGAAGTTTATAACCGAGGTAGCTCAGAGACAAATCGTGTTTGTAACTTTATCAGAACAGAAAAAGCAGAAAACTTTCCTGTTCTAACAAAGCAATCAAGATCATCTTTTTGATCGGAAAGTAATCAAGATCATTAACATCATTCATGTTTTAACCTAACCATAAAGTTCATATGGCTCAAGATCATCTTTATTGGGACCAATTTCTTTCAATCTTTTTGCACCAGATTTTTAATGTGTTCATAAACCTGTCAATTAAACTTGCTCCTTATTTGTATGATCCAACCAGCCATCACTAAGAAGTGGAAGGGGTGAACAAGGAGAATGATCTCATAATTACCACGAAAGAAAAGGTCATTTGCATTCAGTAAGACCTAACACCTCCATCAGCACTATAAAAATCAGACCTCTTAAGTGAAGCTTCTCTCATTTCACCTCATCAATTCACTAAAAGATTTCACAGAGTATGAATTATCTCTTGGCACAAATGAGAATAAAAGGATAAGGGTGGGGGAAATACAATGTTGGACTAATTCACATACGCCATGTTCCCCATTTTCTTTCACTGCAAATGAAATTGCAAGAGTCAACAAAAACCAAGAGTTGTGGAGAAAACAAAACTTTCCATTTAAATCATGAGCTTTACATCACCATCAATAATCACAAAACCAGTAGAGAAGGAGACAATAACAGAAAATGAAGTAATGGGAAAACATTTTCATTTCTTTCCCATTATTCCAAATCCCAGTTCAATCAGTTCAGATGAGCCAATTTACCCAGTTGCCCAACTTAAAAACAGATAAATGGGAAACTGATTGAAATAAACTATACAACCAAAACCAAACTTCCCAAAATCTGTGACTTCCTAAGATTTTCCCACCAATCAAACAGTCACAAGTCAACCCAGATAAGTTATAGAACCACCCAGACAGTCTAAGTTCTTAGACAAAAACACACACCATTAAGAGAGACCAGCAAAAGTTATAAAGTTATTTATTTCATTTGCTTTCAGTGAGCAAATAATTCAGCCAAGCCAAATTTCGAGTTTCCTAAATCCAAAAATAATAGCAAAAACTGAAAAACCCAATTTAATGAACCCTTTCACAGCTATCAAGATCGTGAAAACTCCATAATTCTCAATATCAAACATGCCAGTTAACAAATTTAGCACTTCTTGTCCCTGCAATTACCTCACCGACGTCATACCTGAACTGCATACTTGACCGCGAGGCTAGCCACGCTATCCCCACGGGAAATACGGTGGGAGATGGCAAACTTCCGGATCCCATTATCCCTCCAGAAGCTGCTATGCAGAGGCCTACCGACAACCTCCTTGAGCTTCCAAGGAGTCATGAAAGCCCTCACCACCATGGCATCTTCGGACGCCACCGAATTCCAGACCCTGCACACGCCGCTCGCCCGGGCCAGGTCGGCCATAGAGAGCTTCTCAAAGATAACGCGCAGCGTGTCGCGGCACGCTAGAGCGGTGAAGTGCGAGTTCATCGGGGAGATTGTGGCGGTGACTGCTCTCTCTGGAGCGATCTCAGAGGTGGAAAGAGGTTGGATCAGGGAGTCTGCTTCGTCGTTTTGGTCGCAACAGCAGCCCATTTTACAGACAAGAGAGAGAGGATTATGTGGTGTAGAATTTATCAGGGACACAAGATGTGTACATAATAACTATGCATGCTTGTACTCTATTTAAGTTCATTTTTTATTTTCTGTTTTTATTCTTTTCTAAAAAATGATATCATTTTGGGAAAGCATTTTATCTACTATCATAGAAATTTTTTTTATTCATTCATTTTTTAAAAAAATACATTTTTATAACAAAAATACATATGAATATATTTTAAATATATTTAATTTTTATTTTATATTTTAATAGATCTATTGAATCAATTTAAATTTTATTATAAAATTTAAAAAACTACAAATATTTAAATTAAATTTTCATATAATAACTTTTAATTTAGATATTTAAAAATACTTAAAAATTGTTGCTAAATTTTCAATATTTTTTAATATTAAAAAATAAATTTAAATTGTATTAAAAATTTAAAAAAATTCATGAATAAAAATTTATTTATATTTAAAAGATAAACTTGAAATGATTTATAAAATTTATTCAAATTAATTTGAGGTATTTTAATTTGTAAACTACTTTTAGTTTTTAATTATTTAAATTAGAATTTAAATTAAATTAAATTAAAAATATACATATAATTGATTTAATAATGTATTAAAATTAAAATTAAAATGTAAATATAATATAATTTTTTAATATTTACAATAAAAATAATTTTTTAAAGTAGATTAGTAAATAAGATGATAATTAGGGGTGAGGATAATTTGATTAAAATCTAAAAAATTGGTAAACCGAATTCATTTAGATTAATTCGATTCAATTTTTTAATTTTAAATTAATTTATAAATTAATTGTTTCAATTTTTTGATCGATTTATTAATTTTTTAAAATCAAAACTGATTAAAAATTGATTTTCATTTAATAATTAATTAATTTTATTAATAATAATTAATTTTATTAAAATATAAAATTTAAATTTAAATAAAATTTTAACTAATTAGCCAAATACTCACCCTAATGATGATACTTATAATATCTTTAACATAAACGTTAAAACTTTGTAATAAAAATTATATTTTTTCCTCTTTAAAAGGATTAAAATATTATCTCAAAGGAATTGTCCGATGGCCTGAGGCTGGTGAGAAATGAAAACCAAGGGAAAAGCATAAGTTTTCCTTGTACTCTAACCAAACACAAAGTTTCCAGGAAAATCTTAAATCCTTTAACCTCAAGACCAGTTACTTGAAATGAAAAACAAGGTTCTATATCAGCAAAGCTTGGTGAAGAAAATGCTTATGGATACAAACTGATTCATGATCGCACAAAAATCAATACTTTCTCTTCCCTTGTAAAGGGGTTTTTGTTCTACTGCAAGATGAGATATAAATCAACTTTGTCAGAATAGTAAGATAAGATACAAATCAACTACCCCATCTGTGACCACCAAGCCCATATGCATCCACATAGCCTGCTGCATGAAGATGGGCATGGCCATCATGGTGATCATGGCTATGGTGATGATCATGGTGGTCATCACTCTTGGCTTCATCAAACATCTTCTGAATGTGCTCAGGAATAGGTTCTTCCTCAACTTGTCTGACAGATTTTGGCAATGAGGAGACGAAGTGGAAAATATTCTCAGCTAACTCATCGACAGAATCTTCCTGTGATATAAGAATAAGAAAAGAGAATGAGAAAACAAGTTAAAAGACTTCTCAGGGAATCTGTAAGCAATTTCTAAAGCATTCAAAAGGGCTTCTTTGAAAAGAAATAAAGCTATCGAATTTTTAGAATAATGGAAGAGAACTGTATCCTTTTCCAAACTTGGCATGCAGAACAGTCAGGGAACCAATGGAGGTAGAAGACTCATGCCTGATATAGCAAGAACCCAATGGTGGGTGAAATGAGAAAGAAGATTCAAATTACTTCCAGAAAGGGCAGTGTGCAAATGGTGTACCTATAATGGCAGCAACTCCTTCATTTCACAAGGTACATTTATAACTTGCAAGTCCACTTATCAAGTTAAAAAGGGCACCTTTCAAGAAGAATATCAGATTCCACACTCAGCATCAAGCAGACATGAATACTTTTCAGAACCTCCTCACAGAGTTTTATGTTTTTCAATGAAACAAGAGATGCAATTTTTCGTTATAGCTGCTTCCCCAAACAATATGTGCCCTCCACAATTTAATCAATCTGATATAAAGAATTTCAAAAAGCATATCCTGTATTTTTACAATTTCTTCACCACTTCGGGGCATATTCAACCCTTGGATTGCACTTGCCAATCAAAATATCTACTTTATAACTAGGGTGCAACAAAAAGTTGAAGCACAATCTTTAAGACCTACTATGAATCTCCATGCATAATATTATAGGTAAACTTAAGCAATTATTTCATACCCGATACTGCACAATAGGGCACATCAAATTATTCATTGTACTCACCAACAGCATTATCTAATTTGCACACACATATGTGGTAAAATTGGAGCAGAAGTCAAGTAAAATACTCATGGCTTAAAGCAAGTTTAAATCTTATTCGCCATTCTAATAAAACATATTCAAGCAAGCAAAAAATATGAAATTTCCGATCTCAGAATAAGATGGAAACAAACAGATGCATTCAACAGTCCATGAATCCTCACCTGAGGCCACCGCTCACCAGAATGTAAAATGAATTTTGCCTGTGGAAGTGCATCAGCAACCCGTTGCCCCTCTTCACTCCACTCTTTAGACCAATCACTTGACCAAATCACTTGCATTGGAATACTTTTTATCCCATCCAAACCACCCCATTCTGCTACATCAAAGCTATGATTCAACTTCTTCCAGGAACCAAGAACTGCTCTTCCCCCATCCCTTCCCTTCAGAAGAATCCTATGCGCCTCCATCTCTGAAAAAGCTATCCCCTTCGAGCAACACGAGCTTATCAGCTTCCTATACACAAATGAAAAGCACTGCACAACCTCCCTAATCATTGGTATCTCCAAAACCCACAAGGGCAAAGCTGCACTTGCTCCAGTATCAACTAGAGTTACACTTCTAATTGACCCAGAATTCTCAGAAACCCAGCTTGCACTCATCCCTAAAGCAGAATCATGTAACATCAAATGCACAGGAGCTAAACCTATTGTCTCGATCACTTGCCCCAATACCCTTCCTGTCTCTTCACTACCCAGTTCAATTGCCTTGATGCTCTTTCTATTTGAAATCCGGGATTGCATTATCTCCTCATATGGAATCTGACCAGTTTCAATCATTTGATCAAATGCCCAAAAGAACCCTTTTTCTTGAATCAAATCCCAAACCTCCTTAAACCTCACTAATACCCCAGTAGCCCTCTCTTCTTCCGTGGCCACCGTTGATCTATCCGAGAAACCGTTTCCAGGGAGATCAATGGCGATTACATGAACCCCTTTTGAGCCCAGAGATCGAATCATTTCGCGGAAAGCATAGGAGCTAAGACCCAACCCATGAACAATCATTACATTCTCTGATGCAAAAGGACCACTTTCGGTGACAAAAACCTCAATTGGGGGTTGACTCGGGTTTGTTTGGACCTTGATGATGCGACCATTTGAGTAGTGTTGGCGAAGTGAGGCTGGTAGTGAAAGGAACCAGGACTTCGGGTCCTGTGAAGAAGAGAGAAAGGAGAGAGAGACAAAGACGAGAGTAATCAAAGAGGCAGTAACGGTGAAATAGAACCAGAAAGCAAAAGGGTTTTGTGTTTGCGGTTTTGGATCCTTCGGAGGCAAAGTAGGTCTGTGGAGTTTGGTCTTCCGGATTTGGTTTTCTGACGATCTTGGGCTTTGTTGTTCTTCTTCTTCTATTATTATCGCCATTGCTGAGAATTTGGAAACTTTCAGAATGCTAATTGCATGCACTGTAAAAACTGAAGATTTTAAGGTCTAACGAGACTCCAAAATGGGTATGAGAGACAGTGAGAGAGAGAGAGAGGGGGAGGGAGGAAGCGAGAGACATGGAAAGTGTATAAAGTGAGATGAAAGCTAAAATGAACTTTTTGGAGATCAAGGCAATGAAACGGTACCGTTCGAGGCGACTACCAATGCGTTCCTTTCCTGTTCGCTGCTCCAGACCTTATCTTCAGCTCTCTCTCCAACAGTGTTTCTCTTAAAAACGCTCTGAAGTCTCTTTTTCTCTCTCTAGAATTGCTACCATGCACTCGCTATCGTCGCGAGGGATGCGCCCTCTGTCTCTGTCATCGTCATCGGTTCCTCGTTCCTCTCTTCGCTTCTTCTCTCTTTCTTCGCTTCCCATTTTCCACAAATTGAAGACCCGCCCCTTAATTTATCGAAAATTACCGAACACCACACTTCTTCCTGTACGATGCTGCAGCTCCATCACTGCCAAGCCCTCTTCGCAGATTCGCAAGAGCCACACTGAATCCGTACCGGAGCAGAAGCTTTGCGCTCTACGTGAGCTCTTCTCCAAGCCCGGTATCGGCGTAGACGCCTATATTATCCCTTCTCAGGATCCTCACCAGGTTCAATTCATTGGCTTCTGTGCTTAGTTCTGAATTTTATATATGTTATGTTAATGTATATACCTGCCTATGTATGTATCTGTCTTGACGATTTTAGTTTGTGATAGTGTTTTGAAGTTGGAAGTCCACTGGGTGTTAACTTCTGCGAGCAGTATGAAATGATTTGGCTTTTGGTTCTTCCATGTAGTTCTTACTTTATACTTGTATTTCTTACAAAAAGATTTTTACTTCTTAGTTCAAACTTCCATTTTGAAACTTGATGACTCTCCAAAAGTGGGTTACTTGATCATCTTTAAGAGACGAAATCATGTTTTATTGATTGTTATTTAACTTTTGATGCATTTTAGTCATCAATCAGGAAGAGATTTTATGTAACACAAACAATTTGTGATGCAAGTAAGTGACTTAGTCCTACCTCTATCAATCAGGATTGCCCCACTTAGGATTTTTGGGCTTATGTTTATCCAGTATTGAAAAATGTGATAGTAGAAACTTTGATGCTCTTGGATGAAGCGTAATTGTCCCTCATTTTGGTGTTCAGAGTGAGTTCATTGCTGAATGTTACATGAGAAGGGCCTATATATCAGGGTTTACTGGTAGTGCAGGCACTGCAGTTGTTACAAAGGACAAAGCAGCTCTTTGGACAGATGGCAGATATTTTCTTCAGGTTCTGTTGGTGCCAAAGCTTTTTAAGTTTTGTGATATCTTATAGTTCGAGGTGTAATAGCACTGATGGTTTCTTTCCTCTTTTACAATTATTATAATTAGGCTGAGAAGCAATTAAGCTCTAGTTGGATTCTTATGCGTGCTGGTAATCCTGGAGTCCCCACTGCAAGTGAATGGCTAAATGATGTTTTAACTCCTGGTGCGAGAGTTGGTATTGATCCTGTGAGTAGGACTCAACCCCTTTAAACAAGTGCTCCACGTATCTTGCTTATGTTCCTGTGTAGAGCAGGCCAATATCTTCAAGCTTTCTTTTGGCTGCATGGGCAGGCTTTTTTTCTTAGCATCATAAGCCGTTTATTATAATTTGATTATTTATGCGTGACCAAAGTAGATATGTTGGGGTTTTGATGAATGATTTAATCTGCCTTTTCTTAGTCCTCAGTGTACAGCAATCTCATATGAGAAGTCTTTGTTACTTCTTTTCTTGTTTATTTCTCTCAGCCTTCTCCCTCGTGCTCAGCATTTTCATTAATCCATCTATCATAATTCTGGTCCTGTAGCCACCTTTTTTAGGCAGATGTTTAGCATATTATTCTTTCTTGTCCTGATGCCATTTGTATTTGATATTGTGAAGGGAGCAGTTTCTTTTTTCCTCAGATGCTGCAGAGGAATTGAAGGAGGACATAGCTAAAATGAAGCATGAGCTGGTTTACTTGTATGATGTAAATCTTGTGGATGAAATATGGAAGGCAGCGAGGCCAAAACCTCCTAAGAAACCAATTAGAGTACATGATCTGAAATATGCCGGTCTGGATGTGGCATCAAAATTGTCTTCCTTGAGGGCTGAACTTATTGATGCTGGCTCATCTGCAATTGTAATATCCATGCTTGATGAAATCGCTTGGGTTCTAAACTTGGTAATATTTCAACCAACTTTATTAGATCAGTTCTGCTGACCTGTTGTTATTAGAAGCGTTATTTCCTCTAGAGTTGGTTGAATGCTGGCTGTCTTTAGACTAATCTAGAATTGTAGCACTGCCTTTGCAGCAGCCTTGAAAATTGGAATGAAGTTCTGTCTGAATTTAAGTCCATTATCATTTTAATGGTGACTTTTACTTTTGTTTTGTAAATTTTCAATCCGATGATATTTAATGTTTGTCTTGCAGAGAGGAAGTGACATTCCACATTCCCCTGTTACATATGCATATTTAATTGTGGAGATTGATCAAGCAAAATTATTTGTAGATAGTTCTAAAGTCACCTCTGAGGTGATGGATCACTTGGAGAATGCAGGTATTCAGTTGAGACTGTACGATTCCATTCTTTCCGAAATAGAAAGGTAAAAATGGCAGGCCCTTTTCTTTTTTCTCTTTCTCATCAGTTTTTTTTAATAAGAATCTTTATATCCCGTTGCTTACTGGGAGTTCAAGGAAGTTTTTCTTAAACCTCTTTGTTCATTACGGAAGCAGCAACTTTTTTTTAAAAAAAAAAAAAATGCGCAGAATGCCTGAACCTTTGGACAGGAGTACTGGCTGGATGTTGGTTTATCATGTGGATAAGATGTCTCAAATTCTATGGCTGTGAGAATGAACTTTTGTGCAAACCGGTTCAAATCCTGATGTTAAAATGTCAATGCATGATGTGCGTGTACCTTGGCCTAATATACCAGAATATTTTGATCTTATTGCACCATTCTGCTTGCTCCTAAATATAGTCCTGATTTGTTACCACTGTATGCTTAAATGTAGCTTTTGTTTTCAGCTTGGGAGCACGAGGGGCTCAACTTTGGTTGGATACATCATCTGTTAATGCTGCGATTGCCAATATATATAAGTCTGCATGTGACAGATATTTTGGGAGCCTTGTGAGTAAAAGCAAAGGTAAGACTAAGATGAATGAGAACTCTAATGGGCAGGCTGGGCGACCATATGGAGTTTATAAGACATCTCCTATATACATAGCAAAGGCAGTGAAAAACCCTGCAGAATTAGAAGGGATGAGAAACTCTCACTTAAGGTAATTTATCTTTACTATGGAACTTGGTGTTGCATGGATTATTATTTTTGCTATGCTGTCTTTTCTTGTTGGATTCAACACCTTGTATACAATTACTAACTTAAAATGTGTCGATTACCAAATTATAGAAGAGTGCTCTAGTATTATGTTATTTTCTTAACTGGATTTTTTTGATGGTAAGCATAACTCCTTTCTCATATTCCTTTTGATATGTAATTATCACCTTGCATACCATCTTTCTCATTTTTCTTTTGCTATGTTGCACTTGTTTATGAATAAAATATAGGTGGAGAAAAATCAATCATTACTTATACATGTATGCTATTGTTATATGTGTTCTCTTAGGTCTTGACTTTCATTATTCATTTATCTGGTTACTTTGGCTGTAATGTTTTTTTGCTTGATTTGACTCTGTATGATTGGTAGGTGTTTATTAAAGGTGAGCTGGTTGTAACTGTTCTATGTTAGTAATACAACTAAAATATGTTATCAAAATTTTCCTGTGATTTATAGTTATTTCTATCATTTTTATTTTCCATCAGATCTTTTACCTAGTTCTGCATCTTTAATCTGTCTGTTTAGAAGGCTTTTGAGTGAATAAGGTGAAGCTTTTCAATGGAAAAGCACATATTATTGTCTTCCTGATTTTCGTGAAAACAGAACTTGTAACTAATTGCATGATTATAGTCGGTCCTATAGATGTGCATGTAAGTGGTCCTATAGATGAAGAAACTGCCTTTCTTTCTAAAGAACCGATTCTCTTAATTTTAACTGTAAATGTTGCTTTTGCCAGTTGTCTTTGTGAATCATATTCATTGTGGGATGATGATGTTAATTATCTTTTGTTAAATTACATATTCTCGCAGAGACGCTGCTGCTCTATCACAATTCTGGGCTTGGCTGGAAGAAGAGCTTCGCAAGGATGTGAAGCTAACAGAGGTAGTTGTTGCTGAAAAGCTTCTTGAATTTCGTTCCAAGCAAGATGGTTTCATGGGTACAAGCTTTGATACCATAAGTGGTATATTCACTTCTGTATTCTTAGTCTCCTTTGCAACTTTGATTGAATTTTGGAATGGAAATGAAAAACTGAATATTTCAAGCAGAAAATGAAACTTTTTATTTTTCCTTCAGGAGTTGAATTTGTCTGTGAATTTGATGTCATAATCAATCAACGCATCAATCTTGGATGTCATATAAAAGACATCATTTCTTGTTTTCTAACTGTTCCTTCACGTATAGCTTTTATAATTTGGTAAAAAATCGTTGATAAAATGGAAATTTTGTCAATGAGGTGTTAGTTGTCAAATCAAACTATGTTGAACTTCTGATCTAGCATAACCTTGGAGCATGATCAAGGAAACTCTATATAATATAAATCCCCAAGGAAAAAATTCTATAGTTCTTAAAGGACGAAAAGAAAAGTGACTTGATTTGTTTGAAGTTTTTGTTATGTGATCTTCTTGGGGCTATAAGAATGTAAACATGTCAACTGATTGTTTTGCTATATTATTTGGATTTTCATGCTAAAAGTTGATAGAAAGGAGATGGATATAATCAGAACATGCCTCCTTTGTCCATCGGGTTCTCATATAGGCAGAAGTACACGAATGTATTGTATCTGCTCACATCAGGATGATCTTGCAGGTTCAGGTGCCAATGGTGCAATTATACACTATAAGCCGGAACCAGATAGTTGCAGTATTGTGGATTCACAAAAACTCTTCCTATTAGACAGTGGAGCTCAGTATGTGGATGGAACAACTGACATAACAAGGACAGTGCACTTTGGTGAACCTACAACACGAGAAAAGGAATGTTTTACCCGAGTTTTGCAGGTTTGCAGTCTTGTTTCTTCTCTCTTTCATTCTGCATGCCTCACATCTTTACTTTCCAAACTGGCCCTCAGGTTGCTCTTGGTGAATCTTAGGTGTCTTGTGTAATATTTGTGAAAGACACTGAACAATTCTGCATTTCTGTTTATAGAACTGCTGCTAGAACCTCTATTTGGTGAAATTCTCTCTCCACCTTGCACAAGAAACCCCTCGCTTTCCCTCCCCCTCCTTCTCTCTCTCTCTCTGTCTCTCTCTCTCTCTCTCTCTCTCTCTTTTATTGTCTTGAAAATGTAAAACTCACACTAGGAAACAATCTTTAGATTCTACGTAGCAGTTCGTAATGTGGCAGCAGAACTTGTGACGATTGTGTATACTGTGCAGAAACGTTGCAAATCATTCATGATTCATAAAAGTTATAAAGTGATCAATTCTGCTACCACTGCATTATATGTTCAGAGATTATCTCTATCAGGCAGTGGTGTAACTTGGAACCTTAACTAGTATTTTGCTGATCTATGCAGTTGTTTTTTATGTAGCTTTTGTAATATTGATCTCTTCAAATTTGGGCATACAATATTTTCTGATCAAGTGTCCATTGGCAGGGTCATATAGCTCTTGATCAAGCAGTATTCCCTGAGGGTACCCCTGGTTTTGTGTTGGATGCTTTTGCTCGTTCTTTTCTTTGGAAGATTGGACTTGATTACCGACACGGTACTCATCTTGCCATTCTACTGACAATACCCCCAGGAAAAAAATCGCTAAACAAGAACTTATGATTTAATTTAGAAGTTCATGCTGATTCACTATTTCGTTTCTCCTTCCATGTACTAGGGACTGGCCATGGTGTGGGGGCTGCCCTTAACGTTCATGAAGGTCCTCAAAGTATTAGCTTTCGGTATGGAAATATGACCCCCTTACTAAAAGGCATGATTGTTAGTAACGAACCCGGCTACTACGAAGACCATGCTTTCGGCATTCGGATTGAGGTAACATAGTTACTCAGATGCAACCATTTATTTGGCTACTTGGTCTTCCTCATGATCTTTAATGTGTTTTTGCCAAAACAAATCCTTGTTTTCTACCTTCTTGGTTTGCCTCTTGCTACATGGTTGAAATATGTGAAAAAAAAAAAATTTCTTCTTATTCTTCCATCACATTGTAATTTCAGCTTTTCTTCGTCTTGCAGAATCTCCTTTGCGTCAAAGAGATTGACACACCAAATCGTTTTGGTGGAACTGAGTATCTTGGATTTGAAAAGCTCACATTTGTTCCCATTCAGGTATGTTTCAGATACTTTCGTAAGTCATCTTCAGTACGATCTCGAGGTTTTGTTACGAGGCAAAGTATCCATTACAAGGTGTCTATGGTTGGCCTGCTTATGCCACATTGTTTCAGATTTTTTGAGTCCACAAACCTGCTTTGAAACTCAGACTTTAGGAATCGATTACCCAGTTTTTACACTCTATTAGACATTATCAATCAATTAGCCATAAATGGGTTTTGAACTTTTTATGTATGATGCTGAAAACTAGAACTGGTCTACACAATGAATTCTTATGCTTTTAGTATCTCATTCTGACCTTTTTTCTCGATCTTTTCCTTCTTGTTTGTTATGTAGAACTTCATTTGCAATATTATTTTTTACACCATGGTCGGTTTTCTGAATCCTCACATCTTGATTTACTGCTGGTTTAACCGTGTAGACCAAATTGATTGAACTATCTTTGCTGTCTGATGCGGAGATTGATTGGCTCAATGATTACCACTTGCAAGTTAGGGAAAAGGTTGGTAATTTTGCTTACATGATAACGGTCGTAACTTTGCCAATTACTGCAAAAGCCATGCATACAATTTAAAATGGTTTCTTGGGTGACCCACATTTTATTTCAGTAGATCCCTAGTTTTGATGAATGAGCAGATAGAATGTGTTTATGCGATAGGAGATCTGTGTTTAAAATTATGATGCCTAACTTAAGCTTCGTTCAGGTTTCACCTTTGCTGGACGGTTCTGCAGAACAGTGGCTCTGGAACAACACACGGCCAATTGTCAAACAGTGATGCAGTCACCCTGTTGTAATTGGTTGTCTATTGTATTGAATAAATTGCACATATCCTGCAGCAACTAATATCCCACATTCGCAGTATGGAGTTTTTGTTAACAATTTTCAGTGGTTTTCATGCTTGCCCCTTTCTACAGATAATTAGTACTGCAAAACCATAAGAAATATGTGAAGAGATCTTAGGATTTCCTCTTCTGGTTTCTAAATGTGGAAATGGTACATTACAACCTACAGAGCAATAGTCACATTACAAGATGCTCCCCTCAAGCAATACAAATTACATCAATCAATTAGTTTTTCATGGGACCTTATTGTTATAAATATATAAAAATGGAGTCCTTCGAACATATAAATGAAAATTAGCTCATGACATCCTTTGTGGTGTTTGATCAGATATTGAAAGCTCAGCATACATGCTGGATATTGCCTTTGCGAAGTACGCCTTTGCTTGTGGTCTCTTAATCTAGAAGACAATTGAAATCAGAATGCAGAAGTCAGTTTTCTCTTTGACCTATGTTCTTATTTTGGTCATGAGAATGGAAGGAAACAACTTACCTTGAATGTTGGAGTGAGAAGACCGTTCTCCACAGTGAAGGGTTCAGGCACCAAAGTCACAGCTTTTGCAAATTCAAAACCCCTCAACTGCAAAGACAAGATTTTTCTAAGATTACAACAATGTTAAACTATTATAATTTATTACAGCTTGAAGAGTCGAAAGTGTTGACATGTTAACCTGTGCTTCCCTTCCGACTTCATCCATATCAGCCAGGACGGCATTTCTTGTCCTTGGATCATTGCACAATTGTACTAAATCATCATACTGCAAAAACCCAAGTTAAGGCAACCAAAGAACAGTGAAAAACTAGCTAGGTCACTGAAATTAATGATCAGCTAAGAGTTCCTATTATATATAACCACCAGCACATCGGACAGTAAGCACTATTGGGTCAAATCAACAAAATGGTCCTTGAGAGGTAAGGCACAGGTCATAGGATCAAGAAATTTAAATATCAGCATGTAAACCAATTATAGATTCAGAATTTTTTTTACTAACAGCTATTTTTGAAATTACAAGTAATACTGTAATATTTCTCCAACAAAGTTTCATGCTTAATAACAGGCAACAAGACGAATAAAGGGTTGACTCAGCTCATATCATCTCATGCCTATATGTTATCCCCTTGGTACCAACTCCTAGATTTGTAGCAAACATTAGGGCCTGGTGTACTTCCTGAACAATGTGGTTTCTGGATTGAGGGTAATTGAAGATGAATATTAAAAGACGGAAGAAATTTTAAAGAAAAGAAAACACCTTGATGCCCTCAGATGAAGCCCAATCTTTCAAAACATCTGGGTCCACTCCAACTACGGCAACCAAAGCGGAGTTTAAGCTATCGCCTACAAACACATCAAACAGTGAAATACAAACCATACCCAGGAAGGTTGATGTACAACATTAGAATACATCTCCTTACCATATATGAAACATTGAGAAACAAATTTGCACTTTGCATAGACGTTTTCAATCTTCTCCGGTGCGATGTACTCACCCTGTGCCAACTTAAAAATGTTCTTCTTCCTGTCATTATATGGCCAAAGAGTTGCAAAAAGGAATATTACTATTTCATCAAATGCACAACCAGCTCCACTAAATAAGATGAGAGAAATTGTGAAGTCTGACCTATCAATAATCTTAAGGCGGCCTCCAGGTAACCACAAACCAATATCTCCTGTATGCAGCCAACCATCGTTATCAATCACTTCTCTCCTGCTCAACTAAAGGATGTCAGAGAGATTGAAGATCTCTAGATACAATTCACTGATGAAATCTAACAAATAGGAAGGCTTAGTACGTTTGGCTTTGGTCTTTATAGTAGCCCTGAAAAATAATTGGCCCCCTCACACAGATTTCGCCGCGAGGATAGGGCTGATCCTCAGAGTTGTAATTCATTTCAGGAACATCCACAAGTTTGATTTCTGAAAGCCAAAGAGTAAATGTAAATGACCATAAATTATAAAGGTATACACAGATGAAAGCAAGCAAAATAAGGAATTTGATAATCAGAAACTGTAGCTGATGGCATTCCTATATGTATCATTTCTATTTTGATTTACATAAATGGTAGAGTAACCAAATGCCCTCAGCTGTCTCTACTGGCTTATGAAGATTGAGATAAATTTGTGGATAAACATAAGAAAATGCTCACCAGTTTATAACACAAAAGTTCAAACATTCTTTATTGCAGATGCAAACAGGTCATATAGCACTTCAATAGCATAGAAATTTAGAAATTAGTGAACATTTATGTCTGTCATGTGGTATTATCTTTAGTTTTTACCACAGTTGCAGTATTGTATCTCATCTGTTAGACAATTAAGTATTCTGTCTACAACAAGCCATTATCTCCATCACATAGTCAAATACTCACCGCAGGCAGGATTAGGAGATCCGACATGACCAGATAAGTCGTCGCCCTCATCCATACAGCTTATGATACAAGAAGTCTCAGTCATACCATATCCTTCAAGCACTTGGCAGCCAAAGCACCTGCAAATTATTACACGGAGTGGTTACTCTCTGACATACACACCGAAAAAAGTGTGTGTGTGTGCGTGAGAGAGAGAGAGAGACAAACGATTAGAAATTAGTCTTACACTCTCAAAAAGTCCATTACATCAGGTGACAAAGGAGAAGCCCCTGATGCCATAAAACGAACTCGTCCCCCAAGCTTATCCTTTATTTTATCAAACACCAATCCATCCCACATTGGTGATGGATTCCGACCTAAAGCAATTATGTGTTAGAAACGATACTAAAAGACAAGTAAGCAAGTAAATCTTGACCTCTTATTTTTTGTATGAGGAAATTTAAAAGATAGAAAATGTAGTACATTACTATAGCTTCTGCTGTGGTACCTTAGTTATCGAATATTATTATTATTATTATTATTATTTGATTAGAAGCACCTTGGATAGGGAATATTGTATAGCAAACAATCCATTAGAAAGAAAATAGGGGGGGAAAAAAAAGAAAACAGAAAAAGTTCTTATCGATAGCGTAATTACCATTCATTATGGCTTGCTTCTTAGAGTTGTAGGCAGCTCTAAATAGCCTCTTCTTTAGAACCCCAGAAGTCTTTACAGCATTTGTTATTCTGTCACAATCAACTGAATTAGACATGACTGAGTGACCACACAAACTAGAACCAAACAAATTTAAGGAGAACTCAACCACAATTTTACCCATCATATATTCTGTTATACAACCGAGGAACACTAGGAAATACAGTTGGTCTTAGAGCAGCCAAATCATCCATCAATTTCAGATTGTCCTGCAAATAACAGGGAGCAAGTCAAATAGAGCATTGACTAAACTTGCTCCAGTTGAAATGTTGTTACATAAGACCAGGGGAAAAGCCCTATTTTCAATTTTATTGATCACCATTTACATTAAGTAGTAAACAAAATAAGAACATCTCATCAAAGGATAGCTACAAAATAAGGCCAACATAAACAAACAGCACTGATTCCACACACTTTTTAGATAATTTGCAAAATTACTAGTAAAGAGCTTTAAATCCTTTTAGCAGAGACAAAACAAAGGTGGTTGGATATCATATCAATTTCTCCTTTAATCAAAATAAGCTGCTTGAGACCAGAGGAATCATGGACATAATGAGTTAAATAATCAAATTTATACCTTCACACATTCAAGAAGGAAGAATTGTTTTGTGACCATAACGGCCACCTTAGATTCCTGCATAGACTCTAACATCCTCAAAGCCAATTACTACATTCAAAATTTTAAAACAGCACAAATTCCCTACAATCTTCCAATCTTCCATTATCATGAGAAGTGATATCAAGCAGTGTGAAATCTGCATGTAAGCCATTTAATTTCCATTACTAAGCTCATTAAAGTCTAAAGCCAGTTTGCATATTTAATAAAGGTTTGTCCAAAGTAATAACTAATCATCAAGAAACTTTACACCTCAAAACTCTTCTCTAATTTCTATGGTGTTTGCAACATGGCCATAACACTGAAATTTTCATTTAACATTAAGGTACTGATGCAACAGGAACTTCCACAGATTTTTTAATATACTTTTCACATGATGCTGCTGTACACTGGAGTGCCAACAGAGAGTGACATGGCTAAACCCAAGTAGTTTGCCTAAGGCACTACACATAACAGTATTGTCACTCCAAATTTTGGAACTAATTTGAGAACTGTAAGAGGTAACAGATTCAAAAAAAAAGATAGGATTGAATCAACATACCCCCTGAAAGAAACCAACAGCAACTCCATAGTAAACTGAAAGAATTTGATTAGCTCGTTCATAGATGTGTGCCAAAGGAAGATAAGATATGTAACTGTGAAATGAACATATGTTTAACTCAGAGAACTTCGAAACTAGAACTATCTTGATAGAAATTTTGATTTGTAACTATTTTCTACAAACAAACAAATTTAAAATACAGAACTCACATGTCTGTACAATAGAATTTGGCAGCAAAGCTGAATCCAGCAACATTTGCTATCAAGTTTGCATGTGTCAATACAACTCCCTTTCAAAAAAAGATAAAAGGCAAGAATGTACTTTATGCAGTGAATATAAATGCTGTAAGCAGCCAAACCGTAACATAAATTAGCTGCAGAAGATGAAACACGAAGTTCAAGCACCATTGTCTTACCTTTGGTGTTCCAGTGGTACCACTGGTGTAGCATATAGTTGCAGTATCCTCCGGCTTAGGAGGGCAAAATGGCTGCCGGCTACTGTGGCCCTAAAAGAAATCCACTGGTGAGGCAGTGTAGCAGCAAAACCTCTTAACATATATAGACACAACTATCCAAGTAGGATTTGGTTGATGCTTGCTAGCGTAATTACAAATTAGAGATAAAGTTAAAATTTTCTTCAAGACAGTTTAAAGAATTAACAAGAAAGAGGTACCTCATTAAGTAGTTTTAGATAAGACTTGAGTTTGACTCCAGATGTTGATGGAAGTGAGGGCAAATATTCATCAACCCCTCCCACTACCTGTGTTGTGAAGATGCAAAAGAAGATATTACGTCGTGACTGAGTATTATGCACAGTTCCAGTATTGTTGATAATTTATTAAGAAATCCCAGAAGTACACACCACAATGAGACATACAGATGGAATCTCAGCAAGGAAGCTCAGTAGCTGTAATTTCGAAGAAAGAAACATGAGATACAAAGCCAACTTCAATCAAAATTTAGATCCAGATGCAGAACTGAAACATGAACAAATAATATTCGCACAATGCATATTTGAAGGATTCCAGTCCCTTGTAACAATCCTACATTAGAGAAGGCTTATACATAACCACTGATTTACTCAAATCTCGAAATGCAAATAAGTACTCTATGTAGTCTGAACTCAAATAAAAGATATTTGCATAAACTTTATGGAAATTTACATCTTAACTGAAAGTACACCCATTAAGAAAAGCTGATTTATTTCATAGTTTAAATCAGGCCAAAGGTCTCAATGAAAAGCCAATACTCTGCATTGGAAGTCCAATTTTTGTTATGAAGTCCTTACATCCACCAAATGGTAGAAGACATATACTCATATATACAGCTTCCTTTAATCACAATAAACTATGTCATTATTACGTATCTGAATATTAATCATCTGATCCATCAGTCACTTACTTGTCTGATGTCTTATCAACATATTATCTCACAACATATAATTAAACCAATGCAAAAAGAACGCCAACATGTAATTAACTAATTTGGACCCTTTCGGAAAGCTTATTTACTATCAGTTACTGTCTTCACTTTTATGTTTATTATTTATTTTGTGTGAGGAGCAAGTCTTATCGACAACAAATTAAAATTAATCAAATTCCTTATAGAAGACAATAAGCATATACATCGAAGGAAGGCCACTGTGACAATCTAGTTACAGTCTTTCTAATGCCGAAGCACTCTATATAAGAGCAGAGACACACTCACAGTGTTCAAAGTCTGTGGAACACAAAAGATAGCCTGAATATCAGCATGATTGACAACATACTTGACAGCATCTGGGCCTGCATTTACAACAAATTCCAATTAAAAAGGCTAGAGAAACATCAGAAAAGATCTATTTGAATAGTTACACACACACACAAACACACCAAGAGTATCATATAAAGGAACTGAGATGTAAGAATATGCAGAGCATGCATGATCCACAATAAGCCACTCTGGTCTGTTAATAAAATAAAGCCCAATGCAAGCTCCCTGTTCAACAAGAGAAACAAATCAATCATATTTACAGCTCAAAATCATGAATGGCCACTTTATATAGAAATTTAAGACTAAATACGCTCATGACTTATATTAAAATTCATATCAAAGCAAAATATACCGAGACATCTTAAACATATGAACAGTACCCTTACAAATAAATTTTATAGAAATGCGTGCCTTGACAATCCAGCTTTTGTATAATAACTCACCTGGGGTATCCCATGATACCACAGTCCACAACCTATTGCTTCCCGAGCAGTAGCAACTTCTCCATATGTCATCCACTTGTACCTTCAATTTGTCAGGTGTATAACACAATCTCAAATCAACATATCTTAATGTTCAATTGACATGAAAAGAAAGCTCAGGTAACTGACATATCTAAAACTCACCCGCCAACTGTTCCGTCCACCCGGACTCGTGTACCCAAGTACTTGTAGTCCCGATAAGTTTCAACAGCATGTCTGTTTCCACAAAATTTTTAAGTAAACTTTATAAAGCAGTGCAAATCAAGGTTGACATCAAGATGATTCAATTTCACCAATCATGAAAAAAACACAATTCCATAGCAATAGTTAATAGAACAAAAGTCAGAGAATTCATGAAACCAAAATTGTAATGAAGAGAGAAATTCTCACTCAAAGTTATCATGTAATGTTCCAATTTCAGGATGGTCAGGGAATCTACTCACAAGCTTCAGAGGTGATCGGGCAGATCTACACAGCAAAAAATAACAGAATTGATGGCTGTAAGACAAGAACAAATACATATCCACATACACATGGACCTTTGTGTACCCCTAAACATACAAATACTGAGTGTATCACAATAAAAAGAAACCAAAGCAAACAAGCTACCTATAAACATTCCATTTCCCCGTTTGCAATTTCTCTGGAAGAATCACACTATAATTTTGACCTACACAAATTTGAAACCATAAGAATTTTGATAGGAAGAGCGCCTACAACAAAGCAATACACAGAAAATTAACTAGCTTAACTGAAAACATTAATCACTTAAAATCATCATACCAGATTCAGCGATCAACTTAAATCCACTCCGATACAACATATACATATACACATAAATACTCATAACATAACATAACCTACTCGTACAGACATACACGTATATTTAGAGATAGAGAGTACCGTGGAAGAATTGTGAGGCGGTGACGTTGGGGAGAAGAAGGGAGGAGGAATCAACAGTTGAGGAAGGGAGGAAATGCGATTGAATGGCTTTGAGGCGACGTTGAGCAGGTGACTCCATTGGATCTTCTCCGAAAATCAGTTGCCTGGATGAATTTTCTCGGGCAAAAGAAAAGTAAAGGAAACAGTAATGAGAGGGAAAGTTGCGGCGGAAAATCGATTGCTTTTGGATTTGAAAAACATCTGAGAAAACGAAATTCCCACGGCACGCTTCTCTATGTAAATGATTGTTACATGTCCAGTCAGGATAAGAATAATTTCATTTCTCAATTTTTTTTTTGGGTGAGGTAAGCTGATTTAAACTCTTCGGTGGCTTCACGTCTAAGAAGAGCGAAGCGGAAACCAAAGTACGCCGTCGGTTATTCGCGCGCCATTGCTTGGACTTGTTCTAAAAGATACGTACACCTCTGCGACATGCGGGCGCAACTGCGGTCAAACGTCCAATAGTCACAATATTGCGTGCAAGCTTGAAGGATCAGGATACATTCTGCCACGTGGAATTTCTACTTTAGTTTTTAAAATATATTTTAAATTTTTTTAAAAATATTTAAATTTATTTTAAAATAAGTATAAAAAATTTTAAACTTTACCTGTTTTTAATTCGAATATCAAACTTTATTTGGTTGAATTTTATATTTTATTTTATTTTTATTTTTATTTTATTAAAAATTAAAAATATTTAAATCCAAAATTTCATATAAAAATTTTGAATAATAATCTCATAAAATTTTTATATTTTATTTCAGATAATAAATCAAATATCAATGTTTAATAATCAAGTTAAACTCTAAGTTTTCACGTTGTTCAAAATAAATTTTATTTTTAAAAATAAAATAATATTTTTTATATTAATTATTAAATTTTTGATTCTATAAGTGAAAATTGGATACGAAGAAATGTCACCAAAATTTGATATTGAATTTAAAATTTTTTTCAAATTTATTACGTAATTTAATTTTTCATACTAATTTAACAAAGAATCAGCAGTTAATTTCGTAAAAATAATATTTTTAATTTGTTTTTGTTTACCTTTTGACCTATTGCCTTTTTTTTTCCTTATTTTTATGAGTTTTTTATTCATTTTAATCACTTCTCACATATTATTTCGTATCATTATTTATCTATTATTTTTTCATACAAATAAAATGGGCTTCATTATCATTAAAATAATTAATTTAAAATATAAATTATTGTCTTTTAATTGCAGTTGTCATGGTGAATGCTTTTATTGTTTTATTTATAATTTTATAATTTGTTTTAACTTTTTTTATTATTTTATTAATTCATAACTTATAATTTATTAAATTTTTTACAATAAAAAAAGAGAAAGAGATGTTTCGCTGATGACAAAAATATGAATTTAAAACGTTTTGGTATATTACTAATTTTTTTATTTGGATTATTTATTTTCTTCTTTATTATGAGTTCTAATGAAGATTACCTCAATTTTCTTTTAGGTTCAGTATTAATTATAGTGAGTTTAATGAATGATTCTTACTCGGAGATATTTTTGAGTTTGAAATTGAAGATTACTGATGATTGATCTGTAAGTAACCCATTTACAAAAAATTTATGCATGTTTTTGTCTGGCATCAAATCCAACAAAAATTTTATAATTATTTAGGTTTACCAAAAATTAAAAGATTTTACAAATTTATTAGGCTAAAATATGAATTAGATGCTTGAAAATGAGATATTATTGTAAAAGTATTTTTGAAATCATTTAAATTAGGTAAAATATTTAAAATTTTATTTTATTTTTTTAATAATTAACATTGTGATCGAAATGTTAATTTAAGGTTTATTTCAATCGATACATAAATATTAAAATTTGTTTCGATCAATATTAAATATCGAAGTTCAAAACATGATGGTTTTATAAGACATTTGTCCAAAATTTTGACTTAAAATTTTGCTCTCATATAAAAAAAAAAATATAAACTACTATTATAAAACAATGAAAAATTTTTGAATACTAAAAATTTATATTATAAAATTTTTTAAAATTTTTATAAAAATAATATTAATTATTAAAATTTAAATTATTAATTAAAAATAAAATTCTAAAATTTATTTAAATTATTTAAAAGATATTTTGATAACAAAAACACTTTTACTTTTTAATAATTAATTAAGTTAAAATTTAATTTAGATTAAATTGATATTTTAGAATAAAATTAAATGAAATTGAAGATTAAATTTTGAATTAAAAACATATTAAATTAATTTTTTAAATTATTTTTTATTCTGTATATTTTAATTTGATAATATAAAAATAAAAATTTAATGATATTTATTTTTAATTTAAACTCTCGTATATTATTAAAAGCTAACGTAAATATAAAATTTTAACCTAGTTTAAATTTATATCTTACTTTAAAAAGATTGTAAATAAATTAAAATTTTTTTATTAAGATATTTAAAAGTAATTCAAATAAATTTTGTATTTAATTTTAAGTTAATGGTAGAAATTTAAATAATTTTGATATATACTTATTTTTAATGATTTTTAAAAAATTTTAGATATATAAATTTTAAAAATATATATTTTGATTTTAAAAATATTTTAGAATTTTTCATAATGATAGTTTAACTACTTTTATATTTATAAAAAATTAATTTAAAATTTGTCAAACAAAATATTCAATTTGAATATATTTAAGTTTAATTTTTTTAATAAAATCTAAAGTGAACAAAAAATATTATATATAAAATTTAATTTATCAATATTTTGAAATGTAATATAAAAAATCGATATAATTTAAATTTTATATTTATTTATAATTTTATAATTTTTTTTATTTAAAAATATTTTTATTTTGAAAATTACTAAAGGCATTCACTTGATTGAGAATTTTGTATTCGCAAAGTCAGACCGGGAGAATAGGATACAGACTGCAGTTCTTTAATACGGTTGTAATAAAAATATTGCATTTTAAATTAATTAAATAAAAACTATGGTATCCATCTCGAAATCGCGGTTAGCTTAAAATTAAACTAGCCTATGCAGATTCTTCTGGAAATCTCAGCAGCTGCGGAAGATAGCCCCGTCTCGCGTGCCCAAATAAATACGCCTCTCTCTGCCTTCCTTCCTCAATTATTATTATGAGAACTCATCAGCTAGAAGTCCACTTTCTCACTTCATCCCATCCACAGCAAAAACAGGCAAGCACGCTGGCGTTTTCTCTGTGACAACCGACAAGACGTTGCGCGTGGAGACTCGTTTCTTCGCTTGGTGGAGTGGGACTAGGACTGGGCTGAGTGAGTGTTGACTTGGCCCCGGTGTTGGTGTAGTGATGGCGGAGATAGGGAAGACTGTGCTTGATTCTGGGTGGCTCACTGCGAGATCGACGGAGGTGCATCTCAGTGGGACTCAGCTTACAACGACTCATCACCCTGAGACTGGCCCTAATTCCCCCTGGATGGAAGCCGTTGTGCCTGGAACGTAATGCATGCTACGTGCATACACACATGCGTTGTGATTGGTGTATATGTAGTTGTGCTATGATTTTATGGTTAATCATGTGTGGATTTGCTTTTCTTGCTCTTTGATTTTTTTTTTTTTTTTTTTTGTGTTCGAATTGTGTGTGAAGAAATGATCTAAGTGAAGGAAACGTCTTCAGGATGGGTGATCGAATTGATAAATGATGAGTAGGAGACTGTTGTTGATGAGAAGGCTTAGATTTGAAGTTAATTAAAGAATCTGCGAATACACATAGTGAATTTAGTGTCTGTAGATTGTAACCTCTAAGTGTGTCTGATGTAGCTTTTGGGATTTCTGATTGTGCCAAACGTTACTCTGATTAATTAATGTAGATTATGATGGTTAATGTTTACTGTGATTCACCTGAATGGAAGTTAATCTCTGCCACTTAGTTGGAAGTAGTGCTGATGATGATTGTAATTGTGAGTTGTAACAAAACTTTGAACATGATAATTCGTGCCCTGTGGTTAACATCAAACTTTTGATGGCACTAAGTTATCCCTGAATATGCAGGTCTTTTAAATTTGGGAAATTAAGGTTTTGGTTGTATTAGATGTTATGAGAAATTTGAGTGACTTATATTGAACCTGTTGCTTCACGATGCTGCATCTTCGGATCTCCTTTTTTTTTTAAAGAAAAACTATTTCTATAATTCATGTGATGAGAACTCTTAAATTTGCAGTAATGAAGGTTCTTCCCTGTACAAACTTCATTTAAGCAAACTTGTCTTGGTATATCTTTATGCATGCTTAGTTGTCTATTGTTCTTTTGTAACTCCGTTTGATCATCCATGACTTAGGATTTCTCTTTGTTATTGTCCACAAGTTGTCATTAAAGTAACCATACAGCTTAATTGATGTCTTGGTCTAGATCCTTAATGAGTTTGTTATCTGGGCTAATAGTAATTTGATGGACAGTGTTTTGGCGACTCTTGTAAAGAACAAAGTTGTTCCTGATCCTTTCTACGGGCTGGAAAATGAAACCATCATAGATATAGCTGATTCTGGGAGGGAATACTACACATTCTGGTTTTTCACAACTTTCCAGTGTAAGCTGGTATGGAAGGATTTGATACAATAAGTTCTCGTTGAAGTTATGCATGACTTGGAAATGTTAGTATTTCTATTACATTGGGAGGCTTTTGATTATGTTTTGTGGTTGAATTTCATGAATCTTTTTTCAGTGTTCAAAAGAACTTAAACTAATTGAGAGCTTGATTGTTAATATAGCTGAAAGATATATGTACTAACTAAAAAATATGGGTGAAACATTTGTATGCTTTTAACACCTCATTTTAACGCAATGTTCTTTAAGTTCCATATATATGTATATATTTGTTAGAATTTTAAAATTGGATATTCATTTTAATCAAACTGTTAGATATTTTGTGCTTCTTGAGATGATTACCTGTTTAAAGCGAACCAGTTCCTTCTCCATTCGATGGTGTGGTGGCTAACACTAAATAAAGTCGGGCTGGACTGGCAGTTCAGTTCGGCTGTCTCTGGTAGTGAAGCAAGGATATTTGTCTTTTCTCCTTGTTTCTCACCTTTTTAATTTTCATTTCCTTGTTTTTCCTTCTTAGCTTAGATGTGTAAAACAAAATAAGGGAAATAAGGAATCCATTTTGTTAGGAGAAGAAAACAGTGGTTTCTATATAGCATTCTAAGAAAATCTAAAGCTTCTCATGCTTTGAAGCTTATAACAAGGTATAATCTCTTGAAATGTTAACAAAGTATATTTAAACTTTACTTACTAAAAGGAAAATATATATATGGTCTCATAGATGACTGGAGGAGATATGTAAGTGACTGGATTTTGTGCACCCATGTATTTGATAAAAGACTGATATAACTAAATTCTTGACCTTACTTCAGGTGTAGATAGAATTCCAACAGGAAAAGAATTAATATCAAAAGCACACACATCATACATCACATATAAGAATAATTTTGCAACTATTGGTTCCCTTTACTTTCAAATGAATTGGATTTATTCTGATTAAAAAAAAAAATGAAGTTGATTTTCATAATTGTTAGTAGTGTGTGTTAAAGTGCTAAGATTTCAACTGTGTGCTTGGTTGTTGGCACTAGTGTTGCAAGCCTAGTGTTCTCTGCCATGCACACGATATAGTTTATTGATGTGGCAATTTTTCCAACGTAAAGTTTTCTTTTGGGCTTCAAAGATGTGTCAGGCAAGTTTACAAATGGAGATAAAATATTTCTGTTGAAGAAGTGTCAATCACAAGGACCACCTAAAATGGGTGGGTAGTAGCTTGTGCACACACTTGTGTGCATGTGCTTCATAAATCTGTGTCCTTTTGAACGTCTATTGTTTCTGTACCTCATCTTGATCCTTTTTGTCCCCTCTTATTTTTTGCCTTTGAACTTACATGTTGCAGTCAGGAAATCAATATTTGCATCTGAATTTCCGTGCAATAAATTACTCCGCAGAAGTATTTATCAACGGGCACAAGAAGACTCTCCCAAAAGGGATGTTTCGTAGACATTCTCTTGATGTTACTGGCATTCTACACCCTGATGGTAACAACTTACTTGCAGTTCTTGTTCATCCTCCAGATCATCCGGGAAGAATTCCTCCAGAAGGAGGGCAAGGTGGAGATCATGAGGTAATACTTCTTTCCAGTAGACGACAGCAAGATATTTGTTGTAAGGAAAGTTGAATGTTAGCTTAGTGTATACCAGCAGTTAACTATGAGCAAGAAGTGCAACCTAACATCATTTTTTTTTTTTTCTGTTAGATTGGGAAAGATGTAGCCACACAGTATGTTGAGGGCTGGGATTGGATAGCTCCCATAAGGTGAGACTGCAAAGCATATTTTACTTTTTCCTGTTTCGACGTTGAAGGTTTGTGCTCTATCAGGTTTCTGTACAAATTATGTTACATAAATGCTGTAGCTGTCTTCTCTATCACCTCATTGCCAACCATTAGGTAAAATTTGAAAGGTAGAAAAAGAAGAAGATAGCACATTTAAGCCTGGCAGTGTAGTGGATGACTTCTATTAATATCAGGAGTTTTGCACTTGTAGGTCATGCAGTTGTGCTGTAATATTATAGGATTTTAATTTCTACTGTAATTGTGCTGTTACATAATGTAATGGACTCAATATAAGCTAAAGGTATTTCCAAAGCAAAATGGATATGGATGTACTTAGAAATACTTTGCCTTGGTATGTGTGCCATGAGTGGCAAAAGCAAGTAAACTTATCATTTCGACAATTTAGCAGCATATTGGAGAAGTATGGAAAGAAATCTATCCAATATATAAAAATCATCCTTTTTGCTAAAAAAATCTAGAGAAGTTTTAGCCAAATGATCTCTGTGACTTGGGAATAAGAATGATGTGCTGTTTTAGGAATTCACAGGGAAAAAATATATAGTAATCATCCTTTGTTGCTCAAAAAATTGTGGAGAAGTTTTAGCCAAATGATTTCTGTGACTTGCAATGAGAACGATGTGCTGTTTTAGGAATTTATTGTGAAAAACTGATTTTTATATTTGTGGTTCATTCTGATTCTTTGCTTTGAAATATGTTTTTCTTCCAAGTCTTGAAACATTTTCTCAGATCCATTTGCGTACTCTAACTAATAATTTCATTTATTTTAGTCGGAAAAAAAGTGAAAAATAAAAGAAAATTGATTTCTGATGTAATTGACTGTTCTATCATCTCAGGGATAGGAATACTGGCATGTGGGATGAAGTGTCAATTTCTGTCACTGGGGTAAGTTTCTTTTAATAATACTTTATCATTTCTCCTTCATGGTGTATGGCTAGTCATCTTCCTAGACTAGGTGATTAAATTGAAGGTGCTATCTTTTTCCCTTTTATCTTTGGGTGCCGGACCATTCAAGCTTTGTGAACTCGTGGTCTGTTATTTGTTCATGATGAATTTAACTATCTGGTTGATTGATATGCTTGAAACTTCGAGATAACCACTCTATTATTACATCTGATAGGTGCATGGATTTGATTAAAATTGCACTAGAGTATCTAGACATAGTTGAATATCGTTTATAGATTTTATGATTTAACTCTGTTAAACTCAACATGTTAATAGTTGATAATGCTTCTTTTTTTTTTTTTTTCCAGTTGATGTTATTGACTTTTTGAAAATAATTCGATTTTTGTATATTAATTCATTTCTGTTTGGTGCAGCCAGTGAAAATAATTGACCCCCACTTGGTTTCATCATTTTTTGACAATTACAAGAGGGTGTATCTGCACGTGACTACAGAGTTGGAAAATAGGAGTGCCTGGCTTGCTGATTGTTCTTTGAATATTCAAGTGCTGACAGAACTTGAGGGCAGCATCTGTTCAGTCGAGCATCTTCAAACTCAACAAGTTAAAATCCCTGCTAGAGGACATGTTCAATATACGTTTCCCCCGGTCAGTGATAGTATATGTTTTTGCAGATCTTAGTTGCCACTTTTCTTTAGCATTTGAGTTAGTCCACCATGTATTTGGGAGAAGATCTGACTGTTGGACCATGGGTGCTTAGTTTAGTGGTCATATCCCTCCTCAGGTGAGGGCTGTGTGCTGTATGACTCCAACTGCTTCAGGTTATATTCTCCCATCCCCCAATTCTTAGGGGAAAAAAATTAGAGACTGGCAACAGCACATTAACTCCATGGCATTGAGTATAAGAACAGTGACTGTGCGGATTCATGCATCGGATGTATTGTCTAACAGTTAACTAAGAGCATCCTGTCATAGTAGTTTGCACTTTTATAATCTTCATGCCCAGCAGTTCTGTTCAACTGTTTACTTTATGTCTTGGCAGCTCTTTTTCTACAAACCCAATTTATGGTGGCCAAATGGCATGGGAAAGCAATCCCTTTATAATGTCACTATTACAGTTGATGTGAAAGGGCATGGGGAGTCTGATTTCTGGGGTCAGCCATTTGGATTCCGTAAAATTGAGAGTTATATTGATAGTAATACTGGAGGAAGGTATAATTCATCCATCAAATTTCACGGACAAATATCATATCTTCAAGTTCTTTGAATATATTTTGTGACCTAACGTACCCACTCAACAGGTTGTTCAAGGTCAACGGGCAGCCTGTTTTTATCCGTGGTGGTAATTGGATATTGTCAGATGGGTTACTGCAGCTTTCTGAAAAACGATATAAAACAGATATCAAGTTTCACGCAGATATGAATTTCAATATGATCCGCTGTTGGGGAGGTGGATTAGCTGAGAGGCCAGAATTTTATCACTGTTGCGATATTTATGGTTTGCTGGTAATTCTTTCTCCCTCAACACCACCCTCCCTGTCTCTCCCTCATGGCTTTGGGGGTTAGGGTTAACTATAATTCCTGAACTCTGCATTATCTAATTGTAGATAGTGGCAGGGTTTACTTTTTCACTTTTCTCTTATCAAGTTTTGTGCGGACATGTCTCTTTGTATCAATTTGAAGGTTACAGGTGTTATTACAGATTGTCTGCAGCATGAAATATATGGGCTTCTTTAAGAAGCGGGTGGCATTGCCTGTTGTAATTTAGACAATAAAATTCTTAGTAAGTCAAATGATTTAACAAGCAGCTAAATGAGAGCTTCTCTGACCAAGCCACAGAAAGTATGCTTTTATGACTATTGACGTCCTAGTAACTATGTAGGTTTTGTGATGAGCATTACATTTAACAATCAAATCAATATAGAACATTGACCTGGAAGATTTTGATGATACTGATACCATTCTGGTTGTTAATTTAAGAAACTTTGAGCATCATTATAGTCGTATTTGCAGTTTGATTTCTTGACATTGATTTGGTTGATTTTTAACCTATTCAACTTTTTGTAGGTGTGGCAAGAATTCTGGATTACTGGAGATGTTGACGGAAGAGGTGTTCCAGTATCAAATCCAGATGGTCCTCTTGATCATGATCTTTTTTTGCTTTGTGCTAGGGACACTGTGAAGCTTCTGAGAAATCATCCTAGTCTTGCTCTCTGGGTGGGTGGAAATGAACAAGTACCTCCAGCTGACATCAATATAGCTTTAAAAAATGACCTTAAACTTCATCCTTTTTTTGAGAACTCCAGTGCTGGCAAGTCCATTGGCGATCTCTCTTCAACTGTCAAAGATCCTAGCCAATATCTTGATGGTACACGCATTTATATCCAGGGATCCATGTGGGATGGCTTTGCAAATGGAAAGGGGGACTTCACAGATGGCCCCTATGAAATTCAAAATCCCGAGGACTTCTTTAAGGATGATTTTTACGAGTATGGATTCAATCCTGAGGTTGGTTCTGTAGGAATGCCAGTTGCAGCTACTATCAGAGCAACAATGCCTGTTGAAGGTTGGACAATTCCCTTGTTTAAGAAGCTTCCCGATGGCTACATAGAAGAAGTTCCAAACCCGATCTGGGAATATCATAAGTACATTCCTTATTCAAAACCAAGCAAGGTTCATGATCAAATTTTACTATATGGGATGCCGAAGGGTCTTGATGATTTTTGTTTGAAGGTAGTACCAAAACTTTCATAAACTTAATTAGGATGCTTTTGAACAGTTTCCATTCACCTTTTCCTAACTTCAAACAATCATCTCAGGCTCAACTTGTCAACTACATCCAATATAGAGCTCTATTAGAGGGGTGGACTTCTCGTATGTGGAGCAAGTATACTGGTGTTTTGATTTGGAAGACTCAGAATCCTTGGACAGGTCTTAGAGGTCAGTTTTATGATCATCTTCTTGACCAAACAGCAGGTTTCTATGGCTGTCGCTGTGCTGCCGAGCCTATTCATGTCCAGCTGAATCTGGCTACATATTATATTGAGGTAACATCTAGCTTGGATTTTTGGTGAACTTTTCCCATTCTTCTAGGCTAATCAAAGGTTAGGATGGGGTACACAAACTGTAGGACTTTCCTTAGGGTTCGATGAGGGGCTGCAAGTGTTCTATTGGGAAGATTGAGTCCTAGCTAAATTTAGTTCCTCCTGAAACATTCAAATATTATGTCACATCGCATGCCTCCATTTGACCATACCAAAATGCTTCCTTCTAGCTTCAAAATGGGGACCTCCTGGCTACAAATATCTTTATTACGGGCCCACACACCACTTGGTGGCAAATTTCTGGTGAGCTTAATGAATGAGAAGTGATCAATACCGACTGATGTTAATAGTTGAGAAAGAGAGAACTTGTGGAGCTTGAAGACTAAAAGAAGCACTCTTGCATCACCCAATATATATATATATATATTTTTGAGTAGAGTTGCATCACATATACAAGTGATCCAATCTAATACTTCGAAATTTATTGTTGTTTCTCCCCATTATAAACAGGTTGTGAATACTCTGTCAAAGGAATTACCAAACATGGCGATAGAAGCATCAGTATGGGATCTGGAAGGAACATGTCCATTTTACAAGGTTTTTGATAACCTCTGTGTGCCACCAAAGAAAGTAGTGCCCATTGTTGAGATGAAGTATCCCAAGTCTAAAAACCCAAAACCAGTCTACTTTCTTCTTCTCAAACTCTACAAGATGTCAGATTCTGGCATTCTGTCTAGGAATTTTTACTGGTTGCATCTGTCTGGTGGAGATTACAAGCTCTTGGAGCCCTACAGGAAGAAGAAAATTCCCCTCAGGATAATGTCAAGGACTTTTATCAAGGGGTCAACTTGGGAAGTTGAAATGCATGTACACAATGCATCTAAGAAGCCGGATTCCAAAAATCTAACTTATTTTAATAATTTTACTTCTGACCACAGAGATAACTATTCTGATATGGCTTCAGCAGAACCTGTACACAGTGGAACTGAGATAAAACATGAAGCTGGTCTATTAAAAAGGCTTTACAGATGTTTCTCAAGGGAAACCAATGGTTGGAGGGTTGCAGAAGTTAATGGCGCTGATATTGGAGTTGCTTTCTTCCTTCATTTCTCTGTTCATGCTTCATTGACATACCACGAGGGAGGAGAAGACACAAGAATTCTTCCTGTTCACTACTCAGACAATTATTTCTCTCTAGTTCCAGGTGAGGTGATGCCCATTAAAATCTCATTCGAAGTACCTCCAGGCATCACACCGCGAGTTACACTTCAAGGCTGGAATTACAATGGTGGGCATACTGTTCTCTGAGCATACTAAATTAGCCTTGCTTCATATTTCTATGGATTCGCAGCCCTGGTAGGATTTTCATCTTAATCACCCAGTCTTCCAATCAGGCAAGCTGCAGCTCAACATTTACAGTGGCGATTGTCTTGTTCTTCTTTTGAAACATCTGTTAGCGTTTCTCATCTAAACTGGAAATAGAGCAGCTTAGCCTATTGAGATCATCCTCCCCTTCCTGTCTCAACATTTACAGTGGCGATTGTCTTGTTCTTCTTTTGAAACATCTGTTAGCGTTTCTCATCTAAACTGGAAATAGAGCAGCTTAACCTATTGAGATCATCCTCCCCTTCCTGTTTTTGGGTCTTTATTCAAGGCAACTTCTGTAAATAATCTGACTTACAGACTGAGTTTTGTAGTTCAAAATTCAGTTGTGCTATTTATTTCTGCTCTTTGCTTGATCCATCATGTTGTTATTATGTAATGAGGAATATATCCAAGGAAAGTGAAGAATCCTTTTGTTCTGTTTGATGCTTAAATTAGATTACATGTTAACAAATCTTTTGTTGTTATTTAAGTTTCTGTTGGTATTTTTTTTGCGAATATGAAAAGTATCTTTGTAATTTAAAATAATAATATAAAAAATAAGAAAACCAAAATTTTAAAAAAAATATCATTTAAATTTTAAAATTTTATTTTTAATTAAATTTTAATTTTTATAATATATTTAAATAAATTTAATGTATTAATTTTATTTAAATTAAATTATGAATTAAAATATAAAAAGATTAATAATTTTTCATCTTTAAAAAGTTATAAATTTAAATATATTTTATATTTTATTTTCATTTTATTTTTTAAATTTAAATTTTTTAATTAATTAATTATTTTATTTTATAAAATTTTAAATTTTTTAATAAAATATTTTTAATATTAAAAATTTTATTGTTTTATTGCGATGATAACTTGAATATATACATATATATATATATATAATTATAAGTTAAAATTTATTGTAAAATATTTTTAATTTAAATATTTAATTTTTCAGAAAATTTAACTTACATAAAATTGAAATATTAAAATTATTTAAATATTTTTTAAAAGTAAAAATTTAATTAAAAATAAAATTTATGATTGAAAATAATATTTTAATTATTGATTTTATTAAATTATAATAAATTATAATTTATTTAAAATTTTAACATAATTTATATCAGGATTATCTGAGATTTTAAAAATAAGTCTTCTTTTAGTCTTTGACAAGGACTTCAATTTCTCAATGTCAACCAATCGTGTCCTTTCTGGTATTCTGGCTAAAATTGTAAATGTATTAATTGGTAATATTTACATAATCATTACATAATTTTTATGTTTACATCATTTTAATTTACATAAATGTTTATAATTGATAAATCATCCTCTAAAACCTTTGCTTGAGGTGGTTAATTTCTCTGGGGAGTCTGTGGCAAACTTTGGAGACTCTTTAAGATCTTCTGTTGAGGCTGAAAACAGTTGGCTTCTTTGTTCAATTTGATAGATGAAATCCAAATGGGTCTTCCACAAACAAAGCTCTCGCCTTCCCTCTCCTCTCTCTTCTCTCCTCTCTCCATTCAAAACCCAAAACCCATCTTCAAAAACCTCCGCATTTGTCCTCAACCTCGTAGATATAATCCTCCTCTTGTCCATCTGTGGAAGAGAAGGCTTGCTTCATCTGGGTTCTTCTCTCCATGGCTCCATCATCAAGAAACCTAAATTCTTTCACCCGGAGAATCCAGACATTCATCGTAATGCCCTTGTCGTCTGGAATTCTCTTCTTGCTGTGTACTCGAAATGTGGGGAGTTACTCAATGCATTCAAGCTGTTTGATAGTTTGCCCATGAGAGATACAGTGTCATGGAATACAATGATATCTGGGTTTTTAATTAATGGAGAGTTCGATACTGGTTTTAGGTTGTTTAAAAGAATGCTTGAATTGGGTTCTTCCAGGTTCGATCAAGCAACCTTGACTACCATTTTATCCTCTTGTGATAGACCAGAGTTCTGTTTTGTGGACAAGATGTTGCACGGTTTAGTCTTTCTGAGTGGATATCAGAGGGAAATTACAGTGGGGAATGCACTGGTAACATCATATTTTAAATGTGGGTGTTCTAGTTCTGGGAGGCTGGTTTTCGATGAGATGTTTGAAAGGAATGTCATTAGTTGGACTGCTGTGATTTCGGGTTTAGTGCAGCACGAGTTGTACGAGGATAGTTTGAAATTGTTCAAGAATATGCTTAGCGGATCAGTGGAGCCAAATTCTTTGACATATTTGTGCTCACTGATGGCTTGCGCTGGTTTGCAGGCATTAAGAGAAGGGCGTCAGATTCATGGCCTTGTGTGGAAATTGGGGCTTCAATCTGATTTGTGCATTGAGAGTTCACTAATGGACATGTACTCAAAATGTGGAAGTGTTAAGGATGCATTGCAGATTTTCGAATGTGCTGAAGAACTTGATGAGGTTTCTATGACTGTGATACTTGCCGGTCTTGCACAAAATGGGCTTGAGGAAGAAGCTGTACAGTTTTTCGTGAAGATGGTAAAAGCAGGCATTGACATAGACATGAATATGGTTTCAGCTGTTCTTGGGGTTTTTGGTGTTGATACTTCTTTGGGTCTAGGCAAGCAGCTTCACTCTTTGGTTATAAAAAAACGTTTTGGTTCCAATCCTTTTGTCAGCAACGGGCTTATCAACATGTACTCAAAGTGTGGAGATTTGGAGGATTCGGTCAAGGTCTTCACTCGAATGCCTCATAGAAATTTTGTTTCATGGAACTCCATGATTGCTGCTTTTGCTCGTCATGGGGATGGCTCTAGAGCTCTACAAATGTATGAAGAGATGATATCTGAAGGCGCAAAGCCTACAGACATTACATTTCTCTCATTACTTCATGCTTGTAGCCATGTGGGATTGGTCAGAACAGGCATGGACTTCTTGAAATCCATGGCTGAAGTTCATGGAATCAGTCCCAGGACAGAGCATTTTGCCTGTGTTGTTGACATGTTGGGTCGTGCAGGGCTTCTTGAAGAAGCTAAGAGATTCATCGAGGGATTGCCAGTGAAGCCAGACATGCTACTTTGGCAATCCCTGCTTGGAGCTTGTAGCTTTCACGGCGATCCTGAAATGGGGAAGTACGCAGCTGAGCAGTTGTTTTCAACATCTTGTGGCAGCCCTGCTCCATATATTTTGATGGCTAATATATATTCTTCTAAAGGTAGATGGAAAGAGCGAGCCAGGATTATCAAGAGAATGAAGGAAATGGGAGTGGCCAAAGAAACTGGCATAAGTTGGATTGAGATTGAAAAGAAAGTCCATAGCTTTGTTGTTAAGGACAGAATGCATCCAGAAGCCGCGGTTATTTACAGGGTCTTGGAGGAACTATTTCCAGTCATGATAGATGAAGGGTATGTGCCTGATAAGAGGTTCATCCTCTGTTACATCGAGGAAGAAGGGAGAAGATAGTTTTCTGAAAGCCAGTTGCTTCCATGGCAAGTGTTTCTGCTTCTGCCACTGTTATTGACAGTCCAGTACCTGAGATTACCAGTATGCATGAGTGATTATGAAGCAGCAGATATGTTGGATGGCATTATGCTTTATAGAGAAGAAGCACGTGTGAGGGGTATCAAGAGAATGAAGGAAATGGGAGTGATCGAAGAAACCGCATAAGTTGGATTGAGATTCAAAAGAAAGCTCATAGCTATATTGTTGAGGACAGCATGCATCCAGAAGCCGAGATTTTTTACAGGTCCTTGAAAGAACTATTTCCTGTCATGATAGGTGAAGGGTATATGCCCTGACAAGAGGTTCATCCTTTATTACATGGAGGAAGATGGAAGAAGATAGTTCTCTGAAAGCCAGTTGCTTCCATGGCAAGTGTTTCTGCTTCTACCATTGTTGTTGACTGTCTCCAATATCCGAGATTCCCAGAATGCATGAGTGATTAAGAAGAAGCAGGAATGGTGGATGGGATGGTATGATGCTTTGTAGAGGATTGACCTCCATGAGAATTTTGATAATTGCCTTAATTTATAATTTAATTAATTTTCCTTTTTTTTTTTTTCCTCTACGGACTCTTAAGATACTAGCAGATGTAATGGAAACTTGTGGTTTAAACTCCGGGTCAAAACGCACCGTTTCAAGGCTATGCGTGAGGAATTATAGCTTCCAAGTATCTGGTAGTTAACTAGACAACGACCATTGGTAAGAGAGGGCGAGAGAGAAATGGAGTGTCTGTATAAGTACAGTTCAATCCCGCAAATTTTTCCATTTCCAGCGACCGTCGTGAGTCGGAAAGGTCACGATTCCTTCTACAGTGCAAAGATCTCGCCTCGTTTAGCTTCTCCTTCTTCATTCACTCTGAATTGCAGAGCGAGAAATGGGGAGGATCCTCTCTCCAGTTCGTCAGCCTACTCCATTCTAGGGGTCGAACCGAGCTGCTCAGCCGCGGAGCTCAAAGCCGCTTTTCGGGCCAAAGTAACCCAAACACACAAAAGAAATTCATCTCTTTGATGTATAATTGATTTATTTTGAGCACAATAATGGCTTTTCTTCTTCTCAGAAAATAGAACAATGGCGTCTCTTAATTTTTTTTCCTCTTAAATGTGTATAAAGGTGAAGCAGTACCATCCTGATGTGAACAGAGATGGTGGAGATTCTAATGCGATGATTCGCCGTGTAATACAGGCATATCAGGTAGTGTTGCTGTTTACTGGTTCTTCAACACCAAAAACATGTAATTCTTTTTGTCCTTTTCTTTTTCCTGTGCTTGTTTAGTGTTGCTTTTTTAGTTTGTGAAAATAAATTTTTAAAAATGAAAATCTAGCTTTTGTGTTCAGCAGTATACTGTTAGTGGAGTTGAGATTTAATGATTCAAATGTAAGGATTTTGAATTGTTTGCCTTGCAACATGTTTCAATAAGTTTGAAATTATTAAATGTGACTCTTTCTGAAGAAATAAAAATTATCTTGTTAATTTAGAAAAGTCAAAACTTTAGTGTTTGCAGTAAAAAATTGGGTTTTAAATGCTGAACTTGACTTCTTTTGTTGGGTGAGAAACTGAGGAATTTATTGACTGCTGTTGGATAATAACATTAACAATTCCTTGCAGATGTTAACCAATTACAGCCGATCAGAGATCATTGAGAGGTAAAGCTTAGTGCAGCTTATGTTCTCTTTCAAGGATTTGCGATGCTTAGTTGTTGCCTGTTATTTCTATGTGGGTTTCTGGTTGTACTGTTTTTGATTCGATGCTCACTCTTGGAGAGGTATTTGCAGTGAATGTTTGGATCCCTTCGAGAAACCGGAATGTGAAGCTTTTGATATCTTTGTCAATGAGGTTCTTTGTCTTGGCAAAGGTGCAAGATGTCCTTGCCATGTTATGTTTTTACTGTCTTCAAACATGTCTGAATGTAGGTAATTTTAGTTCATATCATGCTTTGATAGTTATGGCAGAGGACTCTTTTGAGGGTTGACGGGTCTTGGAATTGTTGTGGGCTTTCCTGTGGAACATTATACCCTAATTTTGTGAGAGGATAAATCAAGTGGTGAATAAGCATTGAATGATAACTAAAAAACGAAATAACTTGGAAACATCCATGGGCACATTTAATTTTTATGATGATGTGCTATTTGTTGTTTGACTCTCCCTCAAAAGTGCCTTCATTACCACCTTCAGGATGCCCATATTCATGTGTTGAAAGAGCTCCTCATGCCTTCTCATATAATTCAACTGCAACAGCACGGGCAACTTCTCAAGGTTGAGTTTCTCTTTAACATTTTCTTGGTTAGTTTCTTCCTCATGTATGAGATTATGTCTAAAACAAGTCAAGAAGAAGTGTGGACCTTGAACAGTTTACATCCTACGTGATGAAGGATGGTACATGGTTATTTCTAACATTTTATAACTAGAAACTGTAAAACTTAGTCCTTTGGTTATTTCTGTTCTCTCTTTTTTCTATCCTAATACCATAGTGGATTTAATCAGGACATGGTGAAGATTATCAAGTTCAGCTTGCAGTTGGTCAGTGCCCCAGAAGTTGCATTCATTATGTTACACCTTCACAGAGAATTATTCTTGAAGAGTTACTTGATGGGTAGCTATCTCTTACACCCTCCTGTAAATCTTTGTTTACTCTTTATCGCAGTTGAGTGTTGATTGAAAACGAGTCACTTGGAATCAGCTTAACCTTGAGGTGTAGATATAGAAACAACAGAGTTAGCTTTGCTCACTGGTTTCCACGTAAATTGTCGTGCTGCTTTATTTCTTTGTAAGTTATAAACAGGAGAATGGTGAACCTACTTGTGGGTTCAGCTGATTCCTTCTTTGAACTATCTTATCAAGGTTTGGAAAACCAAATTTACCTTTCTTTCATGAACTGTATGATCACTTGTTACTAAATTTTGCATATGCTGTCTATCCTGCAGTATCTTGAATGTACCTTATGATTGTTCAGCAGAGGCAGACTTGCTCTATTCTCTCATAGTTAAAGCTAAGTTTGAGAACAATCGCCGCCAGAAGCCAAAGAAGCAACCAAAATCTTCCACTGGAAATGTTGATTGGTTCTAATATCTAAATTTCCAGTGATCTATCTTGGGGAACACAAGGTCTTGATTCAATGAAAGTAAGAGCGATAATTTGGCCACAGGAGAACATACCAAATGAATGTAATAAAAACAGAGAATGCCACACTTTAGTGATGCTAGGAAGGAATGATGCTCTCCTTGAGAATCACTCTGCTTACGAGAACTTCTTGTTATGGCTCCGACTCTTATCAGAATGAGCCTCCCAAGCAAGTACATGTATCCTTATGCGTATTGCAATAAATAATGAAATGACGATCTTCAATTTACATAAGCTTACAGTTTCTATGATACGTTGCCCTATACTTTGATTCTTGTCTTGGTAATTGCTGAATTGTAGCCATGAAGATGTGCCCTTTCAAAGTTTCCATTGATAAGGAAGACACTCATTTTCTTGAAGAAGAGCCGAAAGAATTACAAAGTTAGAATTTTTTTGACATCAACAGCGTTAATCTTTTTGAAAAAAATAAAAATATGTTGTAATTTATTAATATGTAAATAAAATACATTGTAATCGTTCAGTTTATAAACACAACCAATTTAACATCACAACATAGCAAACCTACTACAAAGCAGGGGAAGAACACTAAACATTAATACGTCAGCCTGGATTGGACATGAAAAGGGGAATCTTATTAGCTATTTATTTTGAAATGGCTTTCATGAACCTATTTAGCGAAGAGAAAATGCCTGCTGCTTGACTCAACAAAGAGGGTCCCTTCTCCGACTTCTCTTCTACATCTCCAAATATTATCTGGAACCAGTAACAAAGATTACTAACACCACCCGAGCAAGAGCTAAAGAAAGTTCGATCATAGATTTAGTACCAACCACTAAATGATTAAACAAATGTGAACTTAGGCATAAAGCTACTAAAATCATACAAAATCTTATTTTGATGATGTGAAAATTTTGAAATATTTGGCAGTCACTAACCTCAAGGTCTTCAGCATCAGGACGGCTAATGAGCTCTTTGGCAAGCAAATATCTGCTTGGCCTATCTTTATCATCATAGAACACCTTCCATGATCTTGCCAAAACAAAAATTACAAAAAGAGAGAATTTTAAATCGAGTAACCAAGATGGTTAGTTTAAGACCCACCAATCTATACATAATGATTCATAAGATGTAAAATGAAACTCACTCAGGATAACACCTGAACACGGCACCAGATGGCAGAGGTCTCATAGAGTAAACAGTAGTGAAAGAACTGCAAAACAAATGAGAGAAATGATGATTGGGCGATATGACCACTAAACATTTTCACAGAAGATATTAGAAGGAATCTGCTTTAGAAAGTATAAAGAATCACCAACAATGAACTTGACAAATGTAAATCGAAGTTTCTGACATGAAAATGAAACATAAAGCATGGCTAAAGAGAGTAATGAAATTGAGTAGCAGTAAGCCAATAAAAGGAAAAATCCAAGGGAATGTTGGCAGTATGTTGAAGGAGGTGGCCATGTAACTCCTTGACAGAGACAGGGATACAAAGGAATGAAAACTAGTTCAGGTCCAGTGGTCAAAGTAGGAAAAGGGTAGCTCAATATGCTGTCAGTAACTCAAGAAAACATATACCCAAGCTAAGGAGAATAGATGAAAAGATCCATCTAATAAAAGGTGGAAATGGGCGAACTGCCTAAGCTAGGTGAGAATAAGAGAAAAACTTACCTTAGAAAGTATCGCCTTAATTTGCGAACATTGAACCCAACTCCAACATCTTCACTGATAAGGCGTGGGTTCCACATGATGAGAGGCCTTGGCTAGCAACACCCGAGGAACCACTGTGAGAAACTAGTTCTTTCTAGCTCCAGAAAGAGATAGCTATCATGCTCATGCTTGTTCTATATTACATGACTATCACAGGTATCAGAAATATCAATAAAATGAGATAATTTCCACATTTTCTTCTTTCTCTTTATCTAAGTGAAACGATAATTTTTTGGTTTTTGAAGTTTCTTTTCTCAAGCAAATCAATTGATTTTTTTTTTTTAATAACTGATACCCAATAAGCTTAATAAACATTTCAAGTACATTATCCAAAAATTCTGCGAAGGTCCTAAGATTGTTCTTCTATGGCTCCTTCATGAACAACAGGATAGTAATTTTCACTTGGAAATATTGTAGAAATGCAAATCTAAAATTAAGAACCATAAGAAATGATGGAGAATATTAGTATGTAAAGGACGATGAGCCTTGGTTTTGATAGATAACAAAGGACACAGCTTACTACCGGATCATCTGAGAGCTGAGATGCAATTCTCTCAACAGATTCCAACATCTGATAATCAGGGACAACCATAACGATGATTTCATCTTCCATTTCCACAGGTTTCCGATCACTTAAGCTGGAGAAAATGCAACAGAAGAACAGCATAACCATGAAACCCAAAATGCAATGCTTCATGGACAAATTGACACTTATGCTTCCTACTGAACCACACCACAGATACTAAACCATAGAATGACAGGCTAGTTCATCATCACAACAAAAAAGAGATAGTTGAACATTATAATGAACTTACCTAGAGAATCCAAAAACGGCATCTTTCCATCGATATTTCAGAAGTGCTGCAGCACCAGCATCTGGAAAGATGGCTTTAATTCTCTGAAAATGAACATTTCAGAATACGGCAGTTAAGTGGAGCTATCAGAAAAGTGTTAATCTGTAGAAACTGAAGTCATTATGTCAGAAAGAAGCTGAACATATTTGACCAGTGGAAGAAGATTTTCATTGAATGTATCCTTCATTCTCTTTTGGTTTCTGATTGGCACTTCAAATTGAAGCCAAGCTAGTTTATTTTAATTTAAAACCAAATTCATTTTTGAGGCCCTGTCTCAAATTCGAGAATCCCTGAAGAAGTTGATGTTAGAAGCTGAAGTTTCAAACTAAAAGCAACTCTTCCAACTGACCTGACAGCCTGTTTCTTCAATAAGTGTATCCAAGAATACTCGTGAAAGCTCCCAAAGTTCCGCTTGTGCACCTTCATCATCTAAAAACTGAAGCTTGGGGATTAAGAGCTCAACCTGAAAAAAGTTTGAAATATGTAATTAAAGCAGGAAAAAGAACATATTATTAAATCAAACAAACCATCTTTTTTGAAACATATAATTAAAGCAGGAAAAAGAACAAAATATTAAAGCAAACAAACCATTAAAAAGAAGTGCATTCGATAACATTCGTATCTCTTGGATCAGAATTATTGGTAAAAGACAAAAGAAGGAATAGCATTTCAAAGCATAGATAATCTGGCATTTACGCTGGACAACTAAAGCTAAATATTCACTATTCTTAGAGAATCTTTTATGAAGTCAATTTTGGAGCAGCCTACAATTGAACTCAGTGTATTACCCGAAATTTAATCAGCTAGATTCTTCAAAGCTGCTACTTTTAAGTATTCCAAGATATTATTGCATTTCTACCACTATCCAACCATAATTCTCCTTAACACGAAAAGAATCCGATAAGAGGGGCCTGAAAGATAGGCTAAATTATAGTCTATCTAGGATGGGAGTGGACTAAAAGTTGTATATGGTTTACCAGTTTCTTTCTTCTGATGTTCAATCAATATGGCATCTTACACTAGAGAACAGCAAAAAAAATATGAGTAAAAAATCATTTCCATTTTGATTAACAATTATATTTTTTCTTTGGAACATACTATGGCTCTCGTTCCTCCTGAAGAGACAAACAAGGCACTTGCTTGACTTGACTGCCTGACTGCACCCTCCAAGTCTGAAGGCAAGCAGCTGAAACATATTTGTGAAATGGCTCAAGTTAAAAATAGGAAACACCGCAAATAATATAGTGAGTCATCCAAACTGTTTATACACAAGTCTTTAGGTAACTTGAGCATTACCAGATGTTGAAGGTAGGCATACATGATACATAACTAAAAACAAAGTGATGACTAAAGGAAACTTCAGTTTTCTCCTTGTGTAGAGTCACAAATGCATCAAAATATACCTGTTTTCAAGTATCTAACTCAGAAAATTTATTACTTAATCTCAGTTAAATGCAGGTTCCAGAAGTTAATAGTCTAAGCTAGTAACTAAACAAGTCCCATCAGTGTTTGCCAGGCATACTTCGGTTAGCTATGGTTTCCTTAAGCCACTCAACTACTGTATTCAGCTTCTATTCAATATATGGTTTGCAGTATCACCATATATAATCAAATTCACAAGAAAAACAAAATGGAGTACATGGTATACTAAAATCCTCAAAATGACTCTAATATATGCCAACAAAAGCACAAAAATATTTGTCTTCTGGCACAATAAATCACTACAGATGAACAAATTGAATGAAGGTATTGATTTTCCCTCTATACCCATTGGTTAATCACATAGAAATCATAATGAAGCAATACCCAGATAAACACTTTTGAAACAAATGAAGAGTTGATAAGAAACTCTACCTGTCATCTTCTTCCTCCTCCTCCTCTTCTTCTTGAACTGCTGATAACTGTGTTCGAGTAGACGACGCTATGGTCTCTTCTAGACTTTCTTCAGCGGCTTCACCTTGGAATTTCTCAAACTTAGCGCAAGTTTTCGAGCTAGAACAAGCCCTGTGCAGCGAAACTTCATTGAATAAACAAATGACCGACTGAGAAGAAGATAAGGAAAAGTGAGTGGCTGCGGATGAACTGCTGGGTATAGATGCAAAGTTGCAAGAGAAACAGCTCGGTATCGAAGAAGCCATCAACTAAACTACCGACTGCTAAACTATCTAACCCAGTAGCTTTATCAAATTTGCAGAAAATAGAAGTTTTTTTATTTTCTTGTCATTTTTATTCCTTTCCGATGAGCTCTGTATGCATTTGATACGTGGAGTTGCCACACCTCACAAGCATGACCCTGCCCCCCACCTTAACCTCTTTAACCAGTATGATTTTAAAATGTCAATATTTATTTTTTTCATTATTAATTATTAGTTTTTATAATTTAATAAATAAATCTTAAATAAAATTTTTATAAAATTATATTTACTTTATATTCTTCATTAAATTTTTATATAAAAAATGTGATAAATCAAATTTTTATTTATTAATTTAATGTAAATTAAATTTATTAAAAAATTTAAAATTCAAAATATTGAAATTAAAAATTTTATACAATCAATTTTTACTTAAAATTTTTTATAACTATAAAAGTATATTCAAATTATCATTAAAAATTTTTTTAAAAAAATTTTAATTATTAAAAATATATTTTTAAATTCATGATATTTAAATTTTAAAAAAATGTAAAAAATAAATTTCATATTAAAAGTATTTAAATTTAAAAAATAAACCAAAAATATAGTAAATAATTTATTTAAATTATTTTCAAAATATTTTTATTTTTTATAATAATTTAAATTAACATTTAATTTGAATCAAATAAAAAATTTAAATTTGATTTATCATTGAATATAAACATTTGATTGACAATACAAAACAAATATCAAGATTTTATATAATTTTTATCCAAAATTTTATATTCAAAATTTTTAGATAACCTAATATTCTCATTTTTTATGATAAATCATTTTTTATTAATATATAATAAAATTTATTTGTATATCAAAATTTATATTATTCAGATTTAAAATAAAATAATTTTAAAGGATTTTATACTAATTATTTAAAAAATTAAATTATATAATATGGTTACATGTAGAAGGGATGATTTAATTTTTCATAATTAAGAAGGAAAATTTGAAGCTTACCACATTTGTTAAACAAGATGAGCCGACCCGATTCCAAACCCGGCCGGAAAACCGATTTTAAGATGATGTGTACGCTCCTCTCTCCCCCTTTATTTGGGTTTCAAATATAGCCGTTAGGTAGAGCCCCGTCAAACGGGTCACCTTCATTTCAATTCAAATTTCCAATCCAACCAAAACCCTACCCCTTGATTTCACTCTTCAATCGTCTCTCTCTCTCTCTCTCTCTCTCTATCTCTGTGTCTCCCGCTCTCTCCCTCTCTCTCTCTCTTGCTTGCTTGTTCGCTCTCTACTGAAATTTGCTCCTTCGCTTAGAAGATCTTCATTTCCTTTTGAAATTCTTTGCTATGGAAGCTATGGATGGTACTGTGTCTCTATCTTTGTATATGTATATGTGCACATATGGAGTTATGATTTCTTGTTTGATTTAAGTTATCTTTCTTTGTTTTCTTGATTGGAATTATCTGATGTAAGGTGAACCACCGCTGATTTGTTTCAGATCTAACCGTGGATTTTCGCTCTGAGAAATACGATCAAAGTGTTTCCAATTGCGAGTCAGAGGATTCTCTAAATTCTGGTAAGGTTTCGTGTTTCTTCGATTCTTTATTTGTTTTCTTTAATTTCTAGAAGAAAATATTTTCTTGGTGTGAAAAGAACAGTTGATTTTGGACTGTGGTCTTAGCTTTAGACCCTAAAGACAATACTTCTGAAAGTCCGTTTTTCTTAAAGCCACTGTTTTTCTAAATGTCCAAAGGTAATTTGAAGTTGTAGAAAATATTGGTTTATGGTTTATTTGTTTCGTTTCAGTTCAATTTCCAGAAGATGCAACCTGCATTGAGACAGGTCTGTGTTCTTCTTAAAGTTTTTGTTTTGGTATTTTGGCCTTCTTTTTATGAAATTATAAATTGTTGTGGCATGGGGCTTGCTTTTGTTTCAGATGAAATCCAGAAGGTTGATTCTTGTGAACAAGGTTCGAATTTTATTCTTGAGCTTCAGTTTTGTTTGTTGTTGCCTCGTTTATTCAAGAGAAGTGATTTGACAAGGAACCCACTTCTTGATTTAATTTTATTCCTTGGTTGTGCTTTGGTTCAATCTTAGTTTCTTTGTTAAATCTATTCCATTGCTAATAAAATTCTGAAATTTGAAGTATTGAAGTTGATGAAAGCGCTCAATTTCCCTTCTCAACATATTCTGATGACCAAAAGCTGCATTTACTTACTTTCTTACTCCATATCATTATTATTTTGTTTGCATTACCAATTCGTGGCTGCGGTTATTCTCAAAATATAGTAGAAGAAACTTGTCACTCCATGGATGAGAATAATGTATCAAAAGGAATCGACGAAGTTGCTTCAGCCGAGGGACCAACCCTTCCAATATTGAAGAAAATTATCAACCTGAGTAACAGGGTTCAGGTAAAGTTTTCTCACTCACACCTCTTCAGTTTAGATGCTGATTTCTAGTCAATGCTCAAGTTCTTTTCTGGCTCTAAAAGATGAGCACAAGACAATATCTAGCCAAAATTTTCTCCTATTTTAGTCAAGAATGGTATTGCTTTTCACTTTGACTTGAGAATCTCCTTAATTGCAGTTTTCTGCTGCTCTAGTCAAGTACCATTTATCTTTTCTTTTTAATCCATAAAAATTGAATGTTATCTTGCTTCAGTATCCTGACTCTGCTCTATACTTGGAGTTGCAGAATTTGAAGAAAGAGCACAAATTGTTATCAGATCAAGTAAAAGGGGTTGTTACTGATTCCTTTCCTGGCCCTGAAGTTATAGAAACTCTTCGGCTTCTCAGTGAGTATAGGATGGTGGCAACTGGCTGTTGTTTCTCATTCATTTCATTTTCGGTTTTAACTAGTTTGTTGTCATTTGATGCTAGATGATGATTATGCACTGTTAAAGAAGAAGTATTTAGATGAGTCTTCAGAACGCAGACGACTTTACAATGAAGTGATTGAGCTGAAAGGAAATATTAGAGTCTTTTGCAGATGTAGACCACTAAACCAAGCTGAAATTACAAATGGGTGCTCTTCTGTAGTTGAGTTTGGCTCCTCCCAAGATAATGAGCTCCAGGTCGTTTCTTCTGATTCTTCCAAGAAGCAGTTCAAGTTTGACCATGTGTTTAGGCCCGAGGACAGCCAAGGTAACTTGAGATATCTACCTGCACATTTTTTGTGGAAAATTCACTTAATTGATGTAATGCTGTTGAAGTTTCTAACAGTGTGTTTTGGAGCATACAGCTGCTGTTTTTGCACAAACTAAGCCTGTTATCACTTCAGTATTGGATGGGTATAATGTGTGCATATTTGCCTATGGTCAAACTGGAACTGGAAAAACATTTACGATGGAGGGAAGTCCTGAAAATAGGGGAGTGAACTACAGGACTCTGCAGGAGTTGTTTCGGATTTCAGAAGAGAGAAATAGCACCATGAAATATGACCTATTTGTTAGCATGGTAGAGGTCTATAATGAGAAAATAAGGGACCTCTTGGCAGAAAACTGCAACCAGCCTTCTAAGAAGTGAGTTCATTTTTTCTTAATATTTTATCATCTATTCCTTTTCTAAATAATTTTGTCTTAATCATCTGACATTGTACCAATTGACTTCTCATTTGATTGATGAAGGTTGGAGATAAAGCAAGCTGCAGAAGGGACTCAAGAAGTGCCAGGACTTGTTGAAGCACATGTTTATAGCACAGATGAAGTTTGGGAACTACTTAAATCCGGAAGCCGAGCCAGATCTGTTGGATCCACTAGCGCAAATGAACTCAGCAGTCGTTCTCATTGGTAATTGTTTGGTTGTTTCTTCCTGATTGTACATTTACTCCTGATGAATAAAGCCAGTTTGAAACTTTTTTTTTTTTTCTTTTTGTGTAATGGCCAAAATCTGTTTTGGTGTAGCTTGTTGCGCGTGACAGTAAAGGGAGAGAATTTAATAAATGGGCAGAAGACAAAGAGTCATCTTTGGCTAGTAGACTTGGCTGGTAGCGAGCGTGTGGGGAAGATCGAAGTTGAAGGTGAAAGATTGAAGGAATCTCAATTCATAAATAAATCTCTCTCAGCTCTTGGTGATGTTATCTCTGCTCTTGCGTCAAAAACAGGCCACATTCCTTACAGGTATCTTTATCTCCCCACACAAAACACAAATAAGTACTTCAAGTAATTGCATATTTATATTCAATCACTATGTCTAGTAATGCTTCTCTCTCTTTCTGCAAAACCAGAAACTCGAAGCTCACCCATTTGCTGCAAAGCTCTTTGGGTAAGATTTTCTCTTGCCATTGTTATATGTCATTGGCATTGGATTTTCTACTACTTGGTTTTTATAAAGTTTGGCATCAGCAACTTCTCTAGTATTGCTGGGTGGTCTTTCTACCCATTACATATTCGTGGCCCCATGATTTCCTTTTCAATTTGTAATCTAACTGGAACATGAAATGCAGGAGGAGATTGCAAGACCTTAATGTTTGTTCAGATTAGCCCAAGCAATGCTGACCTTGGGGAGACCCTCTGTTCACTAAATTTTGCCAGCCGAGTCCGAGGAATTGAAAGTGGCCCTGCTCGCAAACAGGCAGATCTTTCTGAGCTTTTCAAGTACAAGCAAATGGTACAAACTCTTGTCCAAGTTATGAAAAAATTTTAAAATTTTTCTTTGGTTTTCTGGAGTTTCAAAGGCAGCAGTCTGATCTTTTCTTTTGTTCATGACTCAGGCAGAAAAGCTAAAGCATGATGAGAAAGAAACAAAGAAATTACAGGATAATTTGCAGTCATTACAGTTAAGGCTTGCTGCCAGAGAACATATATGTAAAGGCTTACAAGACAAGGTGATACCGATTACTAACATTTATTTCAATTAGTTGAAAAAATTCTTCTGAAATGATCTTGTTGGAGACTTACTTGGCAAAAGCTGTGGATAAGCCCTCTCTGGATGTAGAACTTCAAGTTCACTCATTGCTTAAAGGCATCTCTAAATCTTATTTGTGATTTAATGGCTATATATCATTCTTTGCCAAAGTATCAATCAAGAAATTGACCCATTTATGTACTTCTCCTATCATTTCTTCATCTGAGTTCAATAAATTACTGATTTTTATGGCAGGTTCGTGATCTGGAGAATCAATTAGCTGAGGAAAGAAAAACCAGAATAAAGCAAGAAACCAGAGCTTTTGCTGTTGCATCATCTGTTAAGCAACCAGCAGAGAACACCAAAACAGACAGAAAGCCTCCCCTAGGTCCTTCAAAACTGCGAATGCCATTGCGAAGAATCACCAACTTCATGCCCCCACCATCTCCTGTTCCTCCCCGAAAAGTTATTGGTAATCCAAGACTTTCGACAGCAGCAACTCATGATAAAGAAAACGTTCACAAAACAATGATGGCTGCTTCAAACACCAAGACTCTTTTGAAGCCAAGGCGCAATTCTATCGCTGTAAGACCTCCTCCTTCAACTACAACCACAAGAGCAAGTTTTCAGCCTAAGAGAAGGGTGTCTGTTGCTACAATCATCCGTCCAGAGCAGCCAAACACATTCATGACAACACCACTCCGCACCTCCTCCTCTTCTCAGTTCAACAATGGCAGTGCATTAGGCCCGAGAGATCCACGCAAGGCTCGATACTCCAAGCTCTTCTCTCCTTTGCCAGAGTTCAGGAATCCGTCAACTCCATTGGCCATGAGGAGCAGCAGTAAGTTCATGCGGAGTCCTCCTACTCAGGCAGGTGCATGGAAGCCAAGCCATCCAACTGTTGTTGCACTGCAGAGGAAATCACTTGTCTGGAGTCCACTTAGATTCAGAGGGCTGAAGAACCAGAGGAAGTCCTTACTCTTGCCTATCCGACCTTCAACCAATATGCAGTGAATCAAAGACTTGAGTAGTTTTGAGAATTTTCTTAGCGGCCAAACGCGCCAAGATCCTTTGGTCTGTATCTCTTCAACAACTGGGAAATCAGTAAATTCTTTAGTCATTTTTAAAGAAGAAAAGTGTTCTCTTATTCTTTGGAGCTCTCATTCAGAGAATTTATGTTTCCAATTACATGTCTGATTAAAATCTTATAGAAATATTGTATGAATCTCTTAAAATTTTTTTGAGATAATAGATCAGCTTTTTTAATATTTAGTTTTCATTGTTTTATAAATTTATAAAATAGTTCATAAAATCAAATCAACATTATTTTCAACAAATTTATGATAATGAAAAGAGAGAACAGAAATAATGAAGAGACTGAATTGCAAAATCATGTTGCACATATGTAATATGGACGGTTCAGATCTGCCAAATTACTGAAACCCTTTTTCCAGCACAATGGGATATCTGACACGTGCGACTCTCCATGGTATGACAGACTGCAGCCATACAATGACGCAGCCGCGAAGCCAGAACGCAAAAGTCAAAAGCAAGGGCGAGTGAAAATTTGATTTGGGGTTTGATCCAACGGTCAGAATTCAAAAGAGAAAAGAAGAAAAGCAGTAATTAATATTATAAATTAAAAAATTCAAAGTAGCCGTTGCCATACGTTTCTCTCGGGATAGACTTGACCGTTGGGGACCCAAAAGAAAGATCCATTTCTGTTTCCGCTCCTTCTCCCTCCCCCTCTCTCTCTCTCTCTATCTCTCTCTTTCACCTTTCACTTCGCCAGATTAACTAAAGAAAGTGAAAGTATTACAGAGAAAAGAGTAATAGGAAGAAATTTTAGAGAGAGAGAAAGAGACAGTAACTGGAAGAGGAACCCAGTTTTCAATCTGGATCATGGATATTTAGAGAGAGAGAGAGAGAAACACTTGCTGGAAGAGGAACCCACCTTTCAATCCCGGTCATGGGTATTTAGAGAGAGAGAAACAGAAACAGGTAGAGGAACGCAGTTTTACTCTTGGTTTATGGGTATTTAGAGAGAAGAAAGAGGGACACACACTCACAGAGAGAGAGAGAGAGAGGAACAGAGTTTCAGTCGAGACCCACTTGGTGTTCAATCATGGTTGCAAGAACCCCACCAAAGCAGAGAAAAGTGGTGGCTCCTCTCAATCCTGTTCTCCTCAGAGAAACTGTAAAGAAGGTAAAGTACACTAATTTTTGTATTGAGTTTCAGATCCCATATGGGCTCTATGATTAAGTACGAAAAAGAAAAATGGCTACATTATTAGGTTACTTTATGATTCTGTTTTCTCAGCAACCAAGCAGTAATTTTCCTCCAATGGGTCTATAAATCTGGTTTTTCTCCCTCTGAATCTCTGAAATTTTCGTGGGTTTGTGTTGTTGGGTATGTGAAGGTGGAGAAATGTATGGCAAGATTGCAAGAGCTACAGTTCACAGTGGCCGGAGGGACTAAGGTGATATCAGGGGTGAGTCTCAGTCCAAGGAGCACTAGAGGTTATTTGAGGACCAGTCTCAGATGCAAGCAAGAATCTTTGAGGTAAAGCTCAGATTTTTGTTTAAATTATGCAAAAAAAAAAAAAAGAGTAATTTTTGTTATCTGAATTGATGAATTTGTTGTGTATACTCAAATGGGTATTCCGCATCTTGATAGGATGAAGAATGCTACTCCTGGAAAATCTCCAGTAGGAAAGTTTCCACCAAACCCACCAGGTATCTGCAACTTTTCAATTTTCTTGGACTTCCCAGATATATTTTCTAGGCAACCAAACAGAACATCAATTGGAATGGGACGTTTGTTGCAGGGGAATGGCAGCGAATGTCATTGCCGGCCATGCTTGTAGGAGAAACAGTCGGAGAAATTCTTCAGGCAAGCCAGTTTGCCAGAGAAATAGTTGCAGCAGTTGCTCCCAAAACCAAGAAACCTGTTCCTGAGGATCCAAAAACTCCAGAGATTCAGCAGAGAAGCCACAGACGAAAAGCTGAAAACACTGAACTCAGGACTAAAAGAAAGAAGGAGAAGCAGAACAAGTTGCAGTTAATCAGATCAGAATCTGATTCCCCGTCCTTGGAGAGAGCTCGTTCTCGTATTAACTTCAAGGTTTCTCCCGGGAAAGTGAAGGAAAAAGAGAAAGAAAATAATCGATATATAGCCAACAGAGTGTCACCTAGGAACAGGCCCTGGGCTAAAAAGACTGTTCTATTCCCAAACCCTTTGTTTCTTTCTTCAGCATCTTCACAGCAGCAGCAGTTCTGCCGGACAAGGTCGCCAGTAATTGGGAGAAACAGGCAGGCTCCACAGCAGCAGCAGTTCTGCAAGACAAAGTCTCCAGTGATGGCAAGAAACAAGCAGACTCCACATAAGTTCCTGATCAAGTCACCAGTCAAGATCAGGAACCCACCTCTTGTTTCGATTTCACCGACCAGACCAATCAACTCAAGCAAGAAATCACCTAAGGTATCAACTGCAGCGAAGCTGCGTCGATCATTTTCACCTTCAAGACTGGCTAACAGGTTGGTGTCTCCATTGAAGAGCAGAAAGAGTGTACAGAACAGTGATGGGCCTATGAGTGGATTGAAACAAAGACCAGTTTCAATACCTATGCGATTCTCGATTGGAAGAATGCAAGGGATTTGAGTTTCTTCATCAGCATTGCTTGAAAAGACTTTAGAAAAGAATTTCATTTTTCATTTCCCAGTTTCTGAATGTTCATAGTTTACAGTCAATTCTTCCATTTCCCTACATTGCTGTGAATTTTTTCTGTTGCTACCCATGTCGATAGACAAGTTTGTAAGTTCTTTTATGATCAAATTATATCCTCATTGCTGCTTCCACTTGTAAATTACTCAGAATGACAAGCACTATCTTCCTTGCTTGAACTCTGTCCTGCCTGAATAGGGGAAATGAAATTTTCTGAAAGAAGAGAAAGGAGAGATGAGCAAGATCAGAAAACATATGAGAGATTGCATTTCATAAGAACGTGGCACAAAATTCTGTAGACTATATGATTGGTCGTATCCAAACCTGAAAATGGTGTTATTCTATATTAATAATACAACAAGCACCAGAAACAAAGCTCCCCATCTCTTAAAAACCACCCAAAAGAGAGAAAAAGAAATCCTTTTCGAAGCTACCCTTTATCTCAAATCTCAGCAATATCAATTGAAGGATGAATATGTTGCCAATGAGAATTGAATAGAATGCTTCAGAATTGGATTTCCATGGAGCTGCTCATGCGAGGTGGGTGTCAGTTATCGCTCTCCAAAAAACTATGCATCTTATTCTCAACTCCAGAGAGGAAAAAACCTCCTCAGTGGACAGGGTAGAAAGACACCTGCTATGTACAATCATTTGCTAGGCGAAGCAAACCTTGTCCGTTCTCTCTGCCGATTCAAGGCTCTATCCTTTGGGGAAGATGTTTTACCCCCTAATCCTGCTTGACGCATCATCTCTGCAAACATAATTTTCAGAACCATATCAGGTGAAACTCAGCCAATCTCTTATAGTTGTCAACCGGTTTTGTTTTGCACGCTACTCAGATCGCATTTGAGGGGCAAATAAAAGAAAAAGAAGTGTAAGTTTCATTTTCCAGGGAAAGTAAGCAGAGTCTACCTCGCTTTCTCTCAAGTTCTTGGTCAAGCTCTTCCTTCCATTTCCTCTGAATCTCTGAGAAGCTCATACTGTGAGAAATAAACAATCCATTTCAGATAATGTGCAACAGAGGATAAATATAAGGAAACTGAAGAATGCAGTACTTGTGGACTAACCTTGGGCTACTTGATTCCTGCTGAGCATTTCCTAGAAACCCTCTCCAATCACCAACCTGGGATGACAGGTTATCCTGTGGAGTATGATCACCTGCATTGCCAATACTAGATACCCGCCTGCTATTTGTCCCTGGGCTTCCAGTACCAACAGCATCAGCTGCTGTCGATGGAGATCCAACAGGACCTCGGCTGGGTGACCTGCTTTTTGGAGGCAATTTCAAGTAATTTGGAGAAGTCTCATCTCGTCTGTTCTCAACCAAACTTGGAGAGCACACTGCATTCAAGCTGTTGTAAAACTCTTCGTATAAAGGCGTTTGTAGTTTCTTTAGTTCTAAAGCCTGAAGCAATAAATACCACTTCAATGTCACAACAGAGTTGCGGATTCAAATATTGAACTACATAGAACTGTGTGAAGTTTGATATGATACCTTCTCGTCCAGAAAGGCTCTAATTTTTGACTCAGTTAGTTCATCATCATCCTCAGATAGTGATGGTTGATCAGTGTCCACTGTGATATCTGTTTGATCCAGTTTGGGACCTCCATCAAATTTGCAGGTCCAATCAACAGAGAGCTCACACATGGTATCACAGCTCTGTTGAAACACAAAATAGTATGTGATTAGCTGCTCAGGTTCCAATAACATAAAGATCAAAGAAAATAATGCTATGGCTCACTTTATTATTAGCATTATCAGGCCCTAAAGCAGGGCTGATTTTTGCTTCATCAACCAGAAAATCATCTTTGTCAATCTGACACATTTCATCATCACTGTTGCTTGTTCCATTGAAGTCTTTACTCTCTGACAAGTTCTGAGAATACCCAGTTGAGCAGCCCAGACTACCCAAATTACAGATATCTGTTGAGTCACTGCATGTAGACATTTTGCTGCAACAATTTGATGCTAAAGTCAATGACCTTTACAAGCATTACAAACAGATTATCTTACCATTAGAAAGATACAAAATTGTCGTACTCACAGATTTTTGTGATTCAATGGACTTGATGGAGGAGCATCAGAATGTACCTGGAAGCAATGAAATTGCTTCCTTGTAAGATGATAAAATCAACTGAAAAACTGAGTATTAGAGAGTCTAGTTCCTACCTACTTACCATGACAGAACCATGAAAAAGAGGATCAGATTCTGCATGTTCCCCAGTAACAAAGGGATGCTGCACAATTAGCAAATTAAGAAAAATTAAGCCTTCCCAATATTTAATCAGTTGACTATCATTGTTTTTGTTCATCACAAAGTTTAACATAGAACTAAAAGTAGTTCTTACAGCAACTGCAGCCTATTGTCCCAATCCCATTATAATTACCTTGAGCAGTTCAGATGCTGCTGGTCGTAAATTTGGTTCCCTGGCAATAAATAAGACGTATATCATAATTTCAGAAAAAAGGGGGAAAAAAGAGAAGAAACTCTTATAGAAATGCTACTTTTTCTAATCTAAAGGTTGTACTTCTAAGGAATTGCAATTTTGCTACAAAACATAAGAACACAAGCAACAACAGCTAAACATACTTCTGCAAACATTTCAGCAGAAAATCTTTTGCCTCGACAGAGAGGTGCTCTGGGATTGGTGGGTGAGACTTCGTCGTCCCTATATAGAAAAGAGCTGCAACCTGGGGTAACCAGTTATCAGTGCATTGGACAGAACACATTACTTGACAAAGTTTCAATAATTTTCAAAAATTTGAAAGAATGAGTACCTCTTGGTATTGCTGGCTCCAAGGAGGCTTGCCAGTTGCCATCTCGATTACCGTACACCCAACACTCCATATGTCAGCAGAACTAGGAAATTATGTCCACCAATCGTTTATGTAATTCAGCTCATGAGATTAAATTATGAACAACATAAAGACATTCTACATTCATTACTAAAGAATAAGCATAACTAAAGAGCACATGACTTATCTATGCTTCAAAAAGCAAAGACATATGCTTTAAAGTAAAATTTGAAGTCACGAGTTTCCTTGTAATTTCATATACATCAACATCTGTCTTTTAAGAAATTTAGGAACCAAGACCTGGTTTGTATAGAGCACTTGTACAAGGATGCCCAGCAGGGAACAAATCCTATGAGATTCTTGATTTTAACTAATTGATTACAAGGACATATCTAGAGAGTAAAACCACTCTTCTCCAAGGAAGTCAAACGAAACGAGCATGCATGTGATAAGTAGATGTTAGAGGAATCCTTACAAGCTATGCCCAGTCTGGAGAATAACTTCAGGAGCCATCCAATATGGAGTACCCTTCATCGATTTGGCACCTGAAACTGTAGCCTGTAACAAGGATCTCAATTAAGATGAAACATGCAGAGCAGAAATAAGTTACAAAGTCTGGCTGAAACAGTGTGATTCTACCGCCCTATGACATGCTAAAATGGAAAAGAAAATAGAAGAGACAGTGAATTACCAGCTCCACAACCTGCTTCGATGCACCAAAATCTGCAAGTTTAATGCATCCTTTATTATCTACAAGGATATTTGCACCCTGAGGATTGGAAAAAAGGACATACCATCTTATAAGAAAATGTTAAGAGAGAGAGACCATAACCACTTGTAATATGGGGTATTGTCCAGTGGGGGAAAATGAAAGTACCTTAATGTCTCTGTGCATGATTCCATTATTGTGTAAATACTCCAGTCCTAATAGCAATTGCTGAGTGTATGCTCTTACAACCTGCAAAAAACAGTACAAAAGATTAGCATTTCAAACAGTTGGAATTCAGAGAGCCCCTCAGCAAAAACTTACAGCCTCTGGGAAGGGACCAAATTTCCCCAAAAGTGATGCTATTGATCCACCAGGAACAAATTCCAGCAGAATATTTAGGGTTTCTTCCTCCCTCACTGTGCCCAAATATCGCTAAGATCCAAATAATACACACATTCACACAGTTACAAACATACAACACTTCATAATGCAAACGAACAATAGAACAATGTAGTCATTACTCACAACAATATTTGGATGGGAGAGATTCTTGAGAAGCTTCACTTCCTCCTCAAGCTCCTTGATGTGAGCCTACTTATAACAATAAGCAAATCAAGTGATCAACTGAGTCATACTACATCAGTTCCTTGCAAATCACCATTTCATAACTTTATGATTTAATCCAGGTCTGCAAGCAATTAGACAGTCCATTTGGTCTGGTAGAACATCTAAAAAGAAAAGAGTTTATTTTCTTCACCCAAGTTCTACAACTTTAACTTCTGTTCTTCTTTATCTCCTAGAGGAACCAAATAGAGTGAGTGACTAAAACAACAACCCAACAATAAATTTGGATGCACCTGCTACACCAAATAATAAAATTACCACAACCAACTGCATGAAGCAGTTGGTAGAACTTCAACGGTGAAATAAGATACAAGGAGTTAAACTCAAACCTGTGCTTTTTCCTTCAAGGCACTGTTGGCAGCAATCAAAACCTGCAAAGGAACAAACAAAACCAGTAGAAAGTCAAAATCAAATCCAAATTATTGAAAATCCAGAAACAGCAATCAAGGAACACTTGGAACTAGACCCAAAAATATGTAAAATGGAAGGAAGAAGCAGCTTAAATGATGTTCTCAAACTAGAGTCAACCTCAACTCCTCAAAAATTAGCCAAAGCTGTTCAAACATCAAACTGCTAAACCCATTAATCGATGAAAACCCATTGAAGCATGGACAACAGACAACTCAAATCACACTCAAACCTCCATGTAACCAGAACCAATATCAAAATCCAACTCCGGCAGACAAGGAATCATGAAAATTCATTCAAGGGTCAATAAAAACTACTCAAACTACATTGGAACTCCCAATTATCCAGAAGCCTCCAGAAAAAAATAATAATAAGTTAAGAAACGCCAATTCAAGCCCAAACTTCACAGCGTAAATGAAGGAAGATTCGTGTCATGGTTAAAAATAGAACCCACATTCAATAAGTAAGGAATCCATTAGAAACAAACCAGCATCACTCTCCAGGCGCAAAATTAAGCAGAGTACAAAAAATCGAAGTCCAAAATAACCCAACTCAAACTTAACCCCAAAAAAGAAGACAGAAATGAACCTGCTTCACAGCCAAAAGCTCCCCTGAATCAAGATTCATGCCCATGTAGACTCTACCAAAGGCGCCGCAACCAATCAACTCGCCTTTGCGCCAGCGGATCGGAGGCGCCATTTTAGGAGGAGGAGGAGCAGGCGGCGGAGAAGGAGAAGGAGAAATGGCTCTGGTAAAGACCCTGGATTTGCGGATGCAAGAATTGATCTTGTCGGCAAGGGTCCCTGCCAATGCCAATGGTTGATGAGGCGGGTCGTTCTCTTGGTTCTCCTGAGTTGTTCGGAACACCAGTGATCGGCGAACTGATCCAAAGAGGTCCTGCATAGAGAAATTTGAGAGAGAAAGAGAGAGAAAGAGAGAGAAGAGAGAAGAACGAGTTGGGTCACTGGAGATGTTTCATTTGGTCGGCAAAAAGAGAGAAAATTGAAGAGAGAGAGAGAGAGAGAGAGGAGGGAAAAGCTAAGGGAGATTCTTCTTTTCAAAAAAAGAGAAATATTAAAAAAAGAATTGATTTAAATGAAATGGAAGAACCCTGTGTTCTTCTCTTTATTTTCTTTTCTTTTCTTTGGGGTGGGCTTCCAATTACATTTTTTTCCTTCTTTTTCCTTCTCCCCAAACAAAAAATTCCTTCAAAAAAAAAAAACCCAAACCCAGAGAAACCCAATTGTTCAACTATTAGCTAATTCTCCAAAAAAAAAATTGTAATTAATTACTGACGACATAGTTTTATTAACAACAAGCATGTAAAATAAGATTAACTGCTCCCATATTTTTCCTTTTCTTCATCGCCATTTTCAATAATATTGCTTCGCAATGGCTTCATGTTTTTCGTTTTGACTTTCTTCACGTTAATTTCAAATCCATGAAATTGGAATTATAATTTTACAATTTCTTTGTAGTTTCAAAATTCAATTATATTTCAACGTCAAATTCATCTTAAAATTGGAATTTCAATATTTTCACTTTATATTTGAAAATTTGTTACATTCGCATGTATAGATATATGTACTTTAATATTTGTATTCTTTATATTCAGAATGTTCTTTTATATATATGTGTGTGCGATATATATACTAAGTCCAAAAATTATATTACAAAGTAATATATCATGATTTTACAAACATATTTTAAAATTGTAAAGATAATTTTTTGGGTTAAAACAATATGATATCTAGATCGATCCATGAGAATAAAACAAAAATCAAATATTAGCTAATATAAATTAGGATCCTTTGTTGATTTTAAAGAGATTATAATACATAATAAAAGATCAATACAAATTATAAAAAATATATTTTTTATTTTAAAAAATAACAAAAATTAAATCAATAAAATATTTGAATCTTACGATTATGATTAATCTGGCAAAAATTTTAATTTTGCAAATTTTTGAAAAATTAACATGGTCAAAGTTAGCTCTTTTTGGTATACCCAATTAATTTCACATTTTCGTTTGGGTTTTTCCCAAATAAATAGATGGGAAAACAATATTTTTTATTTTTTTAAGAGGGAGGAGGGGGGGGGGGAGGGGAAAGCCTGCCTATAGTTTCCCTTCATGTGCTGTTAGCTGCTGCCTCTCCATGAGCAAGCTTGTACTGTCTTGGATCCTTCACTTTAATCTCCCAATGCCTATCAGCCAAGCCAGCACTCCTCGCCTTCCCTCTCCACTTCCTGATCCGAGCATCCATCTTCTCCGTTAATGCACAGTAGTCCTTCAAGCTCTCCGGCATGGCGTCGTAGACTCGCCACCACTTCTCATGAGCCTCATCGCTCGCAAAAATCTGTCTGTCCTCCATGTCCCAGTTGCAGTCGTAGTCTCTGTAACACATCCATGGCTTCAACCCTAAATAATGAATCGCGTAATGATCATCTCCTAGCTCATGCTTCCCTTTCATAAACATCTTCAGATTATTCGTCTTCCTAGGCCATCTATGCCACCACGGGAACATTTCATTCAGGAATCCTTGATCTCCTCCGTTGTAACTTTCCACTTTGAAGCTCTTCAACATCAAATCTTCGAACAAACAAGAGGATGGCTCGATCATCATGACGCCGGAATTAAACAACATGTAAGAGTTCGGAGCTGCCGAGAGCTGAGGGTACCGGAAGAGTTCATCCATGTTCCTGAGAACGAGAAGATCGGCGTCGATGAATATCACTTTGTCGTAATCCGTAATCTGCCATACGCGAAGCTTACTGTAATTCCACTCGTTGTATGTACCTTTTCTTGAAAAAGGGCTACGAATTCGTTGTATTCGTCGGGTTTTCCATCCAGCTGCTCGGAGCCCTAATCTAGATTTTCGAGAGATGGATCCGTCGTGGAGGAGGATGAGATCTTTGGTCGAATTAGATTGAATTATGCTTTGGGCTAATGCTATTGCCCCGCAAACGTAAGCTTCGGATGAGTGAAGAACTGTTGCATAGGCCTCTCTCGGATGGTAATGTGTAGTGTAGTTGTTTTTTGCCCCTTTGCCTGCAATCAATCAAATATCCATAAGTTACATCAATCCTATTTAGGGCTTGAAGAAGCAACTTCTTTATAGTGATTAGTACATTTTTGGTTGCATAATTTACCCAAATTAGTTTAATTCGGCCAATTAGGTACTTACCAAATTGATTCTTATATTGAAAACGAAAAATAAAAAAATTGAAAGTTAGAGAATGGAATCAAATCATTTAAACGTGCGATAATTTGATTAAAACTTTTTTATATTATTATTTTAAGCTATAAAAACATTTTTTAATTTTCTTAAAAAATTAAACACAAACTTATATCAGCAAAAAAAAATTATCCGAATAAAAAGAAAAAGACATAATATTTTATTATTGATTTTATTCAGAGGAATAAAGCTTGATCAAGAAGAAATTAATTAAACTCACATGATATCAAAGCCTAAGTTGTATATATAAATGGATTATATCAACTGATATATACCAATTTTATCTTCTCTTTTTTTTTTGGGATAATCGGAGAATCCCATGGAGATGAAGAATCCATCTTCCTCGGAGAACAGAAAAAAAACCCTCTAATTACTCTAAGGAGATTCAAATCTTGTACCTTCGTCATTTCATGATATCAAAATCTAAATGAAGAACTTATAATCAAACAATTATCCATTAAGTAGAAAAAATTTTGGTGAAGAAGGAAAAATCCCACCAACCAAACACTCCTTGTGAATCACAGCTTAATTTATGCATAAGCCACAAAAGGATGAACTGATTAATTTGGTAAAATCGTCTGTGGGTGAATTACTTCCTTTTTCTTTATGGGTTTTCTTTTCCTGGTGGGAACTTTCTTACCAAACAGGAAAGTAAAGAAAGAATTGAATGATTTATTCACTAGTGAACTAAAAGAATTGAATGATTTATTCACTAGTGAACTAAAACTGACCTGTTTCCGCTAAGGAGAGACCAATCTGGCATGACCCAACAGGCATTTCCACCTTCTGTTTCAATCTTCTCAACTCAGGCTTGTATACCCAGTGATCCCCTACCTGTTTCCACCGATCATCACACCGGAAAATCTCCTGCATGGGCCCACATGAGCCAATGAACACAACGTACACCGTCCGATTAAGACCAGGCTCCACCCACCCGTTTTGCACCACAATATTAGCCACCACGAGATTGACCTGCAGCCGGAAGACGTCCCGGATTCCCTCCTTCTCCGGCCAGTCATGACAAGGCAGCCTCGCTACCACCACGTCGAGGTTCTTGTATGCCTCCTGCAACTTCGGCATGGGAATCTCCGGGCAGGTCGGTCGGCGCCATTTCCCGGTCTCGTCGATCCACTCCGGGTACAGATCCTTCCATTCTAGGTCCTTCGATACCCGATCAAACTCTACGTGCACAGTCTCCGCTGGTGACCCATGCACATGGAGTTCCTCTCGTTCTTCTTCCCCCACGTTTACGAAACCTACCTTGATTTTCCTTCCGGCGATCTTCTCTCCGATGAGAGAATACCACTTGGGGGTTTTGAACCACGGCGGCAGCTTCTCATCAGTCTGCCGCCGGGAAACGTCGCTGAAACGCGGCGAAGGTTTAAATGTGAACACCAAGAACAAGAGCGAGAGAGAAAGCATCAACACGAAGACAGGGAAAAATCTCAACGCCATTAATCTCTGCACCACCGTTTGTGTTCGTTTGCTTCCGTATAGTGAAAGGATTAAGGAGAGATTTATATGGCAAGTATTAAAGTTTGGTTGAAAGAGCGAGCGTTTGCATGGCTGCACGTCTGTGTAGTCAACGTTGTCTTCTTATTTGGCTTTCTACCGTTGCAATTCCCACGCGCATACAATGCGCGTGTTTGAAATTTGTTTGTACTGATTATCCTTTCAAGAGATTTTCAACTTTGGTAATAATTGGTCAGAATTTGCTTACTCCTGAAAAAAAAAAAATGGAGTTTTTGTTGACCTATTTATTAGCTTGTTAATAAAAAATAAAAATATTTTTTAATTTATTATTTTAATAGTTTTTTATATTTTTAAGTTAATTCTACATGTAAAATATCGATTTAATCTAAATCGACAAGTGTCTTCAATTTTTTTTAAAGAGACAATTTAAATTTAAAAACCTTAATATAATAAATTAACTTTATTTTTCAAGATGTAAAAATATATTCAAATTATCATTATAAAAAATATTTTTTTAATATCAAAATATTTTTCTTAAAGATTTCATATTATTAAAAATTTTAAAAATTTATAAAAAATTATTTTAAAATTGAAAAAATTATAAAACTTTGCAATTTTACCTTGCATATTTATCAACATGTGTAAAAAAATTTAAATCAAAATTTTATTGCATAATATCTTTAATTTGAATTATATCTTTAAAAAAATTAAAAATTAAAAATTTAGACCAAATCAAAAATTCATGTATAAAATTGATTTTAAAAATATTACAAGAATTTGATTAAAAAATTCACATAACACATCATTTTTATAATGAAAATCTATATAGCTTCAAACAATAATGACAAGTATATAAAAATTCAAAAACTTGCAAAGTAACTCTTAAAAATCCTGAAATTTATGTTACTTCAAAAACATAACAACTTGGTTTTATTGATTTGGGATTATTTTATGATAATTAATATATATTATATCTCTTTAATAGATATTACTCAATAATTATTACAAATTTATTGAATAAACTACTCAAGCATGATACTCCTAAATAAATACATAAGAAAAAAATCAAAATTTTCTATTGATCTGTGTTTTAATTAATAGTTATAAATTTATGAGTATATATTATTTAAAATCATGAAAAATACTCTCTCTCTTAAATTTTTACCTTAAACTTCACAAGATCTCCAAACAAGTCTTAATTGATAATCAAATTAGATTTTCATTGTTGAAATACTTAAAAATGACTCAATAAATTTTATACTCCATTTCAAATAAATCTTTTAATTTTGAATAATTTTCAACTCATCAGCTAATAATTATGAATTTTTTAAAATTTTGACAACAAAAATTTATTCAAAAATATGTTCAATACTTAAGAAAATAAATTTTTTGTGATGATAACTTAAATATTTTTATATTCGTAAAAAGTTTTAAGTAAAATTTATAGTATTATTTTTCATTAATCAAAGTCTATTTGGATTCAAGATAAAAGATTAAGAAAAAATAGTATTTTTAAGGGTTCTAAACAAAATTTATTTTAAATTTATTTGTTTATTATATTAATATAATGAATTATATAAAAAAATTTATCTTTTTTTTTTAAAATTAACACAACTAAAATCAGTTTTAGAGATCTTCTGATAATAATAAGGATAAATATTATTTTAAATCTTCAATTTTTTCTCTCTTCTTATTAAATTTTTACTTTCAAAAAGTATTCAAACAAAATTTGATATTTTAATTTTCTTTAAATTAAATTTTATAAAAAAAATTAAATATTAAAAATATTTAAATTAGAGATATTTTATAATAAATTTTAATTTATAAATTTTCACATACGTAAAAAAATATTCAAGCTATCATCATAAAAAAGTTCAAAAATTTTTTAGTATTAAAAATATTTTTATAAAAAAGTATACTATCAAATTTTTCAAAAATTTATAAAAAATTATTAATTGATCAAAAATTTTTCAAATTTGAGAAATAAAATCTAAATAAAGTGTAAAATCTATTTGATTAGTTTTTAGTCATTTAATAATGAAAATATTACTAATTTTTTATAGTTGTTTCAAATCAAGTTCTAATTTGAACAAAACCATTACATTAATATTTGTTTGGATACGTTTTGAAAGTCAAGATTTAATTAAAAAAAGAAGTTAAAATTTAAAATTTTAAATGCTATTTATTATTATTATTATTATTATTATTATTATTATAATAAAAAATTTTGATTTGAAATTTTTCATATATAAAAAAATTTCAATCTATCATTATAAAAAATTTCAAAAAAAAATAGCACTAAAAGTATATATTTTTTAAAAATTTATATCTTTAAAATTTTTAAAAATTATAAAAAATAGATCTTAAATCAAAAATTATTTAAATTTAAATAATAAAAAATAAAATAAAAATTTTATTTGAGTTATTTTAAAGATATTTCAACAACGAAAAATTTCTTAACATTTCGTAACCATTTGAACTAAGATCCAATTTAAATTAAATTAATAAATTAAAATTTATTTTTTTATTTTTTAAAATATAAAAATTTAATTAATAATATCAAATAAATATTAAAATCTTATATAACTTTTACCTATAATTTAAATATTTATCAACTTGTTCAAGGAAATGGATTTTTTTTTTTACTGGAATGTGGCTTGCACGCACTGTATCAGGGATTGGGTATTACAGGTTCTAACCGTACAAACGAAGCATAAAATTACCAACAGTTTGATGAAAGTCAAGTGCTACCCAACCAGAAGAGACCACGTCAACTAGGGTGAGTTTTCTGACTTTGGTACATGAGAGCACGTCACACCAGTACACGCGCGGGAGCGTGCTGGTTAAACTATTGCTTAATTAGGTGGATTAATAATAATTATTATTATTATTATAATTATAATGCATCCCCCACCATATCCACACCATCCGATTATATATATATATACACACACACAAAATAGACGGTTGAGATTCTTCAAAAGTCTTCCCTCCAAAGAAGGGTCTGATGGTAACGTTACTTGTCAAATTTTATTATTAAAAAAAAAACTAAAAGGAAAAGACAAAATTGATTGTGAGATCATGACAAAATTATTTTTAAGTAATATAAAAAATTAAATTATTTTTTAATTTTAAATTTCAAAATACAAAATATTGAGTTATTTAATTATCCTCAATGTTCTAATTTAGTTTAATTTTAAATTTTGTTAAAAATCAAAAACTAAAGCTATTCAAATTAAAAACTCTGTACAATTAGATGTAAAAAAACATTAAATCATCATAACAAAAAATTTCATAATTTGTAAGTACTGAATATACATATATATATATATATAATAACTATCAAAAATTTAAAAAAAATCATTAAAATGATGTAAAATCAAAAATAAATTTAAAATAAAAATTAAAAAATATTGTTATTTTTTTCATATCCATTTGAACTAAACTACAAATTGCACTAAATTGAAACATTAAAAGTGCAATTAAACTAATTAATATTTTTAAGATTCAAATTAAAAAATACATATAATTTATTTAAGATTCAAATTAAAAAGTTTATTTATTTTTTAATATCGCACTTTGACAAATACAATATTAAAAAAATGTGATAATAATAATTATTAAAAGAATTTTTCACATTATAAACAACGTAATTTTCTCTAACTAACAAGCTAGTGTTTTCGTATGTCCTGTAGTAGATAACTTTGGTGTCCATTATATCACTGTTAGGCATTCTATGTCAACCAACATTGAGGTATCACTTTCTAATTCAAGAATGAAGCCATTTGTGTGAAAGGAAACATGCCAACCATGATGGATTCCAAAATCATGAGTTGGGACCAAATCTAGAACACAAGAAAATTCCTGTCTTCCTTTTTCTATAAACAATTCACAATTTGGGATTCTTTTCTATAAAATTAACACCCAACAAAATCAATTTTCATCGCTTAATCCTTTCATGCTCTTTTTTTCTTAACATTAGGACCACTTTAAATTTGGTCCAATTGGGTATATAAAGGATTGAGTAACTGGACCAAATCAAGCCCACCAGGAATGGGATTCTTTAATTCTAATATATGCCTGTAGTGACTTCATCTCAAGGAAAGGAATATACCCCATAAAGCCACTTTATATTTTAGTCACTATATCTGATAGAAAATCCATCTTCTACAGAAGAAGAACATGAACTATAATGCTATAATTTTGTTCCACAGGAAAAGCTGCTTAGCGGTTCAGATTCTAAATCTTTGCTGATATTATTGTTTTTTGATCGATACTGGTAAGAATCTGTCTAATGCATAAATATATGTTGACAAATTTGCTTCTTCTGTGTGTTTTGCAGCTTTCGATGAGCTATGGGGACTCTGATATCCAATGGGAAGGCTATTGAATCAAAAACATATATAGCTTTGGGATTGGATGAAACCTGCAAACGGGTTCTAGGATCTCCCAGGGTTCTGTTTCTTGTTTGTTCTGTTCTCCAGAGAAGTATCCAAAGGAATGAAAGAGTGTTAGAGCAATCAAAGAGAAGGGAGATTGTTACCATCTTCCATGGATCAAGAGCACCCTCGTTGAGCATCCGGCAGTACATGGAACGAATCTTCAAGTACTCGAGCTGTAGCGCTTCTTGCTTCGTAGTTGCACTGATTTACATCGATAGGTTCCTTCGTCGAACAGATGCCCATCTCACTTCTCTCAACGTTCATCGTCTCCTGATCACAAGTATCATGGTAGCTGCGAAGTTTATGGATGATGAGTGAGTACCTTCTCATACCTTCTGAAACTTAATTTATGTGAATAACCCATGTTTCCACTTGGGATGATCTCTAAACTGCCACTCCCTAATCTGCAGATGTTACAATAATACTCATTATGCGAAAGTGGGAGGAGTGAGCAGAGGAGAAATGAACAGAATGGAAATGAAGTTCTTGTTCAATCTGGACTTTAGACTCCATGTGACCAAAGAGGTGTTTGATAAGTACTGTCAGCAGCTAGAAAAGCAAGGTCCCAGAGAATACCATATCAACCGCTCTGATCAATGTCTATGGGCCAGGAGAAGGCAAGCCACTCAAAGATGAAACCAATCCTGCATCTGAGATACAACAATCTAGCCGAAACAATTAACATAGCAGAAGTAACGCTGGTATCTTGTAATGGGTCATTTACGCAAACATGCAATCATAAAGTGTAATAATTTAACTTTCTACCTGAAACAAAGAGACAGTAAATTGTTTAAGGCGATTTACCTCCACAAATCCTGCTTTCATTCTTGCTATTATCATGATTCAAATGCGATTATACAATAGGCTTTCAGTTTGGAAGTCTGGAACCACAAAGAGCAGAGAGGACAAAATAGAAAACGCCATACTGAAAACAGGCTTGTTTCTGGCTTTCAAAGCCGAGCAACCCAATTTACAATCAACCAAGAGGTATAATAACATAAGCAAGAGGTATCACAACACCGGCGGGAGTCATGTCCATTTTCCATGCACAAACATGTGGCATAGACATGTAAATTAAATAGACTAATCAAATAGCAAAACTTTTTTTATTGCACAAACACTGCACAATAATGCAATCCATAGTCTGTCAACATCTCTACAAAATTCTTCCACCCAAACTACGCCACTTAACAAGACTTCTTGACAACAACAATAGTGGAAGGGTGAATATCACAATGGAATCGAAATGGCATCTTCTCTAGGGATGAGCCATAAGCATATCTGGTATTTTAAGAGGATTGTGAAACTACTCTACTAAGAGGGGAAGAGAAGGTGCCCACTTTCAGATGGTCCAATTTGAATCTTCATTCCTCACCCAGAGATATTTTTCTTTGCACTATAAACACGGTAAGCGGCCAGTCCTACAATGGCAACTGCAGCTCCAACTGCAATAAGGAAACACAACCAATTAATATAAAGTGGAATTAACCCTACATGGCAGACTTGACAAGGCTGAACAAGCAAAAGGGACTTCACATCAGAGCAACAGGAAGCTTCTCATAGGTTTTGAAATAACAGAATAATAAGGGGCGAGGGGGGAACCAAGAAAGCTTCCAAGCGCCAGTGGTTCCATGAGAAAATCAACCATTGCCTTAGACAAAATACCTGAAACAAACATAAGAGAGCGGTTTATGAGCCGATGGTACTGCTTACGACTCCTCCCAGCTTCAGTTTCAGGAATGCTCAAATGAGGATGCTCAGCAGCACTTAAAATCCTACGGAACAAGTTACTGAAATCGCCCAACTTCGAGCTGACAGGTATAGGAGCCTCTATTCCCATATCCTGACTGAACTGCAAAAGCAAGAGATGGCAACCAAAGAAGTTACTTTAATATCATCCAAGTACCAGGGCAAGTAGAAAAAAAGAGAGGAAGGGGTGCAATCATAATGCCGCTTACAGCAAACCTATTATCATGCAGGCAACTACAGGCAACTATTCATGCATCAATGGTTCAACTCTGCAACTTGTAGCTGGCACTAAGATTAAGTCCATAATAAGTAAGTTCGAAAGAAGAATTTGCATGGAGTTGGATCTATACATCTAGAACTTAGAATGATACATCTTCGTTCAACTAAGTCTACGAAGAATTTGCAAACTGAAGAAAATGAACCATGTCCTTTTGCTCATGATGTGTTGTGATGAAATTAATAAAGCAAAAATTATTTACTGGACCCCAAAAAAGAAGGGGAAAAAAAGAAGAACAGAAGTTTTGTGCGACTTGTGCAACTTATGCATGCAGAGAATCAGTGAAGAATGTAATACCCTGGTAGAATCTTGTATTGCCATTGGAAAGGAATCCAAATCATCTTTGGCTGCAACAATGAGACAAGGTACCTCATAACCAGTATCCTCACCATGACTTGCAACTTCCACGAGCAACTCAGTTGCTCTCTTCCACGACGATCCATCAGAACTGCAAAAGCAAAAAAAGCACAACTTGAAATAACAATTTCACCCATAACAAACTTCAAATATCCCCTCCCCATTTCTCTCTGAAACATTTTGGAACATTATCAAAAAGACCGTACTGCAGCATCCATGGATAATGAAGAATAAGATACCTACCAGTCATACACAAATATTGCCACATCACAAGCAGCCAAAGATTCTTTACTTGACAGCAGCTTTTCAACTCCATCTTCAGGAATCTCACGCAAGATGAGGGTTTTCCTTATCCCCTGCCACAGATACAAATAAAGCTTAATCGAAGAGCCAGAAAAATGAAAAAAGAATTTTGAATTCCAATCAAATTGAAGAAAGGACATTGGAAAACTATGAGAAAGAAAAATTATATGAACATAAATGCATATGTAAGATATTGTGGATTCTCTCAAACTTCGGCCATTCGAGTTACAAATGAAACTATTACATATACACCTACAAACTAATTTAGAATTTAAAAAATAACTAAAGGAATGAAAACCCTATGCCAAAAATTTAACATAAATTTAGGTTTCTTAGAAACCTTAGAATCTTCTAATAATTTGCTCTCTTACTTGACAGCTAGAGAGGGAATTGTCCCCATTATATCTCAGGATAATTCAGCAAGAAATTGAAGGTCTGCAAACCATATGAGAATGCACAAGTTGGTTCCATCACCTTGGATCTTGGTGTAAGAATTACTGCATCTTTTGAACTGAAGATCTTCCAATGTCCATAATATAATATTTCAAGAAGCAAACATATTTTTAGTTTTACACAGCATGGGATGCATTATCTTCAGTAAACTGAACGCAGAAAACTATGCATGCATCTTTTTCTACAATAGATGTGGATGGCAGGACATGATAAAGTGAAAAATCTATTCTGTCCAGTATCAAGAATGCATTGGCCATATTGAACATACTAGTACTCACCCCAGGTTGGTTAACAACATTCACCGCATAGCGGTCATCAGTTGTCGAAGTATAAGTATCAGTATAAGGCCTACATTCCAACAAACAATATGCAAAACTATGTCATAAACAGAACAAAATATTAAACCAAACTAATATAAATGAGTATGTACATATACTCATCCCCGATGAATTCAATTGATCAAACCTGCCAATGAAGGAATTCAACAATGCAGACTTTCCAGCATTCTTTGGCCCAAAAACAAAGCACTGGGAAACATTTCTTTCTGATTGTTGCTTCTTGCGATCTAAGCGTCTTTTCCGAGTCACATGGATGGCAGAAGATGGATCAGCAGGATATCCAATGTAAATCAGATTCTCCACGCTGCAAGCCGGGTCTAGAAGTGTCATAAGAGCCCACTGCAAAAGATGGCACTCTCAAAGTTTAAAAGAGGCGGTGACAGGGGAATGGAAATATTCTCCTTTCCAAAGTTTCTATGACCTGAAAACCATTTTTTATTTTTGCTACAATGCTCAAACTTGATTTTGTATTGATCAAGCACCACATCAACCTCCACAAACGTATGGAAAAATGTTATCTCCAGGCTACAAGCCAGAGCTAAGAGGAAGATTGTTTACAAACTGAACACATAACATTTATGCAATTTCACTGTCTCAAAAAATGCATGAACAATAGCTAACTATACATGTATATGGGTGACTTCCCCTTGGTACTAATTGTACTCAATACAAATATATACTCTTTGTTTCTAATAAAAAAAGATGCACGAACAAAATCAAATTCTAGCTGGAACTATACAGACACATACATGCACAGATGGTAAAGGACATTTTTTCTGCTCAGAAACAAAAAAGTATATTATTTACTGAGCACCAAGGGGGTGCTACCCATTACATGTGTTTAGCCTAGAAAGTTAATACCAGATGTTAAGGGATATAAATACCTCTGATAGAAAAGCATCAACTGATAGACCTCCCAGTGCAGTTTTCTCCGCAGCATCCTTATAAGGAGCTTCATCCCAAGGACTGTCCACATAAAAGCACAGCATTAGACACGAAATACGTCATATTGGCAGCTCATCATAACAGATATTTACTATAGGTGTAAGAAATTTATAATTAGGTGTGATTACAAGCAACAAGATCTAAGTGTTCTTCCGTTGATTTTTATGCAATATCAAATTCTCAGACACGTATAGCTTGGCATTATAGATCCAATGAGGGGAGGAAAAAAAATCAAAAGGGTATTCATCATCTGACGAGCTGATTTCCAGTTAGTGTTACTTGTCAAGAACAGCTACATCACAATCAACACTTCCTATACTTACAAAAGAAATTAACATTCATCACAATTTAAAAAAGGGAAAAAAAAGGAAAAAAAACCATCAAAATAAAACAAATGAAATATAAAAGACAGTTCTCCATCAGATCATTAGAATAATCCATAACAGAAAATGGAAGTTGAAGACACAAAACTTATAATATGTTGTTTCCACACAACAATTAAATACCTTTCTGGTGCGGTAGAAAAAATATCATCAACTTCATAAGGTCGCAGATTATTATCCTGGTAATAAAAATATTCACATGGTCAGCATTTTGGGAACTTGGAACTACTATAGGTGACATAGAATCTGTAGATTACACCAGTGAATGCACGGAGACAGGAAATGTGCAAAGTAAAGTGAAACTTAATAAACAACGTTAAATGTAGAAGGACAACACAGGTACAACTGTAACATACACCATCACTGTCAAACAAGTCATAGATTCCCCTCAAAAATTCAATAGCTTCATTTGTCAGCTCCACACTCTACAAAATTGACAACCAAAAATCAGCAATTTGTATAACTACTCTATGCTGCACAAGAACTTGAGTTCACAGTATTCTGAACTGAACCATGAACAGAGCAAAAATTTGAGTTCCCTTTCAATAAAATGTTACCTGATCAGGAGCTCGTTTAAGTGATGCATATGGAATCAGTTCATCTGCAAGTTTAATATCATTATTATATCCAAATTTTCTTAGGACAGTCCATGTTGTTTCAAGACGCCCCTTCTCTATGAATAGTGCATGAAGAAAGAGGAAACCCGTCAATGTCAGTCCACGTTCATTAACTCCTTCAGGCAACTTGTCTTGCACGACTCTCTTAACACCCACTATTTCAGAAGGTTGTAATGGGGCATTGAAACACTTGACCTGTTTTGAATAATTATTAATCACAGACCTAAAGCAGCAGAGACCATAAATAACTGGAGAAACTTCGAAAATTTTAACACCTGATGAACACAAATGAAAAGATGACGAGAATGAAAGTTGAACCTGAAAATCATTTAACTCTGCATCACTGAGGGCACCATCCCTATCGTGATCACAAAGAATAAATATACGCTTCAAGGCTCGTACACAGCGTGGCTTCAAAGTTTGAGATTCTTGATCAAACAGTGGGCCTGTCGGATGCAGTACGGCCTTTTGTGCATAGTAGAAAACTTCCGGGATCTACAGGCAGAAAACTTTCAGAACTTTAGCTTTGATTATTAAAACGATGACTCTAAAACTCGGGCATCTGCTTTACTGATCTCAGATCAATGGCCTAACTAGCTCAATAACAGATTCCTAAGACGGCAATAATAACCTTGCTTCTGACCGCTTGAAACTAAAACCAGAATGCATAAACAATAGACCAAAGTACTTAACATGGATAACTATAAAGTGTCCTTTTCTTTAAGTACTATAAACCATCAAATTCGCATGGGAAATTGTTAGATTGCATGCACATGAAAAAGTCTTAAAATTGAAACCAGCACACAACTGGCCCCCTTCCAGCATAGCACCAAATCAGCAAATCATCAAATCTTAAAAAATTATTACAACAGTTTCCTACAGAAAAACGTGAAAGGGCTTCCAACGCACCTGGATGTGCTTGTAAGCTGAGCATTCAATGCAAGTTTCAATTTCCCGAAACTGCTGCATTATCGGTGACATAACTTGTTCCAGGCTCACCTGGTGTTGCTCATCTCTTAAGTCCAGTTTACAACCCACCACTATAACCGGAACTTTCACCTGTTAAAAACAATGGATACATACCAATGCCAAATGAAGGAAAAACATGATTTCACTTAGTTTCTGCAGAAGTAATTGCTGAAGTAATATTTTTTTTAAAAAAAAGAGAGATAACAATCTATGTAGTGTCATTGAGTAACATAAGATTTGATCAAGTTTAAGGAATTTTAGTTTGCATTAGTTGTTAGAAGAGTGAAACATGTTTAAAATATGTCTTCTCGCAAATAAAAAATTCCTTGGTGTAATTAGAAAAACATATAAATAAGTGTGGACCAAGAATAAAACCTCTAGCTGGCGAAGTTCTGGAAGCCAGTATTCACTCAACCGATCAAGGGTCTTTGGCTGATCACATGCATAAGTAAGCACAACCGCATCAGCCCGCTTCAGCTCTTCAGCAAGTTTAACTCTATCCTCTGGCCTAAATTCCAACATAGAGTAAAAACAAAACTTTATAAAATACACCAAATACATAGATAAAATAAGGAGAACAATAGAAAACTCTCCACATGGCAACCAAGAACAAAGTGAAGTTAAAAAATAAAAATGGAATTAAGAGAAGTGACTGCAACTGAATTTGCTCTCTGCCACCGAGATAGACAAGCTCGTGCTCCCCTACAGCCTTAATTGTGTAGAATAATTGCATCTCATCAAGCCTAGCAGTCCATTAGGTTTCTTAGTCTAAAAATCCACAAACACAAAACTGTGCCACAAATTCGTTTTCATCTCCAGCATGTTGAAAACATAAAATGCTAATTAGGTCTTGATTTTGAACTAGGGAAATTCCCCAAACTGGCATCACTTCAGTGCCAACTATGCTTTCAAACACTTCGAGCAACATTTTATTTTCTTTTCCTCAGTAAAAAAACGTGTATCCTCACAGACTCAAAAGATGTTGAAACAATTTAACCTTCAAAGATGAACACTTCATGCATCCTAACTAATAACACATTTTCACCACAGCAGAACTCCTGGACATACAGACCCGTCCATAAGTACACAGACTCATTCGCACATACTTAAAAATAGATGGGGGAAATTGAGAGACCTAGAGGATGTATCAATGATGGTGATAGGGACACGGTCCGGGTAGAAATCTTCTGGCAACCGTGTAGGTGGTAAAACCGGCGGGACATTAGTCGGGAAAGTGTCAGCTGCTGCGGTGACAATCAAGCTGGATTTCCCGGTGCCCTGTTCCCCGGCCACCACGATTCGCACCCCAGTTCTACCCCCGGGGTTCCCTGTTCCAGCTGATGATTTGGCCATTAAAAAGCTGCGAGCACCCTGCAAAATAATATGTCACAAAAGCAAACCACAAAAAAGAACAAATTATGAAGAAACAGATTAAAAAAAAAGAGGTTGCTTTTGCTACTGAGAGTGATGCAGAATGCAGTGGCAAAATTGTCAGAAACCTAACCCACAGAAGTTAGAGCTTAGATTAGGGAAGGAGATTTGAGGAACAAGAAACTGTAAAACCAAAGAGGCCTACACAAAGAGGTCTACACAATCCAGCTGAAATGACAAAAAAAGGTAAACAAATTGTGTTTGGGAGGTTGAAGATGTAGATTTTGTCTACCAAAAACATGAAAGCAATAGGAAAACAAATAAAGCAGGAAGATTTCGAGAACTTCCTATATTTAAGCTTCAGATGCAATGATAAGAAAATTAGAAATCGACTCCAGTAGATGAAATCTGAACCCTAATTTAAAAGAGAAACATGTAAAAGGTGAGCAGCGTCAAGATAAATAACCCGAAGGAGTTGATACCGAGCTGATTTCTGCTTACTGAAAATTGAAGAGAGACTCACCAAAAACCCTAGACTGCAAGTGGTGGTGCTTGGAACGGTGGCTATGGAAAGGCTTCTATGAAGAGCGAAACAAAGAGAGAAGGAGAAAGAGGGAAAGCCGACGTGAGGAGAAGTTTCAATTGTAATTTCTTTTGTAATACTCATTTAAAACTTTAATTTTATCCCCTCTTCCAATTAATCTTCATCTATTAACGTGGATTTAAAATAAGATAAATTTTATAAAAAAATTAAATATTTAAAATATTTTACAATAAATTTTAATCTAAATTTTTATAAATATAAAAATATTTAAATTGTTATTATAAAAATATTTTAATTTTAAGTATTAATAATATTTTTAAAATTATATTACAAAAATTGCAAAATATCTATTAATAAAAATTATTTAAATTTAAAATTAAAATTAAGTATAAAATAAAAATTTTAAAATATTTTAATAATAAAAATATTAATAAATTTTATGATCATTTTTATTAAAATTTAATTTAAATAAAATTAATAAATTAAAATCTATTTAAAAATAATAATTTTATTAAAGACATAGATTAAAATTTAAATTTTAAAATAATTTTTAAAATAAAAACCTTAAAAAAATCTTAATATTTGCTATGTGTTATCAATTAAATTTATATACTTGATCTATTAATTTGATTTAAATAAATTTTATTAAAAATTTAAAAATTAAAAATATTTAATGAATCTTATACAATAAATTTTAACTTAAAATTTTTTATAAATTTTAAAAAAAAAATCAAACTACTCGTAAATAAAGTTTCATAATTTTTTTACTACCGAAAATTTATTTTTTAAATTTTATAGTATAATTTTTTTAAAAATAATGTAATTATTTAAAAATTTATAAAAAAATTTATGACAATAATAGAATTTTTTTATGTTTATAAAAAAAATTTAAATTTAAATTTGTTATATAAAATCTTTAATTTAAATATTTTAAATATTTTAAATTTTTTAATAAATTTTAAATTAAATTAAATTAATAAATTAAAAATAAATATTATTATTTTTTAAATATAAAAATTTAATTAATAATATAATATAAATATTAAAATTTTATAAAATTTTTATTTTTATTTTTTAATAAAAAATTTACGTTACCATCTGATATGATGGCTCTGACAGTCGTGATTTGAGAAAAACATACTTGTCTCACTAGTGCACCTTTTTTCTTTAATTTTTTGCTTTACCAATACAAATTTAATCTAACACAATTTTTTAATTAATGGTTTAGTTGAAAAAAAGACTTAAAAATACACTTTTTCAAATCCAAAGTTAACATAATAAACTAGATTATAACTCAATTCAAATAATTAACCATTATTTTTCTTACTAATATTATAAAAAACAAATAAATTATGTGATTTTTGAAAAATAAATTTAATTTTTATTTTTATATCAAAGTAATTTTTAATATAACATCTTTGTCATATGCGTTCTTTTTGTGTTATAATTTATATTTAATATTAATGATTAAGTAATGCATAAATAAATATTTTATTTCGTTTTTCTAAGTTCATAAATTTTATGTTACCCATCAATTACTCTAGTAAGTAGTATATGATTAATTGATTTTTCATATTTTATAAAATTGGTATAAAATTTGAAAATATTTATTATAAACCAATTTTAAAACTCTTAACATGTACAATATGACATGAATTGAATGTATAGTAAATATTAAAAAAATATAAATTATAATTAATTTTTATAAATATTGATTAGATCAATCATAAATTTAATATTTTAATTTAATTCAATTTAAATTTTATTACAAAATTAAAATTAAATTAAAAAACTACTCAAATTTGAGAAATATACTCTAATGAAATGTGGAATTTATTTCAAAATTTTTTAACATAAATGACTCCAATTGTACTCAAATTAAAAAATTAATTTAATTATTAATTATATATAAATTAAATAATAAAAATAAAAAATTATATTTTTTTAGCAACGTATCGTGTTTAAAGTAGTAGAACTGCATACAGATTCTACTACTGTAAATAAAAAATAAAATGTAGTAGGTTTATGACATTAAAAAAATAAGAGACTTTCAAGTTTTGCATAAGGTTGTAAATTTTTTTTTTTTATAATACAAAGACAGCAATGAGTATATACATATATATATATAATTGCGTTAATATCCTACGCATTAACTTGCATTCTTGATGTTTCTTGTCATTTTTTATTATCTTTTTGTTTATTAGTATTTATTTTGATCCAATTTTTTCAACGAAGAAAATTCAAATATTAAATATATAATTTATTTTACCAAGTTAGCATAATTTAAATTAAATAATAATAATAATAATAATTTATTTTTTATATTTACTCATAAATCTAACATCATTAACAAATATTACAAATGACAAGAAAATCCCATCAATATTTCTTTCTTCTATAATAATATAATATTTAATTATTAATTTAGTAAAATTTTTTAATATTTATTTCACTAGTGAAAAGGGAGAATCAAATTCCAAACAAAGTCAACAAGAAGCTGCCACATATTATATATGGGCAAGTGGCTGGCGAGGCTGATAAAGTATTGGTTTAGGTAAGTGTTTTGACTTTGTAAAAGAAACATATTCTCTGCATTTCATTAGTGATCAATAAATCATAATGCTATTATTAAAGGCAAATCTATCAACCAACTGTTTAAGTAATGTTTTAAATTAAAAGGGTTTGAATAAAGTCACAAATTGGATATAAAAACAAAATATTTAAGAATTATTTGTGTAATTTATGGAATCTCATGGCGAAGATGTGTAAATCGAAAAACTATTAGATCTAATGAATGTGATACCCGAATTGTAATGTCAATTTATGAATAGATTGTTTGATTGAATTTTTTATTTAAATTTTAGTGGGTTTTAGATGATATCGTTTAGGTTGGATTTGAAAATGTTGAACTTAAAGTTACATAAGCCCAATGGATTATTTAAAATCAACATATTATATATTTATATATGATAATTTATTTATGAATGAAGGATAAAATTTACAATTGATTCAATTAATATTTCAAAATGTAAAATAAAAAATATATATGATTTAGGTTTATATTTGTATATTTATTTTTATAAAAATATAAGAGAATAATAAATTTTAATAATTTATTTTAAGATAAATATAAAAAATTTTGTACTTTCTTTATATTTTAATTTCAATTTTTTTCCATTGTACATCTAAAATTTTGATTTAATTCAATTTGAATTATTTTTTTAGTTTTTAAAATTTTTCATAATGTAAATTTTTTAAAAAAAATTTGTAGTACCCACAAATTTTAATTTTTTTAGCAACTTAATCATTTTTTTTGCATTCATGTAAAAATTTAAATCAACATTCGTTATATAAAATCTCTAATAATTAAATTTTTTAATAAAAATTAATAAATACACAAGTAAAAAAATAAAGATAACAAAATTTAAATTAAAAACACATAAAATTTAAAATTTTTTTAATATTTATCTTTTATTTTATTGATAAGAAAGGCAAGTATATTAACTTAAAATCAATACGAAACTCAAGAAGTTTATAAAATAAGTTTAATATTAAATTGAATATTTTTTTTTATCTTAGACTAAGATCAAAGTTGAATTCAATGAAGTTGGATCGATGAATAAATCACTTAACCTACCGAATTGAAAATCATATCTACAATGTTGATTACGTTAAATGATTTTTTTTTAATTTTTGGAGCCTCATCACTATTAAATATTAAAGAATGACTTTACTTCATACTTAGTTGTACTTAATTAATGCTTTCGCTTAGGACGAAATTTGGCGGAACATTCTGAAAGCCAACAAAGAAGAGTGCGGAGAGGAAATTTCGATAGGCACTCAATTATTGGTTTTTTTTTTTTCTGGATTTTAAGGGAAACACAGAGAAGGACTTCCCAACTTTTGTTTCGTGGATCACTATAGCGGTGAGAGTCCAAAATAATATAGAATATATTGGTTTTGAATTTATTGTAATAAAAAACATTATAATATAAAAATTTGTTGGCAAACTAAAAGGGAGAATAAGTAATATAAACACACAAGCACCTATTTTTGAATAAAATCTACGGGTTTGAGTAGAAAAATGTGAAGAAAAAGCGAGAAGAAAAAAGAGCGCATTGTGATTATTGAGAAGATTAAAAAAAAAAAAGAAAACAATTAGTTATAATGTACAAAGGAAAATAAAAGGATGAAGATTTTTTTTTTTAATTTGAGTTTAATGTTGAGTTTTTATTAAAGTTATAAGAATATTTTAATATAATAATATAAAAATAAAATAATTTAAATTATTAATTTTATTAAATCAATATATGTTACAATTTTATTAAATTATTATTTGTTATAATTTTATTAAAAATATAATGTAGTTTAGATCAACAAATAATTTTAATAAAAATAATATTATTTTTTATATTTTTTTAATAAATAATAAAAATCTTAATTTTAAATATTATTAAAAATATATGAAATTTAAAAAAAATTAAAAAAAATCAGCAGCACACTAACTTCTAATGGTTTTAAAAGCTTTCTTACGCCAAAGTTGAAAATAATATCTTTTCTATAATATGATTTTTTTTCTCTTGTCAAATAACATGCACTCGTTAAATAATTTACTAACCATATTTATCAAAAATAAAAAATTTTAATTAGTTTTATTGTTTGTTCTTTTTGTTCATTAGATATTTTATGTTAATATATTAATAAGTGATAATAAAGTAAAAATAAATAAATAAAATTACAAAAATTCTTTATGATAGATTTATATTGCTTTAATTTATATTAATTTTTATATAGGCGTTAATATACAATAAATATTTCTAAACTTGATGTTATCGAAAAAAAATTTTGGTAATGAAAAGTTGATATGTAGAAAATGATCTCTTGGTAGCGATGATGGTGATGAGATTTTATGGGGAATCAGCAAAATGAAAGTATGTTACGGGGGCATCGTTAGGCGATCGATCTACCTTTTGACACTCAAACTAGTGTATGATTTCATAAAGTTTGAATTAAAGTATCAATAGGTTAAGGATTGAAGATTGATTGATTGATTGATTGATTTGGGGTACCTGCAACATTAAACTACAGTTAGAAAGAGTTGCTAGGCAATCAGAACACCTTTGGGCGCTTATACTAACAGGGAGATGTTAATAGGATTTTTGCTAGGTAGTTAAAGCTTAACCATGTCATATTTGTGATATCACATATATAATCGGTCAGTGGGTAACTTGGTCATTTATTATGGCTACAATCTTGTCTTAGCATTAGTAAGTGGGATGCCCTTATCCTTACAATGTTTCGTTAACCTTAAATTCATTCTTTAGCTTTACTATTCGAATTGATTTTGTAAGAAGCGTGCTTCATTATGAGTTAAACCTAATTCGAGTACTCTTTATTACGGGTATAAGCTTATTACAAGGATGAGTATCATCAAAAGTCTTTCATTCAATGAAAAGAGTCAGTTTGACATATTTTGATGTAAAATAGTAGGTTTTTTGGCTAATTATCCTTTTATTCCCCTAAGCGTGGGATTAATCTAGGTCATCTTATTGCAGATCATATGAATACATTGGTTTTTTCAACGATGTTTCTTAAGTCCTCTTATGGTTCCTTGAGGGCCCGCCAACTTAAGGAGGAAATAAGTTTTCTTTTTGTGTATTTGTTCTTGTGGACTTCAGTAGATACAGAGGTCCATTTCTTGGCAAGTTTTAATAAGTTCACCTTCTTATAGACTTATTGAATCTAGTTATTTTTGGATCTGATTACTTTTCTTGATGAAGATCATGTCTCTTTTTTGATTGTCATGCCAACTTGCATGTTCCTAATGTACCTTTCGCAAGCCTTTGAGATCATAATTAATTTGCAACTATCATCTTAAGTGGTTACTCATCTTCCATCGCTTCGTATTTCATAAGACTTTATTGATGATAGTTGTCATTATCACCTCGATCTTGGGGCTAAGTCTTTTCATCTTTTGACACTTCATATTTTAAGAGACTTGATTGATAGTAATTATTAACCTCATATTGGTTTTGAGACAAGTTTTTTTCAAGTCCATAGGTTGGGGGCATGCCATGTGTCTCACACCTCAAGCCTTATGATGGATCTTTTCTCATTTTTTAGCTAAGAGTATTTCACATGTCAAACTATATTAACTTCGTATTTCAAACCTTAAGATTAGTATATTGTCTTTTCGAGTTTTTTGCTTAATAACATACCACATGTTAACTTGGGAGAAGGACATAAGGCTAATGAATAGCCTTTGCTCTCCATTTTTTTCCTTCTTATTTCTCCATTCAGCCTTTTCTTTTACTTTCTTAGAGTTTTCTTCTTTCGAGCAATAATGTTGAAACCTTTTATCGCCACCTCTATTTCTTCTTTTGTTGTCTCTACTCTTGTAAAGTCCCTTACGTATTTTTGTAGATGAAGTTACTTCCTTATAAAATATTATTTATCAACGCATGATAGAGCCTACGACTTTCGTTGGCAATGTCTTTGTGTTTATGAGGAGTTTTTAATGACCAAAATAGGTCTTTCCTATCCTCTTCTTATTTGTGATCTCTACTTGTACTTGCATGTCCCTTCTATCTACTTACCCTTAATAGTTGGTATTGTGTCATTGAATACTTAGGAGACATAATTGTACTTGGTTTGGATTACTTTCTAGTGGATGTTTTTGTTAAATTTAATTGTCTTAAATCTTTTCTCCTAAGATATTTTTACCTTTCAACTTGCTAAAGTAAAAAATTATGACTTTAGATTATTGAAATAATAAATTTTTTTTCATTTTCTAAGATAGTCTTCTTGAATATAGGTCTGAGTGGGAGACCAATATATTTTTTGAGAAAGCTCCATATTTCATTGACTTTCATAGCCAAAAAGTCTTCAAAAATCTTCGTGATTCTTTTATGATTATTATGAAAAAGGTGACCAAAAGGTCAATATCTTGACAAGAGTCCTTATATTTTCCCCTAGGTTAACCTGATCAAACCTTTAACTCTTTATGTTTCTTCACTTCCTTCTTCTTTTAGTGTCATTGTTTAGTGTCACCTCTTCCTTCTCTTTTTCTTCTTCTTCCAAGGTTGGCAGGCCTTTTTTTCCCTTTGGTGGACCTTTTTTGACTTTGCAAAATTTTTTCATAAGTTCCTTGCCATTGGCACACCTCTTTTCCCTTTGGCAAACCTTTCTTGTCTTGGAAAAATTTCTCTATTGGTTCCTTACTATTGTTGAACTACTTTTCTTTTCACGGACCTCATTTCCTCTTTTATGAGTCTTTTTTCTCTTTGTAAACCCCTTTTTTTCTTATGAGTCTATTTTCATATAAGAACTTTTTTTCCTCATGTAAACCTTTTTTCCTTTTGTAGAAATTTTTTCTCTTGTAAATATTTTTTCTTTTGCGGACCTTTTTTGTATGTGGATCTTTTTTGGTTTTACGAATACTTTTGGTCTCTTCCAGAGTTTTTTTTTTTGTGGATTTCTTTTCTTTTTGTGAATTATTTATTTATTTTTTAGGACTAATTCCGCTTAATGAAATTTTGTGATTTGTTATCTTTCAACTCATGCATTTAAGGCTTGGTATCTTGTGGCCTTACTTTTCTTTTGACTTTGGTTTTTTACGACACATAGCCTACGTATTGTGCAGCTTACTTTTTGCTTGACTTGGATAATTTGCAACTAACGACTTAAGTATCATACGACTTAATTTTTGCTTGGGTTGCAGCTTAAGTTTTGTGTGACTTATATTTTATAAAAAATTTCCCATCACTCACTTATGTTCTCGTGAGATTTTTTTCTCTTTTGCATTTGATAAATTTAAAAAGTAAATTAATAGAATTAAACATAGTAAATAGTGAAACACATTGATTTTATTGATTCTCCTTCGATATATTACAAGCTTTTTACTAGTAGTATATTCTTTTGATTTTTGAAATTCAAGATTCTCAATATTTTTTTCCCTTTTAGAGTGGTTGACTGAAAGATATTCATTTTTACTACCTTTTTTATCTTGATTTCTCTTCATTTGTTAGATAATATGGTGAGCATGCAAGTATATAGTAAAAGTTGTTAGCCATGAAAAGTCGTGCTTACTTATGAACTTATCGTCGTTAATATCATGACATGAATAAGATGTAACACCATGATGACTATTGTCATAAGTGATGATGATTAAGAGATCATCATTAAATGAAGTAGGGATCTTGGTTATCCATCACTTTGCTGGTTAATCATGTCTTAAGAGACATGATTAGTTAAGACAACAAAGGTGAATGATGAAAATTAGTAAGTTTTCATTGCAGTTACCATAGATGGTACCAATGATGCTACCTAAAATACTAGATAACAAGGTATAAACACATGAAGATGGATCTTCAAGAACTAAGGTGGACTGATTGATTTACAAGGTCTCTGCAATATGAAAACACAATCAAGAGACATTGTTAAGCAATCAAGATACCCTTAAATGCTCAAGTTGGTAGAGAGATATTGACAAGATTCTTATTAGGTATTGAAAGCTTAACTATGTCATACTTGTGATCTCGCATGCATAATTGGTCTGTGGGCTATCTTAATCATTACGTCGAGGGTACGGTCTTGTCCTAGCGTGACTAAGTGAGACACTTTCATCCTTTGAATGTCTCACTTTAGCTCCCAACCCCATCTTGCATGCTAGCCCCTAATCCATGATATGTTCACATTAATTAGGCGATTAGCCTTCTGATGCATTGACGTATCTTGCATTGATCTCAAATTCATCTTCGATTTTACTGTTCGACATGGTTTTACAAAAAGTATACCCCTTTAGGTTGAACTTGATCCAAATCATTTTTATGTCTAAGCTCATTACGAGAATGAGTATCATCCTAACTAAAAATTTTAAAAAGTAATTAATTACAAGTATAAATTTATTTTTAAAAAATATAAATAAACTAAATTATTAATAAGTATAATTATTTTTAACTATCATTAATTACTGTAAAAATATCATTCATTATTTTTACACGTTAAAAATCAAAACGTTTAATGAAATTTATTAAACGAAAATTTGATATTGAAAAAATTAAAATATTTATCTTAAATGTTTTAATTTAAGAATTTGTATAAAATATAAAATTTTAAATATAATCGATCCTAAAATAAATAAATCTGACATGTTTCACTTATTTTATTTTTATAAATATAATATATTATAAAATTAAAAATTTTAAAATAAATATAAAATAATTATAAATTAGATATATTTTTTAGTTTAAACTATAAAATATTAATTAATTCAATTATAATCCTAAAATTTTAATTTAATTTATTTTAAATTTAGTTTATAAAAATTAAGATTTTATTTTTTAAAATTTAATCATGATTTTTTATGATTTTTTTAAAATTTTGATATTACAAAATTAAAAAATAAATATTAAAAAACTATAAAACCAATCAATGGTTCAAAATTCAAATTAAAAATTAATATAATTAAAAGCTCTTAAATATTTATCCATCATTTTATTATTAAAATAACTAAAATGAAGAATTATTTCATGAACACCGGTCACAAGTTCTACTTATACTGACGTGATTGAATTCCACTTAGAATTATTGGATGATTCCAATTGTGCTGGATCTTGTACTAATCAATTTGGACATGAAAGGCTGCACTAACGCAAAGGAAAAATTGGAATTGGCTTTTCCAAATTACTGAAAAATCCAAATTTGGTTAGTAAGACAGTATATCTTTATTTATTTTAAAAAAGAAAAATTGCAAAAAAAATAAACGCCGTCAGTATCACGTGTATCTTACACGTTAAAATGCGTAAGAAGCTGAAGTGTAAAAGTGTGATCCGTCATCTACATATCCCCACCGTCAAGTCGCCGTCAAGTCCGTGGACGGTGACGTGGACTGAGACAGAGGAAGTCCACGTTTTAAAATAGCAAGAAAACAGCACCGTTGTCAGTCATTTTCCCTTTCCTTCGCTTGTTCCTACTTCCCTCTCTCGGCTGACTCCCACGAGCCCATGCTTCCTCTCTGTCTCTCTAACACAATAGGAGCGTTTGGATTCTCGGGTCAATGATATTGAAGCGAGAAGAATAGTGTATCAGAGAGCATGGGTGTTGATCTTCAATCGTTAACAGAGGCGACTTCGGGAGCTGTAGGGTCACTGTTGAGCACAACGATCTTGTACCCGCTTGACACCTGCAAGACCAAGTACCAGGCGGATGTTCGAGCCTATGGGCAAGAAAAATACAGGTTGCCCATCTCATCTTCTTTCTCCCTTTTCAGTCTTTCTGGATATTTTATGGTGTCCCTTGATCTGTCTATTCCGTTTTCCCCTGATCATGATCCATGAATAATGAATCGGGTGAATCTCAATTATTTGTTCTTTCTTGTGTTCTTGATGAATTACTTTATTTTTTCTGGTACTGTGGGATTGTATGCTCCTTTTGTACCATGCGGAATCTAGCTCTCAGTGCCGCCAATATGAAAGAAGATAGCTCGAGTTTTTTTTTTTCTTTGGTTATATTCTATTCTTTTATTTACTGCATTCTTTTCTGATTATCTCTTGTATTTCTTAAGGAAATGGTGGGTGAGGACCCCATCTTTCATTGATCAAGTAGACATTATCTTTAGTATGATTCTTGTGCGATATTGCAATGCAAGAGAGTAAGGTTAGCTGTCATATGACTTTTGTGGCCCTAGGAAGTGAGACGACAGAAGAACTAGATCTTTTGTATTTTATCATTACTGATAAGATGTTTGGAGATGTTAAAATTATGGCTCTATTTTGGGACTGACCCATGAGCTTATAGCTCCAAGAAAGAAATTCAGTATTCTGGTAAGTAATGCTGTAAGAGAAGGTTGATGTAAATATTCTCAATTTTCACAGGATTAGATTATAGTGTTTGTAAGATCATCTTATTTCTCACTTTCCGGATAGTCTTGCCATGTCAATATTTACCATTGCTTATGACTGTCACTTCTTTGATTAACAAATCTGTAACAGTTTTATATGGTGGATCAAATTTATTATGTATGGCAGTCTTATTAAAGGCCTTTCTTCTCTTTCTTTCTCTATTGCCTGAAGATGGGATTGGAATATTCTCTGATTTTCTTTGAGGATGATATATGTGTCTACGTCATGTGGTAGTTCTTGATCTCTAAGGTGAATTCAATTGGTAAGTCAGCTGGTACCTCTCAAGGTTGGTTTGATTTCATTTGCTTTTCTTTTTTTGTAGTGGCCTCTATGATGTCTTCTATGAAGCAATAAGTTCGCAAAACCCACTATCATTATATCAGGGCCTGGGGACGAAAAACCTGCAATCATTCATCGCACAGTTTATCTACTTCTATGGGTACAGCTACTTCAAAAGACTATATATGGAGATGAGTCATGCCAAATCAATTGGAACAACAGCAAACTTGATGATTGCTGCCGCTGCTGGGGCTTGCACCGCCATTCTGACTCAGGTGAGCCATCACCTGACTAGTAATCTAGCACCCCTTCTTGTGCTTGAGACATGAGATTTGTTTATTCTTGTACATTAAGCATATGAATGTTGTTCTTATATATTGATTTCTGGTCGGTCAAATGATATGTGTAAAACGTTACAAATGGGCTTGAAAACCATTGGTTTCATCTTCAGAGATTGAACTGTGTTGGCCTTGTGGGATGCATTATCTGCGATGGCAGAATGTGAGCTTTGCTTCTACATTATTATGCATTACTGTGCCATGTAATATCTCTTCTTATCAATGGAAATCTGATATTTTCTGTATTATCATGAAATTAAAGAGAATTGAAATAGAGAATTGGTTTAGATATTGGGCATTTGACATCTGCTACCTCGGCCTTTTATGCTGTAATGTCATGTCGCTTTATATGAGTTCTACTCTTCTCAAATTAAGCAGTGCAGCTTTAACCAGCAATCTATTGTTTCCATATAGATGATGAGGAGGAGAAAGAACATCAAAGAAACTGCGTCCCCCCATGTTATTATTTTATTTTTTGAAATTCTTTCCTGTCTGTAATCATCTTCCATCATGAAGCAGTATGCATAGACTAACTTATTTATCGTCTTGTAGCCCCTGGATACAGCCTCCTCGAGGATGCAAACAAGCGAGTTTGGAAAATCCAAAGGGCTGTGGGCGACCCTTACGGAGGGTTCATGGACTGATGTATTTGATGGTCTGGGCATCAATCTTTTGCTGACCTCAAATCCTGCAATTCAGGTAAATTCCTGGCCTTTAGTGAAGATTATTTTGCCTCAGACTGTCTCAGTGGATTTTGTTTGTGTACATTCCACTTGTGATATTTACTCAAGATAGTAAACCAGGCTGAGATGAGTGTTACTATAAACTGCAGTATACAGTATTCGATCAGCTGAAACAGCAGCTTCTGAAGAGAAGTAATAAAACAGTGAACGCTTCATCTCCGGTAGTCATTTCTGCCTTCAAGGCATTTCTGCTGGGTGCAATTTCGAAGAGCGTTGCAACCTGTCTGACATACCCGGCAATAAGGTATGTAACAGCTTTATCTGAAAATGCCTCGTTGGATGCTTTGATAGAACAAACTGAGATGTTTTCTCTATTCAGGTGCAAGGTAATGATCCAAGCTGCAGACCCAGCTGATGATGAAACTAAGAAGGCTAAGAGAAGAAGATCACGCAAAACATTAACTGGCGTTATCCGTACCATATGGACAAGAGAAGGGCCTGGGGGCTTTTTCAAGGGATTGGAGTCCCAGATTTGGAAGACAGTACTCAGCTCAGCATTGCTGTTGATGATCAAGGAGAAACTCACCGCCTCCACCTGGATTCTTATACTCGCAATCAAAAGGTACCTATTGCTCGCAAGGGGCAGATTAAAAAGTGCCTGAGGGTAACAATCCCCACTATATGCAATTCAGAAGCTTAGTGGTTTTATAATCAGGTTGAAAATCTTCGTAAGAAGCTCCAGTTTTGGCTACGAAGATGGCCATTTAGTTAGAGAGTCATAATTGTCTAGGCTTTCTTCTGCAGCTTTCCATATCTTGAATAAGTTTTGAAGTAATAAATGATGCAGGAATCTCTGTGCTGAAAGACATTGAATATAGTATTTCTTCTTGTAGTAGATGATCATGATAATTTCATATTTTTTTGTATCAACTCTTCAAGGATTCATCTTTTCGAATGACTCTTCTTGATTGAATGCAACTACCCCGATGGTAAATGTGGCCTGCAATTGCTGTCAGGATACAAACAGTTGATTGTTGTATGTTCAAATATAGATTTCGATCCATATTACACTTAAAAGAAAATAAATCTAACCATTTGATAACCATAATTTATATTTTAAAATTAAAATAATTAAAATGGACTGTTGTCTGAAGATGATTAAAATAGACTACACAAATAGAAATTAGATATATGTGCATTGCTTGTTGATGCTGCAAGATTGACATGTCCAAGTTGAAAATTTACTTCAATAATATGATGAACTTGTAATATATATTTTTTATTTTTAAAAATTAATATAAATTCTGTTAAATGATTTTTTATTTAGTTAAAAATTATATAAAATCTTATATTTATCTTATATTATCAATCAAATCTTTATGTTTAAAAAGTGATAAATTAAAATTTAATTTATTAATTTGATTCAAATTGATCTTAATTCAAATGATTATGAAAAGTTAAATATATTTTTTATTATTAATTTTTTTTTTAAAAATGACTCAAATGAATTATTCACTTTATTTTACGTTCATTCATCCAATTTGAATAATATTCAATTCAAAATTTAATTTTTTAAAATTTGATTATATAAATTTAAAGACATTTTCAGTACAAAATTCTAAATTGTTTTGATGATAAACAAAAAATTTAAAATTTAAATTCATTATATCAGATTTTTAATTTGAATATATCTAATTTTTAAATTTTTTTATGTAATTCAATGTGAATCAAATTTATAAATTATCATTTGATTTGTCACTAAAATGTGATTAATCTAATATGAGAACTCATTAAAGATATTAAAGTTTTATATAATTTTATTTTTTATTTTTATTATTTAAAGGTAAATGAGTTTAGTGGGCCATATAACCCGGCCCATGTGCTATTGGGCTAGCTAGCCCATAAAAATTCCCATACCAGGATTTCTCGCTTAAGAAAACCCAACAGATAAACTGCCAAGAGAGAAAGGGAGAGAGAGAAAGGGAGAGAGAGAGAGCTGTTGCGGTAAAAAGACGAGGAAGAAGCAGAAGTAAGAAGAAGAAGAAGAATAAGAGGAGAGAGTGACAAGATGATGTCAGGGAAGTATACAAGCCTTGACAATCAAAACGTATCGGGATCTGTGCCTGTGAGTTCATCCTTCCTTTTGTTTTCAATTACTGTATCTATTTAATGTATACACGTATTACTTATGAATGTATTCGTATATGATTGGGTCTAATTGCGGGATTTTGTTTGATTTCTCTCAGGCTGTTCCAGATCCAGGTCATGTGACCGTCAAATTCACAGGTGCTTTTGATTTCTCATGAAATCTTTGAATCTGAATATTGTGTTGTTGTAATTGTTGTTTTCCTTGCTGAGAAAATGTAGGCATGGGGAACAAAGGAAAAGAAACTTTTCACATCCTTTGCTTTATGCTTATGTTTAGATATTAGTTGGTCAGATGTGAATCAAATTTGATAGAGAGGGATAAATCTTGTGTGCAAAAGAAAACACGTGGCTTAAATATAGTGTGCTTTACAATTTTTCACCTGTGGAAATTGGAAAACAGGATTCAGAAGTTTTACTATTATTGTAGGTTGCGTTATTTAATCTTCTATTACTTTATGTGTTTTATGATGGTTGGTGAATGTACCTTTTACAGATTCAAATCTACAGACATTTCCTCCTTCTGAGGGGCAGGGAAAGATCTCTGGTACTTTCCGCCCTCCGCAAGATGCTGATGGTAAATGCAACTATAATTTTGGTTTTGCTGTGTTTCAGTTGATTAAAATAATGTGAATATGATTTTGGTCTTTTACTTCCTACTCTTCAATATGAACTGCTCAGTATTCCATGCATATAAGCTTCCTAGAGAGTATTTGAATTAGTTTGATTTAATGTCTCTGAAGTGATCTGTCAGCTATAAACTTCCTAGTTGAGTGTTGGTTTGTTTAGTTGCAAGCATTATTTGGCAATTATCTTGGTTTTTGGGTGGATTTATCCTTTCTTCTAGAATTTTTTCATGCAACCAGGAAACTTTTACATTTCATGGACATCAACAATCATGATAGATGCTCTTGTCTTCTATAGACCCCTTAAAGTTAACGTGATAGAATTGGTGTGCATATGGTAGTGTCATGGGAAAGAATATATTGACCATCCTGTGCGTTTTTCTTTTTCCCGGGTAGTTAATGAGATGATCATCCAAAGGAGAGATGATGATCTTAAGTTGAGTAGTTTCGCCGAATGCAGTCATGCAATTGATATTAGAGCAATTAACACAAGGTTTGAACAACATTGATATTCATTTGTCCTTTATTTATTTATATTTGAAATTTAAACCATATTGTGTCCATGATTTCCTTCTTGTGGTGTAAGATTGGAAAACAATTTTCATACGAGTTTCTTAAGATGGTTGGCAAGTCCTGTGACATTCTGTCATTTTTCATATTTTTGGCAGCTAATGGCTAAACTTACCGTGCTGCAGATACGTTTTCTAAACCTGCTAATGGTTCTGATGAACCCCAACAGAGTAGCTGGCTTCATAAATTTACAGTTGGTGCATACAAGCCATACTTTGATGTTGACACTTCAGATGTTTTAGAGAGGATTAAAGAATCACTCTTCCCATTTAGAGGAAGCTTTACTGAAAAAATAGCTGACAACCCAGATTTGTAAGTTGGCCCTCCATCTCATTTATCTTTTAATTGTTTGGTGGACTAATATCAAGCAATTTCTGGATGCTACCTATGCATGTGATGTTGGATATGTTGTCATGGTCCCAGGGCAGAATTTTGATATGTAAAGCTGTTGATCATGGAAATCCATATGCATGCAAAATGGTAATTGAGAAAATGATAAATTTAGTTGTTTGCATTGATTTGGGTAATCTAAAAAATTTAACTCGTAAATGAAATCAAGCCCTGGAAAGATTCTTGTGAGCTTCAATTGCATTACATTTGTTTCTGTTGCTCGTATCATCTGTAGTTGTGAACAAACTTGCTTTACTTCTCAATAGCATGAACTTTCAAACTTATGAATGTGATATGGTTAATTAATGTCTTAAAAATTTTTTCAAATATTTATTTCGTTGCCCATGATAGATAACTGATTTATTAAATTTTTACTTCTCAATAGCATTAAATGTCAAAATAATGCATGATATCTTAAAAATTTTTCAAGTGTATATTTTGTTGCCCACAAATTAAATAGCTGATATATGGAATTCTTACTCTATAGTGTAGGTTTTTGGTGCCTTTATTAACTGGCATGTCAAAGAAGCTTGTCAAAGTGCTGTTTTACATTCTGTTCTGTTATTATGTTTGTTGGATGGTCAGTGGTGTTTGTCATAAGTGAATGCAACTCCGGAAAATCCGATATATCTGGCAAAGATTATTTTGTTCATTTGTCTAGTACTGTAGCTTGCTTTCTATTTCTCTTCTTGCTATATTAAGCATGGTTAATTTTAGTTCAAATGCTGTGCAGGTATGGACCCTTTTGGATATGCACTACCCTAATATTTGTAGCTGCTTCTATTGGTACTTTTGTGACATACATAGCACACAAGCTGAAGAAAGAAGAATGGAACTATGACATAAATCTGGTGACCTGGTCTGCTGGTGTGTTCTATGGCTATGTCACCATAGTTCCTCTGGCGTTGTATGTAATCCTCAAGTACTTCTCAGCACCATCAGGCATTGTCCAGCTATTTTGTCTTTATGGCTACTCCCTCTTCATCTTCATTCCAGCTTTGGTAAGTTCCTTACTTTAACTGTTGTCCTTTAAGGAACCTTAGCCAATCACTAAAAAGCATTTCCCTATATTTTTGCTTTTCAAATCACCCACATAAATTTCTTTTAATGGAAAGGAAAAAGGAGTACAGGGTTCCCTCCTTTTTCTCCAAGAAGTTAACGAAGTGCTTTCAAGTTTTTATAAATAGTATTCAGCAGCCTTGGTTAGAGAGAAAATTGAAATATGCCTCTCCTTGAACTCCTGTCAAATTACTCACAGTATCTCTACTAAAAATTTGCTGGCATTTATATTATATTAAGTACATTGAACTGCAGCTCTTGATTGTTTAAGTACCTTCGTGATCATATCAGCAGTGCTGCATAATGAATAGGTCCTAGTGTGTTCAGGCATCAACTATCAGGATGAGTGATGACTTGAAAGCAATTGATGCTAACTTCTGAAAGATGGGACCTAGAAATGCAAAGATGGTGAAAACAAACAATATAAAGGATTATCTTAAAGTGATAAAAAATTCTCAGTTTTCAGTGGTTATGATATGGACATTTAGTTGCTCTTGTAGATGCTGATATGGGTGGTCATGCTTGACTTTATATTCTGCTTTCTTTCAGATGTGTGCAGTGTAGGCATTGGTAACTATCTAACTTGTTTTCCTAAATTTTGTTGCAGTGTCTTTCTGTTGTGCCATTGGAAATTTTCAGATGGGTGATTGCAGGTGTAGCTGGGTTCATGTCAGCAACATTTGTGGCACTTAATCTCCGAGCCCATATTAAGTCAGCAGGTGAAAGATGGTTCTTAATTGTGGCAAGCATCTTCCTGCTGCAGCTGGCTCTGGCTGTTGTATTGAAGCTGTATCTGTTCACAGTTACAGTATAAAAAGACGCCTTTCTTTCATTGTGAGGCATCACCAGGTTGTTGTAGATCACAAAGGTTTTGTTTTTGGTTGTTTAGCTTTATATTGTCACAATCACCAAATATATACTCTTAAAGTAAAAACCTCTTGTATTCATTCATTTATGGCAATATCAGTTTAAATAGCCATTCCATATAGATTGTTGGCTCCTACTAGCCTTATTCTGTCATCATTTTTCTGTCTTCGTAATTGATTTTAACTTTTAGATTTTTCATCATCTCACAGAAGGATCTATTAAGAGTTCTTTTTGTTCTATGAGGTGATCTGGATCTGCCCAAAGTGCAACAAGTGAGCTTCTCATCTCTTCCCTGGCCCATAAGTTCTAATAATTTGATGTTAAGCATGTTGGTCCAGCTTGCACTTTACGCGTAATCGAGTTTATCAATGGTGTCAACTTAATTATCACATTATATTGACTTCATGAAAAAGGATGGAAGGGACTTCATATCTTTGCCCACTTAGTCTAACCACTGGTCTATGTCGGTGGTTCCACTAGCCTTGTTTTAATCTGGTCGGTCAACATATATATGCATTATGCATATATGTATTCTTTCCGGCTTTCCATATTTAGCCTTGTATTAATCTGGTCGGTCAAAAAATATAAATATATATATCTTCTTTCTGTGCTTCCACAATGAAATCGGAGCTAAATCCTTGAACTGGTAGATCAGGAAGATCCGATGTGCACCTTGTGGCTCCACATGGGAGTGGGGCCCTACACTCAAGGCTTCTGGTGAATCTTGAACTGGTAGGTCAGTAAGATCAGATATGCGCGTTGTGGCTCCATGGGAGAGTGGGGCCCTGATGGTCTGTGCATAATCGATTGCCCTTTGGGACATTTGGCTTTAGGCTTTTCCTGTTGTGTTGGAAAGGCATAGAAGGCAATCCATAACCTAAAGGTGATTCTTCTTTGCCAGTCAAAAGCAAACCCTGATTCCTTATAAGGATTGCCATCATTTAGAAGAAAGGTTTATGAACCTACTTTTTATGCAGTACCAAATCTACCATCTGACCCTATCAAAGGTATCTATACTTTTTACTAGTGTCTTCGCTTTTAAAGCTCTACTCCTTAGTATGTTTGGTATTTTAGTGCTCTGAGAAATAAGATTTCTTTCAACTTGTACTTCAAGCATTATTTGACACATGAAGTACAACACGAGACTATTATTTCACTTTTTTCTGTTACTTGTTCAAACTGTGGGTGCCACTAATCGAGAAAAGCTAAACTACCTTCAATATTACTATCCTCTTGATATTTTTAATTCACTTTCTTCTAATTACTTGTTTGAAGTAATCGTTTTGCCACTAATTCGGATCATGCCACTCTATGTGCTTTAAATGATTTGAATTACAAGTTTGAGCGGTGAACTTGCCGCAATAACTGGCTACCATTATTCCAATATGATTCTTGCAGCATTATCTTCTTTTTTTTTATTGTGTTCTTTTCAGCATTTTCTAACACTAGTTAGTTAAAATCATTTGACGCATTATCTCTTATCTTAGTTTTAAGCCCAGGTAAACTTCATTGACTTTCACAAAGATTCTGTACAAGATATGATTATGAACACATTAGCATAATCATCATCTAAGTTAGAACTTGAAGATCTTTGATAGCGAAGGTAGCTTCAGAAGGCAAATGATTATGTTCCAAGTGCTGAGCAAAATGCAGGCTCTGGAAATGGTATGATAAACAAATGTTATCTTTTTGTTTTATTATACATAATATCACAACAAATGGTACATGGGTTAACATACACTGAAATTATAGCCGTGAAATAGAGGTAGTTAGGAAGACACATGTTATGCTAAGTTTAAATGAGTGAGGAGCTGGAGGTTGTTCACATTACTTTGTCTATTCGAATATCGTATTCAAGATTAATCTAATAGATAAGGAGATTTTTTTCATTATAAAATTCATATTTGTTGTGTAAGATTTTTTTAAAAAAGCTAATTTTATAATATTTTTATTATTTAAATAATAATATTTTCAATTTTTAAGAATTTAGTTAGTTGATAAGTAAGAATCGATTTGTAATCATGTTTATAATTTGGATCTCTTTAGGTCACTGGTTTTAAAGAAAATAATTGTCTCATCTGCTATTTGGATTTCTTCGGATACATGCATTTTTGTTATAACATGAAATTTCTTATATGCTTGAAAAAATCAATTGATCTTTAACGAAATGTTAAATTAAATATCCAATTTAAAAGATTAGCTTGTCAAACTTAAAATATTAATTTATAAAATATATAAAATATATTTTTATTATATTTATTAAAATATAATTTTTTTAAAAAAAATTATTTTTATCCTAAGAGACTTGAACTACAACTTACAACTAATAGAAAAGACAAAGATCTTACACAAGTCAAGCTAAAGATTAAGACACAAAAATCTTAGGTCGAGGTTATGCAAAGGAGGCACGCAATGATATTAGAAGTGTCATAAGCTAGTCCAAGAGAAGAAACAAAACATAGAAAACTACATTACATTAAACCCAAATCCAACAAAAGAAGTGCTAAAGATACCCTTTAGACAAGAATTTTGTTGTTTCTTTAAAAGGCAAGCACCTTAGTTTGTGAAACACAAGCACAATTAACAAATGGAGATGTAATAAAGAAACAGGAAGGAGTACGATACAGTATCCTAGAAAACTGCATCAATGGGGACACTTTGCAGTGTTAGGACTTGAGAACAGGAAAATTAAGAAAGCAAAAAGAGCCCAAGAGTCAAATGTAGATCCCTGAAAATGGGGTCCTTTTGAAGACAATCTACTAGTTGTGTTTGGTTGAAATTATTGTTAATCTATTGGAAACTGGGTATTATATTGGCTGGCACAGCCTGGGTGAGTTAAAGAGTAGTACTGGGTCGGTCTGGATCACTTAAATCAGTTCCATCACCATGATCCATCCCCTAGAAGATTAAAGGTACCCTTTGCTTTAGTAATTAGAAAGAGAGAGAGAGAGAGAGAGAGAGGAATAGAAACACAGTTTTGACTGTGTGGGTTCGTGGGTCTTTAGAGAGAGAGAGAGAGAGAGAGCGAGAAAGCAATAATATTATGTTGGGGAAGACAAAAATTAGGCAAGTATAGTCATAGAACAATGGGGTCATCCCATAGAAAGGTGAGGGACACAGAGAGCCCCACACAACTGAAAATCTCAAACAATTCATGAGTACTCTCACCTCCCTCTCATTGTCAATGCTAGTGAATTTTTCACCAGTTTTCACCTTCACACACTAAACCATTCTCCTTTAAATTCCACCAAGGCACATTGCAGACTTCAAACTGTCTCTCTCTTTCTCTCTCACTAATTGCTTGCCTCCTGAATCCCAAGTTCTAATCTTCATAGCCCATCTTTGGCCTTGAAGTGAAGTCTCTAAAGAGAAACTAGGATTCTCTGTGACTGATCAAGAAGCTATGCTCATGTCAAGGAGTGAAGCTGCAACTCTCCTGCTGATTCTCTTATGCATTTCAGCACTAAATGAAGGAGCTTTGGGTGCTAGATATCTGAAGGAAAAGCTTGATGATATAGAGAGGTATCAATATTGGGAGGAGAGATTCAACAATGTTGTTGATAGAGACTTCTTTGCGACCATTAACAGAGAAGTGCCCTCTAGCCCTGACCCACTACACAACAGGTAGCAGATATATATATATATATATACACATATAGATTGGTAAGCCTTACAAGCAAAAGTGTATTGTATGTATGTATAAGCTTTGCATCAGGGAGCTTCTACGAGATACAAAAGGCTCCATCAACCGACATTGGCAGCCATACTGTTGCTGTTGTCTGATACTTTTGGAGTACTATAGTCGCTAAGTTTCTCAATGCAAGTAAGTAAATCTTGGCTAGTTTGTATGTAAGTTTATGTGTAGCTAGCAAAAATAACAGGAATCATATAGCTTACAGCAGATAACTTTCTGTGCTAGTTTTCTTATACCATAATTGCTTAAGTGCATATATGCACAGATCTCTCTCCTATGCTCACTCTTTTCCTAGTAAGAGTTTTGGGTCAATGTGAAATTGAATTAAATCTTCCTCTCTCTCTCTCCATCTCTATCTATCTACCTCTCTCCCTTTCTTATGTTCGTTTTCCTTACAAGGATGTCGGTCAGGCATGCCAAATGCAGTTTCTAGCACTTATTTTTGGAGCTATAGTTCAGCTAAGGCATAATTAACAAAGATTAGCATCTGGAATTAGTTTTGGTGGCTTAAGTGGCATCGAAGGTTTTGGTATAAGAAGGTAAGAATTTGACCATTAGGAGTTTTAACTAGTTTAATAGTTTAAACTTGATAGCAGACTACAATTTGCTTATTTCATTCATCGAACAACTGTTAGTTTTAATAGGAAAGTCTGAATCATAAACATGACATAATCTCCTAATTTATGATGATAATTGTATTAAGTTTTGCATTCTTTAATGGTGTTTTTGCACGCATGAAAGAAATTTAACAGCAATTATTGTTTGGTTGTATGGCATAACGAAAGGGTTTTCAATATTTAATATGTTTAAATTTACCAAATCAGAAAAGGTGTATAAAACCAGAAAATCATTGGTATATGATGAACCATTATTTAGTATTCTCCTTTTTCGTGACCTAGATTGTCTGTTTCTAAATAAAAAAACATGTCTCTTCTTGCTTCCATTGGAAAATGGGAAGCTTACTTTGAACATGATGTGATGGCATTCTTCCCTTTTTGAAACAGAATACCAAGCATTAGAAAAGATGCAAAAGCATATATATATATATATATATATATTATAATGTAAGAGTGATGTTATTTTGATCAATTCTTTTTTTCTTTTTTTTTTTAGGTGTGTTGTAGTGATGTTGATATGATCATATGTAGATTATGTTTAGATGCATGCTTGTGAAAGGCCACACATACTTATGTTCATCAATTTGTGTACACAGGTTTAAATGGAATAGTAGACAAGGTTTAAATTGAGTAAAAGAAGATTTGTAAGATGGAAATGTGTCAATTATTAAGATAATCATGCTAGACAAAATTCATCTTGTTGATACTTGACCTCTTGAGTGTGAATTTTTGAACTTGTGGACTTTGTATGTGTGTACATATATATTTATAAATACTGTTTAATAGAGTGTAAACATGTATGTGTAATGAAAAATTATGTTAAATTATTGAGATGATAATTATGTTAAACAAACCTCACGGTGCTAAAATCTTGACTTCTTGAGTCTAGAGATTATGGACTTTCGCTGGAAAGGGCACTTTTTACTAATTCAAACTTACACAGGCTCAGGCTCTTTCTCTAGTGTCACGCCCATGAATTTGCCTTGCAGGAGATACATGAAGCCTGTTATTACGCATTTTTTGAATTTTATAAAAATAAATATTTTTTTTACTAACTTAGTTTATACTTGTTTTATTTTTATATCTTATTTACTTATTCTATATCAATATTTTTTAAAGAAAAAATCAACACATATCAAACTAACAATTTCAAAAAAGTGCTTAAAAAGAATTTCAGGTACTTTGACATTAATTTGAGTAATTTTCAAATAAATTTTCACATATATATTTATTAGGTAGATTTCGTGCTATGACTTACATAACTTACACAGGTAAGCTTAATTACTGTGTTAGAGAAAAATAAATCAGAAACAGAAAGAATAGATCACACATTCATTCAAACTTTATTTTAAAATAAAAAATCAGAACATGGAACCATGCAATGAATTACAAGACATGGAGCCACACCAATATTTTTGCTGCTGACAAGTTGTTAAACCAGACTACCAAGCAAATCACTTCCTATTTTGATGCTAACAATGGTATATCTGATCCATTGAAACAGCGTCAGTATATTCCAATTAAAACTGTATCAGACTTCCCACATATCCAATATAAATTTTACAGCTAATAAGGCAGACTACATATATGCTCATATGAATTCGATAACTTTCAGAATGGTTAAAAAAATTAATACCATATGAAGTATTCATTTTCTACAACAACTAAATACATATATAACTACCAACAATCAAAAAATTGCATGGAAGGGGATAAAAGACCATAAGAGACTGCTCAAGGCCAAAAAACTGCATTGAGCAGCTATCCTTTTGCATTTTCGTTGAAGAACACACCAGGTTCCTTACAAAAAAAGCATCAATGACAATCACACACTGAAAAAGTGGCAAATTTGGTAATTCTATAAGTCAGCAACAATGCATTGTAAATAAATACATTTTCATGTAATTGCCACCCAACGTATAGGGGCTCAGGAAGGCTAGGAAGAATGACTTCCATATGGTTTTTCCAAATCTAAATTTGAAATCACCTCTTGCCCTAATTGAATTGAAAAAACTTAACAAAGCAATGATTAGGCTTTGGATTTCTTGCCTTTGCCTTCAGCAACTGGCTTGCTCTTGAAAGGCAGGAAGCTCTTCCCATCCATATATGGCTGTAGAACTTCAGGTATTGCAACACCATCTTCTCGCTGGTAATTCTCAAGGATGCAGCAAATGGTCCTCTCTGTTGCTGTTAGTGTAGAGTTCAACAAGTGAACATATTGCTTCACCTGCTCATTGCTCTGCAACAGCAACGACATAAATTTGATTAAATCTGAACCAAGAGAAACAGACAAAACAATAGAAATTCAGTACAAAAGGAGAAATCTGAAGATGCATTCAACTGGCACCTTAACAGACTCCATGCTGACACCTTATAACCGGAGGCAAGCTTGCATATCAAAAGACTATCATATGGTGCCAAGAAATCTGATTTCTCCACACACACGCACAAAAATGTGTATATATGTGTGTATATGCATTAATACTTGTACCAAATGCTTCTCCACCACATATTTTATGCATCATGACACACAACTAGGTCCTTATTTAATGACAATGCTTATCTACCTTTTTCTGCCCATATCTAATTTCTAATCTTCTGGACTGGTAATCTGTACAATTGGAACAGGATACCAACTCCCTGTAAGTCCCAGATGATGGGAACCACGCTTCCAAGTCATACTTCTTTGCAGCTGCATCATTCAAGGCACCAGAAACAATGGCCACAATTTGGTAGGGAAGTTTCAGCTGCAATATATATAATTCAGTTAGACCCATCCACAATTTAATATTAATCCCTACCTCTTGAAAAGAAAAGAAAAGAAAACAAATGATGGGGGAGACAAAAATGAAAAAGAAATATTCTGAAGGAGATGACAAAAAAACAACCATAAATATTTCAATAAACTAATGCAAAAGAAGAAACATACCATCTTGTAAAATTCTTCAGAGTTGTTGATCATTTCCCCATGCATGTCCCAAGAATCATTGCCATTAGGGCTGGTAATGCAAAACTGCTCCACTTTCTCAAATTGATGAACTCGGAAAATGCCCAAAGTATCCCGCCCGTGTGAACCAGCTTCTTTCCGGAAACAAGATGAATATCCAGCATATCTGAGGGAAAACACATTTATAAGCAAACGATACAAGCATTATCATCTAACCACAACCATAAAGCTCCAAAAACTGACTAAAACCTTAGAGGAAGCTCAGAAGGATGGATCCAATCATCTATGTGGTATGCACAGAGTGGTTGTTCAGCTGTAGCTATAAGATATTTGTCATCTCCATCACCTGTCACCTAGTAAATGGAAACTGTATCAATTACACTTGCAATCTGGCAGATAACAGGTCCTCTAATGCAGGCATTCTTATTCACTAATCATAATTGCTTGATAGCTAGTGGCAAATCAGATAGGTTACCACCTGAAAGTAAGAAACTAAATCATACAGAAAAACTGAGTAATTCAGCAGTTTAATAACCACAATGCAATGACAAGAAACTCAAATAAAACCACCACACAATCAGAGAAGTTACCTTGTAAAGTTCTTCATCAAATTGTGCAAGTTGGGCACACTTTGCCATAATCTCTTTTCTCATAAAAAATGGAGTTTGCAATGATGTATACCCTCTCTTCTCCAAAAAGGAAAGACCAAAATTAATCAGAGCTTGATTAAGACGCACTCCATCCCCTTTCAGATAAAAACCTCTACCTCCAGCCACCTCAGTGCCTATGACATAAAATCAAGATCAAATGGTTGAAATAACAATATATATGAACCTACCCCTGCTCCCAACACAATGTATAATCTCATAGAATACAGAAGCGGCATATCCAGTGTAGGAGATAAAACAACAGTCTCTCTTTTTCTATTCTATGATTCAGAACATAAAGCACATGTAATAGAGCAAACATATATCATCCTCCTATATTTCTAGTTAAGTACATGACAGATTCACGTAATAGAACAATTAGTCAAGCCAATAGCCCAAATGTTACAAAAGGTCAAACTAAATCAGCTTAAAATCAATCAGCTCCGCAAATTTAACTTTAAATGTAATAAAACTACTTAGTTATTACAATATACTGAAATCTGTGACTTGAATCGAGACAAGCAACAATTCAAACAGAGTTATACTCCTACCTTTCTTTGTGTCTGCAATACCAAGAAGCTCAACAAGCTCAACATGATTTTTCAGCTTACGGCCTTCTGGCACAGAAAGCTTCTGACCCCAAGATCTAATGACTGCATTATTTGCCTGCATAAATCTGAGCCATGAGTCCATAGCTTCGCTAATGCAGTAGGGACCATTAAAAAGACAGAAATGTTACAAGTCACAGACCTCATCATCACTGACTGGAACTGAATCATGCACAAGGTTTCCAACGGTCTCTAGTTTAGCTTTTAATGCCGCAAAAGCCTCTCGAACTTCTGCTTCTTTCTCTGCTGCCTCCTGCTTGTTCTTTTCTGTCTTCATAATCACCTCAGATGCATCGCCACCCGCCTTTTGTCAAATCAACTCCATGATTCAGTTTCATGAAAAATCTCAAGCAGGTTTATATATTCATGGACCCGTGTATAAACACACACACACACACACACACACACACACACATACACATCCCTCCATAAAATAATGTAAAATAATAAACAACCTGCATTCATATGCATACATAAGTTCATGTGCATTGGCACAAATACAGAGATGAACAATGAGACACATGGGAGAAGAACATAACATGAGGAGTTACAAATAGGAACTAGAAAAAATCATAATTTCTAGCCTTGGCCAGTCATACGTTTCTGGAAATTTCATATAAAAACAGTCCAACATTGGACTAACGGGCTTATGTTCTCCTGGTCTAGCAAAAAAAAAAAAAAAAAAATAATAATAATAAAAAATAACACAACCATGCCAATAAGTAGAAGTTGCAAAAGGCACTCTAATGAGTCAGAATCGCGTCTCTTAGAATCTTCTTACCAACGCCGTCAGTTCCATCTGTTCTCCTTTGCTTTGCTTTCTCAGCAACTAAACATAATATATAGAAAACAAAAGCCTGATAAATAATTTTAACAACAATAAAACAGAGAAGTACTTACAATTTTAAGTTGAGCAACTTGTTTGTTGAGTTTGTTGAACTCCTTTCTGTAATTTTCGACTTCATACTGACCTATAACAATGAAAATTAAAGAAACAGGAAACTTCAATTCTGACAGAAAAATGAAACTTCTCTAACGATTTAATTAAAATTCAGAAAGAACTAAAGAAAAGAACGAACAGGACAGTGTTTAAGGATAATTACGTTGACGCCATTCCTTATCGAGTTTGATGATCTCGTCGACGATTTCGACGCTGGCAAAACGCCGACGCTGAGATTCCCGTATGATCTCTGGGTTATGACCCTTCTCTTCTCTGAACAAATTGATATCCAACATTTCTTCTCCCTCCCTCTCTCTGTCTCTCTCTAGCTGTCACTTTGAAACTACAAGAAGATCAAATGAAAGGGAATGAGCAATGCTTGTCTCTGCCAAAAACCCTACTATCTTTAAGGTGCCAAAGCCGTAAATCTTAAGAGCTTGTTTGGCTACAAGACGAACCTGTCCCCTAGTCCGGATAGAATATCTCTGCTTATTATATATCTTCCTTGGTTACTTCAATTTTCCCTCATCTCTCGTTTCATCTTACTTAATACTTCAATTAAATACTGACTTCAAGTAAAAGCTCAATCTGAGAATAATCTAAATTAACAAAAAATAAACAATTATATTATAAATTTATTTATTTTAAATTCATAATATAAAAAATAAAAATTTTATAAACTTTGATATTTAATCCACATTATCAAAGATGGTATAAATCCTAATATTTATGTATCAATTGAAATAAATTCTTTATTAACGAATTCACAGGGACATTAACAAATAATTAAAAATTAATATTAAATTTTAAAAATTTATTCAATTATTTAAAATATTATATTTTTATTATCTCGATTTTTTTTCTTTTTTAAACTTCTTCCATCCTCTCTCAACGGTCACTTTTTTAATTTTCAAAAACCTTAACACGAAATCAAATGGATTGTTATTAACTTAGTCAATGATACAAAAGTGCAAATATTCTATTTTAGTAATTTTGCCTTTTCGAATTTTGATCTTAGAATCAATACATAGATCTACCTGAGATACCTATAATTATCTTTCTATATATATATATATAATTTTATTTTGATCAATTAGAGGAACAAAGAGAGAAAGATGGCACTTGAGACCTTTTTTTTTACTTTATTTGATCAACTAATAAACTATGTTATAAATATGAGTTGAAAATGTTAATAATCTATAGTAAAAGAAATCATAAAAATATTTGAAGAATTTAGCAATTTAATTGATGAAATAAAGAAGGTTACCAATCTAATTGTATTTGAACCTTTTGTAAATTTTATCATCACTCAAAGGGCTCTCCAATTGTATTTGCAAATCCACCTTGATTTCACAATGCTTCTTGGCTTCATTTTCCTAAGTTTATATAGTAGAGCCATGCACTAATTAGGCCTTAGGATTGGTGGGTTTTGTATTACCGATATGTGTTGTTTGAGTTTTATGGGCAAGTAAGCGAGACAGATGAAGTGGAAGAGATTAGGTGAAGGTGGTGAGAGAGGAGATTGATGGAAGGAGAAAAGAAAATGCTTGGAGATGACGAGCTAGACGCGACAGAAGGCCGTGGTGAGGACGAGATGGATGGGAGGAAGGTTTAATGGGAGAATGTGGAAAAGTTAGAAGACGGGGAGGAAGGAGAAGAGCCTGATGAAGCCTCTACGATGATCAACCCCTTGACTTCTTAAGCCATGAATAAGAGTAGAGTGCTTTCACCTTCATTGTTGGGAAAAAAACAATGAAAGAACTGTTGAGGTTCGTGAGAAAAAAAAAAGATAATTAGTTGGTTAAAATCAATAATAAATATAATAAAATTAAATAAAAAATAAAAATATTTTTGACATTAATTTTATTTTTTAAATAATATTAAATATTAAAAATATATTTTTATTTTTATTATTTTAAGATTTGTAATATCATATTTGAAACATGAAGCCTTGTTTGATAACTTGAATCAAATATCAAAATTTAATAGAATTTTTTATTTTAAGTTAAATTAATAAATAAATATAAAATATTTAAAATATTTTTAATTTAAAATTTAAAATATCATTAAATTAATTATATTATAATAATTTAATTTAATTTAATTTAAAATTTTGATAAACATAAAAAAAATTCAAACTATAATCACATATATATAATTTTAAATTACAAAATTTTTTAAAAAAATTATCAAAAATAATTCATCAAAAAAATGTTTAGATTTGGAAATGAATTCACCTAATTTATTTTTATGATATTTTAATAATAAAAAAATATTAATTTTTTATAATAATTTAAATCAAAATTTAAATTGAATTAAATTGAATTTAAATTTTAAAGACACAATTAATAAAATTAATACTTTAAAACTATAATTTTTTATATTTTTAAATAAATCATTTTTCTCTAATGAATATGATAACTTACTGAATAAACTTTTTGCAAATTAAAAATAATCAAATCTGCTCTAACTAGTAATTTTTAAGAATTCAAAGAACAGGCAACACAAGATCATATTAAAAGAGTCAATACCATGTAATTTCAACTTTGACATCAATATATGCAGCACATCATTTGATCACAAAAGCCTTATACTGTTCTGTTTTTACCTGCAACAGAAATACATAGGGAATGCAGAGGTAAGAAACCAATATCCTCCTTTTTTTACAACTCTATTTCTCACTATACTCAATATGTTTACCCTTATTTGGCGAATCCTAACTTTAGGACTAAATATAATACAAGTGACTGTAACATTTCTACATTCAATTGCTATGCTACAGCTTTCACAAAAAGAATGACAACCAATGTGGTGATAGTGTAAAAAAAAGATCAACCTAAGAAATCGGGTCTTGCACCATCCTTGCTGCTGTTTGGACCTTGAGAATTTCAATGGCGTTTTCTGTTTTTCCTGTGGTGTGATGGTCTTTGCAGTGCCGGGTAGGGCAACCTGTGGTTCATGCTCCAGAAGCCTCGGTCCAAAGAGAAAAACTTGGATTTGAATATGATCTCAACCAAAAAGGTATACAAAGTACTTCCTGCAGATTCTGCCAGGGTTCATCAGCCAGCATGTGTGGGTGGCAAGCTTGGAGGATCAGAACTGATTAGATTTGCCCACAAATTTGCAAGAGTCACAAAGTAGTGTTCCCCATTCCAAATCACCATCCGCATGCCTGTTTCAGGGAGAATTCATCAGAGAACTTGGCAGTAGAGAAATTACAAATGTGGGATTTTGTCAGTTAGTCTCACAATGAACGAGGCAAAACAGGTTTCTACAAGAAATGAACAAAGTGTCTTCTCTGCTTCAGACTTTGAGATTCGGTTTTGTTTCCCCCCCCACCAACCAAGTCACCCACCAGTTATCAAATTAGCATCTTACTATTTTCTCCACCTTCAGTGATCTTAAGAATAATACTCTTCAAGGTTCAATAGCTTTGATAAATTTCCTGGAGGACTACCAAGGAAAGATACATAAACTGTTTCGGGTCTGTTAAGATAACATGCAAGGTAACTCTCTAGCATGTACAGCATGTACATCTTCATTGACAAAGCCCATATATGTAGAAGGACTAATCAATATTTTCGTACCTGGTATCGTTCCGGCAGTTAAAAGAGACACCCGACAGGTAGGTTCTTGCCCAGAGAAAACATGGTTATAAAGTGAAAGTGCATCAAGATCACCAACATGCTTGATCGATTCTAGTAGAGTGTTAACACTTCCATCATACTCAAAACTTGCTGATTCAGCCATGTTCGGAAGAGCTTCTTTGAGTCCTGAACTTGACCATGAAGTGGAACAGTCATTCATGAGAGCTAACATGCTCATGGGATCTGCAGAACTTAGTAATACCCACGGCTTGTAAAGTCTGATAGAAGACCTCAGAATTTCAACAACTCTGTAAATTTCTGCAAGGGCAAGAAGATACTTCTTCCCTGTAGATACAAAAGACATTACAGTATGGGATAAGTAAATGTATAGCATCTTCATCATTGACATGCATGATTATATTATATCATACCTTGGGGCTTAGATAACACTTGATCATAAATATTCTTCTCTAATGCCTGCTTCCAAATAAAGGCACCATGTTTCAGCTCTTGAGCACAAACAGAAATAATTCTGGACCACGTGGAAACATAATTAGCTTGCTCCTCTATTGATCCCCCAGTTAGAATCTTCAGCGTCAATCCAACATGTTTTAAGAGTTCAATAGTTGATCTTAAATCCTGCTCTGCCTATTCAAGACAAAACAAAAACAATTGTTATGTGGTGTGAGAATGAAGAAGATAGTTAGCAAAACAATGAGCTTCTGATAAACATATGATCATTAAGAGAACAAGACATATGCCATCATATGCAGAGCAGCTGAGAGAGAGCAAGAGACGATAGAATGATACCACCATTGTGAGTCATTTCTAGAGATGCTTATGTGTCAGTGATGAGCAACTGGATTCTTAATATTTCACAGCTTCAATAGAAGGATGGTAATGACCCAGCCAGGTTGCATTAATTGGTCATAACAATGTAGTTGCTCAACAATTGTTTAGGCTTAAAGCTAACAAAATTTGCTAGCAGTTGAACGGCAAGCAACACAGTCTAAAGTTTGTGTAACTGTTCTAAGTCTCCCTAGTCATGAAATATGAAGTTACCCTGTAATCAATCTGCCTAATAGTGAATTTCTATTATATTGGCACCATAGACAAGAGACACCTTCAAATTCCTAAGTACACCAATGGATACTCTCATTATCTATTTTATTGATTTCTCATTCCAAAGAGCTATTTGGAAGAAACCAAGCCTACTTAGAATGGTCTTACCAGTTTAACTTTTGTTTGCATGGGTTTGTGATCTTCTCAAACGGAAAGCAGGGGGAACAAGAGACTGAAATAATATAGCAAAGGTATTCTTGCCATATTCGATAATTGAGGTATCCAAGTAGGAAAATTCGATTACCAGATTGGGGGAACCCCATCCTTCTCAGGCCCTAAATTTAATGACCAAGTAAAAACTCAATGGCCATAAGAGGATTCGAATACTGGATCTGACCTATAAATTGACACTTGCGTACCATAGGCTGACCCTTTACCATATCGGCAATTTTCCGTACCCTTATTTTACAGTTCAAACAATTTCAACATGACAATCCTATAAATTTTTATACTTTTCCAAAAAAGAAAGTCACTTGGAAACTGATGAAGATGTATTTACCCAAACTGAAATGTTTTTATAACTTAACACAGAAAAAAAAGAAGATAAATTCATGCTTCCCAGTTAAACAAAGGAAATGAAACCTACCAATGATAATTTCTTTGATAACTGATATTCAGACTCAAGTGCCTGGAACTTTGGCTCCCACAAGACTTGCATGAATTCATCAAGGAGAATGTCTCTTGGTGAGAGATGCTCTAGGTCAACTTCTCCAGGGATCATACTATCCTGTTGCAGTTGATTATGAAGATCCTGTAACGGCAGACACAAGCAAAGATTTATAAGTTCCAAGCAAACTGATCTTTATATTTTCTCCTCAAAAGCAATTACAGGTTTGGCTCCTCCTGCAACGATGGGACAAATTGACAACAAAGTGGACATAATTAATTGTTGCTGACATTGTTTCAAGTGGCTCGATCCATATCTATGCATGAGAAGTTATCCATGTTTGTAAAGACATTAAATAATAATGTGTACGTGTGTGAGAGACAGTTTAGCTATTTGACGAACACACCAAAAATCAGTAATTAACTGTTGTCAGCATTATCTATATTGATTCAAGAAGTAAATAGGCGGCACAAGTAATGCATGTGAAAGAGACAGAAGATAACAATGAAATGAAAGTTAATCTTAGCCACCTGCCATGCTGCTCATTGAGCAATGGAGTGATCAGTATTTTCTGAAAACTATTGCAAAACTGACAAGACATTATGGCTAATGCATTTTCTGTGATCTACAGAGACAGAGCAATCTCATGCAAATAGTACATGTAAAGAAAGCTCCTCTATATTCAGATCCTCATAAACTTATTTTTACATCACATAAAGTTGGCACCATACAAGTGTTCCAAGTGTCAAGCTGTGTTAAAAATACAAATAGGTTACTTTACATTCTACTAACAACTTATTGAAATTTCTTCTCTTTCTGTGATCAGAACATCACATGTATTTATGCACCCGCACATGTGTGTGTATATATATATATATCATATTTGTACATATTTATTTATATAGCACCAAAGTGTATAACCCTTTACCAGAGTTGTTAGCCTTTGAGGTCTGGTTTTCTATGAACTTTACAAAGTCATCTAATTTACAAAATATTTACCCAATACCCACAATTTTAAAGCACAAAGCCTCAATCGCCTCAAAAGCTCGTCCATTTCTTTCACACTATGTTGTCCAAAAATCACTAAAGGAATCATCCTAAATATTTTCCTTCTTTCTTTAGAGATTTTCAACCCTGCCTAGACCTTCGGAGGTCAGGGTTTCAATCAAATCTACAACATCCTTATTATTCCTTAATGCATAATCAACCATTCTTCCTGGTATGCTACAAAGTTTATTAGAAGTAAGATGGCTAACAACACCTTTTCTTATGGAGCATATTGAGTACTGCCCTAAAGATTTAAGGTTCCCAAACAAGTTGGAGAGGGAAATTGATAGGATGAGTTAACACATTATGTTTGAAATATGCAGTCAGTTAAACAAGCATCTCAGGATCATTTGGAAGCTTGTCTCCTAAACTGAAAGAACACCGAACACTGTACAAATAATAGCGAAGGAGAAGGCAAAAGAAGCATATAACCAAATGCAGCTGCCAACCTGGATCTCCTCATCAAGCACTTTCACTTCAGCTTCTTCACCAGACTGAGCGGCAATGCTTCGAGCTTTCTAATAAAAAAGCCATATTTTACGAATTTAATAGTCTCCAAGACTTAGATAAAAGAAAACAAAAGAAAGATTCTTAAGAAGCCTATTGACCTTCAGATTGCCAAGATGGTTTAGCGCAATGTAGCATAATTCATCCTTCAATTTAGAGTAGAAATCCACATAATCATTCAGCTCTGCTTTGGTGTCATACTTCTTATGTGAATGTCCAATACCAGGAAGAGATTCAACTCCAGCTCCTAAGAACGCACCTTTAAACTCCCAGGAATCATCATCAAAATCATTATTGCCATTTACTAAATTGGAGTCAAAACCAGCGGAACCAAGTCCATTATTGGTTGGCTTTTCAGTATTCCCATGATTAACAGAAGTCTTCTCCTCAGCTTGACTGTACAAACTTGATAGTAGATCATGTATGGATATGTTGGAAGCAGGATTCTTGATGTGATCTATTGGGGGAATGGCAGGTTCAGAAGTTAAAGTATCTTGCTGAACTATAGGATCAGCCTTTTCCAGTTCTCCATCACCAAAAATGGACAGAGGTAACGGTCCTTTGTGCTTCTCCAACCTTAGCTCATTCCTCTGAGAATACAAAGAAAATAGTTCCAATGAATGGAAAAACAAACAATAGTTACCAAAGGATGTAGAGCCAGTGAAGCCTTCTGATGCCATGCAAAATATAAAATGTCAGAAGAGAACTTAAAGACGTCTGGCAATAATCTAAACTTTGCTGAAGTTTTACTGATCTCTATTAGGGCAAGATATATTCATTGGAAGAACACAAGTAAAAATAGGTAGCTGGAATTGCCCCAGTCAAACAAAGTCCATCTTACTTCTGTCTCAGAAGTAGCTTTATAAAATGCATGCATTTCTTATTTGCTTTCACAACACACAGTCATAAAGATGTCACTTATGCATTTAACATATCAAACAAGCCAATACCTGGGCTTCATCACATGCAAACGCTTCAACATCAGCAGAAAACATGTCAGCAGCCTTTTGCTCTTCCTGCGACAAAAATTGAAGTTTAATAATGTGCATTGTTTGAAGATCCAAACATGGTTAGTGAGAAACACAAGACAATACTGGTTAAATTGTCACCTTATCCTTTAATCCATTTTCTGAAAATGCAACCTTAAATGCAAAGGAGTTTTCATGAGAATCAACATTCCTAATTGGAGAAGAACTCAACCAAATTTCAGTTTCATTCTGCTTGCTATGAGAGAATGAATTGGAGGCAATGCTGTTTTGACTTGTCGGATTTGAATTGAAATCAAATCCAAAAGCCCAACCACCAGAGTTATGTGAAATTACATCTGATGCAGCAAACAAATCACCAGGCTCTTTTGAACCATTCCCAAACCCAGAGAAGAGTTCAGCCCCTTCAGAATTTTTCAGCCTGTTGCCCTCAACCTTCAAAATAGAAAATGTCAGACTTGACAGCCCAAACTGCTAAACAAATATATGCATACACGTAAAAAGTGGTGATCATGAATGACACACACACACAAAGAAAAAGGAAAAGAAAAGGCTACTTAGGAGCAAATACAGATCCTATTAGGTACATAGAAAGCCCAATGCCTAACTCAAGGACTACCATTCACTGGATATGTGGTCAACCGTATAAGGCAGCATCAAGGAAACAAAATTAATATCCATTAGGCTATTGGGGCTTCAACTTATAATCCTGATAATTACCCTTAGTACCTAGCCGAAACATTGCCATATAATTTGGGACCCCATTTCAAGGGTAAATGTAAGTATGGTTTTGATTACAAAAACCATATTTCAGATGTCCATAATCCAGTATACATCGGAAAACAATAGAAAGCAACAATTGCTAGTACGACCCACGGTTTTGGATATACCATAGGGAATCAAACTTTCAAAACCTTCAATATCAGATATTTCAATGTTAACTACCTATAGAACAAGAATGTGCATCAAGTTGGATGACTTAAACGGAAATTTCCAATCTGGAAAAACGATTTCTGTTTTCTTTATTTTTCTAGGCAACCAAATGTAAGCAAAGCAGTAGATATTTAATACATCATATTTCAAAAATAACATTTACCTTAGTCTTGGCATCTACTTCCTGGGTTTCAGATTCTGCAACCTTAAATTCCCATCCATCACCGTCGTCAAAAGCCCCATTTGTAGAAGCCAAATCAGAATTCAACCAGCCAGCTTCTGTATTTACCCTAATAACATGTGAATTCTTCTTACTTAAATCCGAACTTGACAGATTCCAATTCAAATTTGAAACATTTGAGTCCAATGTCAGCCCATTTTCAGTCTTCTTCTCCGCATTCTGATTGAATCAATTTGCAATATAATCATGAGAACCCTTTCTAGATCGAAAATAATCAATTTTCTACGGTTCCTTTTGGTTGCAGGAAAATCTATTATGAGGAAACAAAGAACTCTAATTTGCAGCATACTTCAGTGATGCCAAGCAGAGTAAAGAAAGGCTACAGCCTTCACGTGAAATCGAACAATGGTCACAGCTTGGTTTGCTTGACTTTAAAGAAATACAATATTAAAAGTAAAGGAGAGGGAAAAGATCAAACATTAGACAGTCAATTCTTACTGGTGTATTTAATTTTCTCAGCAACCAAAGGGAGCTTAAAATCACTTAAAAAGCAATAAGAACCACAGAGTTGTTACCTCAGAAAGTTCATCGCCAGTTGATACCTTGGACTGGGCAGCCTTGAATTCCCATCCACCATCCTCATCCTCGTCCTCAATCTGATTGACACTAGAAGTTATTCCATTTGAATCCAAACTTGCATCATTACTATATGAATTGGACACATTTCTATTCAAATCCGTCCCATATGCATCCAAATTCAACGGATTCCAACTCAAACTCCGTCCATGACTACTAGAATTCGTAACATCTCTACTTGATTCCAACCCATTTAAATCCATATTCAACGGAATAGAATTCATATCACCTCCTGCTGTTCCCAAATCTGACACACTTCTATCCAAACTCAATCCATTCCAATCCCGATTATTTCCATTCAAATATAAGTTCTCCCCATTTTTACCCGATTTCGAACCTTTCAAATTCAAATCGGTCGAGTCTCGTCTCAACCCATTTTCAGGCTTACTAGGCTCACTCTGTTTATACAAATTTTCAATCAAATCATTGAAATCGGCAGCAACAATCAGATTAGATCCCTTCTTTGCGAGTTCATCATCATTATTATTATTATTATTACTATGGTTCTTTTTGTTTATAGTAGAGAAGAGATCAGTTACACCATTGAAAGATGCATCCACTACACCTGATCTTCCCTTCTCCTCCTCCTCCTCGTCCTCCTGCTGCCCAAATATCGACAACGGTATAGCACCTTGGGGTTTGAACAAGCCAACAGGACTCATCTTCTTTGAGTCGATCTGACTTGGCGCCGACCCGGGCTGAGTCAGCTCCGTCGAATCATTTCCATTACGATCTATGAAGAACCCGAATGGATCAGAAGGCGGTGGGAATAGGAAGGGCTTAGTGGGGAGTGACTCGGTGCGGGAGATAACACCGGGGTAGTTGATGAAGTCTCCCCAATCATCATCGTCTTCGACGTTGTTCTTGTTCTTCTCCGGGGTTATGGCTGAGAAGGAACCATAGATGTGACTCGACACGAAGGTGAAGTCACCGAAACCATCCTCGTCATCGTTTCCGTCCTGATTCCCCGCCATGGGGCTCAGCTCTCTCGCTCTCGCTCTCTCTCTCTCCCCCCCCTCTGCTCTTCTGTATTTGCCGTTGAGTGCACAGGTTACGTCAGTATGCGCACTTACGGCTTATTCTAGCCAGCTTGGATGCCCCCGCTCCTGGCCTAATTGATTCCAGCCGAGATTCACCGCACCGTCACTTACATAATCTCACCTCTCTCATCACCAAAAGTTTATAGATTATTTTTCTTTAAAAAAAAAAATCCTTTACAAGTTACAATTTTATGATTTTATCAATGAAAACGTTATAAATTTTTTTAAAAATATTTCTACCTATAAAAATCGTAATAATTATATTTTCTATAAAAGGTACACCCTTTAGGCCCTTTACAGCCATAACTAAAATATAAAGATTATAATTTCTACAAAATGTAAATAATTAAAAAAATATTTTTTCTAAAAAATTATATCTTCCCACATAAGTTAAAGATATTAAAAAAGTAAAACATATAATAATTTATAAAAATATCTTCAAAAATTTAAAAAATAATTTACACAAACCAAACTAATTAGGTTTTAAAATTTGAAAATAAGAACAAAACCTAAACACTAACTAAAGTATTAGATTTTATTTTATATTTTAAAAGTCGCATGGATGGCGAATTATCAGCGAAATGATATCATTTTATAGGTTTAATTTTTTACTTAAATAATATTATTTTTTAAAAAATTAAAAAATAATATATTAAAATTTAAGATAAAAATATAATATTCAATTTTTTATATTATTAATCAAGCCTTTTATTTTAAAAATATAAATTAAATATAAATTTATTGATTTAAATTAAATTGTAATTAAAACAATTAATTTTTTATTAAAATATATAAAAATAATTCAAACAATTTTTTATTTCATAAACATTCTAAAATTTTTATGATGATAATTTAAATATTTTTAATTTATAAAAGTTTTAAATCATATTTATTATAAAAAATTTTTTAATTTAGAAATCTTCTATTATTTTTATAATTAAGTTATTTAAAATTTATATTTAATTTATCACATTTAAATATAAAATTTAATTATATGATATAAAATAAAAATTAAAAATTTCTAAAATTTTTATTTTACAATTATTTATATTATTATTATTTAAAAAATTATTATTATTTATTTTATTATTTATCTTAATAATATGTATTAAATTATTATAATTATTTTCCACCTTTCCAAATTTTGGCAAATGTGAATTAACTCAAATTAATACATCAGATGAGAATAGACAACATGAATACACAGCCATGTCAAATACATCATTAACAACAGAGAAACTGAAACTCCTAAGACCACAAGAAGAAAGCCACAAGAGAGAACCACAGAATCACTAAACCAGAAGAGAAAAAAATGCGGCGGCAGCCGCCACCAGCGGCAAGCAACGGCTTGATCCGGCCATGGAAACCCTAAAACCTCCGTTGGCGAAGCTTCCGGCCGGCGAGTTGGTGCTTAACACGACGACCATCCAGTCGTCTTCGGAGCCCAGACCAGCGCCTGTGTACTTGGAGTCGTTCAGGTACTTGGCGTAGTTGGTGCGCGTGTAGTTGGTAAGAACAAGGGTAGGAACCCGGTCGTGCACGCAGACGGGAAGGATCGCACCGTCGCGTGTGCTGTTGACGTCGATCTTGCACTTGGAGAGGAGTTTCGGGTAGTTGGAGAGCGAGCCTGGGGATGTCATTGCCGTGCTGGTGCCGGGGCAAGGCTGGTCTTCAAGCTGTTCGGCGACTTGGTCGGCCAGGCAGCCCGCGTTGTCGTTCTTAGCCAGCGGCGGAAGGTTCAGTGATGATCGGTAGCTGTTAATGGCTTGGAGAAGATTATCTTTTTCATCTGCAGATTGTTCAACAAGGGGTTGTTACGAAAAAAGCCAATACACGAGTGAAATGGTACAAACAGGAGCAAGGTTTTCCGGAGATGCCCTGACTGGATAAGAGGAAAATTGCTGAGAAAATGCCCAAATGATGATATCACCAATTGTTTTGTTCAAGTTCTCTGTTCTTATTGTTTCTAATTAATTCAGACAGGAAGTGCAAAGAAGCACAGTCAACTTCCACTACCCATTTCATTAAACAGAATGTCTTAATCTTACATGCAGCTTCTTCACAACATCTGTGTCCTAGCAACTTTTTCTGGATTTTCAAGTTATTGTCACTTTCTCACATGCCAAACAAGAAAGTAGGAACCCCTTTGACTGAGGAAGAAAAGACTGTTTCCCCAATAAACAAGAGAGAGAGAGAGAGAGAGAGAGAGAGAGAAAGTACCTTTAGAGTGAACTGTCTGAGAGAGAAAGAAAATGGCAGGAACCAGAACAGAGAAGAAGAGGCCAAGTTTGGGAAGAGAGGCCATAGTTTTTCTCAAACACACAAGAAATTAAACCAAGCAGACAGAAATGCTTCCCTGCAGCAAGAAGAGACCAAAGATTATTAATAAACGAAGAGGAGGCAATAACTGAAAGAGATGGGTTTCTTATAACTTCTCCCTGACTTATCCTATAATATCTGAATCGGATTCTAAGATTTTCTTTTTCATTTTCTCGGATTCTGCCTTGAAAGCCAAGGTGATTACAGGTGCCAATCTTGCTCGATAAAGAAGTTGAAGGGACACGCATCGACTTGCTTCGTGACCCACGTTGCACACATGCAGAGCCCTTTAAAACTCCCCGTTTCGTGCTTATCTTCTTCGCCACAGAGAATTCTTACTTGATATATATAATACGAAATACTAATTAAACTACATGCTTTTACGAATCTGAAGTCAACTAGATCATCGGTTTCTTTGGAATCCATCCCGTGAACGCGGTTGACATGACACGTGGAGACTCTGATGGCCACCTGTCACCACGTGTTTATCCTCTCTGATCTGAACCGTATAACTTCTGAAGTGAACGCCTGTGTGTGCTATATATATGATTCGTCGCTTAGTTTCTTGTTCCAGAGCCTTAACAGGATTTCGCGGTTTCCAAACAAAACCCATCTGAGAAGTCACTGGAAAATTGATTTTCCTGCCATAGATAGATCCTTTCTTTGGGAGTGTTGTGTTAGATCAGTGAAAGTAAGAATGGCTTCTGGTTTTCCTCCTCAAAGACAGGAGAGGCAGCCTGGACAAGAGCATGCCATGGATCCGCAGCCTCAGTTCACGTGCCCCGACTACAAACCATCCAACAAGCTCCTTGTAGGTTTCTCTTTCTCTACACATTCATGCATACATTCATATATATGCGATCATATTAATCTGCTGCATATGGATCATAAGGGATTCATTTGGAAGCAATGGATCCAAGATATGGCTTAATAAGCTGAATCTTGATGGATCACAGATGTGATCATATTCGGAAACTTGTGCAGGGAAAAGTGGCGCTGGTGACGGGTGGGGACTCAGGGATCGGGCGAGCTGTGTGCCACTGCTTTGCTTTAGAGGGAGCAACTGTGGCCTTCACTTACGTGAGGCCTCAGGAAGACAAGGACGCACAGGAAACTCTGCAAATGATAAGGAAGGTGAAGAATCCTGAAGCCAGGGATCCCATTGCAGTGGCTGCAGATTTGGGGTTTGATGAGAACTGCAAAAGGGTTGTGGATGAAGTAGTGAGTGCCTTTGGCTGCGTTGATATTCTGATCAACAATGCCGCCGAGCAGTACGAGTGCAGCTCGGTTGAGGAGATTGATGAAGAAAGGCTTGAAAGAGTGTTCAGAACTAATATCTTCTCTTACTTCTTCATGACCAGGTACCTAAAATCAAATCCAATCCTCCCGTGTTAATTTCATCATTCTAATCTTGAAAACTCAGATGATATGTAAGGACGATCGGTGTTTTCAGGCATGCACTGAAGCACATGAAGGAGGGGAGTGCCATCATCAACACTGCTTCGGTGAATGCATACAAGGGAAACGCCAAGCTGCTTGATTACACGTCAACGAAAGGCGCCATTGTTGCCTTCACCAGAGGACTGGCTCTGCAGCTTGTGAAGAGAGGCATTCGTGTTAATGGCGTTGCACCAGGACCCATCTGGACTCCATTGATTCCGGCATCCTTCACTGAAGAGGAGTGTGAGAGCTTTGGATCCCAAGTGCCCATGAAAAGAGCTGGTCAGCCTGTTGAGGTGGCACCCTCCTATGTTTTCCTGGCCTGCAGCCATTGCTCCTCTTACATGACCGGCCAGGTCCTCCATCCTAATGGTATGTCACTGATGACTACATAACTTGTGTATATCCAACAGCTCACCGTCTAACAGGTTGGCTCCATTGATGATGTCTTACTTTTGTTGGTTGATGTTGCAGGTGGTACAGTAGTGAATGCTTGAAGGGGACATGTGCTTATCTGGTTTCTGGTGTTTTCGTAATCTGACATATAGCCTCCGTGTTTTGTCATGTCAGTAGTGGTTCTTGATGGTTCCAAGGGAGCTTGTCTTACATTTTTGTGCACTTAACAAGACACGAACCTGTTGGAGGGTTTTGTAGTTAAAATGGTGATGTTTCTAGTTTCTTAAATGGCTGTTTTTCTCCATATATGGTGATCTTCAATGTCTTAAATCACTTGAATATCTTCTGTCAAAAGTAATGTCTAAGCTTTGGCCCAAAAATATTTGTCAGAGCCTTAATGGTGGTTGAATGATGCTTTCTGGAAAGCTGAAAACTGTGAAACAGAGGAAATAAGAAAACCTGAAACATGAAATTTGAACCTGTTGCTGCAGATTTAGATCTAAAATGAAAATGATTCTGGAATGTCTGAACAGACACCGAACCGTTCTTGCTGATTAAGCAACATATGCTGTATTCTGAATCCATCTGAAAAAGATTCTGGATTGGCCTGAAGGGAAACCCAATATACGTCTGTAGAGAGGTGCTATAACCATCTGAACTAAGTTGCAGAGCTTCAGTTGTAATATAAAAATTAGGAAAAGATTGAGAAAAATACAATTCACATGGACACCTATGCACAGATTAAACAGAACAAGAAAGCAAATGGTTTCACTGCCTATTTCTCCATCTGCAGCTTGAATTTGAAAGCAAGGGCTTCAGGTTTATGTCACCTGCATATGTTTCTGGGACTTCTTGTAGCTGTTCTTTTTTTTCTGGGTATTGGAGATATCAGGGGTAGGTGACTGAATAACAATGGTGGGCAATGGAGTCAGCCTGCAGCACTAAAACCAAAATCCCAGGCTTCTCTGAAGCAGCAGCATAAGAATGGCATTGTTTCACTTGATCTATCCACACGATATGCAGCCGTTCTTAGCTTTATTTCAATCTAATTATCATGATTCCAAGCGAGAGAGTGCAGTGATATCTTTTAATGCCAGAATCGCTTCCAAGTTAAACTAAACCAAAATTAAGCAATCGGAAGGCATCTGATATGCAGCATTTGCGCTCCTGATTTAGCCAGCTCCAAGAAAGACAGAAGGCCAATTATGTATAAACAGGGTTCTCTCCTGTCACTTATATTCTGAGAATCTTTGTTCTGAAACATCCTGAAAAAGCTATTGTGTAGGTAACAAAACCAATCTTTACATTGTAATTAAATATTAGTCACATAGTCCAAACACCCAAATGATCATCTTGTTCCACCTATTGATACAATTGGTTTTCAGTGCATGAATCCATGGTGAGCAAAAGCTCTCAACACCCCATCTGTACCTTAAAAGTAGAGTGAATATTCATGCTGAAGAGACACTTATCAGTAGCTACCAATCCCAAGTGGCGCACATGCAAGACCATCAAGTCTCTCCATATCTCCTGTTGTATACTTTGTATACAAGCAATTTCTCGAATAATACACAACATAACATAGATTTGTCTGTACACAGGATCTGTCGAGCTGCATGGTGTTGACAGGCCACGCTCTCTCCTTCACTGCCACCAGTCACCACGTATTCACATTCAAGTCTAGCTTGTAACATCTAAGGCTACATCTCCAGAGCTAGAGAGACTGCAAGGCCTGTGTAAACTGTATATATAAATATGTTATCTCACTTAGTTTGCTCTGCAAGGGCCTTGACAAGTGTTCCAGTTTCATTTTCTGGATTTCTAAAGAAACCAACCTGAGAATTAGTTTCCGACCACAGAGAGATCTGTCTTTGGGCGTAGAACAGTGTTTGTAAGGATGGCCTCTGGTTTTCCTCCTCAGAAACAGGAGTTGCAGCCTGGAAAAGAGCATGTCATGGAACCCCAGCCTCAGTTCACCAGGCCTGAGTACAAGCCCTCCAACAAACTCCACGTCTCTCTCTCTTTCTCTCTCTCTATGACAGAACTCTCTCTTTCTCTCTCTCTATGACAGAACTACACATAGCTTAGTTCTGCAAGTCTGTTTTTTGTCTTGCATGAGTGCAACTGACCATTGAAGCTCTTATGCAGGGGAAGGTGACGCTAGTAACAGGGGGTGACTCGGGGATCGGACGAGCAGTGGCACACTGCTTTGCCTTAGAGGGTGGAACAGTAGCCTTCACGTACGTGAGAGCTCATGAGGACAAGGACGCACTGGACACTCTCGACATCCTAAGGAAGGCGAAGACGGAAGAAGCCAAGGACCCCATCGCAATAGCTGCAGACTTGGGGTTTGATGACAACTGCAAAAGGGTCGTCGACGAAGTGGTGAATGCCTATGGCCGCATCGACATTCTAGTCAACAACGCCGCTGAGCAGCACGAAAGCGAGGCCATTGAACAGATCGATGAAGCAAGGCTCGAGAGGGTGTTCAGGACCAATATCTTCTCTCATTTCTTCATGACAAGGTATATACAGAATCAAATGCTCTGTTAATTCTGAATCCTTTAAATGAATTACAATGGGGACAGTGATCCTTGATGGTGGTAGGCATGCCGTGAAGCACATGAAGGAGGGGAGCGCCATCATCAACAGTACTTCAGTGACTGCATACAAGGGAAGCCCCAAGCTCCTTGATTACACAGCAACCAAAGGGGCGATTGTGGCCTTTACTCGAGCACTTGCTTTGCAACTGGTGAAGAGAGGCATCCGGGTGAATGGTGTGGCACCAGGACCTGTCTGGACACCGTTGATCGCGGCCTCATTTACTGAAGAGGAGACTAGTAGCTTTGGGTCTGAGACTCCAATGGGAAGAGCTGCTCAGCCTACTGAGATTGCCCCTTGTTATGTCTTCCTCTCCTGCAACCACTGCTCCTCTTACATGACTGGCCAGATCCTCCATCCTAATGGAGGCGCCATAGTGAATGGTTGATCGAATCCATACAAGGAACTTGTTGCTTTTGTGGGTCTTGCTGTTTGTCTTGTTGGTGTATGTTTCATGCTAAGTATGTCTCTGTAAGAGGGGATGACCTGAAGACATGACGGTACTGGTCTGAAGTTGGCAACTTTAGAAGAGAAGCTATAATGTTGGGTGTGGAAAGCTCTCTTTGTGCATAACAAAGTTGTAAGCAGAAATAAGATCAATGATGCTTTGGCTCCTCTGGTTGGGGCATCATTGCTGGTCTAAAGTGGGATGTCTATATCTGTTTTGCTTTTGAAATGGCACAATTCCAATCTAAGTTCACCAGTAAACCATTACAACCTCCTGGATTCAGATGATTAAACTGTTTCTGGGAGGAGATAACGCACAATCAGGAGCTTTTGTCCTGATGAAGAAACCAACAGAACCAAGCATGTGAGATTATCTTAGGATGATTCATAAGAAGTTGAACTAGATGGTAAAACTTTTCTTGGGAGCAGATAAAAGCAGGATCAGGAGCAATCCTCTTGAGGAAACTAATAGAATATTGTAAGAAGTTAAAAAAGATACTGTTCTTGGGAGGAGATAAAAGCAACAATCAGAAGCTCTATCTTGTTGAGGAAACTAATAGAACTAAGCATTTGAGATACCTTAGAAGATGAGAAAGAACCGGAGTAGAAAGGCAAAAGTCTATGAATGGATGTTTAGCTAATGACCCCTGATGAAAAAACATACAAAAAAGAAGCAAGGACTTGGGCAAGCATAGGGTTCTTGAAACCTAAATGGGTGGAAGAGATTGACCCAAGTATTATTAGAAGAAAAAGGGCTTGCAGAACTATCAGGGCCATGCTGTTGTCAGCTTTTCCCAGCTTCTCAAAGAAATGGAACACCATTTGAGTTTATTGGGACCAAAAAGTTGCAGACTTGCAAGTGTGTCCAGACTCAAGAGAGCCAGCAAAGCAGGGCATGTCAAAGTTCCCCAGATATTTTAGCACAAGAAACCATAACTAGTTGGAATCCAAAAGCCACCTAGTCACTCTTATACTATTTTCTCAGAGTTTCACCACAAAGAAACCACAGGAAGTAAGAAGCCAAGTGCAACCCTCTTGAAGAGAAGTCTTTGAAATATTCTACCACACGATGTCTCAAGTTAAAATGGATGAATGGGTGAATCTGAAACCGTTCAACTACGAGACTGACACATTCATCAAAAGGACAGAAACCACACAAAAGAACCAGATGTTATGGGTATCTCCCAAGTTTATGAAGCCAACCAATGAACAGCTATCATGTGTTATCAGCTACTGCATTCTCTCTCAGCCATTGCCATTAATGTGCATAAAGCACATGTATCAATGCATGTTTTGTAAGATATGAGTTTTGTTGGCTTGAATTTGGCCACATATATCTAATGTCAAACAATAACCATTATATAAAAATGGCAGTGGGAAATACATTAAACCTGTGGAAAGATCACTTGGCATCAATCAAGAATTCCTCATTAAATGGCGAAGTAGAATACATTTACACCAGTGAAAATCTCACTTGGCATCAATCAGGAGCTCATTATTCATGCAGATCTTCACGAACTACAATTCCTGTGTGACTTGTGACTTATAAGAAAGAAAAATTTGACACAAACCCAGATTGTTACCCAAAGAAGACGACAAAATACAGTAATTAATGTACAGGCAGCACAGATGGAAAGAAACAGCTACAACATTAGACAATACAATTTTTAATAAAAAACAAACTGGTTTGCTGTAACCTCTTGCTCATCTAGAATCAGGAGGACCCATCAAAGCAAACCTGAACACCGTTGCCACCAATTCCTGCAGTCAAACATTGGAATCCACAGGACTCCAATTCTGCAGTTACCTTGTCAATCACAGTTCCTGATAGCACTGATTCATGTAGTCAAGGGATAAACGAAGATAAATGGATCTGAAGAATATAAGCATCATAACCCGCAAGAATACATTGACAACCTTTCACTGTTAGTTATTATTGTTACTGTTATCAGATAGTAGACAAGATTAAGCTTCTAGCAATAGGTTCCAAATCATGCTAACACAGTTCTGGTGTTTATTGTTTCAAACCCAAGCATGATCACTATAAATTAGTTTAATTTCTGTTGTCAAGAAACCTTGTCTTCTTAGTCTCCCTATTGATTTCAGCTATACACATAATGCAATACAGAAAAGCTCTCATATTCTACCTCTCCATGCATAAAACTTGATACAGGAATCCCTATGCATTACAAACTTTTATCTTTCCTACACTTCAAGCTGTTTGACAGCACGCCCATGCAGACGCACTGACTTTCTAAATTTTATGCTCCACATAAATGCAAATTCACATGCTTCAGGATCACCTTTATTATTTCTTTCTGGGGTAAAACTGGCAATAATTGTCTCCCAAATAAACTTTTATGTGCTTTTCAAAAGCATACCATTGAAATTCTTCAAAAGTCCCAAAAATGAAAATTTGGAGTTTGATGTAAAAATACTGATGATAGCTGTGGTGAAAAGTATGTTCCAAGAAGTTGAAAGCTATGCAACAGAAGAATCAAGGAGAAGACAAATTTACAGTCCAGCAAGATCAAATTAATCATCTGTTGCCACAGAAGTCAGTAGAAAGAAATACTAGTCTGAGACTCTTACCACAAGATGTCTTCTGACGCACTTAAGCATCACCGTTATTAAGTTCACAACAGTATTCTACCAAGTCTACCTGATGAAGCAACACCTGCTACTCTAACTGTGAAAATCATAGCAAAAGACAAGCTAGGAGAGTTACACAAACAGGCAGAGAGGTTTCTAGATAAAAATTTTATAGATACATTCAGAAACAACCAACATTATCTAAGAATACTGCCAAGGCAGTCATCACATAACACCAGATATAAACAGTCAGGGAAAAAAAAAAAAAACGGAAACAAACAAATCCAAAGGTGTAAAACAGAATAAGAAAGAGGATACAGGTTGGCAACAGTGTCAGCACACAGCCCCCACCTCCAGCACCCGTCAACTTGGAAGCTAACTTGTACTTCAATGTTGTCCGAAGAACAGTTTCTATGGAAGCATGGCTGACCCCCATACATTGGAGCAAACCTTGATTCATTTCTATCAGTTCTTCTAGCCTCTCTTCCTTCTCAGTTATAGAAAGGGTATCAGGTGCAGGTGACTGGATAATAGAAGACAGTTCCTTGCTAATGGAGTCAACAGCATTAAACACAGAACTCATGGCATCAGGGTGCCTCAAGGTCCTCTCTGAAACACCAGCAACTAATGCCTTTGTATTCCTCCCGACTTTGGTGTTCGTAATTAGCATTTTCAGTGGCATACTAGACTTGATACGCGTTAGACTACCTGATATGAACTTGATCATGTTGCCTGATTGCATGAGAAAATTAGTTACACAACCTTCAAAAAGAGTAATCTATTGCCTTTACAAGATATAGAAGAAATCAAGTCAATAGAAATATTTGTTTTCTAGTCTAAAAATAATGTTAAAATAGCTGTAGGAGTAAGTGGCAAAGCTCACATGGAAAAGGTTCAATGTAACGAATCAAAGGAGACAAAAATACCACATGAACTTATACACTCTGACAGATCTGGGACAACCATATGTGCAATCTAAAAATTAAGTTTCTCTCTATCATGTTCATATTCTCTCAAGTAAACTATGATAAATTCAATTTAAATTATTTTGGCAACCAGATATTATTACTTCATCCACATTAATATGTTGAATTACTAATGGAAATTGGAAGTTTTTATTCCACAATTCTGTAATAAATCTCACTAGAGCATCCATTACATTCACTTTTACATAATTCCTTTCATGATATATTTGTAATGTTACCACTAGCTTTAGGATTATCTCATATCTTTCAAATTCTACTCCACGGGAAACTTTGAAGGCCATAGAAACGTAACATGTAGCACCAAGGGATGCCTCCCATATACATGTGTAAATTAGATATCTAGACATCGGGATTTCTATAAACTATATATAATTGCTTAATTGAAAGAAGTAGAGCTCTCATAAACAGAGAGGTTATTAGAATAAGATGCATTTATTTCATGCAGGTCATGGTAGTTGCATACCATATGTGCTGACTGTGTTGTCAAGTCCAGATGGCTTTCCATGAATTATCTTTTCACCTTCAAAAGCCCATTTGTTCAATAATTCGAGATCTGTATCATCAAAAGTCAACCACCCTTGTTGAATCATGTCCACATTAACGGAACCTGACAAAGCGAGCAGAGCAGCAGAGAGTGCAACACAAAAGGCAGCAGATGAACCAAGGCCTGCACCAAGCGGAAGTTCAGAAGTAACAACCACTGTAGCAGGTCTATATCTGAAAAATGAAGGTGATTGAATCAGAAATCAAGATAGAAAGACGAAATTTTCTAAAGATATCAACCAACATATGATGCATACCCGATAATAGAGGTGTATAACCAAAGAAAAGCCAGCACTCCAGAAGCAAGTCCAATTTTTGCCTCTGGAAATTGTTTCTCATCAACCAGACTTGCAAGAGACTTATGGGCTTCCATAGAGCACGACATGGGTGTCAATGCAGAAGGACGACTTGAGTCCGACAGCGCTTCTTTGATTCTTTGAATGGGCCATGCAAATTCTAATGCTATATCCTTGAGGTGGAGGTTTAGTATGTCATCATTCTCTGTTGGAAACAAACCAAAAAGAATAAATGTCTAATGGGAATCTAGTCAAGAGAGATCCACCATTAATTCAGCCACTTAATACATAAATAAAGGAATGAATAAAAATATATATAAGTTTCCATAACAGTCTAACCAATCCAATCTCGCTTTTACTTCTCAAAACTTTCATTACTATAACCAGATAACAGAAAAGGGAATTCCAAACCATCTATTTTTAATCTTTTTCTTTCTAAGGGATGGGAGATAAAGTAAGTTATGCAAATAGATTGATGCTTCTGATGCGCAAAAACTTACTTTATCATACTTTGATCATGAAACATCATATTGTCTATCACTATGATAATATAGGAAATCTTAAAGGTACTTGAAAGAGTCACCAAATTTTCAGCTGTAATTAAAAAATTTTACTGATTCATACTTCATCACAATTGAACTGAGAACCTTACAGATTAGACAAGTTGTTGTCCAATCACTAAGGGACTGCTTTTGGAACGATAAGCATACAGTATAAGAAACCAGGTCACCTTTAACCCTAGACAAGAGGAGCTTAGGTTTACATATTATATATGTATTGCACGTCAACTTCTTAATTCATACTCAGAACATAACAAGCATTGGTTAATTAAGTCCGGTTTGTACGACTGACCGTGTCCTGTTCCTAAATTATAGTTCTATATGCAAAAGTTAGCGTTTCCCTTTTTTCATACATGAGATATCAAAAAGATTCAATACGGTGAAAGTAATAGTTCGTTCAAAGTCTTGTGCAGTGGAAGTGGGGTGGAGGAAGCAAGGTTCCTTTTATGTCCATATGTTGAATAAACAAAATGTTGCAATTAATAGGATCATCAATACAAACTAGCAATTTGGTAGTCGAAACTCAGAAGTCCTTAACCTGTTCTATTCTCATTATTTATGAAACTTGGCCATGTAATTATCACATGGGAGAATAAGGATCTAGGACGCACTTGGATTGGATTGGAACTGAAAGACTGGATGCTCCAGACCTTGTTGTTGATTAAAACATGGGAGAATAATTTAATCAGCCTCAGTATGAGGAATAGGACAATAGAGAAGCTGGTTCGAGAATGTGAAAAATTATCATATGCTCCTTGATAACACAGAACCACTTGCATGAGAACCTTATACCATAACAAAATATAATAATGGAAGCAGGAAAGAAATAAATTATCGTGCAACAGATAGTGAAAGGGCTCAACTTGACACGTATTCAGACACTTGAGCAAAATAACAATAAAAACTGGTAGAGGAGTATTCCCAAACTGATTCATGTAATTATGGCTGATTGATGACTGCGTAAGATCTCCCTGGCCAGTCATCACTGATACAAAATTTTAAGAGGGTATCTTCTTAACATCATTACAAACACATCCACAGCAATCTGACACAAAAATCCCCATTCCTGCACATTTAGCTCATCACAAATACACAATCAAACCAAATTAACAAAACTCGGAACTAAGAAAAAAGGAGATACCAAAAGAGAACTTTGGTTTCTTCAGATCATCATTTAAAGCAAACTGAAATCGCCCCTAGCTCAAAAATTCACTTGAACAAATGCAGCTCCCCGAATAACCATTCAAAGAAAAGAAGAAGACCAATGATCAAAACATTTGAAGCAGCATCTAGCGAAATACAACATATATCCACCTCATCCCAGAAGGTTATCTCTCAATCAACATGTCACAAAATCCAAAACCAAAAAGGTCAAGTAAACTTCACCACGGCACACTCAAACATCAACAAAAAGTCAACAAGAAGAGCATCAGAGCAAAATTTCGCAAAACAAGATTCAAATGCAAAAACAACATATACGTATCCAAAACAAGAGCTTATCTGTTTCACAAACGTATGTACCTGGATGAGAAGGAAAGCGAACAGAGACATAGGTGTAGAGATTAATCGAGGCAGCAACTGCGGTGGATCCATGAACCACCGCGTGCTCCCCGGCGAGTATGACTTTCCCTGGAGCTCTTGCTTTCACTGACATTTCCTTTCAAATCCTGTTCTGATTTGGACGAGAGTGATGCAAGCCGCTTGTGGTTTGGTCCTCTCCACGGAAATTCAGAGGCAGATGCCAGTCTCGTGTAGAATCAGAACATGCTGATCTTTGGGAGGCAACTGGACCATGGCGGACAAAGAACAACAGACAAAAAAAGTCTTCCTTTGTTACACCATGGATTACATGACACAAGCCCACGCCCATTGAGCGGCGCGTGAATGTAAAGCCTGAATATTTGGCTAAAATACATAAATCAAATTATGAAAACTTAGAATTTTATTGGTCCAAATATAAATTATTTTTGATTTAACATGATCTTCATTAGAAACAATAGATATCCAAAATAAGTGTGAAACACTAATTTTAAATTTGAGAAAATAAAAATGTTTTCCCACTGTTTATATTAATATCAAATATCAATGTAGAGTATATTTATTAAATATTTTATTATGAATCTAATTTATATTAAAAATATGATAAACATTAAAAACTTTAAAAAATATGCACTTTATAATTTGAATAATAAAATATTGATTGATTCATAATACTTCAATTTATATTTTAATTTAAATATATATAAAAAAAATTAAAAATATTTATATAATTAAAATATCTCAAAATAAATTATATATTCAAATCAATTCGGTCCATTATTTAAATTTAAATAATTTTTAATTTATAAATTATTTGTTATAGATTATTAATGATATAAAATTAAAATATATATTTTTAATTTTTAAAAAAATTAAATTAAATTTTATTATATAAAATTTTTAATTTAAATACTCTTTAATTTTTTAAATTGTTAATAATTTAAAACGTTGACATTACAATTTAATAGTTTTATTTGAAACATTTTAAAATTTATATATATAATATGAAATATTAATTCAAATTTTTATTTAAAATTTTTAATATATTTTAAAATAATCCCATAAGCCGTTTTAATATTAAATGCAAAGATCAAATGAATTGTAAACTCTAGATGTTTTTAAATTTAACTCTACATCAATCAAGTTCATACCAAAAATAGAGTGAACTTTTTACGCATCACTCTTTAACTTTATTATATGAAAATGCATTTAATGATAATTATCTTTAATAGATTTTCAATTATTAAATATATATAGATAATTTTATCACCAAATATCTTGCAATGATCTTATTAAATTTTATTTTTTAGGTAAATATAAAATAATTTTAAATTGTACGTGTTTTTAATTTGAACTCAGAAGTATTAATTAATTTCGTTGTCTCTCCAAATATTTTAATTTATTTTGATATAAATTTTAACTTAATTTATTATAAAAAATTAGTAATTTTTTTGCTGTCAAAATATTTTATATATATTTTAAATTCAATTTAAATCTATATTTTTAAATTTGAATATTTCACTCTGATGAAGTTTTTTAATTTTTGATAATATAAAATTTTAAACAAAAATTTTTAATACTAAAAATTTGTTTGAATCTTTTGTAATTATAGTTTGGAACATTTTTTTACATGAAAATTTTAAGTCGTAGTTTATTACATAAATTTTTGATATTGAATATTTTTAATTTTAAAATTTTTTCATAAAATTTAAATTTTAAAATATATTATTAAATAAATCTGTATTAAGTTTATATTAAAAATATATAATTTAATTTTTTATATTTTTATCTCATTTTAAATCGCTAATCTCAAATATCGTATTTAAACATCATTTATTTTCTCATCTAAAAATAGTGAGACAATAATCATTAATTTTATTTAAATTCAATTATGTCCAATAAAAGAATATTTGATTGGGTGGTGTATTACACGTGCCTGAAGCAGTGCGTGATTCTTGAAAACAGAATTCCCTCTCATACGTGGGCCTTATTCTGCAGTTTCAATATGGCCATAAGACATTGTAGTCTACTGCGCACCAACCTGACCCGCCCAAGGCCAGCAAGCCAAATTTTTTTTGGTGATCATATTATTTTATTTTTATTAATTTTAAATAAAAATAAATAAAATAAATATACATTTACAATTTAAAATTTTATTTTTAATTAAATTTTAATTTTTAAAACATGTTTAAATAAATTTTAATTTATTAATTTTATCTGAATTAGATTTTCATTCAAAAAAATTATACAAATTTAATAATTTTTTTTATTAAAATAACTAAAAACTACTCAAATAGATTTTACTTATTCTTAAATTTTTTAAAAAAAATTTGCAAATTTTACTAATTAACTATTTTTTATAAAATTTTTAAAATTTTGATAATATATTTTTTTTAAAAAATATTTTCAGTATTTAAAAAATTTTAAAATTTTTTATGATGATAATATGAATATATTTTTTATATGTGAAAAATTATAAGTTAAAATTTTATAAAAAATATCTCCAATATATATATATTTAATATTAAAAATTTTTAAATAAAATTTAATTTAAATAAAATTAAAATATTAAAATTTATTTGAACACGTTTTTAAAATAAATATTTGATTAAAGAGAGAATAAAACTTAAAGTTTAAAATGATATTCACTCAAATAAATATTAAAAAACTTTAAATTATTTTTTAAAACATTATATCATAATATTTATAAAATTGATTGTATATTTAATTTTAATTTAATTCAATTAAATATTAACCTAAATAATTATAAAATATTAAAAATATTTTTATTATTAAAATACTTAAAAAATAACTCAAAATTCATCATTAATTTTGAAGTAATTATACCTATTTTTAATAAATTTTAAACTTTATTAACATAAATTTTTTAAAAAATATTTTAAATACACAATTTTTAATTTTTTTGTCACCATAATTTAAATAGTTTTAATATATGTGCAAAAATTTAAAATTAAATTTATTATATATTTTTAATTTAAATATTTTCAAATTTTTAATAAAATTTAAATTAAACCGAAAGAAAAGATAAAATATACAATTGATTCAATGTAAAGTAAAATACAGGTGTAATTTTATATATTTATTCTCAAAATAATAAAATAAAATATTATTTATTTATTTGTTGCATCCCTGTTTGTGAAAACTATCATTCACAAGTCTGCTGGAAATTCCATTTCAGATGCATAACTTGCTGCAGCAATTCCAATCTGTTCTTTGAGAGCTCCATAAAGAGTTTCAACAAGATCCAGCAGGAACCTGTCTGAACCATGCTTAGCCACTAATGAAACTGCAACAGGAAGGTCATCGTGCAGGCCGAGAGGTATGTTGACCTGCAGATTGACCCATAGAAGCAGATAAGAAATGGAATGGTGTTGTACAAATTCGCAAGACAGAGAAGTCAGGGAAAGAACGAACCTGACAAAATCCAGATACTCCGGCAATGGAGAGCAAGCTGAAGGCCCTGGCACGAAAGATTTCCAGCTTGGTTGCATCTGTTTGTAGCTTCGGTGGAGGTCCTGGAACAGTCGGGACAGCCAGGATGCCATTCTCCTGGAGTACAATATTTTCAGACAAGAAAAGAATTATCAACAGTTATCATGTATAAAATCCAAGTTATAAATTTTAATTGTGGAATCAAGGGCTTATGAAGCACGTAGAGAGACTGAGGCAGAGGGTACCCCAAGCAAAGCAGTGAGAGCCAGTTGAAGCTCATGCTTAATGGAGTGGCAGACATCAATGTTTTCCCCTGTTGTTCTAATAGCTTCCCATATGCGTTCTGATATTCCTGGACCTAAATCAGGTTTCACTGAACTGACCCATTCACCATGGTTACTCTTGAATTCATACCTATGCTTTCAGACAGCAACCAAATAATCAAATCAGAGTTATCATTTGGGTTCAACTAGAAATCTCAGGAGTTGTTTTGTACCTTTGAAGCAGGCGCATGGAACTTGAAAGGGCTGCCAGGGATGGTATGTTATACTCTTGACCTTTGATCTCTTTATTCATGAAGTGCTTCAGACTCGGAACTTTTTCTGCAACATAGTCCCCAAGTATGACATGCTTTACGATATGACCTATACGACAGTCAGCAACAGAATGATGTAAATGCAGAAGCACGTTTCAGAGAGCATTTCTTAGTAGCCAAGTTTCATCCTGTTATTGCGTCCTGGAAGGAAGATTAATGGACAACAGAGGAATCTGAATGTGAAATTACTCACCCCCGTATAATTTCTCCACTGATTTAATAAGAACTTGAGTCGTTAGATCACTAGGGATGGTTGAGAGCTGGAAACAGTCCTCAGGAATGATTATCTGACTAGGAGTGGAAGAATTCTTTTCAGGCAACTGCAGTAGAACACGTCCAATCTCATTCAAAAGCCCAGGATCCCTGGCAAACCATCCTGGATGAGGTGCAGTCAGAAAAGTGAACTGTAAACTTAAGAATTCTGGCATATCATTAAGTTTTCTATTCATCCAGGAGCTAATTTTTCTTCTAACATTCATGAAATTCAAATATTTTAATAATGTCATAGTCTTGATGGTTCCTTACCCACGGTATCGAAACTCTGTGCCATAGGAATAACTCCAGCATTTGACACAGCCCCATGTGAAGCCCGAAAACCAAATATACCACAGTATGATGCAGGGACTCTTACACTTCCTCCAGTGTCAGTTCCTGTAGTGATAGACAACATTTGACCTCGATAATCAAAGAAAACCCAAGAAATGGCAAGAAATTATTCGAGAAGGAACTCACCGAGGGAGAAATCTACGAGCTTTGCACCTACTGCAACAGCAGATCCGCTAGAAGATCCACCAGGTACCCTATCAGGTGCACAAGGGTTTGTGGGTGTTCCGTAATGTATATTTTCTCCATTTATACTGCGAAACATGTATTGTTAAGTTCTCGAGTTATACAGATTCAAAAAGAACAGTGTGATCATTTTAACTATATCACGAGCCTCAGAATCATCTGAAGAATCAAAACGGCAGCTTAGAATTTAAATAAGTGATACAGTCTTCCTTTTCAGGCATCCTGGATCCACATACCTATTGTTCAGAAGGCTTGACCAGAGATAAATGGAGAGCTGATGCAAATTATTAAACTCCTTTCAGCGAAAAGACATAGATGATGGATAGCAGAAACAAGTCATCATTCGGCTGCCATACCCAAATTGGTGGCATTATCATTTCATCCATTGATCACTGAAAGCTACAATGTGACTGACTTTATCAAACAATCACCTATATATACACCAGCTAAACCCCCATGATCTCCTAGGAAGTTCTTTATTCTATAAGAATTACGCATACAGTTCACTCCAAGCAGATGGTATAATGTTTCTGAATCATTTTGCCCAATCCAGTAGAATAACATAAATTGAAACTTTGCAAGAAATAATATGAGTATTGTATTAAATACTGTAAGTTCTTATATGGGAAATTGATGGAAATGCTAACCTGTATGCCATTTCATCCATCACGGTTTTACCAACAAATGTGGCACCTGCCTTTAAGAGAGCCAAAACAGCAGGAGCAGTTGATGTAGCAGCTGGATGAGTCCTTGTCCAATCAGGGTTTCCAAACCCAGTCACATATCCATCCACATCAAAACTGTCTCCAAATTTCCAGTAAGAAATATCAAGAACAAACTTGTTCTCAATGGAAAAAAACAACAAAAGAGAAAAACCAAGAACTGAACTTAAATGTAATTTATCCAAACAAACACAAAATCAGAGGGTCCTTGGGAGGATATAGATGGAACCTAACAGTTGAAAATTGAATTTGTGCTGGAGTTTTAGTCTGTCAACATAACAAACAATGATATACATACACTTCCAGAAGAATGCCAATGGAACCAAGGGCTGAAACTGGTGTATAAATCAACATATTCACACAGACAGGCACAAACATGCAAGCCCACAATTGAAGTAGGGGCCAGGAAAGCGAGCAGACACATATGAAGCTATGTTTCAAGAATATAGACAAAACCCAATAGCTGAAAGTGGCAAATGAAGTAAAAAATAGTTGATGAGGCATCATATTTTGGATTATCATCTACCCATTGTAAGAAAGAGAGTATATCAGGAAAAGAAACAAACAACTGGTAAGCAGTATATTAATATGAATTTCTTTCAAGAAAAAACAGCATTATTAGCTGAAGAAAAAGGGGAAGATGAAGTCGAGACTGTACATGTCCTTGACAGCAAAAGTGAGTCCACTTAACGGAAGTCGACCAGGTGAAGAGCTCGAATCCATGGTGAATTTCTCCATGAAAGCTCCAAAATCTGGGTCTGTTGCCATTCTACAACTGTTTCTGGGTGTCCCAACGAGAAGCTGTTCTGAGTTTTCAAACAGAGTAGTGATTCTGCCAAGATTGCCTTTTTTACCAGTTGAAAGGGTTCAACAGTGTTGCTTTGACTTTCTTGCTCGTACCACTTTGATCAAGCTGCTTCCACGGCTAGTTAACAATGATGAAGCTGATAATTTGACGACGGATAGATGAATCCTCCGACTGTCGCAGAAAGCATGAAGTATAAGGACCTAGTTATCCTTTGATTTGTCAGGAGCTGAGAGGGAGAGGATAATCTATAGGGGCAAAAACGGGAATAAAACTGAGGTTATGAAGGAACCAGCCAACCAGAGCCACACAACACAGAGAGGGCATGGGTTCACGCTGGTGAAGTTACAAATTTGAGACAGCATCCCTTGCAAGAAAATCCTTATAATCTACCAGAATATGGTAATCATGGGAAGCAACTTCAGTCCATGCATCATTACTGAATGTTCTATATCCAATAAACTCACAAAATTGCTCTCCTTTGTCATTATCTATTAGTTAATCAAACATGAACACTCTAGCAAACTCAATAATTTCTCAGGATCTGCTGGAAACCACAGGAGTTTAAGCACAGTCATGGGTGTGTCTTGTCCCGCCTCAAGGAACAAAGCACCAAGAGAACTGGTTATGAGGTGCTAATTGATAAGAAAACAATGGAAAGACAACTTCACATTAGAAAGGAAGTTGTCAATCAGTTTCATCAGAATCCTCATCAAAGATATACAGGTGTGGCATTACAGGTGTGTACTCGTTAGATTCTCCTTCTATGGTGGTTCCTCTAGGTGTGTTCCAACCTAAGCGCTGCATGTAAACTGCATCATAAGCTTCAATGTTCAAACCAGAAGCAAGAAATAGCTCCAACTCATTCACAAAATGGTCTGTCCTTGCCATTAGGAAAGGCCTCGCTGCATCAGAGACTAAAGCCTTGAATTCTTCTTGTTTTGCTTCGGGTGTTTTCATTTGATGTTTGTGTTCCTTCCTAGAAAAGAAAACGCAAATTCAACATGAATCCACGAACATCTAAAAGTACCCAAGAGATCAGAGCATGTGTTGAGTTGAGAACTCATAGCACTAGGAACCTAACATGCAATGGTAATTAGTATTACTTTTTCTGGAATGAGTCAACCACACCAAGTATGTGATGTGTGATGATATCAACATCTTCTTCCTACACAATGAAGTAGAAGCAAGAAAGTCAATCATAGCAGTGAACCAGATAGAAAATACAGTAGTAAAGTATGACTTGAGTAGCAGTGTCAATAATTCTATAGAGTACATGTCACACCCTAAAGTTTAATGAGGCAACTTTTTGTGCAAAGTACCCAGGAAATATAGGAGTTACCATGAAGGAAATTTTGGTTGATAACAACCCACGCCCTATAAGAGCTTGTTTGATACAAATGCAAGGAGGTATTTAACTAGCCACTCAAGATTAATGCCATGAAGATGCAGGGAAAAAAATTCGACCTTGGGTTGCAAGATGCCATTATCATTTATAAGAGTGATTTTGCCAGTAAGAGCAAGGCTTTTTGGGTTTGCCTTGCTGAAGAAAGCTTCAAAAATACCAAGGTACAAATCCAGTCAAAATAGAAGTTTCCTGTACTGTATCACACCATCCACAGAAACAGAACCACAGGAGAACTTCGAGCCAGCACTAGAAGCCATTTTATAAAACCAGAAGAGTGATTTTCATAAGGGCTAGAACTGATTATTTATTGAATAACACAAGAATTCCAACGGGTGGCATTTGTTTCATTTCATATCATGGATCATGTCAAAGGTCAATATGGAAGATGATGACATCAATGTCAATTGCCGCAATTAAATGCAATTAAGGGGGAGAAACCAAGTAAAACAGACCTGAGTTAGAGCTTGAATTTCCCTTTTCAACCAATTTAGAAGCCATTGATTCGACTGAAGATACTTATGGGATTTCCAATACCGTGATACGTCAAATATGTCATTAAGGATACCTGATCAAACACATAAGTTTCTGAGTACCATTTAAATAGTGAAGTTGTTTCAAGAAATAAAAAAGTGCAGCACGGAGAACAATGAAGCATTTAAATGAAATAAGAGTAATACCTGGTTCTGTGTAATAGCATTGTAACCTATATTTGTGTGCTTTTGAAAGAATAGAACTGCCAGGATGATGAAGGTAATGTAAGTTAAGACATCTCTAGATATAAATGCGAGCTTGAATGTTGAAATCAACAGATGAAGATACCTAGGCCCAAAAATCTGATTGACATAATGCCGTTCAAAAGAATTTCCATCATATCCATGGATGACCGAAAAATTTTCTGTCTGCAATTCCAATACATAACACCATCAGTGATAATTCCTCAAAAGTCGAAAACCTTGTAGGGGACAAGAAATAAGCATTGCATCATAATATGGAAGATTATTAGAATGAAGCAAACCTTACACAGAGGACATTTTACAGAAGAAAGTGGCAAAGAACGTTTGCTGGCAATCACTTTAGTCCAATGTACAATGCAGTTGTAACAAAACTTATCTGCAACACAAGAATGTAATCGGAAGCCTAAATAAGAAGACCAAAAAAGACTCTGATTAATAGAACTAGACCTGGCAATGTCACTATTCTGTAAAGATGAATAAACCTTAAAATGTAAATTTCACTTAATTTTTGCTAATTTTCCGCCAACAGGTATGATTCGTTCATCTTTTATCATGTAGGAACCTTCTTTGGCTATTAGAACGGCTTTCCAAGATCATTATACCCAGTTAAGGTTATAAGTTTCTCTTCAAAAATATTTTTTTTGCGGCGTCTTTGGAATGCTAAGCAAACACATATAACAAATGAGGATGTTCTGTACTTCATTGAACTTGCAATGAGTATACTATACAGATTACTTTGAGACTTAACAAAATAACGTTTCGAAGCTTCTCTATTCACATAATTCATCATCAGTTAGCACAACTGATGAACTAATCTCATCATCAAGAAACCGTACAAGCAACACCACACCAATAGCTGATGCCAAAAGACATCTTTTACAGTTTTTGCATGAAGGGTCTGTTTGTATCACATAATTCGAAAGCACTGAAATCATCAAATCGAGCCAAAAGCATAAACTTTGTCGATGGGATGCCAATAAATTAAAAGAAACAAAAGGACTATGAAAACCCAATTATCCCTTTTCTTTTCCCATAGTTTCATTTGCAGAGAAAGATAGAGCGAGAGAGCGTACGGAAACATATGTCGAGATAGGAGCCTCGAACCATGGGGGCGAGGCATATGGGACACGGGTCTGAATCCTGTGACGAGCAGGATCCGCTCTGTTTAAGTTCTTCCTCGTTCATTTTCTGTTTCCTCTCCATCACCTCTCAGCTCCACCCTACTCAGCATACAAATGCCATGCCGTTCCCCGTTAACGCCACATGGAACTAATACGGTACCGTTTTGACCGAAGTTACAGGCAAAAGAAAAGGTGTCATCCTTCAAAATATTTGTGTGAATGTTTCGCTCTGATTCTTGCTTTTTTTACTGATTCACATAATGTGTTGTAGGTTCACAAAATGTTTCAATTCATCTTGATAGGATTTAGATGAAGCTGTTGTGCATTCATTCAGGATTCAATAGTCTCATAGTATTGTAATGGTCAAATCTTGAGAAACTTTATTGCCTGCGTAAATAAACCTGTTTATCATTTTCATTCAGTCCTCAATCCCTGCTTGTGGTCCCAAGAGCTTGTTAGGATTACAACCATGGAGATAGAACTGCTTGGCTATGAGGGGATACCATAGTTTTAAAGCTCATCACTGAGAAGGAGAAGCAAGCTGCATATCGAAGTTACAAACTAAATTCATCTGACAACACTTCTTATGGAGTCCTGGCAAGGTTCTGAAGATGAAGTTAGTAAGAACCAACAACTGCCTTCCATGGATGATGCTTAGGCTGAAAGAAGGCACAGTAAACTGTAAAGGGTACTTTATGGACCAGTGGAGACACTGCTTGAAGGGCAGGCCTGATTTTGACCTCTCAAACACTTGAGGAAAGCACAACTATAACAGATGACTTAAGCATTCAGGCAGTTTGAGTTTCACTCAATCCAGGATTGAAGTTTAAACATATTCAGAGAGCAGTTGTCTGCACAGAATTGCAACAACTCATGGTGCCAAATTTCAGAGGCAATGAAATTTTTGGTTGCAGTCTACTCATGCGCACTATAGTGAAACCTTATAGGAGAATTTCTTAAACGGAAAATGTCATCCATGATTAAAAATTATTCAACATCACCATTTCATATGGTAAGCTCCTCTTGGAGCTCTGAAAAACTCTAAATACTGTTCTATTTCAACATAATAAAAGGACAGATCTTTATTACATAGAAGAAAAAGGAAAGGAAAACTCATTGAAACATTGCTTCAAAACATTGCTGTGAATCTCTTTATTGTCAGAGGATAAGTATGTTACCATCTCTCCTTGTTGTAAATGAAGATATACTCTCTGATTCCCCTGCACTGACCTGCACATTGAGGAAAGACGGTTATGATTTGCAAGTTTACATGACAGATTGTCCCGGTTGAAACAATACCATACCATCTTTTATTTTCTTTTCTGTTTCTGTTGAAGGAGAACAAGGAACTGATGAGATTTGACAGATGCTAGATACACAAGTATTTCATAAAAGACCTAAACAATATCCATATAAAAACAGAACAAAATTTTCTCTTAAATTATTCCAGGATATATCATCACACTATTTTTCATCCCTTTAAATTTTGTTTCCTTACCTTGCAATCTCTAAGATATTGCTAGTCCATCGAAGGCACATACAGAACTGAGAAATCATATTTGTTAACACTTTTGCTACCAGACCAGCGCAAACCAATAACTACCTTCCGACGGAGATTTCTTTTCTTAATAACATGCTTAAAAGGTTCGATAGAATAAAAGAACTTCTTCCTTGCCTCCTCCATATGAGCATGAGAATATCCAATCGTTCTTATGTTGCAAGCAGAGCACTTTACTTTGTTTTTCCGCCCGATATCAGGCACTGGTTCAAACCAGAAAGATTCTTTCTTTGCTAATTTCACCCTGTATGTCTCACTGGTATCAACATCATAAATTGATATATCAATAGGACACCATGAATCCAAAAGTTTACGACTATCCTCATCGAGGTTTGCTAGAATGTGCTCTTCAAGGCCTGTTGAAGGGGAAATCTTTAGGCTATCCCATCGTAAATGATCCAGTGTGAGCTTTATCCTGAATAGCCAAGGACTGCTATTCTCCAGGACACTGCTGCAGACCTCCTTCCCCTTCATGCTACCACGAACTTCTCCAGATACTCTTTGATCCTTCGATTTCATCATATTCATGTAAATAAACAAGAAAAAGAAGAAAATGGTGGATTTTTGAAGAAATCTAGCCAAAGCTCTGCCACATATTGCATATTTTTCCCATTCATAACTCACTCCGTTTACCTCCAAGAGCTTCGTCCACGTATAATTACCATATATGAAAGTTAATTTTCTTATTCATTATGAGGTGCAGTTATGTAGCAAGACAAATGTGGCAATGCTATTTACTGTTACCTGCTAGATTCAGTCATATCCAGCGGAGAAACAAACTTGTGGTTACTTGTCACCAAAATGAATTATATCCACGGTGTCTTCACTGTGATGGGAACACGTCAAGTGAGAATAAATAATGAAGTACCGATTACAGTAAACAACAAAAATAATTTAAAGAAAATATGTATTAACATATATGTAAAATCATCTGGACAATAAGTAGGTTGCACATTTAAATACGTATCAATGCTGAAAACGTAGCAGCTTCCTTAACTGATGGTTATTCAAAAAAGGAAACTCACACTTAAATTAAAATTTCAGCAGTATTTTTTTGCCAGAATTATCACATGTTTGTGACATATTGTTGTTGTTACGTTACTGAATGCTTCATCTCTTATTTTATCATTTTTCCATCTTCTCAATGAATCCAAGCTGGATTTGAATGTTAGTTTACCAGACTTTATGTATACGATAAACATTTGTCTTCTTTGCCAGAGGAACTACCAAATTTAGCATAATAGATTTTCATCCTAGTTCTTCTAAAGCCATATTAAAGGGGCTAAAGTATTTATTAATTTTGGCATTCCGCTACTGCTGCAACCATAGTTTTCAACTACAATGAGTTGAAGGATAAGAACATAATGTTTTTGGTGATATTCATCAAGAATAAGTGAAGCATCAAAAAGAAAGACTTATTCATGTACATTACGACTTTCCAGAAAGAAAAGATCTCTTATCTATGATGCATTATTGTCGGTTAAGACACCTACAGATAGTGTTAGTATATATTAATGCAATAACTAGAAGGGTCGAGTTTGTGCAATCCTTTAGAGTAGAAAGCATAAAAAAGAAGACAAACTTTATTAGTTAAGGTCATCAACAGATTAAATTTCAAGAGAGATGCGACTGCCAGTTGAAAACCATAAAGGAAAAAAATAACATTTTTCAATGCTTCAAACTCACCAGCTTCATTTGCTATGTCATGCATCTCTTTGCTTGTCTTTGAATTTCCATTTTGCACATTTGCAATTTATTGAGTTGGACCTTCATTATCTCCACTTCTTTTTTCATTGTCTTGATCTCATTTTGGGATATTGTCCATCCCTTCTCCCAACCTTTTTTTGCTCTGATAACTGCCTGAGTCTTCGTTCTTCTGTAGTAAGATCCTGAAGTTGTGAATGACTTTGTCATATTTATTTGTTCAAGAAGGATAAATCTGGTTGTAACTTTTAAAGGCAGCCGGCCATTTTTGATTGCATGTTGGCGTGCATGCTGTGATAGTTTATGATATTCCATGGCTCTAGTCACACTTGTTCTTTCTTCTTCTGTCAAACAAGGGTGTGCCTGCACCAAGAGAAAGAGAAATGCCTCCGTCAGCAATGCAATCATGTTATTCACCTCCCTTTTGAAATTTAATGATGAACTAGAAAACTGATTGGAAAAGCAGTACCACACCTTGAGATACATGTCCATGGCTCTGTAGAGGTTATCATCACAATATCGAGCACTTTTTGGCAATGCTTCTGCAAGTGACTGGAAACTCTGAACTCTGAGGTTCTTATCCATGGCAACTCGAATTAGATACCCTTCCACCAGTCTTCCAACAACAGATAGTCTTGGTTCTAGATTTCCTAGGACAAAAGAAGCATAAGCTTTCACCACCTTGATAACGATGCCCACATCATACACGGTATCATTCTCTCCATGATCTTTAACCAAGAGATCTGAAACACAACAATGCTCCAACAGGGAAGCTATTCTTCTCTCCAGCTCATTCAATAGTTCAGAATTGATTTTAATCATCAAACTGAACTTGAGAAGATGAAGTAGAAAATTGCAGGAAACAGACTTTTCCTCTACTGGTAGTATCCTTATCAAAGTTTCAGCCGTAAATCTTTGTAACTGCTGGTTCAGATGCTTGGAGATCAGATTATCGAGTCCTAAAGTCATTCTCGAAAACCATTTTCTAGTCCAATCAGCTATACATGACCCTATTACCTCTGGCTTCATTCCTTTTCCCTTAATGGATTCAATTACTTCAATGAAATGATCTATTCGAAGGACTGAAACATCTTCAAACCACCAGTTGTCAGCCACTTGTTCAACTCTTGAGTTGTCATTTTTATCTGCAAAAAAGGTGAAGCACTGTGCATCATCATCTCCAAAAGCAAATGCTTTTGGATTTATGCAGACCTTCCAAGCAATGGCTTCTGAGCATCGCTTCAAGATATTTAACTCTTTAGCCCATGAAGATATGGATTCACAGCTTTTGAGAATGTGGAAGGCGTCTTTCCATGATGAAAATATTACAAAACTTAGAAAAGCCTCAGTTTTGGAGATGAGGTTTCCTGGTACAAGATCATCACTCATTTCCAAGAAATGTCCAGCAGAGTATAGCAGAGCAATGTTGGATGCTACTACATCTACCTTCCATCCGTAACAGAATTTCACAATTAATTCAAAAATTTCAGCTCCACCTGGAAGATTTTCTATTAAGATCCTTATGCTATTGCCTTCCTCTCCATATCCACTTGTCTGGAACATCAGTCTAGTTAAATATCCACTTTTTGAGACTATTGCAAGCTGAATACACAGAAAGACGATACCATATTAAAATTCTGTAAGAACCTGCATAATAAGTTTTGACTTTGAATATCAGACAATTATTGTGGTAATATTTCCTTAAGCATGTCAGTTCTACAATAGCTGTATGATGTCTGAGGACTTTTCTGATTCTTCCAGATGAAATTATCATGGTCTGATCCAGACACCCAAACACTACTATCTACTTCCTTTGGCAAGACAAATAGGTATTTCTATATTACCCAATCAACTCCACATAGGTTACTCAAGTTCATTCTCAACCAGGAAATAAGATACGAAGCACAAACCTTGTGTAAGTGAAAGCTTGAATCTCCAACTCGCACAATCAGATCATTCGAAACTTTCGCTTTGACAATCCTGCATGAGATCAATGTTAGTTACTGCCAAACGGTGAAGATTAGTTAAGACTATAGAGTAACATCATTGACATTAATGTATCAATATATGTCAGCAAAATGCATGATTACCAGCTCTTGTTTCTTCTTTCAAGAGCTTCTGCAACCATACTGGTTTTCGCTGGAAAGATGACACACCGGTTGGGCATGCCTCCAGATACTGAACCACAAGCAGGATTGTCTCTGCTAAGGCTTTTCCTTCCCATGGTTGCCTTCTCATGGCAAGAAGCAACAACCCTGATCTTCATTCTTCCTTCAAAGCTTGGCTGATTAACACCTGCACATAAACAATCTTATATACTGCTATGGTCATTGGTAGTGTTCAAAGCTTACTGGAAAGTGGGTATGTCATTAAGAGCTTTGTTGGCTTTCCCCATCTCCTGCACTAGCCACAAGCATGGAGGAGTTGGTGCCAACAGCATGATAAGCTTTGTTCAACATTCTCATCCACCCATGTGGAGACATTAGCACCAGCACTCCTTATCAATTTAGCCTCCATAGTATTAATACCATAGTAGTCCCCATCTGTTTCTTAATGGATAAAGTAACAGATGTTATGCTATAATTGAATAATGATGTTGAAGAAACGAGAGTTTAGTGCACTTTTATGCTGTGTCTCCAAATAAAATGTAAAAATACCTCACTCTTTGCATAACTGGTGCATAAAGTATGCGTCTTTTGAAACATCAAAGAAAAGGATAGCTTTCTGCAATCTATGATTTCTGAAAAGGACTCACAACTGTTCTTCTTCAATGGTTTTTGGCATTGTTGTGCTGTAATGCCCATCAACATAGCTGATTTAAGCATGGAACTTGCTGACTTGTGTTCTTGGCCCTAAGTTTTTCCCTGTCACAGTCTCCCATTTTGGACCTTAATGCCAGCTCAACCATGGAGCCCACTAACAAATTTTAAACATCAGCCACCAATGAGAAGACCTCCTTAGCGCTACAATCTCTTCTCAAAATTCAAAACAAGCACATCACTTTAACGGTCACTGCCTGGTCCTGTTGCTGATGCTACTTCTTTCTCTCTTGTCACTCAACAACTGAAAACAGAGTAAAATGCAAATGATGCTTCATTCTAGGTCCAGAATTGTTCTCCACCCACATGACTTTCTTCTTGTAAATCCAATTGAAACCAACACTTTATCTCCAAGGACAATGTTGGCAACAAAGTCTCCATATTTTAACTCTTCTCTTCCGCTTTTGCATCAAACCCATATCCAGAAAGTGGTTATATGTGCAAGAAAGAACAGAAGGAGACCTGCGTCTCAAAGATCAATGAGATCTATGCTCAAATGGATGTCGTTTTTCGCTTCGCATCTGAAGGTTTTACCGCAGCCACTCGATCTGGTCATTAGTGAATTTGGCGGAGGAGACGGAGGGGGAATAGGATTCTGGAGAGGTTTTGGAGGAGGTGGAGGATTTGATTGGTGGAGAAGAAAAGGGAAGAGAACGTTGGGAGTTTGGGGGTATCTAGGGGTCTGTGGTTTATGCTTTTTGTTTGGAAGAGAGTCCAATAAAGATATAAGGTGGGCAATATTGGGTTTTGCTCTAATGGGGGCTGGTCTGGTTAAAGAATGCCAAAGAGGGTTTAATTGGGTTTTGGGTTTTTGTTGTTTTGGTGCATTGGTGACTCTGGGATTGAGGAGAGAGCATCTGATGAAATGGATTGAAGAGACTAGGGTTTGGTCTTCAACAGTAGACAGGGTAAGGAGAAGCAATAGAAAAGGTAGAAGAAGACTGTAAACACAGACTGCCAGAAAAAGATGCACACATCTTTCTTTGATATGATATAAAGATGATTGTTCCTAGAAGGTCAATGTTCATAAACAAAAGCCACAATTTTTCATAGAATGATGATCTCATTGTCTCCTTTCTGTTCTTTTTCTCTTCTTTCGCTCTTTTGTTCAGTAATGCATTGCAATTTGTTTCAATTGTGGAAAACCCAGATGTCATGCAATAAGCTTCATAAATATTTTGAAACTTTGATATGGAAGCCGCACACTTTGATGCTGCTTTTAAATGAGCCTGAGGAGTCCATTGCCTGCTTGATGCTTTGAGGGCTGCTCTCCACCTTTTTGTTCTCTGACTGCTCTCTCCAGAATTTCTTTGCAAAAACCGGTCCACTTGGTGCTTTTAGAACTACATGAAGAAATTTTACAACGCCATCCTCTCTCTTTTAGAAAAATGTAGAAGCATGAGTGAGTTGAAGCAATTGCATGGCCTGATGATTACAACATCTGTTGTCAAAGACATAATTCCCTTGAGTAGGCTTATTGACTTTTGTGCAAATTCTGAGACCGGAAACCTTAACTACGGCAGGTCAGTTTTTAGCCGTATACATAAGCCTAGTGTCTATGTTTGGAACTCCATGATCAAAGGTTATTCCAATGGTGACAATCCGTTTGAGGCTTTGATTATGTATAAAGAAATGCTGCAGAAGGGCTATTTGCCTGACCATTTTACATTCCCATTTGTGCTGAAAGCATGTTCGATGATTAGAGCATATGATCATGGGAGGTGTACTCACAGTTTCATTTTGCAAACTGGATTTGAAGTGAATATGTATGCTTCCACTTGTTTACTTCATATGTATGTATCTTGTAGAGATATGGAGTCTGGTCTGAAAGTGTTTGATAAAATTCCCAAGTGCAATGTGGTTGCTTGGACTACTCTGATTTCCGGGTTTGTTACCAACAATCAGATTACTGAGGCTATTAGGGTGTTCCGGGATATGAAGCAGTGGAGAGTGGAGCCTAATGAGATAACCATGGTGAATGTTTTACTCGCTTGTGCTAGAAGTAGAGATATTGACTCTGGAAAATGGGTTCATAGATGCATTCATGAGCTGGGTTATGATCCTTTTGTATCGGGTGTCAAATATAACGTGATTCTAGCAACTGCCATTGTAGATATGTATGCAAAATGTGGCAGCTTAAGAACTGCTCGGATTCTGTTCGACAAAATGCCTCAGAGAAATTTGGTGTCTTGGAACTCTATGATTGCTGCTTATAATCAGTATGGCCAGGTTGAAGAAGCAATAGAGCTGTTTTCTGATATGCGGCTTGCTGGGTTTGATCCTGATGAAGCTACCTTTTTGAGTGTGATAGGAGCTTGTGCCCATATGGGTGCTTTATCATTGGGACAAAGTCTTCATGCTTATTTGTTAAAAACAAGCATAATCAGTGAGATTGCAGCTGGGACTGCCCTGGTGGATATGTATGCGAAAACTGGAGATGCAGCAAGTGCTCAGCGAGTATTCAGTGATATGGAGAAGAAAGATCTAATGGCATGGACTAGTATGATCATTGGTTTAGCAATTCATGGACATAGCGAGGAAGCACTAAGCACTTTCAAAAAGATGCAAGAAGAAGCTGCGGTTACTCCTGATGAAATCACCTATGTCGGGATTCTGTCTGCCTGTAGTCATGTGGGGTTGGTGGAAGAGGGTCGAAGGCACTTCACTGAAATGAGAAATGTTTATGGCATAGTACCAAAAGTAGAGCACTATGGCTGCATGGTTGATCTTTTCAGTCGAGCAGGCTGCTTTGAAGAGGCAGAGAGACTGGTGGAAAACATGTTGGTTCAACCCAACGTTACCATTTGGAGTGCTCTGCTAAATGGCTGCGAGATTCATGGAAACTTTGATATAGCTGATCGAGTAAGAAATCAACTGACACAGCTGGAACAACATAGCAGTGGAGCTTATGTGCTTCTAGCAAAAATTTATGCTGGTGCTGGTAGATGGCAAGAGGCAAAGCTAGCTAGAGAACTGATGAAACATAGAAGGATTTCAAAAACTATTGGGCATAGCTCAGTTGAAATGAGGTTATTGACTTTATAACAAATCATCAATGTAAACAAAGAATAGATATTTAACAAAACTGAGAGCCGTTTATAGTTCATGACGTGAAGACTGCCGTAAGCAACAAAGCAATATTTCTTAAAATGGGCATATACTCTGTCTTTACAAAATCCACTCTCTTCAGCATATATTCATCAGAGTGCATTAAAATCCTAACACCAAAAGGATAGTTATATCTGAACATGCTCCTTTCCAAAGGAAAAAGAAAAGACAAAACCAGAGTACTCAGACAGACAAAGCATTCTCTATGCTCTCAATGAACACATTTTAAAGATACAACAATGTCAAGAAAACATCCTTTTATCAGGAAAGCCAACATGTCATTATTCCACCAAAACAGGAAAGGAAACACAGAAGATTTATTCAAAGCAATAAGAGGAAAACCATTTGCTTGGATATAGCAGCTCCAGAGTAGGAGGTAAGTTTGTGATCTGCTTCCTAAGTTTCAAGCTTAATCACTCTTTTCTTCACAAAACCTTCAAGAATACCATCCTCAAATTTAAACTCAAACTCTTCATGATTGATGAGACCTTCTAGGCAGAAAGAAACAGAGAAGTGCCCTGGTGGAGGTAAGTTTGTTGACTGCATCACAAAGACTTGAGAGTACCTGCACACTGTTCTCTCACCAGTTGTTGTAATTCCCTTGATTAACACAGTTCCATCAGGTCCAACAGTACAACTGAAGTCTGCAGGAACAAAAGTCAATAATCACAATCCCACAAAAAAGCTGATGATGCTATGGAGCAGATCAAACAGCATGGTTCAGGTTCTATTTCCATAAAACATACAACTTAAGGTTCATGACAAGTTAGATTGCTGCGCTTGTTGAGAACCTGATAAGATGCTCTCACGGCAAGAAGATAAAAAATGCTATGCATAACAGACGCAAGATCTTCCATTTTAAAGCAACTCCTTACCACTCTGACACATGAGTGATGAGCTGATTGCCACAAGCAACACCTATGCTATATACCAGTCATAAGTATCTCCCTTGAGCATTGTCAAAGGAGTACGAAATGCCAATAATTAGGGTAAGGCTTCTTAGGTTTAATTACTAGCAAGTAAAGCAACCATGAACATAGTAATTGATCAAACATGAATAGATCAATGATGCTTACTTTCATCCTTGGGTACCCCAGGGAGGCTAAGAAGAAAATGATATTCATCATCAGATTCAGCTAAGTTCATTGCTCCCACTAGAGGTCCAAACCCAGTGGCTGCACTACCAGAAAGACCAACTGCATTTTGGGTCTGACATAAAACATCAACCAATTCTTGTGGAGTTTGGAGAGAAGGCCAGAATATTAAGGCTGGTCCAATTCCCTTTGCAGCACTAGTTTCTGAAGAAAAAGCAGTATTGCTCAGAGGCTTAGGTGGACCAACATAAGGGACACTGTTCAAAGGAGTCACAGCAAGAACAGGTCCCTGCTGATTGACAGGCTGACCCTCATATTTTTCATTTTTCCCAAAAGACCTGAAAACACATGATAGATAGAACATATGCAACATAAAATTCAATAATAAACTTCGGTATTAGAAGGGAAAATCCAAATCAAAATATAGATGTAATCGAGAGAGAATCTTGAATACACATAAATAGTTTCACTAATCAATAAGAATCGATAATTTCTATGAAGATGCATACATTTTATCTTTTAAGCACGGTACTGGTATGATCTTGCTGCAAAATCAACCAACTTTATAAAAGGATCCGAAATGGGTCAGGCAAAAAATAAGATGGCAATAGAAAAAGAACATGGAACAAGCAAGTATAGGATCTGAAAAATACAGAGTCAAAAACTACAAAGAAAGAAATGAAAACCTAAGTTTTCATAGATCAAAGAATAAGGAATACTTTAAATCACAAAAATCAACAAATTTCAAGAAAATCGTGCCGTATTCAACCTTAGAACCCCATCATTGAGGGTAAAAGTAACTGGTTCTTGTGATGAATCACTCGTACGAGTTGAACCATCATCTCCAAATTCATCGTGAATCTTGTTCCCAAAGTTCATTGCAAGCAAATGGATCCCTTAAAAGAAATACTATTGATTCTGAATTTTGAGAACTTCTAAACAGATATGTAATTGAGAAAAAACCAAGGCCCTGATTATATACCATAAACAATGCTAGTGCTAGGTCAATCCATATGTGCTGTTGGTGACTTATCTGTCCTTTTCTAAAATAATCACACTAAACGTGGATTAAATCTTTCTAAGAGATTCATATCTAAAAGTAAAGGATGACTTTCCAAATAAAACAAAAAAAGTAAAAGGAAGGATAACTTCCCAAATAAGAAAATTGTCCAAGAACACTCATACGCGTACATGTACATGAAAAATACTGCAACTAAAAAAGTTGAATGTTTACTCCAATCGGAATCAAAAGCATACATGGAGTAACTGTGTAGAATGTCAATTGGACTGAGCTAATAAAGCCCGATTGTTCGACCCGAATTTTTCCAAGTTAAGCTTTTAATAAATTCTAGCTAATCTAAGCTTATCATATGGTTTTAAGCATTTAGAAAGTTTGGCTAAGATTGAGCTACATAAGATCAGCATACCCAATTCAATTATTTTACATTATATAACATAGAATTTAATATAGTGTCCAAAGTTTTTTATGTTTATTTGTTAGCAAACTTTTTATTTCTTCATGAGTTTATATAAGATAATTAAGTGAAATCATTTTAATTATTTTGTTGGTATGAGCTTGAAACAAGCTTAGGCCGAAATTAGCCTAAAGCTCACAACAAATTGTAAGCTTAATTCAAATTGAAAATAATTCTAATTTGGGCCAAGCTCAAGCTTGAACTAAGCAATATTAAATTACGTTGATTTCAAGAGAGAACACATTTCACAAGCATCTCTTCAGACAAATTTTTTACTTCCTAGAAAGCAACCAAAATTGACAGTTTATGTTTACTTTTCTACGCACATATTTCATATATCTGACTATCCTAAAACTTGATCCTTTTGGCCATTGTCACCCTTATGAAGACAAATAATGACAGATCCTCCTGATTAAGAGAGTCTACTAAACTACAGTATAGCAGTCTTGTTATTAAACTTCTTCCAATAAAGTGAAAGTGTGCGAGAAAATGGAAATGTTACCAAGTTAAAAAGATAATAATACGGTTTCCTATACATTTATTTCGGTACCTTCTCTGATTTTAAGAGCATGTAACTACTAGCTCTCTAGTGATTCTAAATTAAATTTAATATTTCCATCTAGTCCAACCAACACCCCTTAAGAACCACTCTTTTCTCTAAATCATCCCTCCAATAAACTATCTAAGTGTTACCCAGAAAAGCTCAGGCATGAAAAAGATTGAAACTCTAGAGACAATGTCAACCAAGATTTAAGAGCACACAAGGTGAATATCTCCATAGACAACCTAAGCATAAAGTCAAAAAACATATAAGGTAAAATTCATGCACATCAAGATGCTAGTTTTAACCATTTCTAATCATACTTGACGTTTTCCACATCCAATAGCTGTTTAGGAATATGGGCCCTAGAAAGGGAAGGGGCCCCTCTACCCAACAGGTAAGATTTTTGGGTTGAAAACTCGACCAAGTGACAAGTTATATCAGATACCAACTTGTTATGTGATGCCCCACCAAGAACCTATACCAAAAAGTGTAAACCTCTAGCACTAAGTAGATGTACCACCACGAATAGGCAAGTACCAAACTGCAATAAGGGTGTCAATAGTTTGTGTAGGGAGAATTTTTATTTTTAAGGTAAATACCACATCAGTTGTGAGTCGAAGAAATATGAGCCTTAGAAGGGGGAAGGGTTTCTCCACTCAACAAACTAGTTTTTTTGGGCTACATAACTCAGCCCCATGACATCTAGATCCTATCGAAAATTAAATATCATCATCATTTTAAAATGGCAAGTGAGAAGGATCGAACACATTCTAATCCAAAAGAGAGAGAGAGAGAGAGAGAGAGAGAGAGAAAGATTAAACACATGTTAAAATAATGCTACTAAGATGGACTTATTTTCCTTTTGAAGTCAGCTTCAGATAACCTTGTGTTTATAGTACAGACTTCCCTTATTTGAAAATCTCAAATGCTATCATAATTCACCTATTAAAGAGAATGAAACTCGTCATCTTTGTTCTTCATCATCTTATAGAAACAGTCCAGTTCGAGATCTCACACTGTATATAGTAGTGCTCCCAACAGGCCTCCTACAAAATTTGCATGATGCTTTCTATCATAATTCTAATAAATATTTCTTACACCTCATTATTCACTTTCTACTAATATCTATGGATTCTCCAATGCACTTCCTACTCCCAATCATATTTAAAGACTGCATACCTATGCTAGGTAGTCACTAGAAGGAGCATGTGGGACCTACCTTCCTCACTTGTATTCCTTCAAAGTTATTCATCATGTAAGCCTAAAATGAAAAAGTATCTAATGCAGGAACAATGACCACCTCCCCCTATCAGCAATAGCAACCAAATGTGAGTTACCAATATGAATTTTTCATCTTCTCTCATATTCCATATCTATTCCAAGTGGTTATTGTCGCTAATTTAACCCTTAAAAATTGACTAAAATTTACTTCAAAACTCACATTCACATTCTCATAGAAGTTTGTGATTGACTACTAATGTTCAAATGCTGCACGAATTTGATGGCATTACTAGTAGAGAAATGCAAAAGAACAACAAATCGGACAAGCGTCCAGCAGTCTCACACAAATTTAATCTTAGAGCTTGCTTCTCCCAGAAGAGTTTGAATCTTAGAAGCACTCATAAGAGAGTTGACATTGCTCATTTGAGTTGTAGGTTCTCAAATTTATATCCATTTTTTAACACCATTTTTTTGTTGATCAGAATTTCTTAACACCTTTTATATAAACTAAATTCAAATCTCTAAGATCTTGGCTCTATTAAGCATCTCTTAAGCTTGAATTTCCAGTTTACATAGCCCATCAAAGTATCCCGTATATTCACAGCTTTGTGCATACAATCTTCCTTTGTCTTCAACGGAAAATATTTGCCACAATATTAGATTAATACCAATGACAAAGGGAGTGACAGAAAGACCCATAAGTCACTGCATATGGCAAAAACACAACTTCTTACTTCATACGTCAATGACTATGGCATTTCCTTCTTAAAAAGTTAGCTTGCGATTTCTTCCCAGCTATTTATTCTATTTCCTTTCAGTTTATCAATATCTATTTTTCCCCACAATTTTCTATTTCTCATCCTCATTTCGCCCATGGGCTTTTTCTTGCTTCTATGATAGCGTCCTGCCAACAGCATTTTCAAAAACCCCCAATCAAGCTAGTTAAACACAATACTCTAATTCAAATAATGTTTTCAACTATAGTTTTTATCAAGTAGAAAATAATAGTAGTTCCATAGTTTGTATAGAGAACGTCTTAACTTATTCTTTTCTTTTTTTTTTTTTAAAGCAGAAACAAGAAACAGTATATTATTTACAAAGTACAAAGGGGATGCAACCTATTACAAGTATGGTTAGTTTATGAAGATAGCACTTCTATGATGTCAATTAAGTTTTATGCATTTACAAAATAAACTCCCAACTACCAGAATTTCAAAATACTAATCAAGGACTCTCTAAATACTTCTATTGATGTCTCCATATTTTCAAAGACCCTCATGTTTCTCTCATACCAGATACTCCAAAAAAACATCACATGTGGGATCATTCTCATTAGCCTACTTCTTTCTCTCCCCAAACCAGGTTCTGACCATGCCATTAATTCCATACCTATTGACCCTGCTGTAACCCAATATATGCCCAACAGTTGCAGCACTGATGTCCATATCTGATCAGTCCATTTACGCCCTACCAATAAGTGAAACGTCGTTTCTTCTTATCGTTGCATAGGTAGCAACGATTAACCAGTACCTTTCCCCGTTTTCTCAAATTATCAGTAGTCAAGATCTTTCCTTTCACTGCCTCCCATGCGAACAATGAAACTTTAAGAGGAACTTTAGCTCTCCTCACCTGCTTCTACAGAAACAGCTGCACACCCCTGGTCATCCTCATGAAAAATGATTTAACAAAGAAGTTGCCCCTCCTAGAGCTGTCCAATTTCCACCACACTGTATCCTCTTCTGCATCTCTTATATTATATCCTTGGATCGTCTCATAAAACCCCTCAATCTGCCTAACTCCCAATCCTGAGCATTCCTTCTACGCTGAACGAACCAGAATCCATTCTTCCTGAAGTCACGAACCCAATTGCCCTTATTGCATGCCAACGCAAATACCACTGGGAAACTTTCACTCAAAATCACATCTCCACACCACTTGTCATGCCAAAATCTAATATTGTCCCTTTCCTAAGTTGAAGTCGATCCACTTCTTAAACTCCTCCCACCCATGTCTAATTTACTTCCACACACAAACTCCATATATTCCTCCGTCTCCCTTAGTCATCCATCCCTCCACTAATACCCCATATTTAACCCCCACTAATTTTCTCCACAGATCTTCTTTTTCTCTCATAAATCTCCATAACTATTTGCCTAGTAATGCCTTGTTGAAAGGTATGAGCTTCTTGACCCCTAACCCTCCTTCAGACATAGATTTAGTGATCTCCTCCCACCTCACAAGATGATACTTATGTTTTCCCCCCAAACATCCCCACAAAAATTTCCTTCATAGACTTTCCAACTTTTCAACTACTTCCCTAGGCATTGGAAAGAGAGAAATAAAGTAAACTGGCAGATTCGAAAGGATTGACTTGATCAATGTTTTTCTGACAAATATCTTTTCTTCCATCCCGCTAATTTGCATTCAAACCTTTCTATTACCACATTCCATACCCCAAACTCCTTGTGTTTAGCACCCAACGACATTTTCAATTATTTCATTGGGAACTCCGTCAATTTTCCTCTCAATATGGGCATCAATAACTCACTGTTCTCCACTGCCCCGACTATTATTTTCAAACCAGACACACCTTCGAATATCAGTAACACACCCCTAAGATTCATGATCTACTCCTCTTCTGCTTTACAAAAAATTATAGTATCATCAGCGAACGGCAAATGAGATACCACTACCTTATTGCCCCTACTATCTGCCTTAAATCCCTTAAGCAACCCTCTACTAATTGCTTTAGACAGCAATTTGTCCAATGCTTCCATGACCATAATGAACAACAAAGGGGAGATCCCCTACCTTAAGCCCCGGGTTGCTTTGAAGAAATTCATCGAACATCCATTGATCATCACTACATATGATGCTGTAGAGATACACAAGTAGATCCATCTACACCACATGCTGCTGCATCCCACTTTTCTTAGCATCTACATCAAGAATTTCCGAGAGACGTGGTCATAAGCTTTCTCCTTGTCTAATTTCCACACTAGTCCGCATCTTCCTGCTCTTGCTTGGCTATCCACAATTTCATTTGCTATCAACACAGTATCCAAAATCTGTCTTCCTCTTACAAATGCATTTTGGCTCTCACTTATCACTCTCTCCAACACCAAGCACATCCTTTTTGCCAAAACTTTAAAGATGAGCTTGTATATACACCCCACTAGGCTAATTGGTCTATAGTCTTTAATACTTGTTGTCCCTAATTTCTTGGGAATTAATACTATAAAAATAGAGTTGAGTAATTTTATAAATTTCTTTTTTTCATGAAATTCACTAAATAGCTTTAGTATATCACATTTTCCTGCTTCCCAATTTAATTTCAAGAAAGCAATGGTGAAACTGTCAGGTCCTAGGGCTTTATCCCCATCATACTCCTTCAATGCATTCCATACTTCCTCCTCCCCAAATTGCCCCTCAATTTTATCCCTCAGTTCAGCATCAAACTACTTGGATTCCACTCCTCCAGTTTCAATCTCCAAACCTTTGGCTCCCTGTACAATTCCTTATAGAAATTTCGTACTACTTCCTTCAATCCTCACCTTCAAGTGGCCTTTCATCCTCAAACTGTATCTTCCTTACGTAGTTGCTTCTTCTGTGAGCGTTTGCTATCCTATGAAAGAAAGCAGTATTCTTATCCCCCTCCCTCAGCCACAATGCTTTCGATCTCTGCCTCCATGATAATTTCATCTAATTTTAGCAGTTACACCAACTCATTGTTTACTGTCATTCTCCTTGCCTGACACTCCTCTTCACTTCCCCCACCCATAACAATACTATTTAGCTCCTGCAACTCCCTCTATAAATTGTTTTTTTGCTGCTCCAAGTTACCAAACTGCTCCTTTCTCTATTTGTTCACCTTTGCCTTTACTATTTTTAGTTTTCAAGCAACCACAAAACTAGCATTACCTTCCTCCCTTGCTCCCTCTTATCATTTTTTCACATAAAGATCAAAATCCTTAACATGTAACTGCATGTTTTCAAACTTGAATGGACACAGACCCTATTTAATATCTTGCACCACTAGCATTGCTAGACTACAATCGGACACTGCCCTTGGCAGTAGCAGCTACTACATAGCTGGAAAACTTTTCTCATAACTGTTTGAAACTAAAAATCTGTTCAAAAAAGACAAAGAGGGAATCTCTCTTAGGTTCATCCACGTGTACAACCCTCCGATTAATGGTAAATCTTGCAATTCTAGATTCAAAACTACCTCTCTATAATCATCCAATGCAATCCCTCCTCCTCCGGACCCAACACGTTCACATGAGAATAATACCTCTTTAAAGTCCCCTCCTATCACCCATGGTCTCCCATCCCCTTTATTCTGACATTCCTTCAAGTCTTCCCAAAGAGCCTTCCTTTCAACCGTGCTATAGCTCCCATACACCCTTGTGAATATCCACTTAATTCCTTTATCTTCCATTTCAAAACTACATGACAAAGATTGAGAACCCTCCCAACATTCCAATGACTTTGCCATGGTGCTCTTCCAACAAATAATTAAATCTCCTGCCTTTCCTTGTGCTGCTTTAGACCTCCATTTGAAATCATGTCTACCCTACCGACCGTTCTCTATTCCCAACTCCATCTCCTCGATCTTTGTCCCCTGCAAACACAGTAGATCCTCCTTTCATTTTCTATATGATAGCTTGATGATAGCCCTTGTCGACATTATTGATCCCTTTAACATTCCAAATTAACAATTTAAACACCATAAAATTTGCTACTTCCCAGACTCCTCACTATCCCACCTACCATTTTCCTTTCCCATTCTCTCCTTGTCATAGTTTATTCTGAACTCTAATATCCGCAACTCTCTGCCCACATCCTGCCCACTCCTTTTCTTCATCACCTATTTTCCCTTAGATAGATTCTTCACCCACTTTTTGCTTTCAATCTTCGTGAATAGAGTGAATGCTTTGTCTTCCAGACTTTCAAAGTTTAAGTCCAGAGATTTGCATATGCTTCTTAAAACCTTCAAAAGCCTCCTAGAACTTTCTTGATCATTAGCCTTCTCAAAACTTACGACCTCAACAATATCGCTACTTACCCAACCCCGTACCCCGTACCCATTCCTTCCTAACAAATACTCCCAAGTTCCCTCACTTTCTCAACACAGATTACCAATGGTATGCTTCCAGCCTATACTCATCACCATCTCAATCTCAATTATCCATCTCGAAATTGAAATTGTTCATTTCGATAACTAAGCATACCTGATTTGGTAGAGTTACTATGCTATCCGTGTTGCTCAACACCTCCCACCTAAATTTCTCATCAGAAGAAAGTCTCAGCACCTCCGTAAGTGTTCTTGCTCCATCACCTGAGCTTTCCTCGACGACGATGTTTCCCTCTTAGTCAATCAGCTCCCAACATTTTCTCATAGATCAATAGGAGATTACCCCATCCCCGTTGACTTCTATGTTGAATGGGGTGTAAAGTTTAGGTTTGTCCGCCTACCCAACCCACTCTTTAAGCCCATTTCCTCCAGACTAAGAATTGTTCTCCATACCTCAGCATTTTCTCCATAAGCCTTATTTAGGCCTAGTATCTGAAACTCTCCTGCCTCATCATCTTTATGACCTATACCCAATAACCAACTCAACCCAACAACCCGCATTTGGCCTGTTTCCTTTCTACCCTGTTTCTTTACCTCGCCCAATCTTGGTCCATTAACAACCCTTTCTTTAAATCCACCCTCCCCCAAAGTCTTGGGCTTCCATCTTGTAGCAGGCCTAAACCCCACGAAGCCATGATCTGCTTTGCTCATCTTGTTTACTTGATTATCAACACCCAAAAAACCTACTTGACCTATTCCTTGGCTAATGCCCCTGTACGCTCATCACCCACCACTACCTGTTCCCATGACCTGTCGTTGCTGCTTCCAGCCGCTTTTCTCGTTTTCTCGCATTCCACCATGTTCACCTGCCCACAACGTCACTGAGCACATATCCCTTAAACCACCTTGTTCGACACCTCAGCCATTTGACTCCTATCTATGATATCCCTCCCCATTGCACGTCTCTTTCTTCTTTCTTCCTATGACCCCCTCCTTTTCTCCTCCAATTCCCTCCACCAACAAAATCCTTCTTCCCCGTCCAGCATAATAAACGATCTCTCACTACCTTCGATAATCTCGGATAGTCTCAAGAATACACCACTCGCATTTGATCCCAGTACCGCCAACAAGACTCTATTGCCCCTCTTCTCTTCCTCATCCAACCTTCTTTCCTCTTTGTCATTACCAAACTATTCATCACAAGCCAGAACCATTTCAAATCATCCTTTGTAGGGAACATAAATACTCTTTTGCCATTTTTCTGCTCCTCCTCCATCTCCCCCTCTGTCAAATTCAAAAATCTTCCTTTCTATCTTGATAGCCCATATCGCCCTCCTCCCTCTCTGTACATTTTCTCTCTATACAATTTGGATATAGAAATATATTATTTGCAATATTCTTAACTTTTTTAATCACAAATAAAATTATGTTCATATTTTTTTTCCTCATCCTCCTAACTTCCATCTTGTTGCCTTGCAAATATATTTGCTTGTGCTTCTAGATATTTTTCAATCACCTTCTTTTTCTTTTATCCACATCAAGTACTATATATATACAAAAAGGCGCCAAGGAAGTGCCTCCCAAATGCACTGATAGTTAACTAAGACGAGGTAAAGATTTTCATAAAATCTACAATTCCACCTCATTAACAAAATAATCCCCTGACATCCAAAGTTTCAAAATCTGAACCCATCAATTCCTAATTACAATAATTTACCCCCTCAAAAGCAAAAAACACTACTTTGGGTGGGATTCTTATCTTTCATATCAACTTCCATGATAGCCACTACACCTCCACCAGATGATGTAGATTCACCCAATACCATTGAAAGAAATTTGGCAAAGAACTTCTTTACTTAGTCCCTTGCTTAGACGGTTGAGTCCTTCCTATTTGTATTGGGTCTAGAAGTGTAGACCAACTCATAAAACCAACAAAAAAAAAAATCCCAATTCCTATTCTGATGCATCTCTCTAGGCTAACACACTCTTCCAATTTGTGTTGACATTTTGTTAATAATCCATGCTTCCTTGTTTTTAAAATAGAAGATATAACGTCAAAGCACTCATCTTCTTGCAATCTCATTTTAATCCAAGCTTGCACTTGGTAGTCAAATCCACCAAATTTATTTACCCATAAAAGTCTGTCTAAAGGTTTGTATTTTCACTTGAGATGTTGAGTTCATCTTTGGCGAAAACCACCAACTTATGAAGCCAACTACAAAAGCACTCAAAATCAATCCAAGCTATACCACTCTTTATATATAAACCTATTTGGTAATGGTTGTTCAAGACTTAGTCTCACTTCCAAAAGTCAAGTGATATAGAAATATAAGGCCAACATCTTTCGTGCGATTTATTCATTTTGGTTATGGGAAATTTTCTTCTCAACAATGCGGAACGTACATACACAGATATATACATATATATATATATATGCACACACATATATTTAAATCTGTATATATTATAATGTGCCCTATCAAAACTTAGAACCCCATGATTAAAAGAATGAGCCATGAATGCTTTTGATTCCAATAAAAGCAAACATTTAACTTTCTTAGTTGCAATATTTTCCATACGGATGTGTGCCTTACGAGTGTCCCAGGACAGTTTTCTTATTTGGAAAGTTATCATTGACTTTACTTTTTCATGTCATGCATACATTATACGAGCAAGCAAACAAAATTTCCAGTTTGAAAATTTATCCTTGCTTTTGGATATGAATCTCTTAAAGATTTAATCAACAGTTCAATGTGATTATCACAAAAAATGACAAATAAGTAATTTCAAAAGCAAATAATCACCAACAACGCATGCGAAGCAAAATCAAATCTTTGGTCTTTGCTCCATCACATGTCTATTTAGAAGTACATGAAATTCAAAATCAATAGTATCCCTTCTGAGGGAACCATTTCCATGAACTGAATTCTGGGGACATGACTCACGATGAAGATGGGGATGATGGTTCAGCTTTGACCAGTAATTCATTAGGAGAATCCGTTACCTTTACGCTCAATAATGGGGTTTTAAGGTTTGATAGAACACAGTTTTATTGAAATTTGTTGATTTTTGTAATTTAAAGTATTCATCATTTTTTGATCCATGAAAACTTAGGTTTCCAATTCTTTCTTTGTAGTTTTTGACTGTATTTTTCATATCATATTCATGCTTGTTCCATGTTAGTTTATTTTTGCCATCTCATTTTCTGCCTCCGCCCCTTTCTGATATTTTTATCAAGTTGCTATCCAAAGGTTTATATTTTCACTTGAGGATGTTGAGCTCATCCTTTATGAAAACTACCAACTTATACAAGTCAACTGCAAAAGCATCAAAATCACTCCAAGCTGCACCACTCTTTATCTATGAACCTATTTGGCAATGGTCCTTCAAGACCTACTCTCACTTCCAAAAGTCAGGTGATAAACAAACATAAGGCCCACATCTTTCATGCAATTTTATTCATTTTAGATGTGGCAAATTTTCTTCTCAACAATGTGGAACATATATACATAAATAAACACATACATACATAAATCTATATATATAAACGCACACAGGTATATTTAACTATGTACACATTATATATGTAAAATGAAATTCAGTTCACAACCAGTAACAGTGTTCACAGATGAAGATTGCTTTTATCATCAAAGGAAACATTTTCACTTTCACTTTTTGATAAGCCTTCCCAAACCCTAAAAAACCACTCCGTCTCTTGTCAGACTATAAATTTGGGTAATTATAGAAACACAAAAAATAAAGAAAGAATGAATGAATGAGCTATAACGTTAAAAATCAACAGCAAAACAGGAAAGGAGACAACTTCGCTTAAACCAAACATGATACTTAAATCAGTCATTCAAATTCCCACTGAAAAGAAGTATCCAATCACCGACTAAACTCGAATGTTTATGAGTCTAGTATATGTATATGCATATGCATATTGGTGTGTTGATTATACCTCATCGGAGAAGCCAACGCAGAGTTCCCGGACAAGAAACTAAGCTGCAGCTCTCAGTCGCTCAGCCCGAAGCAAAAGAAGCGACAGGCTTGTTTTGAGAGAGAGAGAGAGAGAGAGAGAAAGGAACTAAGCTGCAGCGCCCAGTCTTCCGTCCGAAGCAAGGGAAGCCACTGGCTTGCTGGGTGCAGAGACAGAAAGAGAGAGAACCCAAAGCCTACAATCAAACCTCCTGCTATTTCATATTTCCTTCTTAAGGCGCCCAACCAGGAGCCGTTCATGGTTTTTCAAAGAAGGCAGAGGATTCCACGGCACTACTGTGTTAATCAAATAGAAATTCGATAAACAAAGTACACAGCAAAAGGGGGAGGATGACTGTAAAATTTCTGACTTTTTCCCCTTCCGCCCTTTATTTTTATCTATTCATTTTTTTCTACTTTTAATACTTTCACTAAAAAAAACTGAGGAGTACTATAAAGATGAAAATGTAATTTTACATAATTTTTATTAATATAATTTTAAAAATAATATATAAATTTATAAAAATAAAATTTTGTTTGGACAAAACAAAAAAAAAATATTATAAATTTATAAAAAAATTAAGTTAATGTTATTTAATATATTTCATCTGCATACAAATTTTATTTTTCATTAATTTTTTTACTTTTAAATTAGGTATAAAAAAACTTTTAAAAATATTTAAATTAATATATATTATTTTATAATTATTTTTTATAAAAATTTACATATAAATTAAAGTTAAATTAGGTTGACTTGTTCATGAATATAAGTTTGAACTTGACTTAAAATATTTACAAACTTCATGTATCAAAAAATCAAGTCGAGTTTTGTTCACTTTGAATAAATGGCTCATAATTCTACTCACAAGCTTAACCTATCAAATAATATATAAGCCACATGAATGAGTTACTTTATAAATCTTAAACGGGTCAACCTAAATGAGTTTTAAATGGACTATTTAAGATCAATTCAATAAATTTTATGCATATTAATTTAATTAAATAATTTTATATATTACTTTAAATAAAATATTATAAATAAATAAATGAATCTTAATTTATGAAATAAACTTAATGTAAAATTTTAAACTTCATTGGTTATGATATATCTAAATAATACAAGCAAGCGGTTAAGTTTATATATATGTATATATATATATATATTAATAAAAAATAGATAGATTGAATAAAAATAAAATATATATTTTGTTTTTTTTAATACGAAAACATATTAAAGTTTGATAAAATTGTAACAAATGTAATTATGTAGATGTGATATGCATATATATTAATTTAATATTCATAAATACAAGTCAACAACAAATTTAAATAATTACATTATTAATTTTTTATTTATAAAATTTGTTATATAAAACTTAATTTCAAATTAAAATGAACCAAACATGTTTGTTTTATATGTGACCCATTTAAATTTATTTAATAAATTAATTTATTACATAATTTAATTTAAAATTTAAAACTCATAGTCCATCCTAATGTTAAACCACATAATTTTGATCTGATTCCATTTTTAAACAGTTATATTAAAATCTATTGGGCCTAATCAGAAATGGACAGATCCACAAGCTATCGGGCCACTTGAAAATCCAAGTGAAAAAATGGTGTAAATGGAAAATAAGAATATATGTCAACTGTGTCATATCACATACATAGCAAACTTTGCATATAAATAAACTTTATATAATATTTATTACTTTTTATATTATTATCTTATTTTAATTATATAATGAGAAAAGATACAATAAAAGTGGAAAAATAAAAAGGGAGACTGTGATATATTTAAGAGCCCATGTAGACCAATCTCGTTGTTATGCTATTCTTCGCTGTCCACGAGCTTCCGAAATTTTCTTCAGATTCCAGCATTGAAGTCTCCTTATGTTTACCCTTTGACTTAGCATAGGGATGTTATGTCTAAGATACCGCCATTTCACGGTTTTGTTAAAAGATCAGAAATTTTCTTAAATAGGCTTAGTCTTGGGATTGTCCATGCAATTACATATTGATTGCTGAATGCATATTGCTCTTGGAATAGACATCTCAACCTTGACTGAAATGGTAACATCTTAATATAAATTTTATGTTTTATTTTAAATTATAATTTTTAATTTTTAATTTTATTTTAATTTTAAATAATTTTTAAAAATTATTTATTATAAATTTTTGATCGGACAAGTTTTTTATAGAATATTTTTTGTGTTAAAATTTTTTAAATTTTTTTGGTTATTTCACAAAAGATAAAAAAATTGAATGTTTGATATATAAAGTTAAAAGCAAACTATTTTTAAGTATTATTAGAGAATTGATAAAATATAGAAAGATTCCAAAAACCATTGGGAGCGTTGGATTGAAATGAAATTACTGATAGTTCAATATGCACAAAGAAAAGCTATTTAATAAAACAGATCTCTATTTATGGTTCATGATGTGAAGGCTGCCATAAGAGAGTCAAGAAAACATACTTTTATTACGAAAACCATTGTTCTTCGGAATGAAGGTCTTCATTGTTTCACCATAACAGAAAAAGAAACAGGAGAGATTTATTCAAAGCAATACAAGAGAGGGAAACCATTTGCTTGGATATAGCAGCTCCAGAATAGGAGGCAAGTCTTTGATATGCTCCCTAAGTTTCAAGCTTAATCACTCTTTTCTTCACTTCAAGGATACCATCCTCAAAGTGCAGTTCAAACTCTTCATGATTGACAGAACCTTCCAGGCCCAAAGAATCAGAGAAGTGCCCTTGTTGATGTCCCTGGTGGTGATTGACAAATCCACTCTCATAATATCCATTTATGCCGAAAGACCTAAAATCACATAACAGATGCGGTATATGCTACATTAAATTCAATAATAAATTTGAATATTAGATGAGAAAACCCAAAATCACAACATATCATCAATCGAAAGAGAAACTTGAGTACACAAATGGTTTCACAATTCAACAAGAATCAATAGTTTTTATAGGCATACATTTTATTTTTTAAGCATAGCATTGGTATGACCATGCTATAAAATCAACCTATTGATAAAGAATCAGAAAGGGGGCCAAACAAAAAATAAGATGGAAAAAATAAAACTACATGGAACAAGCAAGTAAATGATATGAAAAATACAAAGTCAAACAACACAAAGAAAGGAATGAAAACCTTAGTTTCTATAGATCAAAGAATAAAAATTTCTTTAAGCCACAAAACTCAACAAATTTCAAGAAAATTGTGCCCTATCAAACCTTAGAACCCCATTATTGAGAGTAAAGAGAATTAGCGATACAATTTGAACCATCATTTCCATCTTCATCGTGAACCTCGTCCTCAAAATTTATTTCAAAGGAAAAAGTCTCTTGAAAGAGATATTACTAATTGTGAATTTTGAGTACTTCTCAAAAGGCATATGATAGAGAAAAAAACCTAGACATTATTATATATTATTAAAAATGCGTTGTCGGTGATTATTTGCTTCTTAAATTACTTATTTGTCTTGTTTTGAAATGATTGTGTTGAAATATTAATTAAATCTTTTTAGGAGATTCATATCCCAAAAGTAAGATAACTTTCCAAATAGAACAAGAAAAAGTAAAAAGAATGATATCTTTCCAACTAAGACAATTGTCCAAAAACACTTGTAACGCATACATGCACATGGAAGATGCTACAACTAAGAAAATTATGTTTAAACCCATTGGAATCAAAAGCATACATGGATCCAACGGGTAGAATATCAATTGGATTGAGCTAATCCACAGCCAATTGTTCAACCGAAATTTTTTTCAAGTTAAGGTTCTAATAAATTCCGACTAATCTAAGCTTAGTTATATGGTACTAGGCATGATTTAAAAATTTTGGTTAACGTTGAGCTACAGAAGACCAACCTACCCTATTCAATTATTTTACATTATATAATATAAAATACAATATGGTTTCTGAAAAGTTTACGTTTATCTGTAACAAAAATATTATTTCTTCATTAGCATATGTAAGAGACTTGAGTGAATTCATTATATAATTAATTTGTTAGTAAGAACTTGAAATTGGCTATTGATCCCGCTTCTCACCTTTTGGCTATTGTGAGGAGACAGAAACAGGAGGGCATTTGAAAGGGTTGAAACATCCCTCAATGTGTTACAGAAAAGATAGATTCATATACTTAAGGGATCCTTTTGTGAATGAGAGGGACCTTATAGAGTTTATAGATGTCCTCACTTCTAGATAAGATTTAACTCAACTTTTGTACATGAGTGGCAGCCCCTTGGTGCCTTATAGTTAATATAATGTTAACTTTTTTTTTTAATAAACAAAAGAGCTTGAAATTGGCTGAGCATCAAATTAGCTTGAAGTTCAAATAAAAAATAATTCCAATTGGGCCAAGCTCAAGCTTGAACTAAGTAATTTTAAATTAGATTTTTTTCAAGCTTACTGAAAGCTCAGCCCAACCCATTGACAAGCACATGTGATTGGCATCTACAATGTCTATGTTCTTTATGTGTGAATGTGAGTGTGAGTGTGAACACTCCATGTTCCATGTCTATGCTCCAAAGCATTTGTACGGTGCGTTTGTAGAGAAGAGAACCTAAGAGGAATAAGAAGGCCAATTTGGTGAGAACAAGATGTAAATGCTAGATGTTTCCATTATTGCAAGAGAGAACACATTTCCTAAGCATCTTGAGACAAACTTTTTACTTCCTGAAAAACAACCTAAAATTGATAGTTTATATTTACTTTTCTATGTACTTATTTCATGGCACTGACTATCCTAAAACATGGTCTTTTTGGCCACTGTCACCCTTATGAAGATAAATGATGAGAGATCTTCCATGATTAAGAGTGAGATCTTCCCTATCAGCAACAGGAACCACTTGTGGGTTGCAGAGATGGATTTTTCATCTTCTCTCACATTCCATATCTATTCGGATTGGCTGTTGCTGTCTCTTTAATTCTTAAAAACTGACTAAACTTCCCATAAAACCTCACATTCGCATTCTCATGCAATTTTGCCTCTGACCACTAATGTTCAAATGTTGCACAAATTTGATGGCATCACTAGTAAAGAAATGCAAAAGAACAACAAATTAGACAAGTGTCCAGCAGCCTTACACAAATTTAATCTCAGATCTTGTTACCTGATTCTTCCAGAAATAATTGGGTAGAATTTCACAAGCAATCATCAAAGCATCAACTTTGAGCCTTCAACAGTCTGGTTTAAATTTCCCTCATACTCTAACAGTGAGATGGTCAACAACTACAGGTGGTAATGAAACATACAGCCTTAGGTTTTCCTGGGATTAACAGAACAGAAGAAATGCCCATTTCAACAACTGGAATTAAGTTTTAATTCTCTGTCAAGTTGAATGATAAAGATAAATGAGAATCCTTGGTTCCACCTCTAAACAAACTTCAGTAATCTCTGTATCAACAAATATGAGACAAACACATTGCTCGCCAGAGTCCTAGGGATAGCTGAGAATCCTCGGTTCCACCTCTAAACAAACTTTGGTAATCTTGGTATCAACAAATATGAGACAAACGCATTGCTCACAAGAGTCATAAATCCTCAAATTTATACCTATTTTTACCATCCTTTTTTTTAATATAGAAATATGTATAATTATATTGCTATTATGACAGCAAGGGAGTGCCTCTCATTTACAAGTATAAGAAACCTATCTAGAGATAAGAAATTTTATGAATTCTGCTACGTCTTCCTCGTTTACAATGTTTACCCCTTTAACTCAAGCTCCCAATATTTTAACCTATCTATCTGTAAAAATAAAATATAAAAATAGTGCCTCACATTTTTAACATTCTTTTAGATAAAGTAAATCCTAATCTCAAAGATCTTGGCTCCATTAAGCATCTCTCAAACTTGAATTTCCGGTTTACATAACCTATCAAACTATCCCATATACTCAAAGCTTCCCGCAAACATGTAAGAAAATAATAGCAACAATATTAGGTCAAAACCCATGCCAAAGGGAGTGAGAGAAAAACCTATGTAAGTCGATGTATATGGCAAAACGCAATTTTTTTACTTCATAAATCTATGACTATGGCATTTCCTTCTTAAAAAGTTACCCAGCAAATTCTTCTTAGCTATTTATTCTGTTTCTTTTCAGTTTATCAATATCTGCTATTTTTTCCACAATTTTCTATTTCTTATTCTCTTCTCATCTCTTACTTCTATGATAGCATGTGGCCAACAGCTTTGAAAACTTCATCACATATCACATCTAGTCAGGCTAGTTAAATACAATACTCTAATTGAAACAGTGCCATTTCAACTATAGTTTTTGTTAGGTAGAAAATAATAGCAGTTCTATACTTTGTACAGACAATGTCTTAAATTTTTTAATCACAAATGAAATTATGTTCATATTTTGTTTCGTCATCTTATTGACTTCAATTTTGTTGCCTTGCAACTATATTTCCTTGTGCTTCTAGCAATTTTTCGATCACCTTCCTTTTCTTTTATCAAAAACAAGGACTGTATATACACACACTAAATGGCACCAAGGAAGTGCCTCCCAAATGCACGTACAGTTAACAAGACAAAGATTTTCATAAAATCTACAATATCTACCTCATTAACAAAATAATCTCCTGTCATCCAAAGTTCCAAAACCTGAGCCCCCATCAATTCCTCATTACAATTAAAGGGGTCTCTAGCCCTAAAAGGCCCTCCAATTCGACCTACCATGCAGTGAAGGCCACTTTGGGAGGGATTCTTATCTTAGATATCAACTTCCATGATAGCCATTATGCCTCCACCTGATGTATAGACTCACCCAATAGCCGGAAAGAAATTTGACAAAGAACTTTTTTGCTTTGTCCTCTCTCTAGAAGGTTGAGTCTTTCCTACTTGTATAGGGTTTAGAAGAGTAGATTAGCTCATAGTCGGGCGTCTTTCCTGAAGTCCACAGGCCAAGGCACTACCAATTCGTATTGACATATTATAGAAATAGAACAAAGTGAATTAGCTTTAACATTACAAATCAACAGCAAAGAAGGAAAAGAGACAACTGGGCTTAAACCAAACAGGATACTCAAATCAGTCAAATTTCAAAAAATCACCAACTACACTAGAATGTCTATGAGCCTCGCATATGTACACGCATATGGGTTCGTGATTATACCTCATGGGAGAAGTGAAAGAAGAGTTCCGCGATAAGGAACTAAGCAGCAACTCTCAGCCGCTCGGTCCGAAGCGAGAGAAGCGAGTGCCTTCGCGAGAGAACCTGGAGCCTACAATCGAACTTCTAAGCTGCTAACTGTTTGTGTTTTTTCATTTCGAAGAAGGCAGAGGATTTCAAGGAACATGGTGGTAATCAAACTACTAAACAAAGGGACAGAGAAAAAGGCAGTGAAGGCCTATAAAATTTCTTTTTTCCCTTTATTTTTGCCTACTTATTTTTTTTAGTAAATATAAAACTTTTACTCAAATTTTAATTTAAATGGTTTCAGTTTAATTATTTTAATATTTAAAATTAAATAGAAATAATTTAAATTTGTAAAAATTTTAACAATTAAAAATGCATAAATATTTTTAAAAAATTTACAATATCAATTTAAAATTGTTGATTTGAGTCTATCTAAACAAAAAAATTCAATGTACTATTATAAAAAATTATATAAAATTTTAATATTTTATTTTATGTCATCAATTAAATCATCATGCTTAAAAAATAATAAATTAAATTTTTATTTATCAATTTATTCTAAATTAGACATTAATTAAAATAATTATAAAAAATTAAAAGTATTTTCGTTATTAAAATATTTTTTAAATGACTCAAATAAATTTATTATTTTATTTTTAAGTCTATTTTTCAAGTTTGACTAATTTTTTTAAATAATATCTATTTTTTATTAATTTTTTTAAATTTTGATTGTACATATTTATAATATTTATATACATATGTATGATAGTTTGAATTTTTTTTACATTTGTGAAAAATTTTAAGTAAAAATTTATTGTGCAAAATCTTTAATTTTAGTTTTTTTTTATTTTTTAATTTTTAAATAAAATTTAATTGAAAGTAAATTAATATATTGGAGTTTGATTTATCATTTTCTAAATATGAGGGTTTAATTAATAATACAGGATAAATATTATAAATTTTTACCTATTTTAATATTAAAAATATTATTTTAAATTTATATATTAAAAAATTTTATAAAAATAACTCAATAAAAATTATTCAAATTCGTGAAATAAATTTAATAGAGTGTAAATTTTATTTATGTTATTTTAAAGATATTTTATCAATAAATACTATTGATTTTTTATAACCGTTTGAGTCGATATATAAATTAAACTAAATTAAAACTTTAAATATAAAATTGATCGAATTAAAATGATAAAATTTAAATTAAATTTGAATAAAATTTAGAGTGTTTTCATATTTTTTTTGTACTTCAATACTTTTCACAAAATTTTGTATGAACAAAAATGTAATTTTGTAAAATATTTTATTGATATTATTTCATAAATGTAGAAAATAATAAACAATAAATTTATAAAAATAAAATCTCTTCTCATCTAAATGTGAAAAGGATAATAAATTTATTAAAAAACTTAATTTTATTTAATATTTTTTCTATTATAAAATTAGCAATATTCATATAATTTTTAGTTTCATGATTAATATATAAATTATATTGCACAAATTTTTAAAATTTATTTTTTATATATGACAATAAAGGTGGTAATTAGGTAAGCCAAATTGCGAATATAATGCTTTTTTTTTTAAAAAAAAAAAAAGTCCGACGATTTATATAAATTAATGAATTGAGAAATGATTGTTAGAAAACTATGTGACTTGTTGTCTTGTCCTCGAGTTTGATCCATAAAGTTATATATGGGTCACATTTATGAATTATTCCATCAATTATTAAATCAATTGATTTTTAAATAAATAATATGGGATGAATTTAATAAATTTTGTGTATATGAATTTAATAAATAATTAAAAAAATATAAAAAATTGAACTTTACATATATTTTAATTTAAATATCATGATTCATAATTAATAAAATTAAAACGATGAGATCTAAATTAAAATAAACATAAAGTATAAGGATTTTTTAAAAATATTTACTTTCAATAATTTGTAATCTACTTTTGAATAAAATAATATAAATCAATCAATCAATCAATCTTAACATACAAAATAAATTACAATAAAATTGATACAAAAATTAATAAATTAAAAATTTTAAACTTCTAAAATATAATAAAATGCACTTTCTTTTAATTTTTATTCTAAATTTCAAAACCAGTTTGAATATAACTTAATCGCTGAAAAATAATCAAAATAAAATTTATCAAAAAAATTCAAAACTTAAAAATATTTAAATCGAGGATATAGTTTATGAATGTAAAACAATATTCAAACTATTACCACAAAAAATTGTATAGTTTTTTAGGTGGTGAAAATATATTTTTACAAATATTATTAAAAAATTTAAAAATTTATAATAAAAAATTAATAAATCAAAATTATTCAAATTAAGAGATTAACTCAAAATAGAATGAAAAAAATATTTTAATCATTTTTAGGCATTTTAATCATCAAATATGTTTAATTTTTTATAATAATTTAAGTTAAGATTCAATTTAACTATTTCTCGCCAAGTACGATTTGTTTAAAAATATTTTAAAGTTTATAGAGTAAAAATTAGGAGAGAAAATATTTTTTAAAAATTTAAAACGATATTTATTTAATATTTTATTAATTTAATATTTATAAATAAAATAATTTAATAAATTATATTATTAAATTTTTGATTAATAAAGTTTTTATATTTATAAGATTTATATGTAAAAATTAATTTTAAATTCAAATAAACCAAATATGTTTTGGTCATTATGTCTTACATAGTTTATTTAATTGATTTCAATGAGTCAATCCATTAAATATTTGATTCAAAATTTAAAATTTATGATTCAACTCATTTTAAAAATTAATAGTTTTAATTTAATTAATTTTATTAAATAAACAAAAACTTTTTTATTTTAATATTTTTATTAAAAATTAGGAACCATACATGGATAAAAATATAATTTAATAAAATATTTTATTTGTATAATTTTTTAAATACAAAAAAGGTAAATAATAAATAAATAAAAATCTCATTTAAACAAGATGTGCGAAAGATAATAAATTTGTAAAAATGTTAAATTAATGATGTTCAATATTTTTTTATGACAAAGTTATTAGTATTTAATTCATAAAAATTCTATTTTTCTAAACTATTTTGCTTTCAAATTAGATATTACAAAAAGAAGTTATAAATTTAACAATTAACATATAAATTATATTATAAAGTTTTATTAACATATAACTTTTCAAATATTTATGCTAACATATATTTTCTTTAAATAAAAAAGTCAAATTGGGTAAGGAGTTTGATCATGTCAATTTAATCATGAATATAATGTTTGAACTTGAGTTATTAAAAATCCGATGTAGTTTACAAATTAACAAATCGAGTCCAATCCGATCACTTGAAAAATTATGTAACTTTTGTCTTGCTCAAGAGTTTGATCCATAAGGTTAGACATGGGCTATATTTATAGGTTACTCGTCAATTTTAAATGGATAATACGAGATTAGTCTAATAAATTATATATATATATATATATAAATAAATAAATAATGTTATATAGTATTTTAAAATAATATAATATAAATAATAAATGTTAATATATGACATGAATCATACTAAAATTTACATGAAAATTTCATAAAATTATATATAATAAATTTAAATTATGATAAATTCATAAATTAAAATTTTAATTAGGATATAAATTTTATATAAATTTAATATTTATAGATAAAAATAAAAAATTTAATAGACTCTATTATTAATTCTTTTGATTGATAATTTTATTTATAATTATGAAATTTATTATATAAAATTTAGTTTCAAATTTAAAGAGACTTATTTAATCTATTTAACTGAACTTAATTAATAAGGGAATTCAACTCTCCAGTTCAAAATTTAAAATACATGTTTCAACTCATTTTTAAAATCAATAATTTTAATTTGATCCAACTATTAAAAAATTAAATTAAAATTCAATAAATTAATCTAGCTCATAGGTCACTTAATTATTCTAATAAAAATTATATAGATAGACAAATAGAATTGTATGTCAAGTATAGGGCGTGTTTTGGGCAGGTGGAGTGGATCCCATGAAGGATAGATATGTGGACCTCACTTTTCAGACCTCTAAGAACTCATTAGACCACTGTCCTTGTCATGCCATTCCTCACCGACCAAGAGCTTCCTACGTCTTCTTCTTCTTCTGTCGCTCTCCCTTAGAGAAAAACACAATCTTCTGCTGTATTCGTTGTCATCACTTGTAAGTAGCCAAGGCCCCAATTTTCTCTTCCTTCCGCATCATTGTACTGGTTGGCTTCCCTTGTCTCTTATGTGTGAGTGTGTGTTTTTGTGTCACTCTATGTTTATCTATGTATCTTTTTCGTTTTATCATCTGTTCGGAAGGTTGTCACTAAATTCTCGTAGGCTTTACGTTTTGGTTTGTTATTTTTCGTAAGTACTGTCATTTTTCACAGAATTGTTTGGTGTATTATCTTAAACGTGAATGATTAGATTACTGTCTGCTTTATATGTGATAATTCGGAACTGCATCATTTCAGCTTCTGGGTAGTGCTGGGGTTTGTTTGATTGCCTTAAACTTGATTAGTATAGGTAAATTTTGGATTTCGATACTAAATGTCTGTTATATTTCTTGGCTAAAGGTGAGATATCATCTCATGTTTTTCTTGCTGCATGTAACCAAAGATAACATGCAGTGATTATCTGTTCCCGGCTTTGTGTCTAATTAGCTGGGTTCTTTTTATTTTCAAATATTTAATTTTCTTAGCTCTTGATCACCATAAATTCCTTTGGAGATAGCTTGACTTTTCAGGTTGCTTTTGTGATTGAAGTTGGGTGTATCGAGTTGACAGATTCTTGGTTGTATGCATTCTCAGCAATGACTCAGTGATGTGCTTTTGTTAGCATTTGAGATTGATTGATACTTTTTAACTTCATGAGTAATAGATCATTGTGACCGCATTAGGAGATTTCACCATATGTACTTCTTCTTTTTGTCAAATTGTTTCTGCTGTTGCTAGAATGCTGATGTAAGGAGAATTGCATCTTAGATGTCAATCGAACTTTTTGTAGACAACATAATTTTTTTAATAATATCTTGAAGTCTGTTCCATCTAGCCTTAGATTGAGTAGAGGATTCATGTACATGATACCAACTTGTTTGGGATTAAGGCTTAATTGAGTTAAGCATATTTGATATCAAAAGGATAATTTCTTAATTTATTCACATATTTACTTCCCTTTTGGTTTTAGCAGCTAGGGATTCATGTGAGATACTGCAGAGGGAGTCCTTAGATTCCAGCATTGAAGTCTCCTTATGTTTACCCTTTGACTTACATTTCCATTCATATCCCTGCATAGGGATGTTGTGTCTAAGATACGGTTATTTGATGTTTTCGTTTAAAAGGTTAGATATTTTCATAAAAATAGACTTAGTTTTGGGATTGTCCATATAATTACATATTGGTTGCCAAATGCATATTGCTCTCGGAATAGATATCTCTACCTTGACGAAAATAGTAACATCCTAATAGGGCTATTACATGTATGTATGAGCTAGAGGATTATACAACAGGGTGGAGCGAGTTCCCTCCTCTGCAATTTCATGTTTTTAAATGAGCTTTCAATAAAAAGAATCTACCGCTATTTGAGGCAAAGTTGGAAAGACACATACGTATAGGTAAAAAAAGAAGATTTTTTCTCACTTCTAATTTTTATTATTGTCGGTGGAACTCCGACAAAAGAATTTTCTTCTAATAAAGGGGAATCCCATAACACGTGTGCAACAAACTATGAGTGCTTTCTTTTCTTTTTCACTCTTACATATGTAGTACTTTATTTATTTACTGTGGTGAACATTACAGATAATGTTACTTAACTAAGTGAAACACAAATCCTTTTGGAATATCTGTGCTAGGCTGTGCGATGTTCACAAACTGTATGTCTTCTTACTTCATTGTTTTTGGTTCATGTTTTCAGTTATTAACGTTTATTCTGTTTACCACATGAAATTTCCCGCTGGTCATGCTGTTAATATATTGTTGTATGTGGCCTTACCAGGTCGACTGATTATGGCCACTGTTAGAAGTTAATAAATCTATCTGCTATTCCTGTCACATGCAATACCTTTTATTTATCTACTAGTTCACTGTTTTCTATAGTTGAACTAATTCAAGAGGAGCGGTTCGCGAACAGAATCAATATGCAATCTTGCATTTCCTTCTTTATCCCTATAATTCATTTTACTTTATGGGAATCAAGAGAAAATATATTGTTCATTGCAAGCTCATACAGCACTTTCTTCTGTTGTTAAAAAAAAAAGAAAGATTATATCAGTGATTGTAATGGCCATTACGTTGATGCTGTGAGTCAGAGTTGGGAATGCTGTATAAACTGCAAATAGTTGTGTTTATATGACTATGATGATGGTGGGTAGCTTCTTACTGGGGGTAGTAGCATGGCTTTCTTGGCATTGGAGGTGGCTGCATTAATGGTAAAGGTGCTGGTTTTGGGTTATGTTAATTGCAGAGAAAAGAATTTGTTTTTTCACTTCTAAATTTTGCTTAAGAAATCTACTAGGAACTAGGATTTTTTTTTTTTTGAAGTGATGCTGATATTTGGTATACTCTAGATTCTAAATTGGTTGCCTGTTATTGCGATTGTCTACGTGAAGTTATGAGGTTCCATATTTGTACATAGAATAGATTTATTACAATGACAGATGAAACAATTATGAGATGTGTGTATGATCAATAGGCACCATCTCCTATCAAGGTCAGTGTTTAACTCTCTTGAGTTGTGCTTTTGTGGCCGGTTGTGATTTACTTTATTATGGTTCCTGGAACTAAGGTTTCTTCTGCTATTGGAGAGTCCGGCAATCCATCAAAGGGAATGATACTAAATGATGATCAAGTCTTCCTCATGTCCTTCATCATGGGTAACTACTTTGGACCTGATATCCAAGGAGAGACACATCCTAAATCTGCTTTACAAAGAAAATTCCTGAGCCTTCCCCCGTATACTTCTGATCAACTGTCTGGCGCATACATGAAACAAATGGAAGTGGAGCGGGTATATTATCTTGCACTTGGAAAGGCAGAGCAATCTCATAGAGTGAAACTAAGTTCCTTGCGTCTGTTCCTTACCGGCAAGCTTCCTCCTTTTGGATATCCTCAGTTTCCTACTTACTTTCCTCTGGAAATGCATCCACATTCAAAGTTCAGAGATCGATACAAAATTATTGCCAACATTGTATTTATCAGCGATCCAGAAATTTCTCACATGAATGAAGAGGATATTGAAAGATTCAAGAGACTAACTGGGCGAGATAGTTTTCTTTTGGACAAAGATCCTCCAAGTTTGCCTGCTTGTGCAGATACTGATGATTTATGTAATGGGAGGGAGCAGGAGATTGAATTGAATGAAGAAGCAACACATCTCAGGTCTTCCATAACCCCAAGATATGACAATGATTCTGCACAAACAGGTGGTCCAACAACGGTGTTCTTTCCATCTCAGCTCACTAACCAAGAAATGGCCAATATCTTAGGTGTCACCAAAACCGGATTTGCTTTGACGGGTAGCGCTGCAATGGGTCAAATTGGCCCAGTTGTTGGTCCTTTGGACATTGGTGAATCCAAAGATGCTTACCTTTTTCGTGTGTCTCTTCCTGGGGTGAAAAGAGATGGAAGTAAGTGGTGTATCCATCAGTTTATTCATAATTGCTTTTCATGATAGCTCCAAATTGCATATATACTAAACTCGATAGCATATAAAATTCATGATTAATTTGGAATTTTATATGCCGGATAAGACTGATTTGTTCTTTCTTTCTGCCACAACAGATGAATTCAACTGTGAAGTTGAAGCTGATGGGAAGGTATTGATAAGGGGGGTGACAACAACGGGGGAGAAAAGGGTGATAAGGTATGCTCAAGTGTTTGAAATGCAATCACAGAACCTTTGTCCACCAGGGCACTTCTCCTTGTCATTTCAGCTGCCTGGTCCTGTTGATCCTCAACAGTTTTCTGGTAACTTTGGTCTTGATGGCATTCTCGAGGGAATAGTAATGAAAAGGAAAGATGAAAGCTCATAGTCTAGCTCTTGCGTTTTCAGTGACCTTCGTGTCTCGTGCATTATCTGCTATTAAGTTTCTGAACCTCAGAAGGCTGAATGTAAATTTATAGTCCCTTTTTTTTTTTTTCACCCATGAAGGTTCATGAGATGTAATTGTGCATGATAGAATCTCATTTTATCTTTTAGACTCATACCCTTATTTCAGAAGAGCTCATCAATAGAATGTTTGTTGATTTTGATTGGTTTAACCCTGTAAGCTCTCTGGATATCCTTTGCAGCTGTTGCATGTATCTGATTATGCTTCTATTGATCTAAACGATTCTCAGGGTAATTTCTTTGTTATTTCAGTTTGATGAACTTGACCTGTAACGCAAAAATTAGGCTTGGGTTTGTTTAGTTGTTCTTGTCATTTGAGCATAAAGCATCTAAGCCTTGACAGCAAGTTGTTAGAAGCTACTGCAAGCATCTCCTGGTTAACTTCATATTTATACCATAAAGATCCTGTGTTTCTGTTGATTTAAATTATGTTATTTTTTCAGATAAAAAATTTCAATTAGTTTAGATTGTACTATTTTTCATATTAATATAATATATTATCAAAAATAATTATATTTTTTCAAAACAAAAAATCAGTCACTATAATTGATGAAAAATCTGAATCTATATTCATCATTTGACCACCATCCCTGACCATAGCCAGATAATTTTTAACAGCCTCCCTCTTCCATTAGTAGCACTGTTGTCAGGATTTTGACAGTAATCTTCCTGATGGTTAGGATTTAGACAGTGACCTTAATTGTCAGAATTTGGACAGTGATGTTGCTAGTTGTGGGAATAGAGACAGTACTATATCACTGCAGTAACTACAAACTGAGAAATTGCAAAGAGAATGGGATGAGAAAATTGAAAAGAAAGCCAAATGATATAAAAATAAGGTAACTCAGGCCAAAGAAAGGCTGAGGCATTAACTTTAAAGCATACCCAAATGATACAGAAGTCCATCTTATGCTAAATAGAGGTGGAGGCATTGACTTTAAAGTAAGCCTTCAGGTGTAACTTCCATTTATACAATGCTCCAATGTAGCCATTCTCACTAACTAGAAATAAGAAAATAAAAAGCATTGGAGAAAGTTTTCTTGTCCTAGCCTATACTGTGTCTGCCTTCGATTACCAGCAGCCTCTTTCTGTGTCTCTCCTGTGTTCAGCACATTTGCGAAACAAGTTCTCCAGCACTCTGCAAGCAACTAAGACAGAAACAGAAACGTAAAACATGTGAGACACAAATCATTGAGATACAGAGAACGAAATTTGAGAGCCCATTGCATTAATGATGTTCTCAGTAAAATATGCAGAAACTTGTATGAGAAACTGAAGACTGAGAAGCAGGTTTCATTTCAAATGTCTGTGTAATCCTGGAGAACAAGATCAATGTATCTTCACCCCATATTAGAAAGCTTCCAACCTGTATTCAATGTAACATTTGGAAGAAAAGTTGCACTTCTCGGTTGGCAAACCAAGGTCAGAATTTGGACTGCTAATGAAAAAGCAAAGTTCTTGTAAATGAAGCCTTTGTTTGATTATAATAAGATCAAAGAAAGTTGATGAAGGCATGGGAATCATCAGTGAGATTATTGCTTGAATGATTAAACAAATTATCTATCAAATGCCACTGATGAAGAAGAAATGTCTGGTTTGCTACTACAGCACAACTTGAAACATTTTGACTGCAAAAGGTAGTTTATTAGATGGGAGATACTAAGAACCTGATAAGGAAAGGATGGCAGTGCCACCAATTTAACCTATATAGTTTTCTACCATATATTCAGATATCATGCTTGTTGCAATTTGCAGTCCAACCCTACTGGTGGATATAATTTATAAGCACTCACCATTTTCCTGAGCTTCATGCTACGGTCGCTAATGGCCTGAGGATGACTGCTGTTGCTCTGGTTCCTGTGGCCACATCTGTCGAGCCATGTAGTGGGGAGGCTGCTGGGCGTACGAAGTTGGATCCATAACAGGCTTCCCCACGATCATCCCAGGAGTTCCCACCTGTGGTACATGCTGAGCAGGCATATAGCAGTAAGGAAGTCCATCACCAAGTCCTCCAACAGGAACAGTTCCTCTCGGGATTGATGCAAGAACTTCATCTTTCAGATCCTCCCTTGGCACGATGTCAACCAAGAAATCAAAGATATCAGTCCTTGTAATTGCTGCAGCAATGTCATTCTTTTGCAGAGTCCTCCTTTTGTTCTCTTCTGTGTGATTCCAAGAACGCAAGGTCAGTTCTAAGATGAACATTTCACATGCCCTGGCAAATACAACTGGTGCCTCAGCTGATATCATTCTCACATCTTCATCGGCCTTCATGATCTTCTTGATCCTTGCTAAGGGAAGACTATGATTCTTGAAATCAGAAACTTTCTCAATATCTTGATACTGAGTTGTCCAGAAAGACTGGAGCTGCTGCTGCAGTTGCTGTTGCTGCTGATGGTGGATTTGCTGATAGGCAAGTTGGTGCTGTGCAAGCTGAGCCCCTACAGGCTGACTGGCCCCTCCTGATGTAACAACAGACCCTGTATTAGGGGCTCCACTCATTTGGTTAGATTGATACAGGTTTGTGCCATAAGGTAACTGAGCTCCACCCCCAACCACCCCCATAGCGGGGCCCTGTCCATGAGGCTGCTGATCCATTCTGATCCTAAGACACACCAGAGGAAGAAAAAAGATGCTCATCATCTAAACAGAAAAAGGAACTTAAAAACCTAAGTTAGGCGCATGTTACATGGCATCTTAAAGAAAAATGGGCATTTTGGTGTTTACTTGTAGGGTAAAATCAATTATATCACTACAAGCAAGGAAAAGAAAGAGAAAAGACAGGGTAGATTCTAAGATTATAAATGCAGAATAAGTATATGCATTAGACAAGAACCATGTCTGACTTCATCCCTGCAAGCTATTGAAGGTGTATACCATTTTTGCATTCTTAACGTGCTATGGAGATTAAAATTTTGAAAGACATATCATTACTTCTAGGTCTTCTTCCTGGATTTTTTCTTCGAACATATATTTTTGTCAAAGCCGACATTGCCCTCAGACAAGAAAAGACAAAATATAGGAGGCACCAATCAGATCTTTGAGCACTACATATTTATTATATGAAGACATCTGAAATTTAACATCATTCTTGACAAGAAATAAAGTGAAAACAAACAAATGAATTGATTCAGAGCTTCATGTAACTGTTATTTCAGAAAGCTCCACTTATTTGCTATGAAACAATTCAAAGCCGCTGAAAGATTCGAGAACCAGACTGATGGTCTATAATCCAAAATGTCGTGATTCCTATCTTGTTTCTAGGCCTCACCACCCCACATGCTAAAAGTTCAATGTAATGCCTTTAGTATTTAAACATTGCGAAACATATTTAGACCACGAAGGTCACTGACAACTCCACCCACTTACTACCTAAAGTAACAATATCTTAATTTTCTCCCAAACTAGACAGACATATAGCATTAATCAGAAGTTTCCATTAAGATATTTCAAGTGCTAAACCTAGAATCTTAAGCTTAAAATGTTTTGAGAGTTATAGAAAAATCAAAATTTATAACATGGCTAACCAAGTAAAAAGTTTACAATCTTCAACGAATCTGAATCCTGAGTTTATAAAATTCATCTGCATAGATATTAATACAACTTAGAGAATTCAATCTATGAGAAGTAAGGGCTCAATATGTTTGCACTCCAAAAGAAACTAGAAGAGGAAACGAAAAGGTAAGTCTAAAACTTGATGAACTACATGAATCAAGTAAGATATGTGATGCATCAAATCCACACAAATTAACATGATTCACTATCTATTGAGGCTCAAACAAAAAAGAATCTGAAATGAACAAATAGAAAAGGAAAGCAAACCCTACAAAAGAAGAAACAAATGATAAAATCAAAGATAAAATATCATCTTGTCAGAGTAGGCACACACAACAATCATTTTCCGTAATCAAACAAAAAGGACGAAGTTCATGAAACCTACAGATTAATACTTAAAAAGGGTAAAAACAAACCCAAAAGCCAAAAGCACATAACACCTCTCAATCAAGAAAACTAGAGATTTATAGATGGCGAGTCGACCTCAATTCAATAACAATCATGTCATGGTCTGTACATATACCTGCATCGGTACGTGCAAAAATACATGGATGTTAATGTACACGATAAAGTAAAAAGGTACCTTTTCCCCAATAAACAAACAAAATCAGTGGTTGAATTGCAGGATTCAAAACCTGTAAGAACGGAAAGCAAAATTCTTCAGACAAGCTTTAGAAAATCAAAAGCTTGAATTCTGGGTGGGTCGCTTTTTCTCCTGTCCTTTTACCCTTTCCTTCTTCTTTGGAAATATTCCCTAAATACTGTGAAAGATCTAATTTTGCATATGTTTAGGGTTTTGAGAGGATGATATTCACAGGAACTTGGTAATGATTAATGCTCTTTCGGCTTCCTTAAGGAGAGAACCTAGGATTGGAAACAAGGAAAAAAGCAGCTGTGGCTGATGATGCTAGAGACAGGTTACATGGCCTCGCTTTCCTTTTTTTGTCCCAAATTTGACTACTTTACCCTCCAATTAAGCATAACCCTGACAACACGTTTGATTTACGGAATAAAATAGAAAAGAATGAATAAGATATTTTTTTAAAATAAAAATAAAAATAAAATAATAATTATTATATTTAATTTATTAAAATAAAATAAAATAAAAATTAATTTCATATTGTTTGGTTCATAAAAATAAAATAAAAATAGTTAAAACAAATTTAGAAAAAACTAATAGACCTTTTCGTTAAATTAATTGTAATTTAATTTAATATTTTTATAATAATCTTTATTAAGATAATATTAAATAACAAATATGTTATTATAATAATTTAATATAAAATAATATTAATTAAATAATACATCAATAATTATTTTTTATTTTTAAATATTAATATTATAAAAACAAAATTAATATTAATTAATATTTAAATAACGATAATGTAATATTTTATTTTTTAAATATCAAGAAATGATAAATGATAAAAATAAAATTGTTATAAATATATATACAGCAGTAATTTAATATTTTTTGAAAAATATAATTATTTTTTATTTTTATGAAATAATTATTTTAAAATTATCTTCAAATTATTATTTTAATTTTTTTAAAATATAAATTCATCAAAAAAATTTGACAAAAAATAAATCAAATATTAAAAGAGTATATTTTAAATAAAATAAAAAATTCAACTACAACGAATCAAACATGTTCCCTATGTTTTAATCTCCAGAGTACATACAATTACAAGGTGTCTTTGGTTGCCTGGAAAAAGAATATGCTTATGAATAAGTTGAAGGATTTTCAGATTTATGCCCCACTGCACGCAATGGGAAAGGTTAAGTAGGCTGTTAACATATAAATACAAAAGCCCATTTGATTTTAGCTAATTTTTTAAAAATTAAAATATTAATTTTATGATTTATGATATTCATAATAATTTTTAATTGTTTATTTTATTAAATAATCAAACATCAATAATTTTTAAAATATAAAAACTAAAAAAATAACTCAAGTTTTCCATGTCCTGGTAATCAGATGGAGCATTGCTTAAAGTCAGTTTTTTTATTAAAATATTATTTTTAATCTCAAAAAATTTAGCACAGAGGATCTTAACCGTTAACAGATACCCTGTTGAAGAAATTGATAGACAACTGGGCCTTACAAAGAGGCTGCCTGAAGCACTGCAAATAAGACATCTGCTGCAACGAAATCATCCTGGTGAAGCAGTTCCCAGTTCAAACTAATCACAATGATTCAGAAATCGCAATATAATCCAGAAGTTAATAACAAAACTCAGGCCACAGCACCAGAAAGGAAAGGAAAACCAACAATCTGCCATCCAACTCCAACAAAAAAAAAAAACGATAGGAGCAGTGATCAGAGAATCTGAAATCATGAACAATAAATGCCTGCTCCAAAGTAGAAAGTTTAATTAACAGAAAGGCCAAAAAACCCGTAAAAGTCCTGACTTTGATTTTCCACTGCAGTTCTAACTTACCTGAAGATGGAAGATTTTCCTGACTTCTCCAGATTTCATGAGTTGGTTGCTGAGCTTTGAGCCAAAACGTGAGTATCATCAATAGAGTATTATCAAAGGATAGATGTTTATGTACTGCAATGCATATGAATGTGGAACAGAATAATGTAGACTGCCCAAAACCATTTCCACCAAAGTAGATTAGTCTCATATGATTCCAACATGAACAGATAATAAAATCCAGCCATGTAGTATGAGAAACAGCCAAAAAGAAGAAAAGAAAGAGAACCAGTGACTCCAAAAAACAGGCTACATATCTTTCATTTTTTACTTACATAATCTTCGCATTCTTGTTCCTCAAAAAATAATGCTGACATTATCTCATCACTTTCACACTTTTGAAACAAGAATGTTGACTATCTGAATGGTTTCAGCAAATAAAATGAATCTAAGAATAACTAAATACAATTTCGTGCTCATTAAAAATATCATTATGATGAATATTTGGCAATGATTAAGCTAACTAAGGTGAAAACTACGTAGAGACCTACAAGGCAGAAACCCCAAAACCTGGGTACCCGAAATCTTGACCAGGTTATCACTAGCAGAGATCCCATCAGGCTCAAGAGCAAGAACACGAAGGCAATGACAATACCCACATGGAAATGAAGCTCGTAAGCATCTGGGTAGACATTGGCTGTTTGCATTACCAAAGCTGTTCCAAGCCCAACAAGCATGTTAAACATTGGGCCAGCGAAGCACCCAGCCATTGCCATTGCTGGGTGTCCTGCTTTGGCAACTGCAACGTCAGCAACAAGATCCCCAACAGAGTTTCCCCACGCAAGCACTGTGAGGCCAAGGAGTGATGGTGGCAATTTAAGACGTGTCCCAATTGCTGCCAGGCAGTTTAGCAGTTCTCCAGCAACCGATGATATCCAAAACACACTCATTATGAATGAGACAATCACTAGAGGCATTTGCTCAGTTTTTGGAGGCTCTTTTTCTACTATAAAGTGAAGAAGTGCAAGCGAGGAGCTTGCAAAGAGTACTACAAACCAGAGAGGGAAATGGGCATTTGGAAGGAGGAAAACTATTGGATGATCTAATGGCATGAATGAGTTGCAAGCATATAGAAGGGCTACAGGGCAAAGAGCGATATTAGCAGATAGGTAGAACCTGTTCCTTTTAGAAGGTGAAGTTTCTGGGATTGTGAGCTTCAGAAGAAATGATACAGGAAGTTCCCATGCTTTTGAGATCTGTATTACATTAAAAAGGAAAAACAGAAAATTAGGAGACCAATCATCAAAAGAAAATTCACTTGATTCACTCAGAGATATTGAATGGATTCAACATAAAAACTAGAAAGTGAGATCCTAATCCAAGAAAACTCGTAATAAATTAATGTAAGCTAGAGCCTAGACAATATCTAGCCTTTGTAGATTACGACTATAATGAAGTTGATGTGGATCAGACTATATACTTGTAATTGATATCTACCGGAGGCGGTTATTAATCAAGAGAAACAATAAATAAGATAGCTAGTAAAAGAATAGATAAACATATGACAATTCCTCCTTTGGTTAGTGAACAAACTGCAATATCTCCACTTCAACTTTACAATCTGCTTTACAATGACATTCCTCATCAATTTCTTTATTTTACAGAATGTCATAAGGCCTAAGCAAAATAAAAACACCATAGAAACTGGAGAAAACCGAAAGAAGAGGTAACACAAGAGAAAATTTTGTTCACGAGTTCCTCAGATACTACTGCTTTGCACACACCAACTGCCTCAGACATCATTGCAATTGACAAACGAAGTGGTTATTCTCCACTTGCACCTAAGAAAATAATGAACATTTGATCCTTTGATCCAGTCACAGCTCCCTAATATCTATGGTATTTCAAATGAATAAAGATGATGAATAATGACAAGCACTCACCAGTAGCACAGGCATCACATAAGGACATTTTTCCACGACTATATCTGGGCAAGTTTACTCTTTCCCTAACACATTTCAAAATTCGCTCAACATGATCCACTTTATTATGTGATCATACTTTCTCAAATGCTAACTAAGCAACAAACAAAGAGATATTGGCACATTGTTGCCACAATTAACATAAAAGGCAATAGAACAAAAATTACTCTCCGTAGCATTAACCAAAAAATTCAACCAAAACAACAGAATAGAGCAAGATCCTAAGGAACTTTCCAATAAGAGAAGATATCAACTGCAAATCATGCAAAAATACACATTACCATTCCATAGAGCTGACGAAATCCAAAGGGCTGCAGTTTCTCCACCTCAAAACTCCCCTCAGTTTCTCCGATCTCACAATCTTTCTCAGCCACCAATCCCTTCCCCACCTCATCATCTCCTCCACCACACTTTCCTGGACGTCCACTACCACCGCCACCAATCCCCAAATCCATCCAAAACACAAACCCAACAAAAAAAAGATAGAATCCCACAAATCCAACGGCTTGCCACACAAAAATTTCCCCACTCAAGTACACATAGAACAAGAACAACGCGGCGATCAGGTAAAACAACACATCTCTTACAAATGATCCCGCGTCCACAGCAAATGGTGCCGCGTAAATGGAAACAAAACCGACCACAAAGGCCGAGACAAAGGTTCCCGCAGACAAAATCGCCCCGAACCCAGTCCTGTACTGACCCCCACGAACCGCAGCAACAGATGCAAAAACATCAGGCGCACCGTTGCCTAGGGCCAAAAGCGTCACTGCTCCCATGCTCGGAGAGAGATTAAAGAGAGTGGAAAGCTTGGTGGTGACGGTAGAGAAGTGGGTCTGCGCGGTTTTGATGAGGATGTAAAAGTAGAGGAAGATGAGTAAAGAAAGAAAAGGGATTGAGAGAAGTGAGTTTCCCTTGAAGAGGCAAAAATGGAGAGAGTAATAGTTGATGATGCCATTGTTGTTGGTTTTCTGGGTCTTCACTGAAAAGCAAGATGGGTATACTTCTCTTGCTGAGGGAGTGGCGATGGTGTCAAGTAGAGACCTGTTGGGGATTAAAGGAGGAGTCCCGGGGAAGTTTTGAGGAGGGATTTTAGGGGTAGTGAGTAGGAAGAAGAGGAGTACGGAGAGGATTGTTAGAGAAAGAGCACAGGCTTTGAGGAAACAGAGAAGAGCAGAGATCAAGGCCATGCCATTCCCAAAAAGTTGCTTTTGGTTGAGTGACTATTTTTCTCGTGTGCGTGTATCAGCTACAATGGCTGCCTCTGGTGCCTGGGCATCTCCCAGCCCCTGCCTGAGTGTAGAACAACACGCGCTTTTGCCAGCTAATAACCCAATATGAAAATGGATAGAAGTTGCTCAAACTATTGTGTATTCTCTTGCTTCAATGTTTCTAAAACATTACAAAGATCCACTTAAATATTGTTATAACAATCAAACCATCCTAGAAGAATGCATAAAAAACAGCTTAAAAACTACAAATTGATAGAAAGAAACATATCTTTGATTTTTCTTTTTAATAGTCAAAATATTTGAACTAAAATATTTAATTAACAGGAAAAAAATTTATTTTTTATATTTAAAATTAAAATAAATAAATAATATTATCTTTTTAATTTTTATTTAAAAATTTTTTAAAAAATTATTTTTAAAAAAATAATTTAAAATTTAATCAAAAAACTTAAAAATTGAGAGTATTTAAATTTAAAAAATGATTTTTTACATTTTAATTTACATCTTTTACATATATAAATAATTATTCAAATTATTATTATAATAAAAAATTTAAGAACTCTCTAAATACTACAAAATATTTTTTTAAAAATTTGGTTATCAAATATTTTAAAATTTTATAATAAATAATTCATAACTAAAAATATAATTCAAAATAAAATATACAATATATTTATGTAATTCAAAATAAAGATATACTTAATTTTATTATAATTTAAATCAAATTCAAATAAATTTTAAAGTAAAAATTAATAATTATATATATTCTTCAATATTTTAAATAATATTTACCCCCAAAAATTTAAATCTTAAACCTACAAGTCAACATTTTGCTTACCACCATGCTTCTTATTAGCATCCAAAGCCTTAGATGGGTCTCCAACAGTCAATACTATGGGCAACAAAGTGCAGCAAAGTCTAGTTGCCAGAGAAATTCAGAATACAAAACAGTAAAATTCCAGGCTATGAACAGTTTTAATGTCCTGCAATAGTTCATGTTTCTACAATGTACAACTCATGAAGAGGGATCATCTGCAAAACTACTTTGCTTTAACAATTTCAAATAATTTACAACTAATTCACCTTAGAATTATTATAGAAACCAATCCGTACAGATATTATGGCCGGAGCTTTCTTAATAACCATTTCCGTCGTTTATTGACATCCATTGTTACAAACCTCTGAACTCGTCTCTCATCTTCCAGAAGTTTACAAGCTTCCAAGAAAAGTTCATCGTCCATGCCAGGTATTGCCTGAAGAGCATCGACGATGCTTTGGATTGAGCTGTGGTCTTCATCCACTTCTTGAACAATTGGTGTCCCGAAAACATCTGGCTTCCCGTCAGGTGTTTCTTGCATCTGCTGGCTGGGTATCTGAACTTTCCTAGGACAATTTGAGATGGATGAAGTTCCAGATCTTCTCCTTTTAAGGTGGGAGATTTCAAGCCCCGAAGCTTCAAATTGCAAATCTCCAAAGACACCATCAATCACCATATTTGAGGGATTATTGTCGACCTCCATTTGCATACCTGCACTAATTGATCTTTGCAATGGAACATTGTTACTGAAAATCATGTGCAAGCCTTCATAAATGCCCAAGTTTCTATTATATGGGATTGATTCCAGCCGGTCCTGCAGAATAACATCATCATATGAATGTTAAATTTATCAAGGTCAACACTGAAAGGTGTTCCTGAAAAAGACCCACTTCATGAATATAGAAACACCCTTTATTCTAGCCAGTTATGATGGAGAAAGAATCACACCTTGATCCAACCTTCCCAAACATCATCATCAGTTGTCACCACCGTTTGCTGAATTTCATCCCATGTAAAGCCATTCTGATTGAGAAGATCAGTGAGGTCTCTATATTGCTTCATCAATCTTAGATACTGATTTTCTAGAACATCTTTGTCAAGCAGAAGTCCAAATTTTTCATTGAATGATGCAATCATTGAGGTCCAGCCTCGTTCATTGAATGTATGACCAATCTTATTCCCTCTGTGCACCTGCTCCAACATAAGCTCGATAAAGTAGCTCTGCATTGGCCTTGTCCATTCAATTCCCAGAGGACCGCTACTAGCAGGAGATTGCTCATCCTCTTCACCTACAAATTTAGAAGAAGTGTCAGTAAATTTATCTAAAAATGCCACGGGAAAATTGAATATTCCAATCTGTGTTACATATCATCCAATGAAGTTTATATTTCTCTGTATAATATAATAAAACTACACTCCATCATCTGTTAATAATAGTTATAACCAAACAAGGTTATTATATTAGAAGATGCAGCACCTGAGTATCTTGGAGTGAAACTCAGATTCATCGTTGTTGTCATAAATGCCCAAATTAAGCCCTAATTTGATAGTAAGAATAGTGTCCATGCGTAGTAAACAACCTACAAAGAGAGGTACAGTGAGAGTGAGAGGGCGCACCATTGCTTACTACCAGAACCAAGTTCTCGAAGTCGACAGAATGACATGAACGATTTTCCATCTCATTTGTATCTTCATTTCCATATATCAGGAACAAATCATTATAACTTGGGAGACTTCTACTGCGGTAGGATCGTGCATCAGGGTGTTCCTACACAAACAATACGTAAGCCACTAATAAACGGGAACTCAAAGATCTTCAGGCACCAGAGACTCAATTAAAGGGCACCTTGACATAAGCATCCCAGAGATGGTCATCAGCTGTAACCATCTGCTGCATTTCATCCCAGGCAAACCCGCTCTGATCAAGCAAGTTTGTCATATCACTGAATCTCTTCCTTAAATTCATAAAACGGCTCCTCAAGACCTCTTTGTCGTGCTGAGATCCAAATTCTGCACTAAATTTTTCAACCATATCTTCCCAAGCTAGGTTGTTGAATTTTTGATCAACCATATTCCCTTGACGAACTTGTTCTAGCATTAGATCAATAAAATATCGATCCATTTGTGGTGTCCAATCAGTCTTCTGGCAAGACCCCTTGTTGAGTTTGGCATCTTCAACATATTTAAAAATGGGAAATAAAACATGAAAAAAAAAAAAAAGATGATCACTCATAACACTTGCCAAAGTAATATATAAATGAAAATATGGATGAACTATCGCAACAGCTGATTCAGTAATAATGACTTAGTAACAAACTTTATCAAGGAAATAAAGATTAATGCATAAACTAATTAACTCAAGATGATAACTCATCCCCCAGCCTAGGATAAGAAAAGAAAAATGCAAACCTCTTAGGGACTCAATAAAAAGTAAAACTGCTGATAAGCTTAATAAAGCAACATACCATCACCATCGCAAGTAATAGTTTGAGATGATTGGTTGCCCCTTCCACAAGAAGTTGAATTTCCATAAATCAAACACAAATCATTGTAATTTGGCTGGGGCTTGGCTCTGTATGATTTTGCATCTGGTTGTTCCTACATGCACCACATGTTAACACTTGCAATAGACGTGATATTTCACACTCAAAATTTGACAAATAACATTTATCAACACCTTGATAAAAGCATCCCAGACACCATCATATGCTGTAACCAACTGCCCTTTTTCATCCCAAGAAAACCCTCTGTGATCAAGAAGATTCTTCATGTCATTGTATAGTTTCTTTAAATGTTTATGTCGACCCCGCAAAAGATCCTTGTCATGCAATACTCCAAATCTTCCAACGAATGCTACAGCCATATCTATCCATGCTTCATTCTTGAAAGAGTAATCAATCATATTCCCTTTACGCACCTGCTCTAACATTAGGTCAATAAGATAGCGATCCATCGAAGGCGTCCAATTTTCTGTCAAACAATCAAAATTTGCATGAGATTGGGTCTCATCTCCTAAAAAAAGAAAAAAAAAACCTATTAGATAATTGAAAATGACCATTAATTTTAAATAAAATAATGATTCAGAACACACATCAATACAGTTTGTTATTTTATATTTCTCTTTTGAGTTCAACAAATCAACATTGTTCACCAATGTTATTACTATTACTATTTTTTTTTGTTTCAAGCAGAAACAAAGAAAGTATATTATATACTGACCGCCAAGAGAGTATATCATATTATATACTGCATCTGTTCACTAATGTTAATTTAGAAGGCAAGAACAATTATAACAAGAACTCCAACAGTTAGGAAAAGCACATGGCTAATAAGGACAAAACATCATCCTTTGAATATTTAGGAATCCTAGAAAACATTCAGAGTATACAAATCATTATTTTAGATTGCTCTTCCCCATTCAACAAAAGTGCCTACTGATGTCATTTTCAAGGTAAAGAATGATTGCAGTGACAATTCCGGCGTTGGAAGAATCACAAGGGATAATGAGAAACAGAGAAAATCATCCTTTCACTATTTACAAACACCTGAAACTATTCAGATCATATGCAGGTGCGAAATTATTTGATACTGTTCATATATGAAATTCATATTATCAAATATTCAAATGAATTGGGTGGCATGCTTTAAAGCCTTTCGTATGCTTAAAAGAGTTTTGAGGTAATGAATAAAAAGTTGTTATTTGTTGAATGATTCCAGCCAATGGTGATTAGAACCCCTCCCAGAAAAAGCGAAAACTACAACTTCAAATCTAGGAAAATGGTGAGGGCTGGGACTGAATATTATGCATTAAAAACATGGGCATGGGAGGAGACAAGCAAGAAAACTATATTTTTTTCTTGCCATGTTATGGAAGCAGGATGAATGATTTTCTCAAGTAACGCTTAAAGCATTTGCTCCCAAAAGTTAGCAGCCAACATCACAACTCAAGATAAAATCTTGGGTACATCCAACATGGAAAATTTTAACCTAGCTTCCTGGCTGAAAACACACATACCGTTCATCAAATCTGGCTCTTCACTGTCAAGATCTTCCTTATGAGCCAATTCTCTGCATCTTCCATTATAACTTTCTTGGCCATATATAACACATAGCTTGTGATAGCTCGGCAGATTTTTGTTTATATATGATCGAGCTTCAGGATGTTCCTGCATAAACAAACCATAAGTCATAGATCTACATAACACATTTGAGTTTCATAAACAAACATCAGTGCACTTTACCTTTATATAATAATCCCAAACATAATCTTCAGCTGTTACCATTTCTCGAATGTCATCCCAATAAAATCCACTGTGTTCAAGAAGAATCTTTATGTCATTATATTGCCTCCTCAAATATTTATACCGACGCTTCAATTTATCGCTGCCAAATTGAGACCCAAATTTTGCATTAAACATTGTGACCATTTCTGTCCAAGCCTCAGTTATGAACAAATGACCAATTTTATTCCCTCTTAGTGCTTGGTCTAGCAACAAGTCAGTCAGATAACAATCCATAGATGGTGTCCAGCATGCTTTCAGAATGTCACCTCTGGCAAAGAAATGATCTGGCTTCTGTTCACCTACATGAATCATACGCCCAACTGTTGAAGAAACTACTAGATCATTAAAGTCAGGCCTCAAATGTAGAGAATGTCATGATAGAGCCATGATAAATCATTGATTTCTGGGTTTTATTTCATAGTTACACTACCAGAACAGTGACATTTCAAATGAATGACCCTAGCGATATTCATGGTCTCATTATTATTAGGACCCCTAATCTCATAAATCTTTTTTACAAACTGGCATATGGTCTCGAGCCATGAATAACAAAATTCAAAAACTATGGGACCAAGAATATCAGTTATCAAGAGTAGCCTATTTCTCTAGTTAATCAAAATTCTAAATAAACTTTAGAAGTACAAACTTCCTAAATGATAGAATTCCACAACAGAATCCAATTTCATTCCCAATGAATGCTAACTAATTTACTGGTATATAAACAAGGCTTACCAATCTTGGCTTGCAAAAGTTTCTCCTCAGAGTTTTTTTCATGAATGCTGAGACCCCAAAGTTCATTGTTGCTCGCATTTCCATATATAGCACACAAATCTTGGTAGTTCAGCAATGTTCTGTTTCTGTATGAACGAGCATCTGGGTGCGCCTAAATTCCCCATGGTAAGCATAAAACACAATAAACATAAGTTTGAAATTCAGATGGGCAGTGCAACGTACCTTGACATATTTATCCCAGACAACATCATCAGCCACTATGATTTGTCGTTTTTCATCCCAAGAAAATCCTTTTTGTTTAAGAAGACTTCGGATATCTGTATAGTACTTCAACAGTTTTTTATGACGGTGTCTTAAAAAACTTTTACCATATTGAGAACAAAATGTTTCATTGAACGAGGTGAGCATATCTTTCCATGCCTGTTTGCTAAATGTGTTGCTGCTGTTATTGCCCTTTTTAATCTCAACCAACATAAGCTCAATGAAACACTGGTCCATGGCTGCTGTCCAATCTGTTTTTGAACGCTCAACAGTTGCTGGGGCAATGCCACTGGTTCCAGCACCTAAAGTTGAGAAAGCAGTCAGTACAAGTAGTCATTTCACCAAAAAGAACATGCAATGCCGGTTGAAACATACAAACAGAATTAGGTAGGAGAGAGTAAAGTCAATCAGAAACAATCTCACTGCACGATCAGACTTATTCACATAATGATGCACAGAGAATAGTAGAACATGGCTATTAAAATGAGAGAACTATCAAGTTATATGGCCTAGCTTTAGATAAAGTGCAAGTCGATAGGCTACAATAGAATTGTCCAAAAATTGGCCAATACATGATTATCGTCTCAACAGTTTAGCAAATGATACATGGACACTTCATCAAAAACTATGAAAATCTGAAGAAAATAAAGTTTCATCAGTATCTGAATTAACTCATTAAACATAATTACAAGAGGCTGTCAATAAGCTCCTTGTTGTATGTCTTCTTTTCAAAGTTTAAGATTAAGATTTACATAATTTGCTGAAATGAACCAAAAACTAGTAAAAATGCCTTTAAATGCTAATGATATAGAAGTTTAACTAGGACACCTGTACTCAATCCTTGAATGTCATCATCAAAGTCTATGTCATGACTAGAACGGCTGTATCTTCCATCTGCTTTTGTATATGCATATATCAAGCACAAATCATTGAAGTTCATCAAAGCTTTGTTCCTGTAAATTTGGGCATCTGGCTGAGCCTGCCCATGGATCAAGTCAACAGCCAATTCAAACTACTTTCACAAGAGGAAATGTAAAAGAGAGAAAGATGAACTTAAAAGGTAGGCAGCCTGCCTTAATATAAGCATCCCAGACATGAGTATCTGCTACAACCATTTTAGAAGCATCGTCCCAAGAGAACTCACTTTGGTCAAGAAGATTCTTCACATCATTATATTGCTTCCACAAAATTGTATAATGACTTTTCAGGGTATCTCTATCATATCTACAACCAAACTTTGCATTGAACATGGTCAACATATCTGCCCAAGCTTGTTTGTTGAATGTATGCCCTAATCTATTACCCCTATGCATCTGATCCAACATAAGGTCAATAAAATACTGCTCCATTGTCGGTGTCCAGTTTGTCCTTGTCCTCTCACTACTTGTAGGAGTTTGGCTACCCATTTCTTTTCCTACAACGTGAAGAACATCACTGTTACCAACCATCAATGCTGCACTAAAAACACATCAAAAAAATTGCTCACATTGTCAACATCCAGTGCATGACAAAGAGGAATTCCTCAAAAAGGTCAGCAAAGACTATCTTGAAATGAATTCCACCTCTAAATTCAAGTATTTCACAAAGCCGCAAGAATTGAAGTGTTATCAACTTATCTATTTCGAGCTTTCTAAGATGGGTATAACACAGCTAAATTAGAGATTTAAGACAGCTCGAAAACAGCTTGAAAGTGCAAAAACGAAAACAAAAAGGAAAAAGTTAAAACTAGCAAACATGGAGATTAGTGCGCACATAGAAGAAAAAATATTATACTGTGAGCTTAGAGTGAGTAAGCAAAACAAGCACTAACAAGTTCGCAGTGAATAAATTACACAATCAAACAAAACATCTACAAATTTGCAAAGTAAATAATCCAAACTCAATAACTTAGAGCAGCGATGTCAAATTAAGCAGAAAACACAAAGCATCAAAACAATCTGAGCAAAAATTCTAGATACAACTTGAACCACCAAAAAGATATCATAAACCTAAACCCTCGGTTTCTTCACCGAGAAAAGTTGAAGGAAAACAGAGGATAAGAATTAAAAAATGTGTGTAGACATAAAAGATCAATTGTACAATAGCATGTGGGTGTACATACATAACAAGGGCACGAGACCTGGTATACTTGCGGCGAAGAACAGAGAAAGTAGAAAACCCCTGAAGCTGGAAATTGTCGCGGAAGTGTCCTTTCACGTGTTGTTGCTGGCCTGATTGGAGTTACAGAGATCGGCTTTCGGGAGGCCGTTTGGATGCTGGGATAAACGTATCACTCTCTCGAAATAAGATTTCCTCCGCAACAATTTTGATAGAGTTCCCTATCTATTGGCTAATGAAAATATCATCTTAAATGAGTACAAAGTACATATTTTTGTTAGCATAAGGTCAATTTGCATAAAAAAATTATTTATTATTTATAAAAATAAATAATTTTAAAATAAAAATTTAATGTTGTTCAAATTTTAATTAAAAATCATCATTTTAATTTTTTACCTATATACTTATAATTTTAATTTGATTGAATTTGATTTTTCAACTCAAAATATTAAAACAAATTATTAATATTTTTGTTTTTAAATAGTTAAGAATAATTTATATAAATTTCACATTTTATTTTAAATACAAATATTTTGATAAGTATTTTTAATTTTTAGTAATATGAAATTTATAAAAATAAATATTATTTAAACTTTAAAATTTTATTTTTTAATTAAATTTTAACTTTTAAAACTTATTCAAATAAATAATAATTTATCATTAAATCAAATTTTATAAACCAAAATTTAAAAATTAAAGATATTTCAAACAAAATTTTTTATAAAAGTAAAAAATACTTTTAAGTATCATTACAAAAAAATTAAAATTTTATAAGCACTGAAGGTATTTTTCAAAAATATTTATGCTATAAAAATTTTAAATTTTTATAAAAATAATTTGTTAATTAAAAATTATTGAAATTTAAAAATAAAATAAACAGAGAATTTAGAATCCATTTAAATAGCTTTTAAAATATTTTAATAATAAAAATATCATCAATTTTTTATAATTATTTTCATCAAAATTAATTTAATTACAATTAATATATAAAAATTTATTTAAATACATTTTAACAATAAAAATTCAATTGAAAATAATGAAAAACTTAGTATTTAAAATAATATTTATTAATATATGAATATAACACTCCAAAAGTTTAAAAAATAATTTATAATGGCAACTTAAATTTTTTTTTAACATTTATATTTCATTCATCATAAAAAAAAATTAAACTTTTTAAGTACTTAAAAAAACATTTACTTAATAATAATTCATTGTTTGTTATTATCTTATTATTCAAATCTTTTTCATTTCACCCAAATAAAAATAGATAAAGAAATCAATATTGATTTCACAGATGGTAAGTATCCTTCAACAAGTTCAGTTAAGGTTTCACACCTGGAATGCCAAACAACCTACAGCAACAGCAGCAGTGGCATAAGAGCAGCCATTCTTCTTCATAACCTTCTTCCCATTTTTCAATTGGGATTTCTTCAAAATAAAAACTTTTACTCTTACCTGTTGATCTTGTTCATTCTTTCCCAATGAAGGACAAGGTCTGCGATCTTCCAGGCGAGTGAACTTCATGCACTCGTAACTTACTACTAGAAAATCAAAAAGGAGGAAGGAAAAAGAAGATAACCATATAATGCCATGCTCGAAGCATAAAGCTAAAGCTCTTCCATTTAACAGTTTAGTAATTTAACACAGAGAGAGAGAGAGAGAATTATCTAGATTTCAAAGGGCAGGCAGTCCATGACCAATCAATGGTACAACATGCACAGTTCATAACATCAGTTCCACCATTTTTTCCTCAGGACCAACATGGCATCAGTTCTCTTCTTCTCACCAATATAACTACTTTAAATTTCTCCTAAGTAGTAGAAAGATGGATCCAGACAATGAGTCACAATCCAAGAGCTGCCAAGAAGAACATTTTTTAAGTGTTTGAAAAGCCAAAGTAATGTTCATTTTCTCACTTTCTCAAACAAGAAAATTTCCCTGTATCCTGCTTTCTAATAACTTAACTGACATTTAATAAATTCCAATATTGGAAAGACTTAAGTTACAGCAAGAACCTACACCCAAGACACCTTCACCTATAATCCTCTGGCAAATGGTATCCAGACAGGACTAGTTTGTCAGCAAACATCTTCCCTGTCTTGGGCATGACATGCCAATGCAATGTCAAATTGAATTCTTTCCCACGAAGATTGTGCCCCTGCACAAAGATGAAGGAATTCACTACAAAGAAAAATGCTCAATTGATTTGCATGCATCACTATATAGATAGAAATAATGCATATTAACTATTTCACGTGGAATGCGCACCTGATCAACAAAACGGTATTTATTAGAAGTTTGAATCCAGAACCTTGCATGCTCTTTGGCAGGTATTATAGCATCCCAAAGCGACACCTGTTAAATAGCAGCATTTTGGAACCAATCAACCTGATGAAAATATTTTCTGCTGAAGACCCAAAAATGCATCACTTAAAGATGTCAAAAATATAACATATGAGGGACAGGAAAAATGCACGGTTCTAGACCCATTATCACCTAATGGAATCATTCAATCGAATTAAACAACATAAAAGATTAAACACCAAAGAATCTGATGTATAAGTGCATCCAGATTCTTTGAACTTACCTGGTTCAGGGCATTCTTTGGGGTTTCATACTCAGCTGCTACAAATACAAAAACCTGCAATTGTAAGACAAGCCAATTAACCATTTGTTTACAGTGACTGTATGAGAAATGCTGACTTCCACACCAAAAGACAAACTGTTATATCTGGAAATTGGATTGACCTCAGGCTATTTTATTTTCTAAGCAGATTAGAAGTACACCGTCGAGATAAGAAGAAAATATTCCAACACCAAAAGTGAGTTTTCCTAAAAGCCTGTTCCATGAAAAAGAAATGCATAGAGAACTGTCAAATAGCAAACCTGCTTTGTGTTCCACGTAAATAGTGACTGTAAGTCCGCTGTTATGTTCAATGTCAAGCTGACCTACACAACATGAGAGGTAATTCAATTATAAACGAACCAAAAGCTTGCAGTTGAAACAATTACCAGGAAGAAACACATCACCATTGCTGTGGATTTAAGACACAAAAAATACATAGAGAGGAGAACTAACAAAACGAAATAATATAGGCGGGGGGGGGGGAGGGGAGAGTGGGGAGGAGACACGGGTGGGGGAAGGTGGCAGGGAAGAAGACGTAATAAGAAGCCCACCCCTCCCAAAGTCATGTCAGCCAAAATAATATCAATCCTTTCATCTATCAGCTATAATGATATTCTTACCTATCAGAGAATTTACATAATTCCAAGAACAATATAATCTTCGGAGTTTCTTTTGTTGATAGCATAGCCAGTCCACAAAATTTTCAAGAAATACATTCATCTCTCTCTTTCTCTCTCCTACAAGCATAAGTTCGTGCCCACACAGAGAGAGGGAGAGAGTTAAACACAAGCATGAGCACATGGTTATATTTAAGCCAGCTAATATAGTTTCACTTTTAAATTGTGGACATCAAACTCTACCAAATTATGAAGGTGAAGGCATCAACAGCCATTGGAAAACTTATGCATGATATAGTTTTCAAGAGCCGGGTCTCCACTTAATTGGATATTGATTAATCTGTGACTGAACAAACCAAATTGCTTTAGAGCTTCCTAACGAAGAGATAGGAATGATTGGGCATCAACTAGAACATCGTAAACCCAGCATACTAGACAAAATAAAAATGTGGCCATTTGAGTGCAATAATGACTATACACATCCATGAAACCAAAATTTAAGTTGAAGCTACCAATTGAATTCTTTGAGAGGACATTGACATCAGTCTTCTTGAATAAATCCCTCTCATCTTTCCTTGAAGGGCTCAAGCAGTACAAGAAATAGTAACTCATGAATAAATTTCAAAATTCATACCATCAAAGAGATGATTGCCTTCAAGAATTCTTACTAATTTCAGATTATTATAATTTTAGAAGTTTCAAAGATCCCCCCCGCCATCCCCAACGAAGAAGTAAAAAAAATTGAACATACCTCATGCACCTTATCGCATTCAATATGACAGTGATTTCCTTATTCTACTAAAGGATTCACCAAAATATCATGAAGGGTGTGTACCTACTATTCGACTATTATTCTGTTATCCTCCTACACCTTCTTTATCCAACTTTCATGTATGAAAATAGATCATATAATGGCAAGGTAAACTTGATACCCAACAAACCAAATAAATTATACTGTAAGAGTGCCTCCAATAGCAGATGTTTCTCTTCCTTCCATGGCCCATTAAATACATGAAGTTCATTTCATAAATCAGAACAAAATAAATCATCCAACCCATAAAAGAATTTATGACAAAATACAACTGAAACGCAAATCACCATAGTCTTTACTAAAAATATACACAGAAATATACACATCTATTCCAGCATGCAAGACTAGTAACAGGTAACCACAAAGAGACAATCTTTTAAACAATTCCATAAACAATGTTAACACCATAACCAATTTTTTCAGATGTTTTTCCACATGACAACAGTCCAACAGAAATATTTCATAAAAGAATCAAGACACCTAACCGCATTTGAAGCACATTCCAAGCTGTAGAATGAAATAAGTAAGAACAAAGAAAGAAATTTACCTCATCATTTCCATGCGGTTGCTTTTGAAACCAATTAATATTCAATATCTGCAATCACCAACCACAAAAAAACAAAAAACGAAATCAATAATTCCCTAGGGTTTTAGGAACCCCAATACAAAATCGAAGACACCAATACACATATTCATAACACATACAATTACAGATGTGACGAGAAAGATGACCTGGATTTGGGCAGACGGAGACGGAGCATTGAGATTATCAGAAAAAGAAGCGATCGCGCACATGAAGGCAAGAACCGTCACTGCGAACGTTAGCAAAGCGTTCGCTCTGTACCCAAAAGAATGCATCTTGCCTTCTTCGCTTTTCTCTTTTACCTTTCCCTTCCCGTCTTCTTTTCTCTGTGCAAATCTTTGAATTCACCTTTCGCGGCTACTGCTCCTTCTTCTACTCTCTGGGAGACTGCGTCTACGGGTTTCTCCCCGGTCTGCCGAAGAAAATTAAACCGTTATTTATTTTTTCCTTTTGATTCATATCTGGATGCTGGCTTCTGATTGGACCAGACACGCATGAGATGGTGGGCCCACTGCTTATGTGGCAAACACCGCATCTAACTTGTGTCTGAGTTTGTGCATAAAGTATATTTTTATTTTTATAATATATACTTAAAAAAATAATTAACATTTTTTATTTAAACCTTTATATTTTTTTTAACTTCATTTATATACAAACTCTTAATTTTATTTCAATTATATTTTTAATTTAATTATTATAAAAATGAAAAATTATTTTTAAAATACTTTTAAAATGATACAAATGAATTTTATATTTTATTTTAATTTTTTTTTAATTTTTTTACAATTTTTTTAATTTTAAAGCACAAAATTTTAAGAAATATATTTTTAATATTCAAAAGATTTTGAAAATTTTTGCAGTGATAGTTTAAAATTTTTTAATATTTTTTAAAAAATTAAATTATAAAAATTTATTGTATAAAATCTCAATTTCAAGATTCTTAATTTTTAAATTTTTTGATGAAATGAAAAATTCAACCAAATTAGAGTTTGTCATATATAATTGATTTATAAAAATTTTTGCATATTAAAAAATAATTTAAAATATTTTATATTTACTCAAATTTTTAAAAATAAAAAATAATTGTTTCCCACTATATTTATTTATCTAAAAATAACAACCAAAGATTTAAAACAAAGAATTATGTTCTATTACATTTACAATTTGAAAGCTTTAGTTTAGTTATATAGCTAAATTTACATAATTTTAATTTTTATTATATGTGTGTGTGTATATATGCACACTTGTAAGAGTTTGGCTACCCATTTCTTTTCCTACAACGTGAAGAATATCACTGTTACAACCATCAATGCTGCACTAAAAAAACATGAAAAAATTGCTCACATTGTCAACATCCGGTGCATGACAGAGAGGAAGTCCTCAAAAAAGGTCGGCAAAGACTAACTTAAAATGAATTCCATCTCTAAATTCAAGTATTTCACAAAGTCACAAGAATTGAAGTGTCATCAACTTATCTATTTTGAGCTTTCTAAGATGGGTATAACACAGCTAAATTGGAGAATTAAGACAGCACAAAAACAGATTAAAAGTGCAAACATGAAAACATAAAGGAAAAAGTTAAAACTATGAAGCATGAACGTTAGTGCGCAGATAGAAGAAAAAATATTATACTGTGATTGGAGGCCTATCTTTAAAACATAGGCGAACACTAACCACTCATGGTTTTTCCATTTCGACAAAAAATCCTCAAAATCCTTTCCCAACTGGTTTTCGGAATGGTGGTTTTATATGGGCAGCTTCCCTGAAATAATACCTCCAACTATTCTTCAAGGATTTGAAGAATTTGCCAAGCATGTCAACATTCCTGATAGGATCAAATAGGGCCATCTCCCACTATCTCCAAGAAAGACTATCGAAAACAACTACAAGAAGCTCTCTCACAACTTGGGAGCGACTCAGATGAAGAACAAGAAGTCCAAGACCCCTTTGGGAGCCCATTATCTCAAGATCCTTTTGAACTTTAAAAGATCTCAGGCTCCAACCATGGAGTCCATTAAAAAAAAACAGAACAAAAGAAAAGAAAAAGAGAAGAAAAGAAAAGAAAGAAAGAAAGAAAAGAAAAGAATTTCAAAATCCGCAGGAAATCAACAAAATCCAAGCCACCAAGCAAGGACAAAGGCAACGGATAAGAAAGAATCCAGGCCACCAAACAAGAAGGACAAAAGACCAAACACCTGGCCAACCTTCAATCACTACTTTTCCTTTTGGAAAAGAAAAGCTGAGTTGGCCTCCACTCAAGGACAACACTTTCACCTCCACTACCAAAAAGAGATTTCACTCAACAAAAAGAGACTCCACTCAAGCAAAGCATCATCTACCAAAAGGAAATTCCACTAAAAAAAAAGAGACTCCACTCAAGTAAAACATCATCTAAGGACGAACACCTCAAAAGCAAAAGATTCCCACCCAAAAGATAAGACACCATTTAAGAAAAGAAAAGAACAATTAAGAAGCTCTCCTCACTATAAAAGGAGAAGATCAAGACTCCACAAGACAGGTTTTTCCAACTCCAAACTCCTACAAGACTTCTCAAACACCCAACAAACTCTTCAAACCCATCAAGACCCTTAAAACCCATCTTCGAAATCAAAAAGGCTCATATTGAATGAGCAAATACTTTCTATATTATAAACTAAAGGACGAATCCTGGCAACACTTTTGTAAGATTAGCTTTATATTCCTGTTTTATGTTTCTTTATTTTAAAAGTTTGCAATATAGTGTTTTTATTTTGTAAAACTACTTTGTTTCAACATAAATTTCAGTATTTATGTTTGATTTTCATTATTGTTCTTAATTTATGTTTTATTTCATTTCTATTATGCTATAATTTGTCTAGGTAGCTCCGTATACCGTCGGTTTAGTAGATCCACCCACCTAGATTAACTCTAGTAGTAAAGTAGCTCTGTATACCGCCAGTTCAGTAAATCCACCCACCTAGATTAACTATAGTAGTAAAGGGACCAATAAAATGGTATCAGAGCCAACATAAAAGATTTAGAGAAGATCTAGAAGATCCACATTATACAAAAAGTTTAGATCAAGATTACCAACATTACGAGCAAAATGATTATTCTAGTGTTAGGTGGTTACCTAAGCCTAGAAGAATAGGAAAGATATTAAGGGAGAAGCCTCACTATTCAAAACAAGAAGACATTTTACTTCAAAAAATTAACAAATTATTAGACAAAGAACTCAAACCAAAATTTCAAATAGATAAAGATTTCCTTAGAACCCATTTTAATTCGGAAACCAATAAACAAAAAAGAGAATAGTTTATGATCATTTTCTCAATAGAAAGGAGAAACCAAATCAGAAAAATATATTACAAAGAATTGGAAAAAGAACAAAAAAATATAAGATTCTTCACATGATTTGAATCCTATGCACAACAACTAGATATAGAATACCTTTTTCAAACCCGAAAGAACCAATTACAAGAAATCCAATCACCCAAAGAAAGAACAAAAACCAAGATTAAGAAACCTAGTCCTCAGAATAGCCCTATATCCAAAGACTCCCATTATGAGTCCCAAGCTTCTTATAAAAAACCTAAAAACCAAAATCAAGATCAAGATGGTATAACAAATAAAAGTTTAATTGGTTCAGACCAGAACCAATCAACTACCCCGATCACGGTAAGGAGACATACCTATAGGGGTCTTATAGGCTGTTCGATAAGCCCATAGTGCATCATCAAGTCGCATACTCCAATCCTTCTTATTTGGGTTGATAGTCTTCTCAAGTATAGACTTGATTTCTCTATTAGATACTTCAGCTTGTCCATTTGTCTGCGGATGATAAGCAGTAGAGATTCGATGGGTAACATTATACTTCTTCATTAAAGCTTCCACCACTCTATTGCAAAAGTGAGTTCCACGATCACTTATTATAGCCCTTGGTGTCCCAAACCTAACAAAAATATGAGATTTGACAAAATTTACAACCACTTTAGCATCGTTAGTACGAGTAGCTTTAGCTTCCACCCATTTTGACACATAATCCACAGCAAGCAAGATATAAATATTATTGCAAGAAAAAGGAAAAGGACCCATGAAGTCAATACCCCATACATCAAATATTTCACAAACAAGAATAAAAGTAAGTGGCATTTGATCTCTATGTCCTAAATTTCCAGTCTTTTGACATTGTTCACAAGTCCTACAAAATATGTATGAATCGTGAAATATAGTAGGCCAAAATAATCCACACTCTAATATTTTACGAACTGTTCTTTTGGGACCAAAGTGTCCTCCACATGCATACGAATGACAAAACTTTAAAATAGAATCAATTTCGTGTTCCGCCACACACCTTCGAATAATTTGATCAGAACAATATTTCCATAAGTAGGGGTCATCCCAAACATAACATTTAGCATCTTTTTTAATTTTGTCTTTCTGAACCCTAGATAAATCACTTGGTAATATTCCAGTAACTAAGTAATTAGCAATATCAGCATACCAAGGCCTTATCTTATGAAAAAAAAGACACTCATCTGAAAAGTCGTCTTTTAATGGTAATGATTCTTCACTCGTAGTTAACCTGCTAAGATGATCCGCAACCAAATTTTTTGCACCCTTTTTATCACGTATCTCCAAATCAAACTCTTGTAGCAAAAGTATCCATCGAATAAGTCTAGGTTTTGCCTCCTTCTTCGAGAGTAAGTACTTGAGAGTTTGTGCACTATCAAGTATTCTCGAAGCATAATAAATGACATGAGGAGTTCTTCCAATTCTCTGTCCAAGAACAGCACCAATTGCATGATTGCTCGCATCACACATGATCTCAAATGAAAGATTCCAATTTGGTGATTGGATAATTGGTGCCGTTGTTAACATATCCTTCAACTTGTCAAATGCATCTTTGCATGCCTCATCCAATTAGAACACCATATCTTTTTGTAGTAACCTGCATAAGGGTTTAGTGATCTTGGAAAAATCCTTGATAAAACGTCGATAGAATCCTGCATGTCCAAGAAAAGAGCGAACTTCCCGCACACTTGTGGGGTAAGATAAAGATTTTATAATTTCTACCTTAGCTTTATCAACTTCAATTCCCTTAGAGGATACAATATGTCCTAGAATAATACCTTGATTAACCATAAAGTGACACTTTTCATAATTTAAAACAAGGTTCTTTTCTATGCATCTTTTAAGTACTTTGGTAAGGTTAGTTAAACATGCATCAAAAGAATCACCATAAACTGTAAAGTCATCCATAAACACCTCTATGATGTTCTCTATATAATCAGAAAATATACTAACCATACTCCTCTGAAATGTAGCAGGAGCGTTACAAAGTCCAAATGGCATGCGCCGATATGCAAAAGTACCAAATGGGCATGTGAATGTTGTTTTCTCTTGATCTTCAGGTGCAACAGGGATTTGATGAAAACCTGAATAACCATCAAGATAACAATAATGGCTATGACCTGCTAATCTTTCTAGCATTTGATCAATAAATGGAAGAGGAAAATGATCTTTTCTAGTTGATGCATTTAACTTCCTATAATCTATACATACCCTCAATCCATTTTGAATACGAGTGGGTATTAACTCACCATCAGGATTTTCTATTGTTGTTATACCGGTTTTCTTTAGAACAACTTGAATTGGGCTTACCCATTCACTATCTGAAATTGGATAGATCATACCTGCATCAAGAAGCTTCAAGATTTCTTTCTTTACCATTTCCATCATAGTCGGATTCAATCTAAGTTGGGGTTGCCTGGAGGGTTTACAATCTTCCTCTAATAGTATCCTATGCATGCATGTGGAAGGATTTAATCCCTTAATATCGGCTATGGTCCAACCAATGGCCTTTTTATACACTTTAAGTACTCGAGTCAATTTTTCTTCCTCCAAGATAGAAAGTTTATTAGAGATTATGATTGGAAGAGTCTCTTTTTCTCCTAAAAAGACATACTTTAAATGATCTGGTAGGGGTTTTAGCTCTAATTTTTGTGCCTGTATAATAGAAGGAAGGAGTTTTATGTGAGAAAGAGGCAAATCAATATAAGAAATGTCATACCTCATAGGTTGTAGTGATTCTAATTCATGAATTGTATCCTGCAAGTCTGAATCCAATGTAAACTTTTGCAAGATTTTTTGTGATCTTTCAAAACTTAAACTCTTATTAAGTACAACTTTTAACTTATCTTCATCACTTAAATCAAAAATTTTCTATGCTAAAGGTTCAATAACATCCATAGCAAAAACAGAAGATAAATCACTAGGATATCTCATGGTATCATAAATATTAAATTTAATAATTTCACCATCAAATTCCATTGTAAGTGTACCATCATGCACATCAATTTTTGTCTTGGATGTTTTTAGGAATGGTCTTCCTAACAAAATTAATGAGTTAGATGAATCATCTTCCTCCATATTAAGCACATAAAAATCAGCAGGAAAAATCAATCCATTAACTTGTACCAAAACATCCTCCAAAACTCCCTCAGGATATACATTAGATCTATCAACAAGTTGAATAATCACACCAGTTTCTTTTAATGGTCCAGCATTCAAAGATGAGTAAATGGATAATGGCATGACATTTATTGAAGCACCTAGATCTAACATCGCTTTCTCAATCTTAACATTACCAACTTTGCAAAGAATAGTAAACATACCTGGGTCCTTACATTTAGGAGGTAATTTTTTCTGAAGAACAGCTGAAACATTTTCCCCCATACTTACAAATTCATTACCTTTTAATTTTCTCTTATTGGTGCATAACTCTTTCAAGAATTGGCATATCGAGGTACTTGTTTAATTGCATCAAGTAAAGGAATATTTACCTCGACCTTGCGAAAGGTATCAAAAATCTCCTTTTCTTCCTCCTCATTCTTCTTAGATTTAGATAATCTAGAAGGAAAGGGAAGAATTAACATGGAAGTTTTTGGTTGCTCTCTGTTGGATCCCTTAGGCTGGTTAAGCTCTGGTTGAGGAACTACTTCTTTTTCAGTCTCTTCTCTTGAGATGCATCCTTTGGTAATCTTGCCAGGTTCTTTTAACTCAGTTCCGTTTCTCAAGATAATTGCACTAGCATTCTGTTTTGGGTTGACAATAGTTTGTGAAGGCAATAGTCCTTGAGATTCCAATCTGTTCATTGAAGATGCTAGTTGACCTACTTGATCCTCTAACTTTCTAATACTTGTTCTTGTCTCCTGCTGAAATTGTTGTGTGTTAGATGCAAGTGATTTAACAATATCTTCAAGAGATATACCTGAATTTGGATGAGGTTGTGGTGGTGGAGCTGGTTGTCTAGATTGAAATTGAGGTCTTGCTTCATAACTAAGATTGGGATGATCCCTCCATCCTAGGTTATATGTATTTGAATAAGGGTCATACTTCCTTTGTGGTGGACCTGAGAATCCTCCAACTACATTAGCATCCTTATAAGGATCATCTTGAAGTGTAGGACACATGTCAGTTGGATGACCAGTAGCAGCACAAATCCCACAAGCTTTAACTTGTTGCACATTTTCTACAGCCAATTGTTGAACAAGAGAAGTTAGATTGGCTATTTGATTTTCAAGAAAAGATATATTTACCTCATTAATCTTTTTTAAAGATGTATCTTGTCTAAATCCACCCACCTAGATTAACTCTAGTAGTAAAGGGACCAGTAAAATGGTATCAGAGCCTGAGATCCTTTATAGTTCGAAAAGATCTTGAGATAATGGGCCCCAAAAGGGGTCTTGGACTTCTTGTTCTTCATCTGAGTCGCTCCCAAGTTGTGAGAGAGCTTCTTGTAGTTATTTTCGATAGTCTTCTTAGAGATAGTGGGAGATGGCCCTATTTGTAGGGGTCGACGGTTTGGTGATGGGGATTTGTAGATGGGTTAGTGAGTTTTGTCTGGATTGTTGGTGAGCCATGTGACTACAACTGGTAGTTCAGCTTCTGGTAAGTGGAATGATTTTCACCATTTGAAACGAATCTGTCTAGCTAGTGTTTGGTTTAACGGAATTGAGAAGAGTTGGGCAATTTTGTAATCCCAACAGTATATCCAAGGTATTGAAAAGATATTTGAAAAGATAAGAAATTTGATCCTATCAAGAATGTTGACATGCTCGGCAAATTCTTCAAATCCTTGAAGAATAGTTGGAGGTAGTATTTCAAGGAAGCTGCCCATGTAAAACCACCATTCCAAAGCAGTTGGGAAAGGATTTTGAGGATTTTTTGTCAAAATGAAAAAACCATGAATGGGTGGTGTTTCTGATGAAGAAGGCCTTGTACCAAGCTTCCTTATAATCTTGGTAATTAAAAATTTGAGGTATGAATTTTTGGGAAAAGTGTTTTGAAGTAAATGGGCTTTGGTCCCATTGTTTCTCAGTAAGGACCTGTTTGATACGGCACTTTAAATAAGCTATTTTGGATGGATCTGTTTGGTCTTCAGTGTGAGTTATTTCTGCAGATTGGGTATCTACTAGAATAAACTCATAGAATCTTTGGGTTTTTTGGGGGTTATCTGCGATATAATGAAAGTTTGAAAGGAAAGTTCTTTTAATGAGTTAAGGTATTGAAATACTTTCTTCTTCTATTTCAGCGGGGATGTCAGTATAGTTGACTGGAAAAAAATATCTTTGATGATGTATTGGGTATTGTGTTTTTGAGTAGTTGGGTTGTATTGGATTAGGGCTTGACTAGCTTGGCTCTTTTGGGCTTGATATTGGCTGGGCTGCATTAGTGCCTCTGCATACGAGGATGCTAATGAAGCAAAAAGGGATTGAGTAAGTTGGATAGGGCTTTTAGATGAAGACTTGGTTGGGTTGACTAGTCATCGCATATGACTGTGGAGTACCGGGTGACGATTTTGGTGGCTTTGATGATGCAGTTTTGGTCTTTGAGAATTTTGAAGGTTTTTGAGGGGTGTTCATTTTTTCTTCTTGACTTTGCCCTGCAAAAATTCTCGGGTTAGAAAATCAGGAACAAAATTTGTATTACCCTTGATGTATTCGATATCAAAATCAAAGGCAGAAAGTAAAGCTTGCCATCTTACAAATATTTGTTTAGAAACTAGATTTTGAACATCTATTTTTAGAAGAAACCTTTTGTTGTATAAATCATTTTGAAATTTTGAAATAAATAATACTATGGCTAAAACCTCCTTTTTGACTATCAAATAGTTTTCTTGTGTTGGGTTCCATATTCCTGAATGGTACCTAACTATTTAGTCTTTTTGCTAGACTTGTTGGGTAAGGATTCCTCCGTATCCTTGTTCTGAGGCATTTGTTTGTACTGATATGGATGCTTCTAGGTTTGGAATTCCTAAACAGGGTAGTGATTTAGCTTTGGCTTTTAATTCCCTGACTATGTCAGTCATTTGTAAAGTCCATTATTTGGGTTGTGGGTTCTTTCTTATTTTTTAGAATAATGGCTTGCTAATTTGTCTAAGGTTGGATATAAAGTCTGAAATGTAATTCAGACATCCTAAAAGTCTTTAAAGTTGGGTTTTGTCTTTTATTTCATCTGAAAATTTATCTACAAATTCTATTGATCTATAGATTGGGATAATTGTTCCTTGGAAGATTTCAAATCCTAGAAACCTTATCCTAGTCTGGAATATCTTTATTTTCTTTGAAGAAAGTACTAGCCCATGTCTTTTGATGATTTCTAAGAAGATATCCAAATGTTTGAAATGTTGGTCAATTGACTCTGAAAAGACTAATACATCATCAATGTAGACTATTGTGAAAGATGTGTAGGTGTTGAAGATTTTGTTCATAATGTTTTGATATCTGATGGGGCATTCTTGAGTCCAAAAGGCATTACATTCCATTCGTATTGCCCAAAATGAACATTGAAAGCAGTTTTGTATTTGTCTTTTTCTGCTATTTGTATCTGCCAGTATCCTGACTTCATATTAAATTTTGAAAATATCTTAGCTTTGTATAACCTATTAATCAAATCTCTTTTGTTCGGGATTGGATATCTAATCCATTTGAGTACTTTATTTAAAGGCTTGTAATTTATGACTAATCTTGGAGCCCCTCTCTACTTCTGCATTTTTATAAACATAGAAAGCAGCACAACTCCATGGTGATTTGCTTGGCCTAATTAATTTTTTGTCTAGTAACTCTTGTATCTCTTTTTTGCAATATTCTAAGTGTTCTTGGTTCATTTGTATAGGTCTAGCTTTGGTTGGTATTTGGCTTTCTTTGAAGTCTGGCTCATATGGTAAAGTTACTTCATGCCTATTCCTATCCCAAAATACATTGGGTATTTCTGCACAAACTTCTTTTTGAAGTTTTTTCTCCATATAGTTGATCTTATCTTGGATTTTTGGATTTGTTAATTGTTCTTTTATTTTTTTGCACTAAATTTCTTCATGGAGATACCTAATTTGAGATTTCCTATTTTGTATTCCAGGATTTTCTTGCAGGCTTGCTATTTCTTTGTCTTAGGGAGGCTCGATAAATATGAATTTGACTGGTTCTCCTAGTATGAAGGTGGTTATCCCATTTTGGTCTACAGAAAAAGGATAAATTTTTGTAAGGAAAGGACTTCCTAGAATTAATCCTTGTTGTATATCTTGCACCAGAATGAAAGGAGTCTTGATGCAATATCCTTCATTGCATATCTTGGCTTTTGTAAGTTTGAATTTAACTTGGAGTTCTACTCCGTTGGCTCCATATAATCTTTCAGTTGTTTTCTCATAATATTGGGTTGGTATTAATCCTTCTTGAATACAGTTTTGATCTGCTCTTGAATCTATGAGGGCTATGGTAATCAAATGGAAATCATCATTGATTACCAAAGTAATTTGGACATACCACTTTTGAATTTGTATCTGACTTCCTTTCGGATATTGACTAATTTGTATTTTGAGCTTATTGATTTCTAAGTATAAATCTTGAATCCTAATTTGGCTATGTTGGCTTGATTGGATTAGATTTATTTGGCCTGGTGATCTAAAGAAGTTTTTTCTTAGTTGGATATCTCGAATGCCTACTTGGGATTCATGATTCTTTAAATAAGAAAGATAGGCTGGAATGGCTAGGTTCCATTCTATCTTATTTGTGGATGGAATTGTATTTCTGTCTGGATTTGTATCTAAGGCTATTTGTTCTAACTTGATATTTGATGGCTCTGAAGAAAGAATTTCTTCTATCCTTACTCTAGGTACTTTTGTTAGAGTATACCTATTTGTTTGTTTTGGATTTCTAAGTTGTTGGTCATCTTGAAGAATTTTGGACTTTGAATAAACTATTTGTGGTAAAGTATTAGACTCTTTGTCTAATTCTTGGGTTGACGCTTGTTATAGGGGTAGTTGTCTTATTTGGACAATCGAACTAATGAGTCGTTCTTTTTGAGACTTGACAGTATTGCCAAGGGGTTCTTGGGGTGAATCTATTGTTTTGACAAGGTTGGTTGTGTTTTGGCTAATGGGTTGTTGCTGGGATGGACCAGCTTCTTTTGGGTCTTCAGTGTTATGGGTTGGTATGGTTTTTTGGGTTTCTTGGATAATTAACTGATTTTGTGGGTTTTTGTTAATTAGGTGGTCTTTTAACTGGTTATCTTGGATCGGGGTAGTTGATTGGTTCTGGTCTGAACCAATTAAACTTTTATTTGTTATACCATCTTGATCTTGATTTCGGTTTTTAGGTTTTTTATAAGAAGTTTGGGACTCATAATGGGAGTCTTTGGATACAGGGCTATTCTGAGGATTAGGTTTTCTAATCCTGGTTTTTGTTCTTTCTTTGGGTGATTGGATTTCTTGTAATTGGGTCTTTTGGGTTTGAAAAGGGTATTCTATATCTAGTTGTTGTGCATAGGATTCAAACCATGTGAAGAATCCTATATTTTTTTTGTTCTTTTTCTAATTCTTTGTAATATATTTCCCTGATTTGACTTCTCCTTTCTATTGAGAAAATTGTCATAAACCATTCTCTTTTTTATTTATTGGTTTTCGAATTAAAATCGGTTCTAAGAAAATCTTTATCTATTTGAAATTTTGGTTTGAGTTCTTTGTCTAATATTTTGTTAATTTTTTGAAGCAAAATATCTTTTTCTTTTGAATAGTGAGGCTTCTCCCTTAATATCTTTCCTATTCTTCTAGGCTTAGGTAACCACCTAACACTAGAATAATCATTTTGCTTGTAATGTTGGTAATCTTGATCTAAACTTTCTGTATCATTGAATTTTCTACATCTTCTCTAAATCTTTTATGATACTCTTGGCTATAATATTCCGTATCCTCATACTCATATTGGCTGACTAGCTTGGCTTGGCTGTTATTTGCTATTTATCTTCTGTTATTCGTCTAAGTAGCCCCGTAAACCGTCGGTCTAGTAGATCTGACCCATCCTAACCAACCATAGTGGTAAAGGGACCCCGAGATGGTATTAGAGCCAAAGACTGGCATGACGAATTGACCTAATAGTTTTATTCTACTAAGGTTTTAGTGAGATCAAGGATAGTCACAACATCCTAGAAGTAGGTTTTAGCCGACCATAACTGGTCAGTACACTGAGGAAACTGCTGGTGTTTTAAAGGTAGTGCGTTTATATTGCTGGTGTTTTAAAGATAGTGTGCTAAAGGCCAGAAAGCCGAGGTAAACCCGAGGTAAGACCCAGGAGGGGCAGCAGGGTAAGTTAAGGCAAGAAGGCAGAGGCATTAAGCACTATCCAATCCGGTGTAGGCACCAAGCGCTACCCAATCCGAGGACTGAAAGTGTACTTATCAGGGAAACTAGGTTAAAGCTTTCCCATAGGACTAGTGATTAGAGTTGGAATCACTAGGATTAAGGCTAGAATCGGATTATTAATAGATTCAGAATGTCAAGACTGGTAAAGAAACTATTTTTAGGTTCTAGACCCCTTAGAAATTGGTCAGGGGAAAGAGAGACCTCTATGTCAGGTAGTAGTACAAGATACCGTGATGGTATAGAAGATGTAGTTAATAGCGTAGAAATGAACATATCAAAGATAGAACAAGATTTACAAAACTGGAATATACCAAAACAAGATGTCAAAAAAATCTATCAAATAGGCAACTTCGAGTTGAAACAAGATTATTCAATCAAGACAGTGGAGAAAACTATCTCCATAGATAAAGAAAACCAAATACTTCAATTATTCAATAGACAAACGATAGGACAACATCTGTCAAACTACAAGTACCTCCATATAAGATTGGTACAAGTAGCAATCAAACCCCTACACATATTAGGATTAGACATTCCTATTCTGTTATGTCTTAGAGATGCTCGGCATCTTAGATTTTCAAACTCATTATTGGCAACCCTTCAGTCAAATTTGGCTAATGGCCCAATATACTTCAACTGTTATCCAAACTTCTCAGTAGACCTTCAAGATCCACACATCTTAGAAGTGTTGACACTCAGCATCGAAACCAAAAACTTAGAAGTCAAGGATAAGATGAGAGGAATTACTCTTGTCTATAAGATTTATTACAAGGTCATGTCGACCACCCTAAATCCTAAAGCCAAAAGAGTTACCCAACCAGGAGAAACACTTCTCCTAGAAACCAACAGTCAACATGCGAATAGCATGACCCCCAAACTCATCAAATGGTCAGATCTGACATTTCCAGAGGACTGGGAACTTGTCAGGATCCAACCCCCAAAAGAGATCAGGAATACCCAGATCTCACAAATAGAGGAATAATCTGATGGGAATGTTCTTACCAGATTCAACTCCATGAGGGAACCTAAAGTTAGGATAGAAGAAATCCTTTCTGCAAGACCCTCAACATCAAGCATCAATTCAGAACTGTCAAACTTAAAAACAGACCCAAGTAGAGATAGGCCACCAATTCCATTCGAGAGTCGGGTAGATTGAGATCCTACGATACCTAGAGCATACTCGGACAATCCTTCTCCATCCTATTCGAAGATGAAGGATTACGAGTCTCAACTCAATACAATTACCCAAGAGTTTCAAATAGACAAGAAAATCCTTAGAAGAGACTTCAATTCTAGGAAAAATCAAAACCAAAGAGATTGGTTCATGGCAACCTTTCCAAAACCCCAAAGAGACCAGATTAGGGAAACCTATTATTGTCATATGTCAACCATTAGACAAAACATAAGATTCTTTACTTGGTTCCAAGAATATTGTTACGACAACAATATTGAGAATCCTTTCCAAAACAAAGTCCAAGTCATAGGAACAACAACTCAAAAGTGGCATACTGCCAGAAATACAGACATCATAGGGATACATCCTCCCTTAGAACAAATAGAAATCCAACACCATGGAAGCACCATCGTGGCTTCACCCTTCAAGAATCCAGGAAAGTTCAAAAGTCAAGGAGAACCTACCATATACCAAGATGTTGTTAGCTTATAACATCAAAACAACTACACCAACCAGATTCTCCACACCATATCCAAACAGTTAAACAGGATAGAGAGTCAAAGTTCAAAACCAGATCAGGAACCAACTAGTTCTCTGATCCAAAAACCCTTTTTCAAGATTTACAATACCCATAGGGAGCAACTCCCAACTCTATCGAAGAATAATGACATTCTTCTAGAACAGATAGAGTCTAGACTACAAGCCTTAACAATTAAGGAAAACAAAGGCAAGAGTCAAATCAATACAATAGGGCAAGTAGACTCCGATATAGAGTCATTGGTAGATCAATTCCAACAAATGAGTATTAAACCTCATCAAGAGATAGATACCATCCAATACTCAAGACCAAAGATACCATCCGATTACCCAAGACCATCCCTACCAGACATAGGAATGGAAGATAGGATAATCCATACCCAATCAAGATTTGACGCTGATGCTATCTATGAGTGGAACATAGATGGTGTAGCAGAACATCAAATCTTGAATGTTCTCCAAGAGATGACCATGGCTGCTATGGCCTACAAAACCAAGCCCAACAACACTGACCAAAGGATAGCCAAAATCCTAATAACAGGATTTACTAGCCAACTCAAAGGCTGGTGGGATAACTATCTCACAGAGGCCCATAGGATAGAAGTCCCACAAGCTGTCAAACGAGAATTAGCCCAAGATCAAGCTGGTCAAATCCAAGATAGATATGTGGAAAACACAGTGAAAACACTGGTGTTAACCATCACCATACACTTCATAGGAGACTCTGCCGCCTTCCAAGAAAGGACATCTGAGATACTATTGCATCTCAACTATCCCAAACTATCAGACTTTAGGTGGTACAATGATATATTCCTTACCAAACTCTATACAAGACTAGACAGCAACCACGCCTATTGGAAAAAGAGGTTCATAGCCGGATTATCCAAATTATTTGGGAAAAAGGTTAGACAAAAACTTAGGGATGTCTGCGTAGGGATAATCCCTTATGATACCTTGTCATACGGAGAGATAATTACGGTTATTAACCAAGTAGGATTATTTCTTTGTACCGATCTCAAACTTAAATCAAAGATCAAATCTGAGATACCCCAAAGTAGAGCTAAGATGGGAAACTTCTGTGCCCAATACGGGTATAAGAAGGTTAGGGCACCATCTAGAGCCCAAAAAAAGACCCTATAAAAGCCCAATAGGCCTTATCAAAGGTATCAAAAACCCTTGAAGCCCATCAAGGATCAGCCCAAACCATTCAAACCCAAAAGGCCCTTTAGGCCCAAGAGACCAATAGACAAGTCCAAAGTTAGATGCTACAAGTGCGGCAAAAAGGGACATTATGCAAGGAATTGCTATGTCCAAGACTAAATCAATCAAATGGCTATCTCGGACGAGATAAAAGCTCAAATACTCAATCTATTAGAAACAGATCATAGTTCTGAAGAAGATTATGAGGATGATCTTCTTAGCTCAACCCAAGACTCTGCATAGTCTTCAGGACAAGAAGACACGTGTAGTCAAGACATATGCAAATGCAAGACCATAGGTGTCATTAGCAAGCAAGAATTGCTAGTAGACATCATAGACAAAATAGAAGACCCGGATATTAGGAAAGAATATCTGGTCAAACTCAAAGAAATCATCACTATAGATAAAGAGAAGAAGAAAATTCAACCATATAATCTACAGAACATCTTAGCTCAGGGAAGAACCTTAGTTAAGACTCAACCCATAGAATCAACAATCCAAGACTTACAAACTCAAGTCAAAATACTCCAGGATGAGGTAAGGCACTTCAAATTAGAAATCCTAGAGTTAAGGATCAGACAAGAACCAAAAGAAGAATTCATCAATACCATCATCAAGAAATGGTATATCAAGATTACCTTGGTAATCAACGATGAATTCCACCTCAACACAATAGCCCTAGTAGATTCTGGAGCAGATCAAAACTGCATCCAAGAACAGTTAGTCCAAAGCCAATAATATGAGGCCACCAAAGAAAGATTATGTGGCGTCAATGGCCAGAGACTATCAACTAGGTTCAAACTCACCAAAGCCAAACTTATTCAAGAAGGGTAGAAATCCAGACTGATTTCATCCTAGTCAAGGATATCCAACAGGGAGTCATATTAGGAACTCCATTTTTATCAAACATTTACCCCTTCCGGGTAAACATTCATGGCATTCATTCAAAACCATCTAACATATCATTCAAGTTTATTTAGTCAAGAATTTGCTGTTTTGCAAATGGCATCCAGCAGCAGAAACAATCAAGACCAAGATCAACCCATACACCAATATGGCCCATTCCAATTTCAAGCTTTTCCAAACTATGACCCACGGGCCTTCAGACAGCCCGAAAACACTTCCATAAACCAAAGCCAAAAATGCCTGCTAGACCACCTTTGAAATAGCAGAATTATCCCAAACAGGCTGACCAGCCTCAATGCCCTAGCTTTTTATTTTCATGAGCAAAACATTCAAACATCTAACCAAGAGTCATCTAGTTATATAGATGATTATATCTTTTCAATCTTGCAGGACAATCAAAGGCTCAGAGACAAACTCCAAATAGCCAAAACCCTCCTCCACAAAATCAAAGACCAACTATCCAGCCAAAGTGAGTCCCTAACATGGTTCATAGCCCAATGGGACCAAGCCAACCAACTCCAAGCCCAGAACACCCAATTGGTCTTAGAGAATTCCTCACTAAGATCCAATCAAACTAGGCCCATACCCATAAACAGAACCTATGAGGCCCTCCAAGTTAGGCTCAAACTCAAAACCCAAAAAACACTCAAACCCTTGTTCGAAATTGAACCAGGCCTTCAACCAATCATAGCCCAACAGTGCCAGACTCTCTTCATCAACAAACTGATCTGGTTATAAAACTTCCTTCTCCAAATATTTCTCCAACAAATACCAGTCAATGGGGTTACAATTATCCAAGAACCCTACCATTACCCAAATTCTAACCAATCAGGACTCCTCAAAGCCAGAATCAACTGTTTTGAGACCAACCTATTTCTATCACAAATTATCCAACTTTATGAGCACGGTATGATTGACCAGCTCATTATCACCAATGTCCTCCAGCTCAGACCCTTTGGGGTGAGATTCCAATTGGCCCTTGAGTATGGACAACCCAATCCCGGACCAATCAAAATAATATCAACAATACCTCAAACCCATGGCCTCACAGAAACACCGGCCCAACATTTAATCTTCCTTTCGGCCACCCAAGATATGTTTCTGGCCCAAGCTCCTCAAGAATTTCATGAGATAAACAACCCAAACTTCTACCAACATCTCATGAATCACCAAAACCTCCGAGTCCCTTTATATTGGTGAACCCAGAGAACCCTCATTGCAGAAGGACGCACCTACAAAATATGGGGCCCTTCTCACCTTCAAATCAATCTGCCCTTCCCAGGGCATGAAGACTCCATGGATGCTGATGATATTCTCTTCAGCCTCCATTTCCAAGATCAAGATGATGATGCTTCAAGCGTCAATTCAATGCTCCAAAGACGGAGCCCATAAAAAAAAAGAAAAGAAGAAAAGAAAAAAAAGAAAAAAAATTTTTCATACTTTTCTTGCAGGTACTCAAGGATATCCAAACAGCAAAAGGCAATGGATAAGAACGAATCCAAAGCCACCAAAAGAAAAGGATAAGAGCCCAAACACTTGGCCAACCTTCACTCACTACTTTTCTTCTGGAAAAGAAAAGCTGAGTTGGCTTTCACCCAAAGACAAAATGGATATGACGCTCCACCACCTCCACTATCAAAAGGAGATTCCACCTAAGAAAAGGAGCCTCCACCAACAAAAGCCAAGGACATCCCAAAAAAAAAAGATTTCCACTCAAGGATGACAAGACACCACCAAAGAACAATCAAGAAGCTCTCATCACTATAAAAAGAGAACTTGAAAACTCAAGAAGGTAGAAGTTATCTCCGCAGATAACTCACCCCCAAGATTCAAACTTGAATCTTACAATCTCCTTTAGTCCCCTTAGCCTTATCATACTTAGGCAAAGAATTAAGCAGACTACTGGATTGTAAGTATTCATCCCCCCAAACACAAATAGTGGCGATCGTTAACTTGTAACGACGCACTATCAAACATATGTTTATGTTTTATGTTTTTGTTTCTTTATTTTTAAAGTTTGTATTATAGTGTTTTTGTTTTGTACCATATTTTTGTTTTAGTTTTAATATAATTCCAGTATTTGTTTTCATATTTGTTCTATTCTTTATTTGTTTCATTTCAGTTATTTGCTATTTATCTTCTGTTATTCGTCTAGGTAGCCCCGTATACCGTCAGTCTAGTAGATCCGACCCATCCTAACCAACCATAGTGGTAAAAAGACCCCGAGATGGTATCAGAGCATCTTAGCTCAGGGCTATGGTCAGATCTGGGTATTCCTGATCTCTTTTGGGAGTTGGATCCTGATAAGTTCCCAGTCCTCTGGAAATGTCAGATCTGACCATTTGATGAGTTTGGGAGTCATGCTATTCGCATGTTGATTATTGGTTTCTAGGAGAAGTGTTTCTCCTGGTTGGGTAACTCTTTTGGCTTTAGGATTTAGGATGGTCGACATGACCTTGTAATAAATCTTATAGACAAGAGTAATTCCTCTCATCTTATCCTTGACTTCTAAGTTTTTGGTTTGGATGTTGAGTGTCAACACATCTAAGATGTGTGGATCTTGAAGGTCTACTGAGAAGTTTGGATAACAGTTGAAGTATATTGGGCCATTAGCCAGATTTGACTGAATGGTTTCCAATAATGAGTTTGAAAATCTAAGATGCCAAGCATCTCTAAGACATAACAGAATAGGAATGTCTAATCCTAATATGTGTAGGGGTTTGATTGCTACTTGTACCAATCCTATATGGAGGTACCTGTAGTTTGACAGATGTTGTCCTATCGTTTGTCTATTGAATAATTGAATTATTTGGTTTTCTTTGTCTATAGAGATAGTTTTCTCCACTGTCTTGATTGAATAATCTTGTTTCAACTCGAAGTTGCCTATTTGATAGATTGTTTTGACATCTTGTTTGGGTATATTCCAGTTTTGTAAATCTTGTTTTATCTTTGCTATGTTCATTTCTACGCTATTAACTACATCTTCTATACCATCACAGTATCCTGTACTACTACCTGACATAGAGGTCTCTCCTTCCCCTGACCAATTTCTAGGGGGTCTAAAACCTAAAAATAGTTTCTTTACCAGTCTTGACATTCTGAATCTATTAATAATCCTATTCTAGCCTTAATCCTAGTGATTCCAACCCTAATCACTAGTCCTATGAGAAAGCTTTAACTTAGTTTCCTTGATAAGTACACTTTCAGTCCCCAGATTGGGTAGCACTGGTTGCCTAGCCCGGATTAGGTAGCGCTGGGTGCCTACACCGGATTGGATAGTGCTTAATGCCTTTGCCTTCTTGCCTTAACTTACCCTGCTGCCCTTCCTGGGTCTTACCTCAGGTTTATCTCGGCTTTCTGGCCTTCGGCACACTATCTTTAAAACACCAGCAGTATAAGCGCACTACCTTTAAAACACCAGCAGTACTAAGCGTACTACCTTTAAAACACCAGCAGTTTCCTCAGTGTACTAACCAGTTATGGTTGGCTAAAACCTACTTCTAGGATGTTGTGACTATCCTTGATCTCACTAAAACCTTAGTAGAATAAAACTATTAGGTCAATTCGTCACGCCAGACTTTGGCTCTGATACCATCTCGGGGTTCCTTTACCACTATGGTTGGTTAGGATGAGTCGAATCTATTAGACCGACGGTATACGGGGCTATCTAGACGAATAACAGAAGATAAATAGCAAATAACTGAAATGAAACAAATAAAGAATAGAACAAATATGAAAACAAATACTGAAATTATATTAAAACTAAAATAAGAATATGGTACAAAACAAAAACACTATAATGCAAACTTTAAAAATAAAGAAACAAAAACATAAAACATAAACATATGTTTGATAGTGCGTCGTTACAAGTTAACGATCGTCACTATTTGTGTTTAGGGGGATGAATACTTACAATCCAGTAGTCTGCTTAATTCCTTGCCTAAGTATGATAAAGCTAAGGGGACTAAAGGAGATTGTATGATTTAAGTTTGAATCTTGGGGGTGAGTTATCTGCGGAGATAACTTCTGCCTTCTTGAGTTTTCAAGTTCTCCTTTTATAGTGAGGAGAGCTTATTGATTGTTCTTTGGTGGTGTCTTGTCATCCTTGAGTGGGAATCTTTTTCTTTTGAGGTGTCCTTGGCTTTTGTTGGTGGAGGCTCTTTTGCTTAGGTGGAATCTCCTTTTGATAGTGGAGGTGGTGGAGCGTCATGTCCATTTTGTCTTTAGGTGGAAGCCAACTCAGCTTTTCTTTTCCAGAGGAAAAGTAGTGAGTAAAGGTTGGCCAGGTGTTTGGGCTCTTGTCCTTTTCTTTTGGTGGCTTTGGATTCGTTCTTATCCATTGCCTTTTGCTGTTTGGATATCCTTGAGTACCTGCAAGAAAAGTAAGAAAAATTCTTTTTCTTTTTCTTTTCTTTTTTTCTTTTTTTTTATGGGCTCCGTCTTTGGAGCATTGAATTGACGCTTGAAGCATCATCATCTTGATCTTGGAAATGGAGGCTGAAGAGAATATCATCAGCATCCATGGAGTCTTCATGCCCTGGGAAGGGCAGATTGATTTAAAGGTGAGAAGAGCCCCATATTTTGTAGGTGCGTCCTTCTGCAATGAGGGTTCTCTGGGTCCACCAATATAAAGGGACTCGGAGGTTTTGGTGATTCATGAGATGTTGGTAGAAGTTTGGGTTGTTTATCTCATGAAATTCTTGAGGAGCTTGGGCCAGAAACATATCTTGGGTGGCCGAAAGGAAGATTAAATGTTGGGCCGGTGTTTCTGTGAGGCCATGGATTTGAGGTATTGTTGATATTATTTTGATTGGTCCGGGATTGGGTTGTCCATACTCAAGGGCCAATTGGAATCTCACTCCAAAGGGTTTGAACTAGAGGACATTGGTGATAATGAGCTGGTCAATCATACCGTGCTCATAAAGTTGGATAATTTGTGATGGAAATAGGTTGATCTCAAAACAGTTGATTCTGGCTTTGAGGAGTCCTGATTGGTTAGAATTTGGGTAATGGTAGGGTTCTTGGATAATTGTAACCCCATTGACTGGTACTTGTTGGAGAAATATTTGGAGAAAGAAATTTTGTAGCCAGATCAATTTGTTGATGAAGAGAGTCTGGCACTGTTGGGCTATGATTGGTTAAAGGCCTGATTCAATTTCGAACAGGGGTTTGAGTGTTTTCTGGGTTTTGAGTGTTTTCAGTGTTATGGGTTGGTATGGTTTTTTGGGTTTCTTGGATAATTAACTGATTTTGTGGGTTTTTGTTAATTAGGTGGTCTTTTAACTGGTTATCTTGGATCGGGGTAGTTGATTGGTTCTGGTCTGAACCAATTAAACTTTTATTTGTTATACCATCTTGATCTTGATTTCGGTTTTTAGGTTTTTTATAAGAAGCTTGGGACTCATAATGGGAGTCTTTGGATACAGGGCTATTCTGAGGATTAGGTTTTCTAATCCTGGTTTTTGTTCTTTCTTTGGGTGATTGGATTTCTTGTAATTGGGTCTTTTGGGTTTGAAAAGGGTATTCTATATCTAGTTGTTGTGCATAGGATTCAAACCATGTGAAGAATCCTATATTTTTTTTGTTCTTTTTCTAATTCTTTGTAATATATTTCCCTGATTTGACTTCTCCTTTCTATTGAGAAAATTGTCATAAACCATTCTCTTTTTTATTTATTGGTTTTCGAATTAAAATCGGTTCTAAGAAAATCTTTATCTATTTGAAATTTTGGTTTGAGTTCTTTGTCTAATATTTTGTTAATTTTTTGAAGCAAAATATCTTTTTCTTTTGAATAGTGAGGCTTCTCCCTTAATATCTTTCCTATTCTTCTAGGTTTAGGTAACCACCTAACACTAGAATAATCATTTTGCTCGTAATGTTGGTAATCTTGATCTAAACTTTCTGTATCATTGAATTTTCTACATCTTCTCTAAATCTTTTATGATACTCTTGGCTATAATATTCCGTATCCTCATACTCGTGACTAGTACTAGGACAATTATCCTGGTCATAATACTCATTACTACAGCATTCCCTATTATCATATTCATAACCGGTACTACAGTATTCATAATCATAATTAGTGCTACAACATTCATAACACTCATAATCTTCCATGTTGGTATTCTGTTACCACTTCTCCAATATCTCTTTCCCCTACTGATTAAGTTCTAGCAGAACGAGAACTAGAAAATAGTTTTCTTCACCAATTATTGGTGCTTTCGAATTTAATAATAATTCTACTCTTTCCTTAATTCTAATGAACTCAATTCTAATCACTAGTCCTATCGGACAGTCTTAACCTATTTTCCCTGATTAGCACACTTTCAGTCCCCAGATTGAATAACACTAGTTGCCTAGCCTAGATTGGATAGTACTGGTTGCCTAACCCGGATTGGGTAACACTTGGTGCCTAACACCAGATTGGATAGCACTGTGATGCCTCGACCTTCTTGCCTTAACTTACCCTGTTGCCCCTCTTTGGGTCTTACGGCGGGTTTACCTTGGCCTTAGGATCTTTGGCGTACTATCTTTAAAACACCAGCAGTGATAAGCGCACTACCTTTAAAACACCAGCAGTACTAAGCGTACTATCTTTAAAACACCAGCAGTACTAAGCGTGTTATTTTTAAAACACCAGCAGTTTCTTCAGTGTACTGACCAAATATAGTCGGCTAAAACCTACTTCTAGGATTTCGTAATTATCCTTGATTTCTATTATGTTTTATTACATATACAGTTTGAAAGCTTTAGTTTAGTTATATAGCTAAATTTACATAATTTTAATTTTTATTATATCTGTGTGTATATATGCACACTTGTAGGAGTTTGGCTACCCATTTCTTTTCCTACAACGTGAACAACATCACTGTTACCAACCATCAATGCTGCACTAAAAAAACATGAAAAAATTGCTCACATTGTCAACATCCAGTGCATGACAGAGAGGAAGTCCTCAAAAAAGGTCAGCAAAGACTATCTTGAAATGAATTCCATCTCTAAATTCAAGTATTTCACAAAGTCACAAGAATTGAAGTGTTATCAACTTATCTAATTCGAGTTTTCTAAGATGGGTATAACACAGCTAAATTGGAGAATTAAGACAGCTCGAAAACAGATTAAAAGTGCAAACATGAAAACAGAAAGGAAAAACTTAAAACTATGACGCATGAACATTAGTGCGCAGGTAGAAGAAAAAATATTATACTGTGAGCTCAGAGTGAGTAAGTTAAACTCGCACTAATAAGTTCGCAGTGAATAAATTACACAATGAAACAAAACTTCCACAAATTTGCAAAGAAAATATTCCAAACTCAATAACTTAGAGCAGCGATGTCAAATTAAGCAGAAAACAAAAAGCATCAAAACAATCTGAGCTAAAATTCTAGATACAACTTGAACCACCAAGAACATATCATAAACCTAAACCCTCGGTTTCTTCACCGAGAAAAGTTGAAGGAAAAAAGAGGAAAAGAATCAAAAATGTGTGTACATATAAAAGATCAATTGTATAATAGCATGTGGGTATACATACATAACAAGGGCACGAGACCTGGTACACTTGGGGCGAAGAACAGAGAAAGTAGAAAACCCCCTGAAGGTGGAAATTGTCGCGGAAGTGTCCTTTCGCGTGTTCTTGCCGTCCTGATTGGAGTTAGGGAGAACTGATTTTGGGGAGCCGTTTGGATGCTGGGATAAACGTATCGCTCTCTGGAAATAAAACTTCCTCCGTACCAATGTTAATAGATGTTCCCATTATACTAGCTAATGAACAAATCATCTTAAATGAGTAAAAATTACATATTTTTGTTAGTATAAGGTCAATTTGCATCAAAAGATTTTTTTTATTTATTATTTTATAAAAATAATAAATAATTTTAAAATAAAATCTTAATTTTATCAAAATTTTAATTTGATTGAATTTGATTTTTCAACACAAATGATTAAAATATTTTATAATAATTGATATAAATTTTATATTTTACTTTAAATATATTTTTATAATATAAATTGTTTGGATAAATTTTTTTAATTTTTAATAATATAAAATTTATAAAAATAAATATTATTTAAAATCTTAAATTTATTTTTAATCAAATTTTAACTTTTGAAACATGTTCAAACAAACAATAATTTATTCTTAAATCGAATTTTATCTTTAATTATAAATGTAAAAAATATTAGAAGTATCATTACAAAAAAAATTAAAATTTTATAAGTACTAAAAACATTTTTCAAAAATATTTATGCTATCAAAAATTTTAAATTTCTATAAAAATATTTCAGTAATTAAAAGTTATTCAAATTAAAAAATAAAATCGAAATAAAATTTAAAATTTATTTAAATAATTTTTAAAATATTTTAATAATAAAAATATCATTAATTTTTTATAATTATTTTCATTCAAATTTAATTTAATCAAAATTAATATATAAAAACTTATTTAAATACATTTTAACAATAAAAATTTAATTGAAAATAATGCAAAACTTAGTATTTAAAATAATATTTATTAATATATATATATATAACACTACAAAAGTTTAAAAAATAATTTATAATGGCAACTTAAAATTTTTCTTAACATTTATATTTCATTCATTATAAAAAAAATTAAACTTTTTAAGTACTTGAAAAAACATTTACTTAATAATAATTCATTGTTTGTTATTATCTTATTATTCAAATCTTTTTCATTTCACCTAAATAAAAATAGATAAAGAAATCAATATTGATTTCACAGATTGTAAGTATCCTTCAGCAAGTTCAGTTAAGGTTTCACACCTGGAACACCAAACAACCTACAGCAACAGCAGCAGTGGTAGAAGAGCAGCCATTCGTCGTCGTCGTTGTTGTCTTCTTCTTTTTCTTTTTCTTCTTCTTCTTCTTCTTCCCATTTTTCAATTGGGATTTCTTCAAAATAAAAACTTTTATTCTTACCAGTTGATCTTGTTCATTCTTTCCCAATGACGGACAAGGTCCGTGATCTTTAAGGGGAGGGAACTTCATGCACTCGTAACTTGCTACTAAAAATCAAAAAGGAGGAAGGGGAAAAAAGATATCCATATAATGCCATGCTCGAAGCATTAAGCCAAAGCTCTTCCATTTAACAGTTTAGTAATTTAACACAGAGAGAGAGAGAGAGAATTATCTAGATTTCAAAGGGCAGGCAGTCCATGACCAACAATGGTACAACAAGCATAGTTCATAACATCAGTTTCACCATTTTTTCCCCAGGACCAACATAGCATCAGTTCTCTTGTTCTCACCAATATAACTACTTTAAATTTCTCCTAAGTAGCAGAAAGATGGATCCAGACAATGAGTCACAATCCAAGAGCTGCCAAGAAGAACATTTTTTAAGTGTTTGAAAAGCCAAAGTAACATTCATTTTCTCACCTTCTCAAACAAGAAAATTTCCCTGTATCCTGCTTTCTAATAACTTAACTGACATTTAATAAATTTCAATATTGGAAAGACTTAAGTTACAGCAAGAACCTACACCCAAGACACCTTCACCTATAATCCTCTGGCAAATGGTATCCGGACAGGACTAGTTTGTCAGCAAACATCTTCCCTGTCTTGGGCATGACATGCCAATGCAATGTCAAATTGAATTCTTTCCCACGAAGATTGTGTCCCTGCACAAAGATGAAGGAATTCACTACAAAGAAAAATGCTCAGTTGATTTGCATGCATCACTATATAGATAGAAATAATGGGTATTAACTACTTCACGTGGAATGCGTACCTGATCAACAAAACGGTATTTATTAGAAGTTTGAATCCAGAATCTTGCATGCTCTTTGGCAGGTATTATGGCATCCCAAAGTGACACCTGTTAAATAGCAGCATTTTGGAACCAATCAACCAGATGAAAATATTTTCTGCCGAAGACCCAAAAATGCATCACTTAAAGATGTCAAAAATATAACATATGAGGGACAGGAAAAATGCACGGTTCTAGACCCATTATCACCTAATGGAATCAATTCAATCGAATTAAACAACATAAAAGATTAAACACCAAAGAATCTGATGTACAAGTGCATCCAGATTCCTTGAACTTACCTGGTTCAGGGCATTCTTTGGGGTTTCATACTCAGCTGCTACAAATACAAAAACCTGCAATAGTAAGAAAAGTCAATTAACCATTTGTTTACAGTGACTGTATGAGAAATGCTGACTTCCACACCAAAAGACAAACTGTTATATCTGGAAATTGGATTGACCTCAGGCTATTTTATTTTCTAAGCAGATTAGAAGTACACCGTCGAGATAAGAAGAAAATATTCCAACACCAAAAGTGAGTTTTCCTAAAAGCCTGTCCCATGAAAAAGAAATGCATTAAGAACTGTCTAATAGCAAACCTGCTTTGTGTTCCACGTAAATAGTGACTGTAAGTCCGCTGTTATGTTCAATGTCAAGCTGACCTACACAACATGAGAGGTAATTCAATTATAACCGAACCAATAGCTTGCAGTTGAAACAATTATCAGGAAGAAACACATCAGCATTGCTGTGGACTTAAGACACCAAAAATACATAGAGAGGAGAACTAACAAAACGAAATAATATAGGCAGGGAGAGGAAGGAGGGGGGGGAACGCAGTTGGGGGAAGGTGGCAAGGAAGAAGACGTAATAAGAAGCCCACCCCTCCCAAAGTCATGTCGGCCAAAATAATATCAATCCTTTCATCTATCAGCTACAATGATATTCTTACCTATCAGAGAATTTACATAATTCCAAGAACAATATAATCTTCGAAGTTTCTTTTGTTGATAGCATAGCCAGTCCACAAAATTTTCCAGAAATAAATTCATCTCTCTCTTTCTCTCTCCTACAAGCATAAGTTCGTGCCCACACAGAGAGAGGGAGACATGCATGTGCACATGGTTATATTTCAGCCAGCTAATATAGTTTCACTTTTAAATTGTGGACATCAAACTCTACCAAATTATGAAGGTGAAGGCATCAACAGCCATTGGAAAACTTATGCATGATATAGTTTTCAAGAGCCAGGTCTCCACTTAATTGGATATTGATTAATCTGTGACTGAACAAACCAAATTGCTTTAGAGCTTCCTAACGAATAGATAGGAATGATTGGGCATCAACTAGAACACCGTAAAACCCAGCATACTAGACAAAATAAAAATGTGCCCAGTTGAGTGCAATAATGACTATATACATCCACGAAACCAAAATTTAAGTTGAAGCTACCAATTGAGTTCTTTGAGAGGACATTGACATCAGTCTTCTTGAATAAATCCCTCTCATCTTTCCTTTAAGGGCTCAAGCATTACAAGAAATAGTAACTCATGAATAAATTTCAAAATTCATACCATCAAAGAGATGATTGCCTTCAAGAATTCTTACTAATTTCATATTATTATAATTTTAAATGTTACAAAGATCTCCCCCGCCATCCCCAACGAAGAAGTAAAAAAAAATTGAACATACCTCATGCACCTTATCGCATTCAATATGACAGTAACTTCCTTATTCTACTAAAAGATTCACCATAATATCATGAAGGCTGTGAACCTACTATTCGACTATTATTCTGTTATCCTCCTACACCTTCTTTATCCAACTTTCATGCATGAAAATAGATCATATAATGGCAAGGTAAACTTGATACCCAACAAAACAAATAAATTATACTGTAAGAGTGCCTCCAACAGCAGATGTCTCTCTTCCTTCCATGGCCCATTAAATACATGAAGTTCATTTCATAAATCAGAACAAAATAAATCATCCAACCCATAAAAGAATTTATGACAAAATACAACTGCAACCCAAATCACCATAGTCTTTAATGAAAATATACACAGAAATATACACATCTATTCCAGCATGCAAGACTAGTAACAGGTAACCACAAAGAGACAATCTTTTAAACAATTCCATAAACAATGTTAACACCATAACCAATTTTTTCAGATGTTTTTTCACATGACAACAGTCCAACAGAAATATTTCATAAAAGAATCAAGACACCTAACCACATTTGAAGCACATTCCAAGCTGTAGAATGAAATAAGTAAGAACAAAGAAAGAAATTTACCTCATCATTTCCATGCGGTTGCTTTTGAAACCAATTAATATTCAATATCTGCAACCACCAACCACAAAAAACCAAGAACGAAATCAATAATTCCCTAGGGTTTTAGGAACACCAATACAAAATCAAAGACACCGGCCCATAGATCTACACAATACACATCCACATAATACATATATACATAACACATACAATTATAGATGTGACGAGAAAGATGACCTGGATTTGGGCAGACGGAGATGGAGTATTGAGATTATCAGAAAAAGAAGCGATCGCGCACATGAAGGCAAGAACCGTCACTGCAAACGTTAGCAAAGCGTTTGCTCTGTACCCAAAAGAATGCATCTTGCCTTCTTTGCTTTTCTATTTTACCTTTCCTTTCCCGTCTTCTTTTCTCTAGGCAAATCTTTGAATTCACCTTTCGCGGCTGCTGCTCCTTCTTCTACTCTATGTAAGACTACTTCTATCGGTTTCTCCCCAGTCTGTCGAAGAAAATTAAACCGTTATTTATTTTTTCGTTATGATTCATATCTGTAAATACATCAAAAAATTGCTCACATTGTCAACATCCAGTGCATGACAGAGAGGAAGTCCTCAAAAAAGGTCAGCAAAGACTACCTTGAAATGAATTCCACGTCTAAATTCAAATATTTCACAAAGTCACAAGAATTGAAGTGTTATCAACTTATCTATTTCAAGCTCTCTAAGATGGGTATAACACAGCTTAATTGGAGAATTAAGACAGCTCGAAAACAGACTAAAAGTGCAAAAATGAAAACAAAAAGGAAAAAGTTAAAACTATGAAGCATGAACATTAGCGCGCAGATAGAAGAAAAAATATTATACTGTGAGCTCAGACTGAGTAAGTTAAACTCGCACTAATAAGTTCGCAGTGAATAAAATACACAATGGAACAAAACTTCCACAAATTTGCAAAGCAAATATTCCAAAGACAATAACTTAGAGCAGCGATGTCAAATTAAGCAGAAAACACAAAGCATCAAAACAATCTGAGCTAAAATTCTAGATACAACTTGAACTACCAAGAACATATCATAAACCTAAACCCTCGGTTTTTTCACCGAGAAAAGTTGACGGAAAAAAGAGGAAAAGAATCAAAAATGTGTGTACATATAAAAGATCAATTGTATAATAGCATGTGGGTATACATACATAACAAGGGCACGAGACATGGTACACTTGCGGCGAAGAACAGAGAAAGTAGAAAACCCCCTGAAGCTGGAAATTGTCGCGGAAGTGTCCTTTCGCGTGTTCTTGCTGGCCTGATTGGAGTTACGGAGACCGGCTTTTGGGGGGCCGTTTGGATGCTGGGATAAACGTATCACTCTCTGGAAATAAGACTTCCACCGCACCAATGTTAATAGATGTTCCAATTTTATTAGCCAATGAACAAATCATCTTAGAAGAGTACAAATTACATATTTTTGTTAGCATAAGGTCTATTTGCATCAAAAGATTTGTTTATTCATTAAAATAATGAATAATTTTAATATGAAAACTTAATTTTGTCTAAATTTTAATTAAAAATCATCATTTTAATTTTTTATTATATATTTAAAATTTTAATTCGATTGAATTTGATTTTTCAACACAAATGATTAAAATAAATTATAATATTTTGTTATTAAAATATTTTAAAATGATTGATATAAATTTTATGTTTTATTTCAAAATTTTTTAAAATATAAATTTTTTGGATAAATTTTTTAATTTTTAATAATATAATATTTATAAAATAAATATTATTTAAAATCTTAAATTTTATTTTTAATAAAATTTTAACTTTTGAAATATATCCAAATAAATGATAATTTATTGTTAAATCAAATTTTATCAAAAAATTAAAAGTTAAAAATATTTAAATCAAATTTTTTTGCAAAAATATTGAATTTAAATTTTTTATAAATGTTAAAAATATTAAAAGTATCATGATAAAAGAAATTTAAAATTTTATAAGTGCTAAAAATATATTTCAAAAAAAATTATGCTATCAAAAATTCAAAATTTTTATAAAAAATATTTTACTAATTAAAAGTTATCCAAATTTAAAAAATAAAATCAAAATAAAATTTAAAATCAATTTAAATAATTTTTAAAATATTTTACTAATAAAAACATCATTAATTTTTTATAATGATTTTCATTCAAATTTAATTTAATCAAAATTAAAATATAAAATTTAGTTAAATACATTTTAACAATAAAAATTCAATTGAAAAGAAAATGTAAAACTTAGTATTTAAAATAATATTTATTAATATATATATAACACTCAAAAAAATTTAAAAATAATTTATGGTGGTAATTTAAATTTTTTTTAACATTTATATTTCATTTATTATAAAAAGAAAATAAATTTTTTAAGTACTAAAATCTGACCATACAATGGAAAGGTCAACTTGATACCCAGTTTTAGTTGAGACAAAGATGTTCAATAATTACAAAGTTTCAACCTATTATTCAAAGCAGGTGTTATTTTTAACCTAATCCAGTTTTAGTTGAAGATAATTTTCACATAAAACAGTTTTGACTTTTAATATGCATATAATTTGTTAAGATTTTATTTACATAACGAGTTATTCAAGTTTGTTTAGTAAAAAAATGACATTATTTGATAGTTTAAAATTTATTCTAATTTTTTCAAATATATACAAATAAAAAATTAATAAATTGGATATTTTTTATAAAAAAGTAAAGAATTTAATTGATTAAATTGCACTATTTAACTGTTTTTTAAATTTTTTAAAATAAAACTAATCCTATATTTAAATGTGTCCTATGATTTCCTTTTTAAGGACCAAATGAATCCCATTTGGGCCCAAAAATAAAAAAAGAATCTATCTTTTGAGTTTTGGGTTTATATATAATGTATATAAAAGTTTGGTTTCATAATTAAAAAATAAAAAAGTGATAGAAATGAGAGAAAAAATAATCAGTGCATTGAAAAAAAAATCATTGGAGTTGATGGTTATGTTATTTTGTTTTAAATTAATAATATTTTAATAATTTAGCCTAATTTTTATAAGGATAATTTGGTTCATAATTAATTTTTTAAAATACAAAATATTGATTTTGAACATTTTTGTGCAATGGGGGATTAAGAAGAAGGCAATTTTGACCGAAAAATCAAGCTTCATTTCATAGTTAAATGTTCATATTTAGTAGTCTAACTAAACACTAAGATGGTAGCCTAATGACAGATTATTATATTTTATTAAAAAGCCCAATTTAAAGCTCATGGGCCAATACTACAAAAGCCTATGCTTCAATGGCTAAGGTAAAAGCCTTCTTAGCTCTTATGGCCGAGTGCCACACAGCCATCAACCACTATTCATCCAGCTTCCCCCACTTGAAGAACTAAAAATATTTTATTAATTTATTTTTTTTTTGAACCATTGTTAATTTATTGGATCATCACTTATCAAATTTAAATATCTTTAATTTTAAAATTTTTAAATAAAATTTAATTTAATCAAAATTTGATAAATTATAATTTATTTGAAGATATTTTAAAAAATCAAAATTTATTTATTGAAAACACAAGACAACATTTACCTTTAGAAAAAAATGAACTCCACTAATATGTTAATTAAATAAAAACTTAACAAAATGTTTTTTAAACTAAAATCTAAACTAGCAAATTAAAAAATAAATTTAATTAATTTAATCACAAAAATAAAACTAAATAAATTTTATCGGAATCAAATTTAAAATATCAAATACTACATTGAATATTGGTTCAATAATTGGCAACTCATTATGGCCTTTAGTACCAAATAATGTGCAAACACACTTAGCACCATTACCAATTCAATTGTCAATTTTTAACATATAATAACACATATACAAAATTCAAAAATATATCAAACACATTTTAAATGTAACATAAGCTGATTCAAACTCGATATGCTTTGGTCCTTAAAAAGAAAATCATCGGGTACTTTTAAATTTAGAATTAGTTTTATTTTAATAAATTAAGAAAATAAGTTAAATATTACAATTTAATAAGTTAAATTCTCTGCTTTTCTTTTAAAAATGTATCATTAATTAATTATATATTTGAAAAATCAGACTAAATTTTAAACTATCAAATAATTTCCTTTTTTTTTTTACTAGACAAACTTGAATAACTCGTTATCTAAATAAATCATATGCATATTAAAAATCAAAAATGTTATTAAATGTCTTCAACTAAAACTGGGTTAGATTAAAAATAATACTAGGCTGAAAATTTGTAATTATTGAACATCTTTATCTCAAAAATTCCAAGCTAATCTGATTGGTGGATTCCGGAATTTTGAACTGAGTTGACAATAGATTATATATATACTAAACTTTGATTAATTTGTGTTTTTTTGGTGATTGTATAATTTTTTTTATTGATCGTGTTAAATATATATATAAAACATATATAGATATATACCAAAAACTATAAAAAATTAAAAATTAAAATTAACTTCATGAAAATAAAATTTATTAAACTTGAATGGAATCAATAATAAAATATCACATGTCAAATCAAATTAAATTCGGTTCATCCAGAAGGGCTTCAGCATTGTCACATGACATGATTAATAACCTAATCTAACCTTTTTTTTATGAGCAACAATAGTGAACAATAACAGGAACTTTATTAAAAGAAATCAACAAATTAAAGTATATGTTTCCATTCAAATAATTTAAACATAAATCTTACAATATCTCATTGACAGGTGCATCACAGGGCATACTATTTCAGGGGTTAGTGGTTGATTAAAGGCAAACCCTTTGTCATACCAAACTAAGAAAAGAGGATGAAAATCGCTTTCAAACATTAGAAAAAAAAGAATGATCAGATCAATCTATTTCAAACTATATGACTGATGAGAAGTCAAAAAGCCTGATCTTTTGTTGCCATAACAGATGGGACTCATCTTTCAAGAAAGGGAGATAAAGCTCTACAAAACCCTACCGCAACTTCCAATCATTCACATTAGATCTCACTCACTCCCCCACTAATTATATACCATTCCAGGATTCCAAGTATAGAAACAGAAGCAATTGTATACCATTCCAGGGTTCCAGGTATAGAAAAAGAGGCAATTGTATATCATTAGAGGATTCCAAGTATAGAAACAGAAGCAATGTGACTTGCAGAGCTTGAAGAACCCTTGTATAGTACAAAAAGTAAGGACTAAGGAGCATACCCAGATGAAAAAGAGACAAAAAACTTAGCCTAATCTAACTATTAATCTAGCAATTTTACATGATACTGCAACTACTAGTGTTCTCATCACTGAAGAAGTGAGTGTAGGGATCAGGCATTGGACCAGGCATTGTAGGAGGATGAGCATAGTTTACTGCAGGATATGGCCTGGCATACATCATTGGCTGATACATATCATTCCCATTTGGACGCTGTTGGTTCATCATCATCTGCATGTACTGTTGATTGTAAGGGTTTCCAGGTCCCATTGAACCCATCCCTTGATTATAATACCCACCATTCATGGCAGGCAGACCCTGTACTGCAGGCATGTTACCCATCTGACCAATTGGATAGCTACCCATCTGGCACATTGGGTAGTTGCCCATCTGACCCATTTGGCCCATCTGCTTACCTCCAGCAGCACCATGGGCACCACCAGCACCACCATGGGCACCACCTTTGGCACTCTTGCCATGATTAAGGACATCAATGTCATGGAACCCATTTTTAATCTTGGGGTTCATTTCAAGGACCCCATCATTCTTGCCGCCTCCTTTCTTAGGCCCATTGACATTATTGCTTCCACCAACATTACTGTTCTTCTTGCGACTCTTAGCAGATTTATCTCCTCCTCTTTTACCTGTAATGAATCCAAGTAACCCTCCTCCACGTTTACTACTCTTCTTGTCACTCTTGTAACTGTTTTTATCTCCTCCAGCTTTGCCTTGTTTCCCTCCTTTGTGACTCTTCTCTCCACCACCACCACCAGTTTTCTTCCCTTCATTGCCATTTTTACCTTTCATTTGTACTGGTATATCAATAACACCTCCTTTCTTGGCATTCTGGCCACCATCTCCTTTCTTAGCATTCATGGGAGGACCATTCATCATCTTGAAATTGGGTCCATTTGGAAGATTACCATTACCCATCATGGGCATCATCTTGTTGGGCAAGTGATGACCATGACCTCCATGGCCATGGCCATGGCCATTACCAGGACCAGGACCAGGACCAGGACCGAACTCCTCATCATCATCAAACTCATCATCATCCTCATCAAAATCATCAAACTCATCAAATTCATCATCAAGATCATCATCACTTCCATCAAAATCATCCTCAGGCAAGTTGAATTTCACAGATCTTTGGTCCTTGGATGGTACCTTAAGATCCTTAGATCCTTTCATTTGCTGCATATGTTGTGGTGCCAATTGTTGGCCTCCCTTTGGCTGGTTTTTTCCACCCTTTTGAGCTTTGTTATCTTTGCCTCCATCCATCTGCATGTTCTTGAACTGGTTGTTGAGATTGTAAGGAAAATTGTTTGGATTTGCAAGGCCTTTTTGAGCTCCCCATAGCTCTGCATGCTTCCCTGACTTGCAAAGCTTCTTGATAAGTATTGCTGGATCAATATTTCCAGTCACAGTCACTTTTCCTTGCTCTGCATCTATGGAGGTCGAATACACCCCTAACCAAACAAAGCAAAGTACCCAAAAAGATAAATAACCAACACAGACAAAAAGAAAAATTACCCATTAAAAACTTAAGCAAGCATACACATAAATCACACATAAACCAGAGAATCATAGATGTTTACATGAAAAAAAAACAAAAGAAAAGAGGTTATAGCACAATAACATGCCATCGATTTTCTGCAGCAGCTTCTTTACTTTCTGTTTACAGCCTTCACAGTGTATATTCACTCTAAGAACACAAGTCTGCAAGGCCAAAAAGTAAAAACCAGAAGTAAGAACAAACGGAGCTAGAGCAAAACCAAGAACTTGAAGGACAACGCTTATGCATGTATGCTTACAATATGCTTGTTTAAAGAGCAGTGAGAAGAAGAGATGGGTACCTGAAGCTTCATAAACTCTTGCTTATTCATTGTTTAACTGAGTGGTCTCAAGAAAGATCCGAGAAGAAAACAGAACTTCAGAACAGAAGCTAAATTAAAGGAGAAAGAGAAAGAGAAAGAGAAAGAGCAAAAGAGCAAAAGGGCTTTTTGCTTGCGAAGTGAGAATGAGAAATTCTTCTTCTCCCACTTCAAGGTTTAAAGCAAAGCGACAGAGAGAGACAGAGAGAGAGAGTTAAAGGCGGTTGTTGGGCATTAAACACCGATCTCTTTTGGCTTATTCTTTTCTTTGTTTCGGGGTTTTGTGCTCTGATATTAAACTTTTATAATGCCGGAAAGAGAGAGAGACACCGTGCGAGTGATCGACAGACAGAGAGAGAGAGAGAGAGAGAGAGTGGAGAGAGTCGGTTCGCAGAGGGACAGGGCAGACTCATGATTATAAACAGCTTGAACCAGATAGTTGCTTGCCGTCATATGCTTTATATTAATCCAATAATCACGTTGAAGCTTTGAAGCTTTTTACAACCGCGCTTCTCAATCCACATAATTGCCAACTTTGAAATCAATCAATTAAATTAATTAAATTAAATTTTGGATTTAGAAAATATTTAATTCTCATGAAAATGAAATAAATCCAATAATCTTAGATTTGGAAATTATCTAACGATTTGGGCTTTGTGTTCACAGCCCACAGGATCATACCTTTTAGGCGGGGCTTTTCTTGATAAAAGGATCCTTTGAATTACATGTGGATAAAAAAAATATATATATATATATACACTTTTAAGTAAATGCTTTTTTTAAAAAAAAATTATGTTTTTTAATTAAATTTTAATTTTTAAAATATTTTAAGATAAAATTTTATTTATTACCTCCATTTATATAAATCGTGATAAAAATATTTAATAATTAATAATTTTTTATTATCAAAATATTTTAAAATTTTATTAAAATAAATTTTATACTTATTTTAATTTTATCTCTTAAATTTAAATAAATTTTAATTAATAAATATTTTTATATATTTTAAAATTTTTTATAGTAAATTTTTTTAAAAAAATTTAGTACTTAAAATATTTTAGTTTATTTTTTGTGATGGTACATGGTACTTTTATGTTTAAAAATTTTTAAATTAAAATTTATTGTAAAGATCTACTATTTAAATATTTTAAATTTTTTAAATAAATATATATATTTTTATAATTTTTAATAATATAAAATATTGTTCCCACAATTTATTTATGAGTCCCCATAGACTAAGTCGGTGAAAACAAAAAAAGAGTTTTATGCGGCAAAAATGAGTTGTTATAATATATAATTTTTCATATTTTAAAATAATATTTTAATTTAAATAATCACAAGATGGTCAGAATAATATGGTGTACTAGACATAGTACTATGTTACTTTTGACTGTTGCAGCCACTAGGCTTTAGATTCTTTCAAAATTGGGATTCAAAATGTGAAAGACAAGAAGGAATTGAAGGAGATATGATACCTTCCCTCTTTGACTGTCTCTATTGGGAATTTATAGGGATTTGTGAAAAATAAATAATTATATATATATATATTATACATTTGATTGAAAAATTATTAATACTATGAAAATAAGAAAGTACAATGTAAATTTTCTATTAAATGACGAGATAAATAATTTAAAATTATTTAAAAAATATTTTCCAAAAAAAAAGTTAATATGACATTATTGTGATAAATATAAATAATTTTAAAAATATTTATGATTTTTATTTGATAGTAAAAAAATCTGAGAAAAAATCCAATTATATCTGAAAATTCATCTTGCTCAAGATCTTAAAATTAATAATTAAAAAAATTCAATTATTTTTAAAGATTTCAAAATTTTGACGTAATAAATAAGTTATTATTATTTTTTTATAAAACTTATACTTTTTATCATGTTAGATTTCTAAAAAGATTATTTTAAAAAAATGTATGAAGTACAACATTATAAGTACCAATCAAGAACATTTTTTTTTAAAAAAATACTATTGATTTCATAATCCATAAAGAAAAATCAAATAAAAAATTTCAAATTTCCATAAAGATATGAAAAATATTTTTTCTTCTTTTTTTTTAAAAAAGGGTAAACCTAAATCAAAATCAAATAAAAAAATTAAAATTTTCATAGAGCCATTAAAAAAGATTTTCTTTTTTTTATTGGATCTAAATCAAATCCAAATAATGACAAATTTTAACTTCCCATAGAAATATATATATAAAAAAAATTTCTTTCATTCTAGAAAAAAGTGTAAACCTAAATCAAAATTAAATAAAAATAAATTTCCAAATCTTCATAAAGATATGAAAAAAAATTTCTTTTCTTCTTTCTTTTTGGTAAAAAGGGTAAATCAAATCAAAATCAAATAAAAATAAAATTTCAAATTTCCATAGGGATTATAAAATATTTGTTCTTTTTAATTGGGAAAAAAGGGTAAATCTAAATAAAAATAAATTTCAAAGTTCCATAGATATATGAAAAAGATTTTCTTTCCTTATTTCTTTTATGAAAAAAGGGGTAAATCCAAATCTAAATCAAATAAAAATAAAATTTTAAATTTCCATAGAGATATGGAAAATATATCCTCTTCTTCTTAAGGGGTAAATCTAAACCAAAACCAAATAAAAATAAATTACCAAATTTCCATAGAGATATCAAAAAGATTTTCTTTTCTTCTTTCTTTTTGAACAAAAAGGTAAATCTAAATCATGTTATTATCAAAGATTTTTGCTTTACTTAAAAAAAAGAAAAACTTAAAAACTAATCACATGTTGCTCCGAAGAAGGGTCAAAAGGCACAGAAGAGTATAGAAAAGTTGTTGAACAATCATTTTCTCTGAGTTTGGACCCTTCTTTAGCAAACCAAAATTATTGTTTTCGTCCTCAAAAGCCCAACCACTACACCCAAACCCACCCTGTCCCCCCAATCTCCTCCTTTCCAACTTCAAAGATGTTTCAATAATGACAAAAAGCACCCCAACATTAGGGTACATGCCCTAAAAAAATCTGCCCTTACAACCTTTGCTTTATGGGTTAGTTCAAAAAAATTGGCTTTCTTCATTTGGGTGTTTTCACTGCAAAACTTTGACTAACTCCTTAATTTACATATGGGTACTCTAAATTCCAAATCAAGTGTCTCAATTATGACCTAATTTCAGGGCAAAAGTTTTGAAACTTGTCGGATTTGGAAACCCTTTTTGATTAATTAGGCAAAATTAATTTATTTTCAGGTACCCTAAATTCCCAACCAAGTGGGTTGATTATGACCTAATTTAGGGCAAAAGTGTTTAAAAGAACTCCTTTTCCATTAAATAGACACAACTGGGTTTAGTGGATGCCAAGAGGGTTCTCTATCAGAATGATTTGACATAATAAGCAACTAGATCTGATTCATAAAATTGTTTCAAGAGGGCTGCTTTTCATTTATTTTTTAAGAGAAAAATTTTAAAATTTTTCCAAAGACAAAAAGAAAAAATGTTTTCTTCCTTTTTTTTGTACATTTCTTTGTAAAAATAATGGGAAATATGGCTTGTTAGATGCAAGATTTAAAATTGTGAAATGTCAATAATTGGTGGGAAGGTTAAAATTTTCTTACTTTATTCATGAACTTTCTACGAAAATGAAGGAAAATGGGCACTTTCACCTATTCATAAAGAGCGTTACATATTGCCATAAATATACCAAAGTTGCACATGATCATCGACGGGTTTGTGAAATCATATACAATGCTCACATTAAATATGGCATTGAAAAGATATATATATGAATTATTTAATCTTAAACGACATTAATTCAGACAAGACTTCAAAATTCTTCTTTTGAATATGTTGGATATAAAATTTTACAATTCACCTAATTGTGGACATAATTTTAATATGAGTTGGTATTGATTTTTTTTTTAAATATTTTTATATCTTATATAATAATAATATAAAAATAAATAAGTAATAAAAAATTTAATCATTAATTTTATTAAATTATCATGTATAATAATTATTTTTAAAAAAAATTATATTTTAAATAATATAAGATTCTAATGTTCAAAATTTTATATAAAAATACTTAAATTAATGACAGCAAGAAAACCTACTTTTATTCACTATCATCAATTAAGATTTGGAAAAAAATTCATTCATTTAAAATTTATATTTTTATTAAATTTTTAACATAATGCATACATATGTGATTTTTATTTTTTTTAATTATCTCAATATTTTTAAATATTAAAAAATTATTTTTTATCAAATTTAATAAAAACAGATAAAATATAAATATTTTTAAAAATAAAAATATTTATTTTTATAATATTTTAAAAAAACTAAAATAATTATATAATTAAAAATTATATACGCATCATGTGTAAATACAAAAATTAATATTAGTCACACTTATAAACGAACATTTTACATTAAAAATTTTAATTTAAAATTATGAACAAATATTTTTTGATGTAATTAATTCAAAATACTTTGTAAAATATTATCTGCCATAGCTATTGACCACATGAGTTTGCTTCCTTAAAAGTTTAATCTAAAAAATTATTTAATAAAAAATATGATTAACTTAAATTATATTTAATTAACAAATTTTTACACCACGTGATGGGACGATTAACTTGATATTACATTTACTTTGACAAATTTTATCCTATGCCAGATTGTGATTTTTGAGGCTAAAGCAAAACTGGGTAATTAAAGCAGCCAGGTTTTGCCCTCTTTCCCAGGCAAAAAATTCACCAAGACGATAACCCAAACACTTTTAAGTGCACTTAAAAGTAACTGGAACAGTGAAGAACTTCCAGTTAACCATTTTCAGAAACCTGTAGGGTCCTCAACCCATTATTAGATATTCAGCACAAGGAAGAAAGAGAAGAGATATATGGCAAATAATTCCAACTCTCACTTTCCTAATAATAGCTAGTAATTTAATTTAGATATCTTGGTGAGTTATCCACAGAAGGGCACTGGAGATGGATACTGACATGTGGACAGCTAGGAGTTGGGACCCTAGCAATGGGGTAAGGTACCCTTGAACTGAGGGACAATCAATAGCAGAGAGGCCAAGGTTTCTTTAAGAGTCATGAAGCTCAGATGTGTCCCCAGCATGTTCGGAGGGCTTACTTGTTGGGGCACTCACTTCAGAGCACAGGGCAGAGGCTCCTTCACTTCAGAGTGGATGGGTGATGGATGGGTTGTTCGGTGGGTGACAACCAGAGTCAGTCATGAACGTGGTAAGGTTCACATGTGGTTGGACCCATGAGCAGCAGACTCAGCCAACGCTGATTAGATAATAAAACACGGTTTGATTTGATGGGTCATGACCAAAACAAGGACACTATCAAGCTTTCTCTATGTTGTTTTCTTTTCAGTAAGACCTGTGTTTCCTATGGCGTCAACTCATAAAATTGACAGAACTTAAACACTGTTTATCATGTTGAATATTCCTCCAAGCTAAACTCCAAATCTTGTTAATTGAGCTTGCAAAAGAAAAGCAGTATTGTCAAGGGCCGTAGAAACAGTGATGACTTGCTCTGCTGCAACTTTATGCACTGGTGGGCCTGTCCATGGAAGCCTGCAACACCTGCAACACTGCTAGCTGTAAAATAAAGCAATCCCCATAAAAGATAAGCAAGAAGTATGGCACTCAGAGAAACTAATAATTTAAGGACTTGGCTGAGAGGAGAGAACATCCCTGTAGAATTCAAATGCAGCAGGCTGACATGGAGGTTGAAAGTTGATACTTTGATCTGTGAAAAAAAAGAAACAACCCCTAGAAAGATTCACATCCTCAAAACAATCGAGTATAATCAGTGATTCTTTTCACTTTTTAGACGCTGCCCAAGACTGGAGACTATACTTTTGCACCCTCATGCCCCTCCTTTTGGTCAATGTAAGTCACGCTTTTGCCCCCTTCTGCCCACAACATCCCCAATAATCATTAAAATATAAGATACTCCTAGAAATGTTCTCTCTTGCTAACTTGTGTTGCAAATATTCCCATCTTTTCCTACTCTCTGAGCTTTAGAGATAGAGAGAGAGAAAGAGGAAGAAATAAGCAAAACTCATTAAAGTGCCCCTTAGAAACAATGGGCTTTCTCTCTTATTTCACAAGAGCAAGACTCTGTTCTGAGACTATGCAAATATCATGAAAAAAAAAATCAACTGTTCCCCAAAAATTTAATACAACCCTGTATAAAAGACGATAACATGAAAGTGATAACTATTCCCCTTTATCAATAAATGAAACTATAGCAATGTTATGCAAGCTATAACACAATTGCATGTATATACAAGAAATCAAACTGTAATAAACTATATCAACTCTTTCTTGTGTAGTAAAAAGCTAAATCTCCAACAATAGACAACTTTCTCTGAGCAACAGAAGAGACTCCCTCAATGGGCTCTGCTGAAATGTGCATAAACGAGCAGTGTGAATGAGTCCCGTGTTTTATTTATAAGGGAAAAGATCTTGCAAACAAGCTTAGGATGATTCTGCAAACAAAATTGGAAAGTGAGTAAGGATAAAAAGATTGACAATGGAAACAGTCAATTGGAAAGACTTGTTTGAAGAAACTAGAAAGATTTAGCTGTTCTAACCTCCCTTAACCTTGATCTCTATAAATTCCTGGATAGGTTGCCGACATATGGGACATTTGTTTGATTGAAGCTTCAATTCTTTTGCACACTCGCTGCACATACACTGAAAGGCAGAAGTAATAGTCAAATTGAGATGATAGAAAAGAGAAATACGTATATCCACTGAAAAGACACCTGATTTTAGCATATTGGTTCAAGTTATAAATGAAGTCTTTTTTCTCCAGCAACTAGCACAAACTGGGGTCTCCATGGATTATTTTTGTTAAACAGTCCACTAGAAATATGATGCAGTGGGTCAGAAAGTTTACCAGACAATTAGACAGCTCTTGCTTGTTTCAATTCCTATCTTTTGGGATGTAGTTCTCTCAAGGTTCTTTATCAGAATACCTCCCAACATTTATACTTCAAATTTCCTGACAAATGTATAAATAAATAAATAAATGACAAGCAGTCAGAGTTCTCACCATATGGCGACAAGGCAAAGCAGCTGTGTCCTTTGGCTCAGTCATGCAAATAACACATTCTTCCCCTGACTCACTATCATCAAAACCTGCTTCATCTGAATTTCTAATCCCATATATCTCACGTAGTTCGTAGCGAACATCATCCACCCATAGTATCTGCTTAACAACCTTCACTTGAAAGTGGCCCTCACTACTCTTCACCAGGACAGCTTGAGTGATTTGTGCATGAGAAGATGTTGAAGGAGGCACATCTGCTCCTTGACCCATTGAAAATGATGGAATGCATGTTTCTGCAGATATTACAAGGGGGAAAATATCTTCTTTCAGGGAGGGCTTTGATAGGTCCTCCAATGCAAAGAAGCCCAGGTCAATGCCAGATCCAGAGGGCTGAAAAAATTTCTGGCCAAGTCCTTCATGGAAAGGAATTCTTCTTGGCATATAGATTTCAGGGTATTGTGGCGTGAATGTACAGTTTGCACCTTCTTTGGCAAAGTAATATACAGTGATACTGTACTTAAAGGAAAAAAGGAAAACAGTCACAAATGTAGCACTAACCAGTCCCACAGTGGATGCATAGTTAGCCACAACAAATAAATTTCACACCTTTAGAGATATGAACAAGCAAATAAAAGATGAGTAAATTTAAGTCTGCAGCCAACAGGCCCTACAACTACAAGAAAGCCAATCGGTAAAGGCATTAAGTAATTTCTGATTAGCTGCACCAAACAACTCCTCAAAAGTATCATAGTAAGTTAGCCTTTCTCTAGACCTCCGAAAATATAGTTGACACCCAATAGGGCCAATACATGACTACACAGTCCCCCCCACCTCATACCAGACAACTTACACAACAAATTTCATTAACTAGTCCTAAAAGGAATCTCATCCTCAAGATTTGTCCTCAAGAAAAACATGATTAGAAGCTGTCCATCTCCTTTGCAAAGGGCACTTGAACTTCAATTAGCCTAGGACATCAGGCATTGATGTCTAACCCAAAAGGAGAACATAAACTGCTAGGATCAGTTCAAAGAGAACCCCAGAATCACGAAACCTTTCCATCACTACTGTTGCTGGAAAACTCATTTACTAGCAATCTCCCTGACAGCAAGGCAGGACAAAAAGCCACCATATGATCAATGCCAAAAGCCCTCAAGATCATTACAAAAAAGCACTAATATAGAACCAACACCATCAAGGGGCTGGCGCTTGCATCACAATCAAGCACACAGAATCCAAACAATCACATCACCACCAAAACCCAATACAAAATGCATAGTCCTGTATTTTCCTAGTCTCAAATAAAGGTTTTTCTGCGGGCTTCAAATTTTACTAATTTCACATCTGACGGTATGAGTTCTGCCTAGCCTGCCTATATCACCAATTGCAACAACGGCCACCTAATCCTACCAACCAGAGTCAACATTCAAGTTGTACCTCCATAAGCAAGAAGCCAGCAGCAAGTCACTTTTTCATCTCACAGACCACTGCAACAAGAGCATACAACCACCATAACAAAATCAACTCCAACTTACTGCTGTTTTCATCATCATCAGGCCACCAGAACCAAAAAAGCCATATCATGACCACCACATCTCAAGAAAAAGGCACAGTCCTATATGTTTCTGTTGACAGAATGTTTTTCTGGATTCTAGGGTTCAGATTTACTAATTTCACATCTGCAAACGTGAGTACTACCTGGCCTAATAAGGTCTTATATTGATGTACATCAATCACAAAGGCTTCCTATGTGAACAAACAAAAGAAATGAAAAGATATAAGTTTGTCTCAACTGATACCTCTGTTATGTCTTATTAAGACTAAAAAAACCAATTTCTCTGTCATGAGATCTTTTGTACATAGAAATGGGAGCTGAATGGCGCCACATATAGAATCCATGAGTTTTTGAAGATGCTGAATAGCTACTCTATTCAATTGAAGAATATCACTCCTAAAACGTCCACAAAGTTCCCATGGGCCTTAAGCTGTGGCAAGTTTCATGTCCAAGAAAGATAAATATACGTTTTTCAATTTTTCTTTTTTGGCACTGGAAAATGGATTAATTACCAATGAAGAAATGATTTCCAGTAATAAAATATGAAAAGACTTCTCATGCTTTAGCATAACAGCATACTGACTCATGCTTAGGTTCTCCATAATTAACCCTTTCGTGTTACAAGCTAGTGCAGCTAAAGTCTCAATAAAAATTACAAAGGCCCTCTATGAAACCCATAGAAACATGCAATCACAAATGGCATCTAAAGAGTATGATAATTCATTCTAACCAAGAAAATCTTTTAGATTGCCAACTCATTCATTAGAATTCTTCAATGCCAGGCTCATATCTTTACAAATATCAATTGATTATGCGAATCTTTCAGGTTATATCAACTCGACTTTAACTCCCTCTAGAAGTCAGTCTCCTTAAACCAAAACTTGCAACTACGACAAGGCAACCTCACTTATACGTAAAAGAAGTCCATCATAAATTTTCCTCAAGCAAAGAATGTAATATTTCTTAAGAATTACATTGAAATATCAACAAAAAGAAACAATCTTTTTTTTTTTCTTTTAATTACAGATGCCTATTCATTAATGAATTAGGTCAGACCACATTAGTAAGCAAGAATGAACTTTTACCAAAAGTTTGTCTTTCTAGAGACCTTTATTAGATGATTGTCCCTCTTTACAACACTTGTATCCCACACATATCTGATTTAGCACTCACTGAGATTAGAAACATTTGATACTTCATGTAGATAGATATGAATTTCCCTGCCTAACGGAACATGACATACAAGAGCAAATCTATCGATTCCCTTACCCAGCCTCCCGCGCACCCAACCTCCAAATAGGGGGAAAGTGAAAGTCTACTAACTTATATATGCAATTGTCAAATTCCCAAAAAGAAGAAGAAAACAGAAGAATCAAGTTAGCAATTCAGCAAAGGAAGCAAACAGGCATATGATCAAATAAAACTTTTTCTCTTAAACTAAATTAATAAATACATTGCATCATTACATTCATGTCACTCATATAAATTAGTTTATTTTCCTAAAACTAAATTAATGGGACACCTTTCCAATGAGTTTCATATTTATTTTTTGATTATTGCAGTGACCGATTCCATCATTTGGTCTTTCTGAATAAGGATTCTCTAATCGCCTTATTCCAAATCTAACTACACGATTCCATACTAGGAGCAAAGTGTTAGTTTCATTCCAACTTGACCGTAGATCACCTTTGATTTTCAACCGAAAAAACACAGCTTAGTGAGCCCAACCAACGAGTGTCTAACCTAAATTAACACATAATTTTCTTTCTGCAACAGTAAAGACAACAATATGACATTAAGAAACATAAGTTAGCAATAGCCATCAATAAATTCCAGACAGCAAAGAAAATTAAGTTTAAAAAAGCAAATATATACAAGAATGATCTAATTTAAATGCACAGTAGAAATAGACGAGACAAAAACAAAAACCAAAATGAGTTTTTCAAAAAATAAAGACATAGCAAACGCTCAATAAAATACCTGCCATCAACAAGAGCATCAAAAGTGAAAGAGACCAGATAGGAATCCAGATTGTTCTTGTCCAAGACAACCTTTATAGTCTCCTTGTGCACATTCACATCATTCTTAATCTTCTTGGCATTCCGGTTATCTACGTAGGGAGGTGGAGGCACTGCCGGAAGCAACGGTCGTGGAGGAGCCAACATGGGAAGCCGAAAAGGGGCCCAGCCATTGGGGTGACTGGCGTAGTACGAGTGGTAAGTTAAGCACCCGGCGATGGGTGGAGGATAATTGAAGGAATTGGAGATAATGGGATTGTATGTACTGGAAGGAATTGGAAGTAATTGCGGTATTGACGGTGATGCTAATGGGTACGGTGCATTGGCTGCAAAGGCATAAGCGGATTGCGGTGGCTGTGGTAGTGGTGGTAGGGGAGGTGGTGGTGGTGCTGCTGCTGCTGCTGCTGGTGCTAGTGCTGGTGGTGGCGGTGCTAGTGCTACTGTTGGTGGTGGGTTTGAAGGCAGTGATGATCGAGAATAGGAAGAAGAAGAAGACGAATAGAGAAATGGGTTATTTTGAGGAGGACAAGGATCGGTATTGGCATTAGAATTAGTAGCATAAACACCATCCCTATTGTTATCACTTATTGTTGTTGATATTGTTGGCGCTCCTGTAGGAGAAGAAGAAGAAGCGTAGTTATCTGGAAGAGGAAGAGACGGATTCTGCTGATGGTTATGGCGTCTTCTGTATTTGCTCGTGGAATGACCCATGTTCTCGGTTTAGATAGAGAGACAACAGCTTTGCAGGGGGGCGGAGAGGGAGAGGGAAAGAGAGAGAGAGAACAGCGGACAAGGAGAAAGAGACCAAATTCAACTTTCTTGTTTATGATTTTCTTCCCATTGAGCTAGAATTTGCAGGCTGAATGCCAACTTAATTTTCTTTGTGCAAGTCATGATGAAAGTATCCTCATAGTTGATTTGGTGTTAACTCCCACTTCCTTTTTACCAATGCCATTACCTAAATATTTTCTTAGTTATTAAAATATTAAAATTTTAGATAAATATTTTATAAAATTTTTAATATTTATCTTATATTATAAATCAAATTTTATATTTAAAAAATAATAAATTAAATTTTTATTTATCAATTTGATTTAAATTAAATTTTATTAAAAATTAACAGTATTTAAATTAAAAATCTTACGTAACGAAATTTGATTTAAATTTTTTATAAATATAAAAAATATTTAAGCTGTCATCACAAAAAAACTTATAATTTTTTTTGAATAATTATTTTATTTTTTAAAATTTTTAATATTATAAATTTTAAAAAATATATATTTAGTATTTAAAAAATTATAAATTTTTTTGTGATGATACTTAAATATTTTTTATATTTTTAAACTTATAAAATTTAATTTAGATTAAATTAATACATTAAATTTTAATTTATTATTTTTTAAATATAAAGATTTGAGTAATAACATAAAATAAACGTTATGGTTTATAGATTTTTATCATAAACTTTTTAATTTTTAATTTTAATCCTCATATCTATATATTCATAAATTATTAAAAATTAATTGGAGAAGGTTTTTTCATAAATTATATTGAAGAAGCATGTATTCCTTCACCAGAATATTATTTATTTTAAATATTACTTATTACAACTTTATTTTTAATAATTTCTTTATCAATTTAAAACAAGTTTATAAAATATGAGAAATTAAGAACTTGTGTATTAACTATAAGTGTTTGATGCATGTTTTATTGTACTTTAAAAAAATTTGTATAAATTTATTAAAAAATAAAAAATTGTATATTTCTATTAAAATACAAATAAAAATATTTTTTTATTTTATAGAATTAATTTTTTATAGGACTAAAATGTACATTGAATGCCATATGTTATATATATATATATATATATATATATATAAATATATCTTTGCTTGCCCTTTTCTTTACATATTTAAAGGGGAGAGGATTATAATCTATTTTTGACTTTTATGTCTTTATTTTTTAAATATTAACAATTAGATTTTTTTTATTTTTAATAGTATATAGTTCTCATTTTATATTTAAATATTCAAAAATAAAAGTGGTAAATGTAATTAGTGAAAAAAATATTTAATACAAATATTTTATATTTATTTAGAGATAATAATATGACCGGAATTGGGCTAATTGGATATGTCCTGTTTGGTTCAAATTCCACCAGCCCATTATCCAGCTTACCATCGGTCTGTGTCCATTGATAGGGGAAAAAAAATTATCATAAGGTCAAACATAAAAATTGAAAAGAAAATTTTTTATCAGAAAAAAATATTTTTCAATTTTTTATGTTTCAGCTTAAATTAAAAAGAAAATTTAACTTTTTATTTCATTACTTCTTATTTAATTGATAAATTAGTTTTTTATTTAATTAATTAGATATCAATTTAACACAATGCATCACGCCAAAAGTTTAAAAAAATAAAATGTTCTTAAAATGCTTTCAATCTCTCAACAATAATGATACTCAATGGACTTCAATAAAAGTTAGGTTTATTAAAATTACAAACAAAAATATCATCCTCTAATTTTAGAATAAAATTCTTTTTCAAATTTATAAAAAAATTAATAATTGGGTAGTCATAATTTATTTTATTTTATTTTTATAATATTTTTATAAAAAATATTTATTTATTTTTAAGTCTGCATTACATCTCATTTAGTAGACTAATTTCTCAGTTTAAATCACTGCTCATAATTCATATTTTATCACTTCAAAATTCAGATTGATTCTTTTAGATAAAATGGAGAGTTCGGGATGGCAATAAAATAATAATTTTAATATTTAAATTAATATTTTAATAATTAAATAAATATTAAATAATGTTAAAAATATTTTAACACAAGCGAAAATATCTTGGAAGAATTTTCTAATTAGCATGAAATTATTGTAATGATAAAAATCATAAAGAATTTGGAGTTGAGTATAATAATTATCAAGATACCAAACCTTAAGTTTAAGTGAGCTGAACCGATAATCCATAGTACCAGAATTCTGAACTAATTTAACATATGAATTTTAAATATCATTTTTTTAATTGATCTAAATCCAATAGAATAATATTGGTTTTTATAATAAATCTAATTCTATAATTATATATACATATATATAATATTATAATATAAATAATTTTTAAAATTATGATAATATTAACAACAAAATTCAGATAAAATAATATTATTTTTATAATTAATATAATTTGATAATCATATATATAATATTATAATATAAATAATTTTTAAAGTTATGATAACATTAACAATGAAATTCTCATAATTTATTAAATTTGTTTTATCAAATTAGAGTTAATTATATTTTATATGAAAATCTCTCTCTCTCTATATTATAGTTTTTTGATTGATGAATTATTAATTATTGTAATTAAAAAATATAAAAAATAATTCAAATTTATTTTTAACTATTAAATAGGAAGGATAAAAGTTATTCATAGTTTTGAATTTTTATTTTTTATTTACTTTTAAAATATTTTTTAGTTTTAATTAATTTTATTGAAAAATTTGAAAATTATAGATATTTAAATTATAAATATTTTACAATAAATTTTAACATAAAATTTTTGTATATGTAAAAAAATTATTTAAATTATTATCATAAAAATTTAAATTATTTTGAATATATTTTTTAAAGTTTATATTATTAAAATTTTAAAAAATTTATAAAAAATAACTTGTTAATGAATATTAGTCAAATTTGAAGAATGAAATTGAAATAAAGTATATAATATATGAGTAATTTTTAAAATATTTTAATAATAAAAATATTATTTATTTTTAAAAATTATTTTAATTAAATTTAATTTAAAAAGTTAATAATTTAAAATTTATTTAGAATTATTTTAAATATGATAATTTTATTTAAAAAAGTAAATTTAAAATTATAAATGATCTTTACTTCATAAAATATTGATTCCCAAATATCAATTAAACATTAACAATGGGCTTGATCTTTATTCTCTGACGTGGCAGCATCTAATTAGCTTTTTGCGATGCCCTTTTTCTTACTTAAGCTTTACCATGTGGGGTGTCAAGGCGGCTTCCTGAAGACAGAATCCCTCTTCTGTATTTTGATCATTGCGTCTACCCGGTCCTCCATTTCCCTCAGTTTCCAGGCAAACAAAAAACCTCGATTCGATCAGGAGACTGCAACAAAGGTATGTTTCTTTTCTCCTTGGAGACCTTAGGGCCCTCGAGTTATATTATTGCTGGCGCGTTATAGTTTTGGGTAGGTTAATTATACTTTTATTTGTCAAATTCTAGATTCATTTTATTCATTCTAGGATTGAGCTTATTCATCTTTCTGGTTAAATGGTACTCTGTTCAAAAGAACTGTTTACAGTTGTCGGTTCTTTGAATTTTCATTGATTTTAAACCATATGGGTTACTTTGATTTGTGATATTATTAATTCAGGTGGTTTGATGCATTAATTTAAGTAATTATGCTTGATTATTTCTCCTTTTAGAAAATTTGAAGTTCAATTGAGTGAAGCAATTGTGAGTTCATTGTACTGTATGCTGTTTCTTGTAATGTGGAGTCAAGCTTATGTAGTGTGCATATTGTGGAATACATATGGAATCTAGATGGGAGATTGGGAGGATGGTGCAAAGCCCAAAAGAATAGTGTTTGTAACAGTGGGAACAACATGTTTTGATGCTCTTGTTAAAGCTGTGGATACTCAAGAGGTTAAAGATGAGTTGTTAAGGAGAGGCTACACCCACCTTGTTATTCAAATGGGACGAGGAACCTACATTCCAACTAAGGTATCTCCAACATTTGGTGAGTAGGTTGTTATATTGTTCATGATATCTTCTTGCTCATCTCAACGGGTATAAAGCAACGAGACTGCCTCAATTATGCAATGTAGTTTCTTCTTTTTCTTGATGACAACAGATAACTGAGAAAGAGACCAGGAGAAAAGGGAAAGGGCTAATTGCCTTTAGGATGTAAGGCCACTGTGGCAATCTTTGTTAAGTGTTTATGGAGTTTTACAATCAGCTGATTCTCTTTTGGGCAGTGGAGGATTATGCTCTGGCCCCAAGAATGATTCTATTTGGTCTTATCAAGAAGAAGAATTAATACCTTTAAAGTTAGGTTTGAGCACAATCACCAATGTGGAGATTGTTAAAATTTGGTTAAACTTAAGATTTGAGGGAACAAATTATAATTATATAAGTCATGGGATATTCTTCTGTTCTGGTTTTAGGTTTACTCATTTGTTATAGCTAAAAGTTGCTAGGATCTCTTATTGCATTAGTGGCAGTGTGGTTAAAAAGCCTGAAATTGTGATGAAATAAAGATGCCTTTAAAATCAGCACGTATCTTTTCCTTTTCTAAAATTATGTATTAACTTAGTCATGCTTCTATCAACTTAATCATGACTTCTCTTTGATTTCAGTCTGATGGGGAAGATGGATCTTTAATTGTGAACTACTTCACTTTTTCATCAAGTATAGCAGACCATTTGCGATCAGCATCTCTTGTAATTAGTCATGCTGGTAAATTATTAATGTTGGATTCCTTTTCCTGCGAAACCTGTTGACCTTATATATTCGCTTAGCGTTGGCTGGGAAATACTGTCACATCTCTTCATTTTCTTTTATTTTCTGCTTGCATCTAAAAATGTATTATGCAAATCTTTTCTAAGTCTTTCACCATTATGGTTGATCAATTGATATATACATATGTATTTGCTAATATAATAGAGATCTCTGTCATTTTAACAATTTATGAAAGACAGAGGTGACTAAGAAACAAGATATGTAACTGCTTCTTCTTCGGTTACAGGGTCAGGGAGCATATTTGAGACCTTAAGGCTTGGAAAACCTTTAATTGTGGTGGTGAACGAAGACTTGATGGACAATCATCAAAGTGAGCTAGCCGAGGAACTAGCAAAGAGGAAGCATTTATATTGTGCTTGTCCTCAGATACTTCATCAGACTCTAGCTCATATGAAGTTGGATTTTCTCCTTCCATACCCTCCAGGTGATGCCACCCCAGTTGCCAGGCTTATAAACAGATTTCTAGGTTTCCCAGATGATTGTTGATATTGCAGAATTTTTCAACTTGTTGGAAAATGGATTATTATTTGGGATACCATTTTGTCTGTACCGTTGTCTTGATGAGGAACAAGCATTGTTCACTTGTTTGTATGTTATACAGATTGGATCCTTAGAGAGTTTATAGTAGGACATAGGTTCTGCTTAGAGTGTTGGTGTTAATTTAAGCCATGGAATCTTATTTCTGGAAATGAAAACCAGAGAGAATAAGTTTCTTGTGACCTTCTCTTTCCAAGTTCATGGTGGGTGCATCAATTTAGCTTGCTATCTTTCCACGAAGGGTGGCATCATTGATATTTAGTGTCCAATGAAACAGTTTATGCAAACACAAAGTTTTTTGCTTGATGGGTATGGGACTATCACATGCTAACACGTCTGAGAGAGATATCAGCTTTTTCAGAAGACTGGGACTAGTATTGTTTCATGTTTGTTTCAGTTTGAGATTGTCCCTACTTGAATTTGATTCTTTTTTTTTCTCAAACACTAGCTATATGTATCAAAATCTGATGGTCATATGACTTGTGTGACCCGCAGCTGACCTTCTCACCCCTCCCACACATCAAAGAGGGGCTGGATGCGCTTATGATAGACAGAGGGAAAGAGGACAAATGCCCAACTCATGCAAGTAGTGATGTTCTACTCATTAGGGGACAGGACAATTGTCAGTCTTGGTTGTTAGGGAAGAGAAGAGGAACTAATCTTTGTTAACTTCTTCAGATCACTGGATTATAAAGACTTGGTAGATTGTCATAGGCTTCCTCTGTTAAATGAAGGAGTTTTAACTTTTAAGCATGACAAGGCTATTACATTGAAAGCCTTAAGTGTCATCTCTAATGGTTGTGCCTTAGCTTTGTTGTCAGTTTACCATAATTATGGCACATAGGGTTAAGTAGTTACCAGGGATACTGTCATGGAGGTAATTTTAACTCTCAAAAATCTTACGTAGGATATATATGTGTGTGTGTGTATATATATATATATGTATGTATATAACATAGATTTGAGTTTATGGTATTCTTTTTCTTAATTTGATGATTAATATTTGGAGTTAGATATTTGGATTCAGGAGAGATATTCACTAAGTTCTCTGAAACAATTTTCATCAAGTGTGAATGAAGCTTGGCTGGAACTATATACTCTGTAGGATGATTGAATTGGGATTCATAATTGCATTTGGAACCCAAAAAATCTTGTAAAAAAGACATGCATGTTGATCGGTAGGAATTAGGAGCCCCACTACTGGCATGGTGACCTTTGTAGTAGTATTCTCTCCAATGATCCTATCTTTGGCAGATTGCATCAAGGTGTCCATGGACCACCGTGACAACGTGATCAAGGCATCTACTTAGCTTCACTGCATAAACACCTAATGTCAGTGGCCTTTTGCATGTCTTTCCTCCAAGCTTCTCTGTACTGGTCAGGAGGTTGAATCAACAGACAGACCAGAGGCAGAGGGTCAAGCCAGAAGCTGGAAGTCATAGGGCAGGTGAGCTGGTGCCTGCCTGGTAACATTAACCAGCAAGAGAGAGAGAGAGAGTCTGTCTTTACTCATTAGACAAACTCTAGATTGTGACTTGTGGGTAGTAGCAAGCTAAGGGTTTTCTTTAGCTTCAGGGCATTTCCAGTCTATATTCTGCTAGGACTGCCCTGTGGATTGATACTTTAACTTCACTGAATTATATGCTGCCAGGCTTTGATCTTCAACTCTCTTTGTTTATATACATAGCAAAACTTTGTGTTAACAATACTGCTATAAACAAAAATTACCCTCTTCTTCCATCATCATGTGGTTCATCCTGATCACTAAAGAGAAAAAAAAAAAAAGCAGAGAGAAAAATAGAAAATTTGAGAAGTTTTTTTTTTAATAATCTCATTCATAAAATTCGTACCTTTTTAAATACGGTCTGTTTGCAAAGTTGTCTGAGATTCCTTATCTCATTGTGAGAGAACATTTTCTTAGTGCTAACTGTTGATAAAATATTAAATTAGGTATCATGTTTCTACGTCACTTTACACATATTAAGTATCTAATTCAAAATATATAATTAAGAAGATATAAATCTCTAACCAGCATCCTTAAATTCTCCTTTTGTATGGTGAATCCCTAAGTTAAGTGATTTTACCTTTACCCTCTTCATATATAAGCAGCTATTAATATAGAAACACTGACTGATTGACGGTAGGATTGGATTCTTCTTTTTTTTTTCTTTTTCTTTTTTTTTGGCTGAAATTATGAATGAATAATAACCATTTATTTGTGCTCTGATGCAAGCACATGATCCATAATCTCTGTAATTTAATTCTCACTTCCAGATGGGTCAAGCTGCAAGCTGGTTGCCTGTGATACAGCTCAAATAGGTTACTTGATTTGAACCCAACAGCAGTTAGGGAGAAGTTTGTAGCCAATCATGTAGTTCAATAGAGCAAGGAAGAATAGAGGCAGATGGTAAAGCTAATAATTTGAGGATGATGGAGTTGGAAAGATGGTGAAATTGCTGCAGATGCTTCCAAACTTTTTCTGATGCAGAGACAAAGACCCTTCTTTAGATAATACAAAAGAAGGGACGAATGAAGTACACAATACACTTGTTTATTCACGAGACACAGAGAGAGAGAGAGAGAGAGTTTGAGAGAGAATGGCAAGATAAGAAGCTAGTATGCGCTAGGGAAGGTGCCTAGTTTCCCATCCTAGGAGCTCACATTACCTGTGCAAATAAGGAATCCTCTCTCTCTCTCTCTCTCTCTCTCTCTCTCTCTCTCTCAGTATCTGTTACTAGTGATTATTTTCTTCTTTGTTCATCTCCGTTTGTGCTCATGGATAGTATCGCCACTGGTGCACCTGCAAGGCCACCTAGCCTTACCACTACAAGAAGCCATGGGCATCACGGTCACCATCGCTCACATTCTCACCTCCACAATGGCTTGGTTCTCTCTATGAATTCACTTATCGTAATCATAGTCTCCGTAGTCTCTCTCATCATCCTCTTCGCCATACTTCTAATCATCTTGATGTTCCGTCGGTTCAAATCTGCTACAAACAAGAGCAGTATCAAAGAGAATGGCAGCTTCAACAGCACAAGTAGCAGGTTCATTGCTCATACAACCATAAACTTCGCTGCCAGCCCTGGTAAAAACGACCCACTTTGGAATTTCGTTGCTTTTACATTGTATATTGATATTTTGATTTCTTGAAAAGATTGAATCTGCTCTTCCATTATTGACCTGGGTGTGTTTGATAAATGCCACAGACGTCAAGGGTGGATGTATTTATTCAAGCAATTCAAGCTGCACACCTCCAGGCAGATATGGAGGAGTGCAAGTTTTCACGTACAAGGAGCTTGAAGTGGCCACAGATGGATTCAGTGAGGTAAATGTAATTGGAAATGGAAGGTTCGGTGTGGTGTATAAAGGAGCCCTAAGTGATGGGACTTTGGCAGCAATTAAGAGGCTGCACAGACATGGAAAGCAAGGGGAGCGTGCTTTCAGGATGGAGGTCAGTGACTTCATTTATTACGCCCTTTGTTTGTTTTTATCTTTCACTTTTGTTTTCACCCTCTATGATGTGTTACTTGCTCTATTGTTGGTTCATTTCAGACCACGTAAAGCTACCTTCTTTTTTGGGTAAACAGAATTTCTTTGTCCAATTTCACTGAAAAGTATTGTCATGTTTGTTCTGAAAATTTATCACCGTGTTCTGAAAATAAGAGAATTTGAAATTTTATTGTATAACGAATTGAAATTTATACTCAAAGCTGATGTCTTGATGAAATGTATATCTATCTTTAACCAAATCATAAATTAAAAGTCATATTTCAAAAATGTAAATATGGGTTTTGAGAGTAGAAAGAGGAAGAAGTTTTGAAATTTATTTTGTCATTATCTATTATGCATAGCAACCTATAGAAAGCAGCCTCAACTATGAAAGCTTCAAGTCAACAGTTTCACTTTTGTTCATTGTAATTAGAAAACAAACAGTAGATAGTTTATATAAAATAATATCGTATACTCATATTTTGTTAACTTTGTAGTGATTTAGTTAATCAAACTAATGAACGGTGATCAATCTATTGCACATGGGTTTTATAAAAAAATACATTTTTATTACATTGCTACATACCATGTTGCAGGTTGATCTCCTGAGCCGGTTGCAGTCTCCTTTCTTAGTGGAGCTGCTTGGGTATTGTGCTGATCAAAACCATAGGCTCCTAATATTTGACTTCATGCCTAATGGTACTCTCCAAAGCCACCTCCAAAATCCAAAGAACCAATCTAAGCCGTTGGATTGGGGGACCAGACTGAGGATCGCCCTAGATTGTGCTAGGGCCCTTGAGTTCCTCCATGAGCATGCGGTCCCAACGGTGATCCACCGGGACTTTAAGTGCACCAATGTTCTACTTGATCAGAATTTTCATGCCAAGGTGTCGGATTTTGGATTGGCTAAGATGGGTTCGGATAAGATCAACGGTCAGATTTCCACGCGTGTGCTGGGGACCACCGGATACCTGGCCCCAGAGTGAGTCTTCTCTACTGTCTTTCATGCACCTCCCTTTTCATCCAGCATTTGAATACAGTACTGAAATAATGCAGATAATGCACATGCACACAATTGGCCCTTTTCAAAGTCCCCAGTGGAAATCCTGTCACTTTCTTAATGACTAACCCTACATCCATACAAGACCCATTTTGGCACTGGCTGTCATTTCATATTAAAAAAATCTTGCATTGGAAATATTAGTCTCCCTCCGGACAGAGTACCCTTACCCTATTCATTATCAGTTTAGCGTTTTGACAAGCCAGTTAAAAAATGCAGATAGTACATGAACATGCTCATTGCGTTAGCAGGTCCCTGTTAGCTAGGCGTCCTGTCACTCTCTTCATCAATGACCCGTTCCGTGGAGGACCCGTTTAGATTCTGGTTGTTATTTCAACTGTTGCTGCAGAGAAGATTTATTCTTAAAGCATGTGGTTACATGTATAATTCTGAGATTCCAAGCAACCCCGCCATTTAACTGATAGTCCATAATGAGAATGAAACTGAGCTGTCTTATGACCACAAAATTTTGGCATTGTAGGTATGCTTCAACAGGCAAGCTTACTACAAAATCAGATGTTTACAGCTATGGAGTGGTTCTCCTACAGCTCTTAACAGGGCGCACACCTGTTGATACCAAGCGTCCTCCTGGAGAACATGTCCTTGTTTCATGGGTTAGCACCTTAAATACATCACTTAAACAATATGTTTTAGCTATTATTGCTTGTCATGGAAATTCAAAATAAAATACATAAGCTAGAGTGGATGTTCTCTTTTTCGTTTTTTCTTTTTTTTCTTTCAGTTTGTTTATCTCGAAATGCACGACACTTTTGGGTCCTGACTATCAAAGAGATTAAGGTGAATATATGAATCCTGTTGTGTTTTCTGTGGTGCATATAAGCCGGAGATGAGAATTTTGAAGAACTAAAACATCTTGATCTTACGATTTTTCACTGTCATTTTGGCATCAGAAAGAAAGTATAAAATTTACATGATCACATTCAAAATTCTAACATTTACTTGTCCGATGCTATGATTTATCAGGCCCTTCCAAGGTTAACTAACAGAGAAAAAGTCATGGAAATGGTTGACCCATCTCTACAAGGCCAGTATATAAAGAAGGATCTAGTTCAGGTTGGTTTGGTTTATGTGATGATCATCCTTATCATTGGTGTTGAAATCTCCATTAATTCTTCTTTCTTCTCTTACTGTGATCATTCTATAGGTTGCTGCTATTGCAGCTATGTGCGTGCAGCCAGAAGCAGATTATCGCCCACTAATGACAGATGTTGTGCAGTCCCTGATCCCTCTGATTAAGAACAAATGCACTAGTTCCGGTGGTTCATCCGGATTTCTGCACCAAACAGCCAGTCCCAGGTATCAAGGGCACCTTGCCACTGCAAAATGATAAATACCCAAAGCCAATTCATTCCTCGAAGCACACTCTGGCACGTACTACAGGGGAACAGTGTCCAATAAGGAAGTTGTCTCAAACAATAAATCTACCTTACAATCTGAGACTCTTGGATTTCTAAAGAAAACCTAATTTGAATGGTATATGAATTTCAAGGAAATAGTAGTATTAAAGCTGCCCTTTTGGATCTTGGAGCCTTTGTTAAGCCTATAAATTGGAAAGATCATTGAATGTTTAGGCAGGCATCTTCAACACTCAATAATGTAATTTTCTTGTAGACTAGTAAAGGTATGTTGCAAAGATCAATAAAAAGTTTGGTGCTGCTATTTGTGATCTAAAGCCTTTGTGATTGTGGACAGACAGATTTCCTATAATAGGAATATGATCAACTGAGTCAGATTATTTCACCAATGTCAAGCAAATCATGTGAATTCATTTTTCCACATTACAAACCAAAAAAAAAAACTTTGTTGTTTTGAGTTGTATCAAATTTTTAAAAAAATTATGATAAATAATAATTTAACAACATTAATGGTCAAATTTTTTATTTAATTTTTATTTTTTACATCAATATCATAAATTATAAAAATACTCTTTGATTTTTCTTAACAAAAAACTCAACAAGCGTTCAAATAAATAGAAAATCTTAATCCATTAAACAAAAAACTAACTGATTATTTCATTGATTTTGGGAAGATGGAGCATTAAAACATCCAAAATAGAATCTTTCAAGCTTTGAAGAAGCACAAGAGATTACATGCCATCACATCAACACTCAAAAGAATTTTCTCCATAGTTTCAGCTATAATTGCGTAGATGATTTTTCTTAGAAAGAATTGTGAAAATATTACGTTATAAAATGTAAAAATCTAAGTTTTCGGATTATATGTACAGGAATGAATGGTTTACTTCTATGGATGATGCCTAGCAAAGAGTGCAATTAAACCTTGTCAAGCTTTTCGCAACACCAAACATTTATCATTTTCCAGACAAATCCAAGGATTTTGAAAGAATTGGAAGCAAAGTGAAGATACCAGAAGCCAACAACAAAGTGTATCAAATTCTGAAACAAGAGAGAATCTTCAAAAAGTAGTTTGTCATATATTGCGCATGGACCTCTTGTATGTTTCTTTTTCTTCAATATTTGCAGCAGAATAAATTCTCCCGATCTCAGTAGATATACCCACGAAAAAGAAAGTGATTTTTTGAAGGTGCTATTGTAAGTTTATGAAACATTTCAATCCTACATGCTAAAATATTTTTATCCAAGACAAAGATGTTACATCCCTTTTTTGGTTACTGTTTGATGCACTTCAAATGACGATTTATCAGATGAATCAGGCATATAGAACTGAAAGCTTCCATCAATGCAAATAGAGCACAAGAATGACTTATAAAACATAAAATGTCTGCAACAGCTAAGAGACAGATGGGATCATGAAAGGTAAGTAAGAGGTAGCAATTATATGTCATATTGGTGAAGAAATGTGCTTACATTTGATGGAAAGATTCGTGCCTGTGGAAAACGAAAGCAACAACCATGGTTTGCATCAAGAAATACCATTTCAGCAACTCTGATTAGCTTTAATTAGAATATTTTGCCATATTACATAGCTTGGCTTTCCTCGGATTTCTCTATCTCTTCCCCATCTCTTAAAAGAGATCTCTTCTTACCTGGTTTCTCGGTTTAATCTTGGCTGCTTCAACTTGAACAATTAAGGGCATTGTTGAAAACATCTGTATCATATGCTTGGCCAATCACTTTAGGCTCTGACAATCATTTTTCTTCAAGGGAGTTGCACATAAGCCAAAATTCTCAGTGAATTTCACCTCATCATGGCCTTACCTTTGACATTAGTTTGAAGTAACAGAATGAAATCAGTTTTGAGTCCCTTCATCAGATTTCCTAGCTTCGGCTTCTGATCCCATATCAGAACAGCTTTCTCCTTCTTTCTTGTTGGGTGATTTCTTCTTCTTTTTACCGATCTTATCAGCATATTTAGCAAAAGCTGTAGACAGGGCAGATTTAACGGTCAAATCAGGCTCTTTCTCCTGACATTTGCTTGCCTCTCCTGTATCCTCCACTTCGGTAACTTCACTCACTGAACAGCATTCATCCTTCTGAACAGGATTTTCCAAAACAGCAGGGTGGGTAGAATTTACACGCTTGAATGGCTCGTGGAATGTGTCATATAGGCGTTTTACCTGATACACCAATAAGCAACACAGCAGATTAGTAACATTCGGAAGAATTAAATGTTAACAAACATACTCAAAAATGGCAGCCTTAAACTCAATCATCTGTTAAGTATCTAACGTATATACTGCAAAGTGAGTGAAAGCAAATCATAGGGAATGTCCCTTAGAACATGAATAGTACCTTGCGTTCTCCGATGCCAGGACAACGAGCAAGATCTTCCATTGATGCATCCATGATATGAGAAAGAGACTGCAGAAACAGGAACACCAGTTCCAGAAAAAAACTTACACAAATACACACTTGTTTGTGCAGATACATGAAAAAGTTGCTGAGTACGAAAACCCAAGTGCAAGGCAGCAAACATACCCCAAATGTGGAACCAAGGGTGACCACATCAGTCTTGTTAACATGTCGAACAGTTGTAAGAGCATGGTTTAGCTACAACCAAAGATCAATTTACCCAGCTTAATCAACTTTGAATCCCAAGCTTCAACAACTTTAGATCCTACCCTGGGTTAAAGATGTAAATTTATTAGGAAATTAAAGATGCCATAAAATTTTGTACCCGAGATAAATAGTCTGTATCCATTTGGCCTTGTATGAGGTCTGCGGGCTTGTTTTCATACACCTTTATGGTTTCCAAGTAACGTGCACATTCTTCCAAGCTATAACAAATAACAAGAAGAAAATTTGATCAAGAAAAACCATATCAAAGCAAGTTGATTAACTTTTGTACACCAACTTGCAATGACATTCCAAGCACAAATCAAGTTCACTGCATCAAGACCCAGAATTTGAAAAACCAGAATGGCTTACTGTTGATGAAAAGTTTGAAAATGCCCTTCAATTCTTACTAGTTAGACTTATTGAAGAATATGAACTTTTAACAACTGAACACGGGATGCTTCAAAGGGTTTACAGTTTTGAAAGTGCCCTTAAATTCTTACTGGTTAAGACTTATTGAATCAGATAAACTTTTAACAAATGAACGCTTGATGTTTCAAAAGGTTTACACTTTATGGGCACTTCAAAAGAGTCAGGGTACCTCCAGGCACATAATAGAGTGCAATCATGAAGTAGAGCTGTTTTAGTAACTTCGAGCAGAGGCTTCACCACATCCTCCTGCAATCCACAATAAGTAAGTGCAATAGGCAATACATACAAAATTGTTATTTGCAAAATTAAGGTGAAAATGGAGAAAAAGATGATTACGAGCGCTTACCACATCAACATGGCAAAGAACAACGCGAAGCTTAAAATTCTTCTGTAATTCCCTTATACGGTAATATAAGTAGTCCGGGTGCAGCAGATGATACCGAAGACTGCATCAACAAGTTAACTTCTTAGTTGGAAGCACCAAAAAAAAAAAAAAAACCTTATTATGCATCTAATACAATAATAAATATATATCTCAGGGTTTGTCGAACAGCAATTCAATAAGCAAGGCAGTCAGGTCAAACAAACACATCCAGTTACAAAATCGCAAAATGAAGTATTTAGGATGTATTGCCCCAGCACATACTTCCTTCTTCATGCAATACTACAACATTTGATAAAGGAAATGTCAAACAATAGAGGTAAACACAGATAACAATCCTAGAGATAACTTTTTCCCCATTTTAAGTGCATCGAAGAGGATATTAGGCTGGTTAAGGCGTAAAGGAGACCAGTTCTAGCTGGATGAAACAGCAGAAACAGATATTGTTGTAACTTTTCAGCAATATTTAATAGAATGACTACAATGCATAAGTATATATTCCATACATGTAATGACAAATATGGTGTGTGGAATTTCAAACCTTAGATAAAGAGCACATGATTTCTGTCCTAGTAAATAGTCACATACAATATCTGCAAAAGCCCATCTCACATTTCTGATGTGTTTGAGCAAGGGATTTCCCTTCTGCACAAGGTTAAAGAAATGCAAACTCAGGCTACTTCATGGAGGCAAGAGGAAATAAAACTCAATTTAAGCTTTTGATTTCTTTGTCACAGACATCAAAACAATGACCCAGAGACGATAACACTCACCTGTCTGTTACTCACAAGGATTGCATTGCGATTCTGAGTAGAAGCAGATGAAGATGAACCCGCGGCAGCTGGTGAAGCAGAGCGCACTGCTGAAGAAGAGGAAGAAGACACACGGGGGCGACCAAGTTGGCTAAAACACACACAAATCACAACCCAATTCAGTGTCATGCTCAAATTGCACCCAAACACTAACTAATATCCTGTCTTAATTTCAACCAATCAAACTGGTTTTCATTTGACAAGGAAGGCCCCTTAAACTAGATTTCTAATGGGTTTCCATCACTCTCCCAGCAATGGGTTTCTAATGGGTTCCCATGTTATGCTAAAAATGGAAACTGTTGTAGACCCCAACGAAGAAACAGGGAGAAAACAGAAACAACGAACATACGAGCAGGAATTGTACAAAATTTGATGACAAAAGGCTTTAAAGAACTAATCTTCTGATGATAACATCAATCACCTGCAATGCAACCAAAAAAACAAACCTACCTCTTTTTAATTGCTGATGAAACATACCTTGAGGTTGACGGAGCAGTTTCAGAAGAGTGTGTCGATTGTGAGATTGAGGTAGAGGGCGGAGCGGAAGGAGGGGGAGGGGCATAAAATTCGGAGGATTTGACGAAAGCGAAGGCCTGAGAGAAAGACTGGGAGGGGGTGAATAAAGAGGGTGGTGTGGATTTTGTCTGTGAGCTCTCTATCACTTCTTGGTATGAAGGTATCCCGATGAGAATTGGTGTCTTCTTCTTGCTTGTTGATTGTGGGTTTTGCTCTTCTTCCCCTTCATTCTCCATGCTTCATCAATCTAACTGTCCCCTCGCAATATTATTCTACTAAGGAACGGTGGTGCTGATGATGCTGATGGTACTCTCGGCGCCGCCGCGACTGCGGGTGCTGGTGATGGTGGTGCCGTCGCTGATGGTGATGGTGAACAAGGACGAGAGTCACGTTCACAAACCCAACCCAATTTATATGTTTGGGTACTTTCTCATTAAGCAGCCCAATTCAATTGTGTTGAATCCTCTTGTAAGTGGAACAGATGAGGCCCGAAGGCGTCAATGTTCTCTGTTTTACTCATGCCCACTGGGCCAGAGCCAGAGCCAGAGCCCTGGGTGTTCATACACTATTCTTTCTTTTTGTTAAGGTCAAAGTAATCAACTTTATAGACCGGAATCATGAGAAATAAAGCTGGAGACCGTATTGCAGGTCTCCGAAGATCTCTTTGGATGAGTAACAATGGCACTTGCAGAACCGGTGGGCAAATAGAGAGGCAGTGAAATTTGATATAAGCTAACATATTTGAACAAAATTAGGGTTCATCAGTGACATTGTAATGCCATTGCTGGTGGTGTTAGAATCTGGCAGATTCTAGTTTCTAGAGTTCAGTTTCCTGTTTGGGATTGTTGTTCTTCCTACAGCAAAATTTTCCTGCTTTTAGATTAGAATTTTGTCTTTTGCATTGTCTGAACAGGGAATCTTTTCCTATAAAGCATAAAATTGATGACAAGCAGGCCAAGTTGCCAGATTCTCACAGCGTCTCTCTACTTGGAATTTAGTTCTTTCAATGGCTACTTGCAACTCAGCACATGAACACATTGAATCAAAGTAAAAAAATTTTAAAAAAAAAAAACAAAGAGCAAAGAAAAAAAAAATCAAGATTGGGATAAGCATTGACTACACTTTAATTACCTCAAAGAATCTTTCTGGCTGCTTTATTAAAAAAAACATTTAATTCCAAATTAAATTGTGTGGCAGTCAAAAATATTCAATTAATTTGAATTTGTATTGAGTTTTTATTAAAAAATTAAAAATTAAATTCATACTTGTAAAGTATGAAAATTTTAATGTGTTATAATTTTTTGAAAGATATTATAGGGGAGGATGATTTGGTGTTTTCTTTTTGGGCCAACTGTTTTATTGAAATAAATAAATAAATTTAAATAATATAAATAACCAAGGAAAATCTATATTAATTAACATTTCTTTCGGTTAATACATTATTCTTCAAAAATAAATAAATAGAGAAAAGGTCTAAAAAGGGGAAAATACATAATATAAATAATTCACATAATTTGCACAAAGTTAAAAAAAAAATTAGGTCAACTATAATATTATCATTAACGGAAAAAATGAAAAAACAAAAAAAAAGACCGTTGATGGCTAACTAAACCGGTGGGAGTAGGGAACCACTGGTTGAGGATTCCGGTCCAACTGGCCGAGCCGAGTTACTCTGGCTATCTGTATTAGAAGCCACCCTTGGCGACTTAAGAGAGGAGGCTCTCAAGAAAAATGACGGCGTTCTGATGAAGGAGGCCCACCGGTCCAACTTTGGTCCATCCGGTCGTTCGAGCCGCCTGTATCCTGTGGACTTACCTCTACTGCTTCCACCGTCGATGCCGTTACGGTATCCTCTCCGGGAGCTGGATTCTCTGGGTAGGACCACCAGGCTAGTTGACCGGTTTAGCTTCCTGTTCATTAGCTGTTTTCTGACCTCGACCGGCAACCGTAAGGTGAACCGCTCGGTGTCCTCCCCCGGTTGGACCAAGGAATGTCCGGTGGAGTGCGACCGGGGCAACTTGAGGCGCGCACGTCCCGATCTTGAGCCACGTGTCCGGTTCCTTTTCAAAATTTCGTCCACGGCGATCACCTGCGGTTCCGATGCGGATTCAACATTTGCTGTCGCGGTGGCGTCCTGGGCTTCGGACTCCACGGCGTCGTGTTGGGACTCGATGTCGGACTCGGGCCGGTCTTGCGACTCAGCGGGTTGTGCTTGACCCGGAGGTGAGTCACCGGGTTGGGCAGCGAGATTGGAGCGGCAGACGGGGCAGGTGGTGTGAGAAGACAACCAGGCGTCGATGCACTCGGGGTGGAAGACGTGATCGCACTTGGGTATCAAACGCAGCGTTTCGTCGTCCTCGAACTCGTTCAGGCAGACGGCGCACTCCAACGCACCCTTGCCCAGCTTGAGCCCCTTAACAACAGAGTAGACGAAAGTGGGAAAAGTCTCGATCACTGAAGGCTCCAGCCCTCGTGCTGCTGCGGAGCGACGGGAGAGGGCGGCGAAGGGACGAGGGCCTGCATCGGCGCCGGTTCCAGAGCAGTGCCGGATATAGACCGAGAAGAAGCCCATGAAGAAAAGAGCCGCAATCAAAACGACGACGATCACTGCCATAGAGGGACTGAGGCGAGAGTACGTATAGGGGTCTGGCGTGTTCTGCTGGGCCGCCACCAGCTCGGAACGAGAGAGAAAAAGAAGCAGCAAGGCAAGAAACACGATATCATGCTTCATTGAAACCTGCAGACTGTACATCGGAGCTTCGAGACTAGAGCCCATGCTTTCCTCCAGAAAATCTTCAAACTAGCAGTTCTTATTTTTGCCTATTTTACTCTATTTCAGGCATGCTTTAAGGAGACTACAGAGAGAGAGAGAGAGAGAGAAGAGAAAGTTGGCACTAAAATGACAAAAATAAAGAAAGAGAGGAGGAAGAGAAGGAGGTGGTGTCGTGGAAACGAAGGGAAGGGGGGGAATATGATAGAGTGCGGTGGGGTCCATGAACAGCTTCCCATGGCATTCCGTGAGAGACCAGATGCAGATGACGTCAGCACTTGGGTCACAGAAAGTGTGCCACGTCGGCTAGTGAGCTTCCTCTGGCGAAGTTCCAAGGAAAGTGGAAGCTGATTGTGTAACATATTTGAACCACTTAAAAAATTATAAAAACAATATAAATTAGATAATTTATATATTTCTAAAATTCCAAAAAGTAAATATAACTTTTAAATATTTTAAAAAATATATTTTATATTTAATTTTTGTTTTTTTTCCTTTTTAAGGAAGGATGGAAAATGTGGGTGGTTGTGACCTTATGTGTAGCATCTCTCGCACTCTTTCTGTCATTCACATTGTTAGGAAGAAAGAGGGTTTCGTGGAAGCTTGTGGATCTTTAGGTGACAATGACCACTCACAATTTAATTAATTCTTCATCAGGCTATTTTCTTTTATCCAAGCTAAATTATTTTCTAATTAAATTCAAAAAACCATTTTAGTATTTTTTTAAATTAGAAATTGAAATAAATAATCCAGAAAAATTTTAAAAATAAAAATTTATATTTGAAAATGAAGAAGGAAAAAAAAAACAACCAATGGCACATGAAAGTGTACCCACTACCACTCGTTGGAATGTGGTCCTAAACATCACTAAAACGTGACCGCCCCAAAAAAAAATCTATAAATGGATTCCTATGCAAATTTCATATGGTCTATGTCCAAAATTATGTGGGTTTTCTTTAAATTAATTCAATTAAATAAACTCAAATTACGTATCTTAACCTCATATATATATATATATATATATATATGTATGCATATACATAGGTAGAGAGAGAGAGCTCGAATTTGATTCAAAAATAGTTTTTGATTTTTATTTATAGTTTAAAATAATAAATACATAAAATATGATTTATGTAAATCTTTTAAAATAATGATTAAATCTAATTTATTTATACATTTATTTTAATTAATTGTACTTTTTAAAATATTATTTAAAATTTTAAACTATTTTTATGTCAAATTAAATATTTATTATTTAAAAATATGAAAATAAATGATATTTATCAATTTATTTTATATTGAAATTTCACTCAAATAATTGTGAAAATTTAAAGATATTTTTATTGTTGAAATATCTCAAAATTAATTACATAAACTATAATATTTTTTTAGCATTTTTATAATATAAATATTTTAAATATATATTCTTATTAAAAATAGATTTTTGTGATTGTTACTTAAATATCTTTATATTTATAAAAAATAAATTGAAATTCATTATATAAATTTTTTGCTATGATTTAATTTAATTTAAATAATATATTAAATTTTGATTGACATATAAATTTTTAAAAATTTATTTAGTAACATGAAATAAATATTAAATTTTATATAATATTCAACTTTTTTGCTTTACAACTTTAACATTCTTATTATTAGATGACAACCAACTTCTAGGTGTAACAAATACATCAATTTCCATTAAGCAAAAGGTTTCAAGCAAGAAGCTACAAAATTCAAATAATTCAATAACAAAACTTTTGAAATATTTAAACAACAAACTTTTCTTAAAGTCAAAATTTCCTTTTAATGGGAATAATACTATCAATCGGAATTGGATCGAACGGAGACAATAAGATCTTGCAAAGAAGATACGACTTTTCGGAGAAGTAGTGGATAATGTTGTACACGAATCGGATTCTCTAATTAGCTGGGGAATCAAATTAAAGTGTTTGCAAGATTGATCCGAAAATTAATTTCAACACCTAAAGCAACATGTTGATGGGCATCGGCACCATTGAAGGAACAATCATGAAACCCTAATTATTTCTCATTTTTAATTTTGTGTATTTTGATTACTGCAAGTTAAATAATATCCCAATTAATCTATATTTTTGGTTGATTTAAATTTTTTATAAATAAATTGAATTAGGGTAAAAATTACATTTTCTTTATCTGAAATTTTTCTTGGTTTATTGAATTTTTAATTTTTTCTAATTACTTCTCGGCAGATAGATTATCCCACAATGGCCTGGTTGCCAAAAGAATCAAAAACAATATGGGTGTATAATTCTATGATTAACTTGATAATTAATTGTGCCAAATTCAAGGAATCATAATTAAATTATATTAAATGAAGATCAGGGGTTTTTTATATATGGTAAATGACTTTTTATTTTTTAAATAATTAAAAATAAATTAAATGATTTAGTAATATATATATATATATATATATATAACCGCCATCTTAAGATCTAAGGAATGAAAATTGGAAATTCTTTTTGTCAACAATAAAAAAAAAAATGAAAACTTCATATAGGAAAAGGTAACAAAATATGGAGAAGTGGTTGATAAAGGCATGTGAATATATATATATATAAACTAAATAGCCATTTTTAATGTTTACCATTCTTTTTTTTTTTAATTTTTTGACTATTTATAGTATCGCATGTATCATGATATAAAAACATAAATTTAATTTTTAAACATCTATATAAAAATATATTTGTATTTAATATTGATAATAATAAATTTTTTAAAATATAAATATTTATTTAATTTTACATTAGATGTTTTGATATTTATTTAATTTTTTTAAATATAAATATTACACGTTTTGAAATAATTAAATTAAATTTTGTAAAAATTTTAAAATTAAATATTTATATAATGAATTTTGATTTATAATTTTTTATATATATTAATAAAATATTCAAATTATTATCATTATAATTTTTATAAAAAATTAAAATATTTTTTTTTAAATTATAGTTTTTAAAAAATTATTTATATTTAAAAATTAAATCCAAAATTATACGTAAAATTTATTTAAATTAATTTTTAGTTATTTTAATTATAAAAATATTCTTAATTTTTTGCCATCGAGTTAAAATTTAATTTATGTCAAATTAAAAAATTATCTAATCGACACTTTTGGTTTTAAATTAAAAACTGAATATAGTTTAAAATTATTTCTTTTTTTAACATTTACAACTATTAGATAATAAAAAAATATAATAATTAAAAAGTTATGATAAATTATAAAAACTGGCTAATGTAATGAAGTACAACTAACATAAGAAAATATATTAAAAAATAGTAAAAAATGCAAAGTATTTTAAAAATAAAAACTGTTAATAGTGGTCACCCAAGTTGGAAGAACGTTTGCTAGTCTTACATGTTAGTGCCCCATTAATTCTTCTTGAAACCATAGTATGTCAACTAAGTCCATGATTAAATAATAGATTACAGAAATTTTCTAAAAATTAACCCTAACCCATAAATTACATTATCTTTAATCGCAATTCTAATCAGACTTTTAATCAATAGCAATATAATAAACAAAAAAAAATCTCATAAATTTCTAGATATTTTAATTTAATGATGTGAAATAATTTCCATTAGAAGCATTAGATTCTGGCTAACACGCATTAAGGTTTTTAGTGCTCTCTCAATCTCTTAGATAATCTCTTCATTGACCATGACCATTAAGTTTTAAATAGAGATATTTAATTAGTGGAAGACTAATTAAAGACAAAATTATATGCATCGATCGCTTCATCAATTAGTGCATTCAATCATATTTTGAAGAAAAAATCTCTAAAAAACAAATCAACAAAGGGTAACTATGTAAAAATATTTATAAAATAAAAATTTTGACTAAGTCAGCGGCTTTCTATCTCATTTCTTTTTTTTTTAAGTCTAAATCATCGCTTAAAGCAAACGATACTCGTTATCTTCATTTATTATTGTAATTTATCTTTTCGAAAGCTTTAAAATACTAAAAAAAAAAACACTTTAGGAATGATACGGTTATAAGCTTTAAATAATTTATATACTAATTTCGGGGAATTTGGTTGGTCTTCGGGTCAAACGTTACTAAGTCTTGTGAAATTTGGAGTATTTTCTGTTGAATTAATTAATTAATTAAAAAAATGGGAAAGAGAGAGAGAGAGAGAGGATGTGGTAGGAAGAGTGGATTAAATTGAATTGAAAGAGTGTGATGATGATGCTGGCGGTGGTGGCTAGGAGGGTTTTAGTGTCATGGTCAGGCAGTCGACATATCTAGAAGGTTGACTTTCTTGGGGGATGAGTTTAACTTTAGGATTCTAGGGCTTCAATCTTGTTGACTTTTCAATCTCACCAACCAACAAAGGGTAAATGGCAATGGAAGACCCTTTAATTCTTCATTTTCTTTTATTTTCCCTTTATTTTTCTTTCTTTTAAAAAAAATAGTTCATTCTTAAGCTTGACCTGAAGTTTCTTTTAAATATGTTGATTTTTTCAAAAATAATCATTACCATTGTTAATGTTCTCAACATTGTCTTGTGCGTGTGAGATTGAAACCATAACGGATCAAATATCAATTCGTTTATAAAATTTTAAATTAATTTTAAATTACTTAAATTTATTTATTATATTTATGTATTTATATATATTTCGTAAATTTGAATAAAATAATAGATACTTCACTGTTAGATGTTCATTTAATAACTTATTTAATATAAATACATTTATTAATAAAAATATTTTTTTTATTAATTAGACTCAAATAATGAAATTTTGAAAGTTAAATTTGACAATTCAATATAATGAAATCTAAATTAAAAATTTAATATAATCAAATTTAAAATAAAAAATTTATCATATTAACATAATTATATAAACGAATAATGAGTACCCAAAGGTTTACATCCGAATTAAATTTCAACCTTATTTGGATAGTAAATTTAAAATTAAAATTTGTTTAAATATAATTAAATATTATTTGAACCAATTTTATTAAAATTTGATCGAATTGAGTATTTATTTAAACTTAATTTATTGTTATTCTTAGTATGAGAAAAAAAAGAAATATGATTAAAAATAATTTTGATGATTTTAATGATAAAATAAGAACTTATAACAATGAACCCAAAAAATTGAAAATCAATTGAGATAACATTCAAAGCTCAATTAAGTAGTGACTTTAGTAGAATAACAGTAAAAAAAAATTATAATGAATTTAGAATTTATTTTAAGATTTTATTTTATAATACGATTTATATCTTTTTAATGATTTCGTTTTGATGACGAGCCAAATTGCTCAGCCGATTCCCTATTTTTACTTTGTCAATTCAATGAATTGAAAATAAAAAATGTCAAACCATACCTCTTTTAAGATTTTGATTGGTTTTTCTTGGAGCTTAAGGGTTTATTGGGTCAGACCCATACTTGAATATCAATTCCAATCTTCTTTCTTTTTTTTTTTCAATTAAGCAAGTTTAATAATTTAACATGAAAAGTTGCATAAAAATCTCAATCCATTTATTGTAAACTTGTAAGCATATAAGCTCACAAACATTATTTTTTGGTTTTTATTTTCTATTTATATATACTTATTTATGTTATTTTCAAAAAATTTATTTAAACAAATAATAAACAAAAGAAAAGGTTTTATATATATATATATATATATATATATAAAAGTAGTAGATAACTTGCCATGAAATGGGTAAGTGAGCCAAGCCCATTTCTTAGTGAAAAGAAAAGGTCAAAAGGTCAAAAAAATTAGAGCCTAGCCCACAAAACAAATCAACCCAAAAAAGTACCTTGGGCTTTGCACCAAATAGCTCAATTCACCAATAAATTCTTTAGCTCATCACCTTAGATTTGTTCACCAAAATGGTTTTAAAATGTCACCCAACAAATAAATAAATCGAATGGGCTTGCCCTCTCAAGTTTCTCACAAAATTTTCTTTAGCCCCAACAATGAATTTTATAAATACATAATTTATTTTGGATATATTTTAAAAAATATTTAAAAATTTAAAAATCATCTATAAATACGTTTTAAAATATTGTTAATTAAATCAAACAGTGTCTAAACCATACATTATCAATATATAATTATTAAGAAGACATTATTTTCAAAACCCATAAGTCTGTATGACGTAAAAGCTTCATTTTAAGAAGATAATAATACTTTATTCAACTTGAGATAAAATGGGTCCTTATGTTTTAATCCAAAATAAAATGAGAATCATAAAAGTAAATTCCTTAATTTTTTCAAACTCTAATGAAAGAAAAGAAAAGAAAAGAAAAGAAAAGAAAGGAAAAGTGGAGGTTCAAAAAGGAAATGGTGAGTAGAGAGAAGGGAGACAAACAGGGAGCTCTATAGAATGATGATGGACACCACTTAACACAACAATCAAATTCACCTTTTTCTTTTTTCTTGCTTACTTTTGCATCAAATTATGACACTGAGAAAAGAATTTTCCTTTTCTTTTTTTTGCAAAATGTCAACTTCAAAATTAGGGGCCCATGAGAATGTAAATCACAGGCTGGAAGAAGAAGAAGACATGAGTGCCATAAATGCTCTTTCTCCCTCAAGGGTCTATTTTGTTTACGTTCAAAGCAACCATTATGACCATCTTAGTCATCATCAATAATAATAATAATAATAACAATTGGAGCATTAACCCAAAAAAATAACAATAATCTGAGTTTCTCTTTTACCCAAAGAAGCACTTGAGCATGGGAGAAAAGGGCAAATGGCTTCTGCAAACTACTCATTGGGCCCAAAGCCCATTTTTAGATATAGAAGAAAGAGAGAGAGAGAGTTCGACCACTTCTGTTTTTTATAAGCTTAGTGTGATCTATTAGAGAAATCACCTTTTTTATTTGAGTTGTGTTTTTTTAAAAAATAATTATAATATATAATAACTTATTAAATCAATGATTATTTTTTATTTATTTTTATATCATAAATAAAAAGTACAAAATTACTTTTTAAATTTTTTAATAAAAAACTCAACATAAACTCATATCAATAAAAAAAAAGGTTTATCCTAATTTATTTATCTTAATAAGATTATCTGTCTATTTGGAAAAAGGATAATAACATATGTTAATGAGATAAAATAAATAAATATTATGTATTTTACTTTTTATTAGATAAAGTATGCAAATAATATTATTTTTTCAAATATTAATATAAATTGGATCAACGAAAAATTATGATTCTGACTTAATTCTTTGTCTACTATTAAGCAAATGAAAAGCAAAGAAAAAAGTTTGATTTGGGTTCTAGGTAATTCGATTTAAGGTTAAATGTGTCATTTGGTTAAATTATATATACATATATATATATATATATAAAGGAATAAAAGGGAACTTGTTAGGCACCCATTTGCCACGTCAGCTATCTGATGTGGCAACTTCAAGGTGGGTTCCAGTTGGGTCCATGTGTCTCCACCACATTGCCTCTTATCAGATGTCAACTTCTGTCTGCTTTCAACAAATGAGGCCAAGCAAGTGGATGTGTTGTTTCTATTTAATTAATAATATTATTATTTATTTAAAATTTTGAAAAAATAAGAGAAATAAGGAAACCGGAGCTATTTAGAGAAAGTGGTTTTGGGGCAGCGCCGTTGTTTCCGAAGATCAGTTTCCATGCAGGAGAGGGAACTGGCTAAGGTGACCGTCCATGCATGATGGACCATCATCACTCCGCCACGTGTGTGGCAGAGAATTGCCCGCCCAGGTGCTCTTCCAAATGCATCATGACAAATTTTCTTTATGTCAAATCACAACAGTCCGCTATTCGTCGTTTGATTAAAATCATCCCCTCTGGGACCCACTTCACCTATTTTCTATTTTTCTTTATTTTCTAATATATATTTCTTTTAATTTGCATGCCATGAACATCCACCAATCCCAAGGTGTTCTCTTTTTTCTTAATGGTAATTTGTGTATACAATAATTAATAAACTACATTTTTAATAATTATTTTTTGTCAATAAAATTTGGAACTTAGTCACATGATGACTGTAAATTTTTTTTTTTAAATTATGGGAAGTATACAAATTAATTGGTTTTTTATATCCTTTTACTAATTAAGTACAATACAATCTTAATTACATATTTAAAATAATCACATAAAGAAAATGTGTAACATGATGTATTAAAAATAATTTTATTTTAAGTGCTTTTAATTAATGCCTTATGCACTATGTCTGTTGCGGTGTGGGATTTACCGAACTTAATTAATAAATTAATTACTTGCTTTTTGCTTGATGATTGATTGGCCTAAAAAATTTGAGTGGATAAAAAAATAGCTTACTATATGATTTGCATTGTTAATTAACATCATAGGATATAATACTTATTTCATTTATTTTTTCAGTGAGAAACATAGTAAATTGTAAAACTAATTTATTTTATTATCGTAAAAAATGTCATTGATATAAATCAAATTTAATATAATTAAAATTTTGATTCACAATGAAATGTCTGATTGATTTGGGTACACGAAATACAATAGAAAATGTATAAAAAACACTTGAATATTTCATAATAGTAAGATATAATCCAAATAATTAAATTAAAACCCTAAAGTCCCATAAATGTAAGGACAATAATCCATGGATAATAATCATGTCACGGAACAAAAATTATAAAAAATAAACACACACACACGAGAAAGAAAAAGGGTATTGATCTTCAAGGGGGATTAAGGAAAAGCCTCGAGAAGAATTTGATTGGAGATGAATGGACTTTATGCTATAGGAGAGGGATAATAATGCATGCATGAAAGGTATAATTTTTTAGTTTATTATTAATTTTTATTTTGTAGGGTAGCTAGGTAGGTAAGGATATTGTGGGCAAATTAGATAGATTTGATTAAGCTTTTAGACGACAAGGATTTTGCCCGTTTGTTAGGATTGATAGTGAAAAAGTGTCTCCCTTTTTCACGATTGATTTTGTTGTTCAATTTGGCTTGTAATGTGTGCATAGGGACGTATTGGGGTTTGGTTCAGTGCAACTATATGTTAATTTGCTTTTTTTAAATTTTTCTTGGTCCAAAACTAGCTGCTCTTTAACTTCTCTCTCTTTCTCTTATTTTGGATTGATGGAAGAGAGAGAGAGAGAGGAATATATTATGGGAGATTATGAGACCCCACAAAAATGGTGGATTCACATGGAGAAAGGATTAAAAGGGGAAAGGATGAGTCTTTATCAAGAGTACTCTATGCCCATCTTCCAATTTCTTTTGTTTTTTCACATGAAGTAAGCATCAAGCAATTCTCCCTCTCTCTCTCTCTCTCTCTCTCTCTTTGGACAAGATTAGGGCAGGACAAGAAGGGATGCATGCATGGTGTAATATTAATCATAGTCATGTTGGAGAATTATGGGTTCAGTACAGTCTTCAAATGTCAAATGTTGTTCATGGGTACCCACCAAAAAAAGAATAGAGAAAGAGCATCCTCTCCTATCCAAATGTTTACTGAAACAGCATTAAAATCTCCTTTTGATTTGAATTGTATTAAATTTTTTTAAAAATTATAATATATGTTAATTTAATAAAAAATAGATATTAAATATTATCTATATATGGATATCAAAAAAAAAAAAAGAAAAGATAAAGATAGAAAGAAAAGCTTTTTTTATTTGAGATTTTATAAAAATAGTATTAAAATCTTATGTTGATTTGAGCTGTATTGAATTTTGAAAAGATTGTAATATATGTTAATTGAATTAAATATCAAATGTTACTCATAAGTATCCACCAAAAAGTGATTAAAAAAAAAAGGCAAACAGTCTCTCTTATTGTAGTTTTTATAAGAATAATATCAAAAAAATTTATTGATTTGATTGTACTGAGTTTTCTCAAATATTATAATATTTATTAATTTTATAAATTAAAAAATAAATTTTTTTCATTAATATTATGAAATATTAAAATATTATTTTATTTTAAAAAAACTCAATATAAGCTCATATCAACATATTATTTATTTATTTATTTAAATCTCTGAGAAATAGTACGCATGGAAAGTGTTGGGACCAGGAGGGTGAAAGAATTTTTCATGGCTTTTGGAATTTTAGGTAATGCACTTTCCAATTGTTTGTAAGAATGTCAGATAGAAAGCAAACTCATCAGAGATAATGATGAAAAAAAGTTGTTAGGTCTGTTGCCACAATTGACTACAACCCAACTATTTCAATTCATCAGACACCATAGAAATGTAACTTAGAAAAATCACATTAACCCTAGAAAGAAATATCACCATTATTGGTGCCCATAATGATCAACGATCTTGAGTCAGTATTGCAATATGTAACAAGTTAATGAAGTGAAGGTTTAATTTTAAAATTAATGTATGATTATGAATTAATCTTTTAATTCGTTCGTTACCCATTGGGCAATGATTAGTTTAATTTCAAAATGGCTATCATAAAGTTAAATGTAATTCATTAACCAATCTTTTTTGTTTAACTACTAAAGCATATAGTAAAAGTTATTAGATATGGATGATATAGTCAATCAGTGGCTTAGAAAGAAAGAGAAAATGCAAGAAAAAGTTTTCTTTAATTAGTGGGTATCATTCCATCATAAGAGTCTTCAAATCTGGCAGCTTAATCAATCTCTTTTTGACATAAAGTGAAATTGTTCACTGCTATTAATGCCCTAAACATTAATGAAGCCAAGACTTTCTCACTTTTCTCTCTGATTTTACATTGGGCATTCTCACTTTCTCGGGATCCAAACACTAGCCAGCCAAGCCAGTATACATCCTCAACTTTTGGAACAAATTATACCCTTTTCATTTTTTTCATGATTTCCCTTGATTTAACTTACTATGAAACATATTTTTTATGATCTATGAATTTAAACTATGTCGAATTTTTAAGAAGATAATGATATCTACTTTAATTTAATGGAGTGAATGGTCATAATGTTTATTTATTATATTAATATGATAAATTATGAAAATAATTTTTATTAAAAAACTCGACATAAATCAGATTAACGCACTAAAGATCTTAGCTAATCTATTTTTCATATAATTATTTTATTTTTTGCTAGCTAGATGAAACGAATTCCACCTTAACTACCGCTGTAAGAATCTTCATTTGATGAGCACAAGACAACCTAAGAAATAGGGCTAAAAGGTAGACTTTACTATATATAATTTTAGATATAAGACCGTAGACTTTAATTAATTAGATAATTAATTAATATATTATGTATCTCATTGGTGTGTATATATATATGTACCCACGTTCATATATATCACCTTGATTAAACGCGCGGGTGAGCTAGCTATAGCTGTTATACATAAGGGCCCTCACATAACCGTAATAAATAAGTTGATTTTGAGATGAGACAAATTAATTAACCTAATTAGACCAGAGGGGGGGCTTAGTGTTTCCACCTCCGTCGGCAACAACAAAATCTAAATCCTTGAAATCTGCTTGTTTTCATCCCCCACCACATTGACCCGGCACCATCACTGACAAAGTTGCCGGTAACCCTAGAACCAACTATACATATCATCCACGAAATTAACCAAATCTCTTACAATTCTTCAAACCTATCCGAATCCTTGATTGGCCCTATCCTTTTAATTTCTCACCGACTCCCTCATCAATGCGGCATATATGTGTATGCATGCATGCACCAACCCAAACCCTAAATCACCCGAAACCCTAATGGATGTCCAAGAGACTTAAAATATGATTAATTTGCATTCTTTGTTAATAAATGAAGATATGATTTTGTAGTTATACTTTGACTTCGAGCAAGGATCTTAATTCCATTTAATTTGACACTCCGGCCCTAAGTTCCTAAGGTTGTTGTCCCATGCATGCATTTTCCCGTTGCAGAGGGTCATCAACGGAAGTCATCGGAGACGCGTAAACACGAATAATTAATTAATCGGCGCCTAAGATCCTCATAAAATCTGTCTACCCGTTATAATAATTAATGTGCAAATGAATTGGCTACACGATTAATGTTGATTAGGGTTATTGGACGTTTTTATTTGGATTTCTCATAGGCATCGCAGCCACTATAATAGATTTTCTTTGTTGGGTAGCAGTAGCCACAATGCATGTATCAATATATCAAAAGGTCTCGTTCATGGCTACCATATTGCATATATTATATGTTTTGACTTGTTAAATCATCCAATAGCACACTAGCAAAACCCTAGCTAGGGTTTGCCAACGAGAGGAGTATAAATTTTCAATACCTAAAATCCATTTATATATACACTTTTGTTTTTCATCCGATTCTTTATATATATAATCATTAATTAGTTATTTAAATAAATTTATATTATCATGATTTTGAAGTAGTTTAAATTTGAATCGAGTTAATTAAGTGGAAAGTTCGAGTTAGCTTGCAACATAGTAACCCTAACACTTAAGTCAATATTTGAATACTGAATATTGATTTGAGGGTTAGAACTATATATTTGACAAAGTGATTCAATCTTTCAAGCGTAATTAAGTTTAAATCGAAAATAATTTTTAATTAATAATAAATTAAGGCTCTAGTAACTACGTTTTTCATGAGACTAACATATTTATTTACATGTGATCTTCAGTAACGTCAAATATGAATTATCACTTTTTTTATATATTTTATAAAGCATGCTAATTAATGGAGAAAAACAATCGAGTCGAACAAGAAATTAGGGCATTAATGTTTTGGCCGTAACTTAGTCGTAAGCATGATATAATTCATAGCGGGACTTACGTAATTAGGGCTATTGGTGATGTTCCTTTCACATTGTTTAGTCACATTTACTTTTAGGTGCCATTTATAACGACATATTTCAAAAGTTGGTGTTCCTTTCACATTGCTAATTTCATAGTTTTTTTTTTGGTTCTAAGAACCTAGGGTTTAATACAATTATGTATTCCTCGGCGATAATGACAATCAAACGATTTATCAAATACTATTTGATTTATTCATAACATCAAAACCTATGAATATTTGTCGGATAAAATGATTCTCTCTACTTGCATATTTCATTCGACGTCCATAAGCATAAATGCAACATGCCAATTTTGAACACGAATTTGTCTCGATCAACCGTGTATACAAAAAATTTTGTTCTTTATGAACCCGATAACTTGTCTTTTTATTGATTAATTAATTAATTAATCAAGTTTATAAGTTTAACACTTACTCAGGCACGTCCCGAGATCAAGATCATTATCACCATACTTATTGTAAAAATTAAATGATTTTGTTTCTATACTCGGATTAGCTTTGAAAAGAGGAAATATTCATACAGAGCGGAAAATGTCATTGCTACAGTAAATTTTAATTAAATTAGTTAATTAGTAACATTTTGCGTGCGACAAGATTGGTTTAAAAAAGATTAGATGGAAACTAGCATAATAAAAAATAGATTAAGAAATGTGGAGAATCCGGATCGAGTTGTACTCATTTTACTCCGAGACTTCATTTGTCAACGACGATATCGTTGATTTGTTCAAACCAGAGCCAGTTGGGTCTAATCTTTAATTAATGAAAGTAGATCGGTTGGTAGCAATTAATCGCGGCATCTTCTTTCCCTAATTGTATAACAAGGGTTATGCAAAATCATGTTCATGTGTCTACTATATATATAATTATTGAAATTTGCTATCAATGGATCGGTTTTGAATTAATCACTTATTGTTTAGATTTATATATATTAATTTTTTAAACAAATGTTAACATGCAATAATTAATTAAATTAGTTGGAAAAATTTACTTCAATTATATTTTTTGTTAACATAATAAATTAGAGATTTAATTATTTTTTAAAATTATATACATTAAATTATTAAAAAATTTTGATTTTCATATAATATGATATAAATTTTAAATTAATTATTAGCTCAAAATAAGAATAAAAAATCAAATGTAGTAAGTCAAAAGAAAATAGGTGAAAAAATAGAAAAAATTTTTCTTTTGGGTATGTATGTGTATGTTATTTTGTAGAGGGTTTTCTTCCAAAATTTGTGGAGGAAAGAGAGAGAGAGAGAGAGAGAGAGAGAGAGTGAGAAATTGTTTGCTTTTATAAATAATTAATATGCATAGCATTTGAATTTTTTGAAAAATTATTGTTTTTCTGTTTTAGGTCAACTTGAACTTTAATTAAAAGAATTTATAATTAATTACCTTGTATAGTTAGTTCCCTTCAATTATTTGAGTTTCTAATAATTTTCAAACTATAATATTTAAGCTTTGTGTAAAAATATATAGCTATATGAATTGACGTTCATAATTAATTAAAAAAGAATTATAAAAATACAAAATAATGTTTATTCTTTATTTTATATTTTAAAATATCAAATGAATTAAATTGTGTATTTAATAATTTAATTTAATTTATAACATATCATTATATTCAATTTGGTTCGAATTTTTCTAAATAAGTTATTTAGAAAGATATAAGTTACTATCGAAAAAAAAATTCAACATATGTGGAGTACAAAAATATTTTTTAAAAAATTATATAATTAATATTACAATATTAAAAATATCATTAATTTTGTTACCATTAGTAGATTCAAAATTTATTGTAAAAAGAATAAATATAATAATTTTATTTTTTTAAAATAAGTTATATTTTAAATGATAAGAAAATAACATTTATTTAGCCCTCAAAACAATACCTTATTTTCATAATGCAGTATTTAATTAACTTTTTTTAAACAAAGCAATTAAAATAATTTATGCAATTATTTCTTTTAACTTTTACGGCACTTAGCTCTATGATATGTATAAGTCATGGTAAAATTTTTTAAGAAATAATCTTAAATCAACAATCATATCTTGAAGGATAGAATATGATAACGATAAAGATAAATTAAATATTATTAATTAAGACAAATTTTATCATCAAAAATTGATACAAACAAGATAAATGTTATCTTTAAAGATTATATAATTAAAACAAAAGATTGATACAAACAAAATAGATTGATTAATATTTTAATAAAATAAAAATAAATTTATATATTAAAATATTTTTATCCAAAATAAGATAAATTTTTTTAATTTAAATTAAATTTAACAATTAAATGTGCGATGGATCATGAAAAATCGTGTCTAGTGGATGGCCTATATATATGTATATATTTACCTTTAAGTGAATGAATGAAGAAATATAGTTTATTTTATTGTTATTATTATTAATTAATTAATTAACTATGAAAATAATTATTTTTTAATTATTTAAACATCAGTATAAATTAAATTATCTAATAAATGTTTTTTGTATTATGACATAAAAAATTTAATAATTTATATTTTTCAATATGAGGTTCCAAAACTTCAAGTTACATGTAAGGTTTATTTTTTAAAAAAATTAAATTAGTTAAAATTTGGATTATATATATATTAAAATACAATAAGGCAATTTAAAATGTGAGTAAATAATTAAAAAAAAAAAGATTTGTTTGTATTGTCACGTGGATTCCCTCTTTATTAATCTGACAACCAAAGCTATCCAACTTTTGTAGCTCCTTTTAGCCCTAAAAAGAAAATTATTATTTTTAAAAAATAAAAAATAATTTTTTTTATCTCTGCTCAGAAAACCGTAAATCACCGATTTAATATTTTTTTAAAAAATTATTTTTTCTTCTGCAAATAAACTCAGCGAGAATCTCTGCCATTGTCAGCTTTTCCCTTGTATCTCTTTATATGTATACGTACTACCGACCGTATTATTACCAAAGTGACGAAGCCTCTTCTTTTGGTTCGCTCTGCTCAGTCCCAAATCTCCTCGTAGCGCGTGCAACTCACGCTCTCATAACGTTACAAACCTATCATCTCTCAGTGGAGTAAGATTTATATATATATATTATATATAAAAAATATGTTCAATTATTTAAAAAATAATGATACCTAATAATTCATTCAAATAATAATTAAAATTATTTATTTATTATTAAAAAATTAGCGTAATTTAAATTAATAAAAAATTAATCATATGTTTTAAATCAGTTATGCACTTAGTGCTATCCATCTAGAAATAATTGACAAAAATGAAAAGAGAATAGCCAAAAGCCCATATTTGTATATTATACTTGTATTTTATTAAATTATAAAAAAATTTATATTCATTTATTCTCAGGAAAGATAATATTAAAACAATTGGATATTCATATTAAAAAATAAAAATTAATGTCAAAAAATTTAATATTTAAAATGGGGGATTTTTTAAGAAAAATTTAATTAAAGAAAATGACGACAAAACTTGAGTCATAAAAAGATAATCTTGCGCCAAAAGCTAATTATTTTTTTAGCTTTTTTTTTCTCACTATTTTCAAAGCATCATTGTCACATGAAAGATATTAATTAAAAACCCATAAAAAGAGATATTTTGTTAATATCATTTTCTCATTCAATTAATGATAAGACATGTGAATTGAATACTTAGACTAGTCGAAGTGGTAGTCTCTCTAGTCACTATGCTATATTGCCTGATTGGAACCCAAAAGAACTATACCATTTTTCATGTTTGAAAATAAAGATAAATATTTTAGAATTTATAATAATATAAAAATAAAAAAGTTGAGTTTTTAATGTGAAGTTTAATATATATTTTTATAATTTATGATAATAGTATGAAAAAATAAGAAATGTGGAAAATTTTAATTATTAAGTTATTATATATTATAATTCATGAACAGAGAGGGTCTTATGCTTTAAAAAAAATACAGAAAACTATTACGCAGTGTTGTCTCTTAAGGTGGATTGAATTCCATACTGTTTTCACGTGCAGTCTTCTGTAGAATTTGTGTTCATCATCAATGGCCTTTAAAAGGTTTGATTCACAATCACAAAAAGAACCCACAGACAAAATGCCCTCTCTCTTCATACACGCTGTTCATCTTGGTTGGCTGTGAAGAAAGTCGATTTCTTTTCTTTGTTTCAGAGAGAGAGATAGAGAGAGAAAATGGCGCTGGAGGCCGTGGTGTTTCAGCAGGATTTCTTTGGTTATAGTGGGAAAGATCTGTATAACTTGTTGGGAGGGAGCTGGAGCTATGACTTTGGGTGTTTGGAGAGAGAAGAGGACAAGGCTGGGTCTCTGGATTTTCTCGCCAACCAAACAGGAAGTCTTCTTCATGGGGACTGGAGTTCCTCTTCATCACCTTCAATGGTGCCTCAGTTCAGTGAGCTGCACCAACCTAACTCATCCTCTGATGCTACTAACCCCAACGGTTCCAGCTCCAGCGACATGCCAGCGGCTCAAGTGGGTACCTCGTCAAACGTGACCACGACTCGACCCAAGAGACGCCGATCCAAGAGCAGAAAAAACAAAGAAGAAATCGAGAACCAGAGAATGACTCACATTGCTGTCGAGCGTAACCGAAGAAAACAGATGAATGAGTATCTCTCTGTGCTTCGCTCCTTAATGCCGGAGTCTTATGTTCAAAGGGTATTCCACTCTCTCTCTCTCTCTCTCTCTCTCTCTCTCTCACTTTCTTCCACTTTCATCTTTCCCGAGAAAGAATTTCTCCCAAGTAAAAAGAAAATACTTTAGCTTCATATTTTATATTTCAAAGAAAGAAAAGTATTCGAGAAAAAGAAAAAAAAATACAAAATGGGCAATCCTCATTACTTTGAAAAGATCACTTTTCTCTATATTTTTTCTATAATTTACCAAAGGGAAAATGCTTCAGGGACACAATCATTTCAGTGATAATAATATTTTCTGGGCATTATTTTAAAGTTTTGGTATCATTTTCCTTTGCTATTAGGGGGATCAAGCTTCAATCATCGGAGGCGCCATCAACTTTGTGAAGGAGCTGGAGCACCGCCTGCAACTCATCGGAGCTCACAAGGAAGCGAAGGAAAACCCAGACGGGGCTTCGTCTTCTGCCTTCTCGGAGTTCTTCACTTTCCCACAGTACTCGACGAGCCCAGCTGCTCGCCGGGATAGCAGTACTGAAACCATGGCGGATCAGTCGACACAGTCGTCGATTGCTGACATTGAAGTGACGATGATGGAAAACCATGCAAACCTCAAGATAAGGTCGAAGAGGAGGCCGAAGCAGCTCTTGAAGATGGTCTCTGGTTTGCACACCTTGCGGCTCACAATTCTTCACCTCAATGTCTCAACTGTTGATCAAACTGTTCTCTATTCTCTCAGCGTCAAGGTCAGTTGTCTCATGTATAGCGAATTTTCCATTAATATTCTCTTGGAAAATTTCCTAAACAAAATTTTTATCTTTCTGCCATCAATAATATTACACTCTTCCAAGTTTAAAAAAATGATTTTTTTTTTTTTTTATATAAACAAAGGAGACTCCTCTATATGTACTTAAATCAGATTTAATTACTAAAATTAGTGAAAAAAATGCAAATTTTGTTTACTAACGGAAAAATAAGAAAACCCATTTTAGATTTTTACTTAATAAACTGAAAGAAAAACCTTACTTTAGATTGTTTACTTAATTAATGCTTATGGTGATTTTTTTAATTTTTATTTTTAGGTAGACGAAGACTGTAAGCTCACTTCAGTGGATGACATTGCCACGGCAGTGTATCAGTTGCTAGGTAGGATTCAAGAAGACAGTATGTTCATGAACTGAAATTAATCTTGCGTCGTTCGTCTATTGTAATTGCCTCTTCTTCTTCTTCTTTTTTTCTTTACATTTTTTTCTTTGATCTTCGCCATAAAACCATATGTGGGCATTCTCTATATTTTGAAGCTCTTGTATTAATTAAGATTTCTTATTATGATGTCTCTTCTCAAATATTCTCATGCTAATTAGCCTTAGTTTGCTTTCTCTAATCTTTTTGTCAAATAACAATTAATTTGATCCACTAAATTTTGCTTTTACGAGTATGTTGAGTATGAAGCACACACCTTAATGTTCGGTCAATTCAACCTACCTTTCTTGTCACTCCAATAATGTATCCGATAATGTAGGTCTGCATATGTTAACCTCGATATATAGATTTAATTAATTAATTAACATCTTATAAGTTGCACATAATAAAGCTTTATGCTTTTTCCATTGGGCCATGCCCTAATTAATCCGCCATATACTAAATCAATCCATACCCTATTCCCAATTTTCAAGCTTCTTAGAGGTTCGATTGAGTTTTTCTTCCTAATTCCCTTTTTGAACACTTTATACTTTTCTAAGGTATTGTTTAATTCGAGCAATATAGTTCGTAATCTGAATTTGGCACATAAATTTGTCTTCCTATGTCGTTTAGTGAGGTCTTTGAATTGATTAGGGGACATGATAAGAAATCGCCTGCCATCCCATACGGAAATTAACTAATTCTTACCATTTTGATGGCAATATATAAATATATATGAACGTGATTCAATATGGTTAACTCTTTTTGTTCTCGTAAAAGGTTAAAGGAAATCATTTGAGCCAAGGAAGAGGTAAATCAATAGTACTAATGGAGAAGGCTGCCATGGGAACAATAAGCTTTTCTTCGCAACCTTTATACTTCCAATAATTTACACTCATGATCATCATGACGCCGTAGAACATATAAGAGCTCAAATCATTTCACATTGCTAACAATACTTACTATTTTTTTTTAAGTACTTCCATGAACAAATCAATTTCTTATCGACTATAAATTCATTAATATGATTTTGATTTTTTTAAAATAAATAAAAATTTTTTAAAAATAAAATTATGCGATGTATACTATATGAATGCGCTAGATAAGATTGTGCACAAATTTAACTTATTATCACTACAATTCATATGTGGATCTTTTGGGGCCACGTCATATGGTTTTCGGTTTGGGTATATGGAGATATATTCAAATGAAAATGATTCGAGCATGGAAGATGAACATGGTGGGATGAAATTGTACGATGTTCAAAGTCGAATCCCAAGGCAAAGAAAAGACGATATTCTTGTGGGGCTTGAGTGTCTTTAGGAGAACAGAATAAAGTTGATGATTATGTTTTGTAAAAAGGGAGAATCCACAATCATGATATATGCTATAAAAATCATAGAAATCTGGGTTATTATGTAGTTTATTATTTTGAAATTCAACAAATACCCTTCATAATTCTTATTTACTTTTTTTTTTAAATATTATATTATAGATAATATTTTTTAATTATTTGATTTATGTTGATATTATAAAAAATAAAATATAAACCAACTTGATAAGGTAAATATCTCATAAAACTTTAATATTTATTTATATTATTAATTAAATCTTTAATTTTAAAAAATAATAAATTAAATTTTAATATATTAATTTATGTAAATTAAATTTTATAAAAAATTTAAAAACTAAAGATATTTAAAATAAAAATTTTATACAATGAGTTTTGACTTAAAATTTTTTATAAATATAAAACAATATTTAAGCTATTGATAAAAAAAGTTTCAAAATTTTTTAAAGTACTGAAAATATATATTTTTTTAAATTCACATTATCAAAAGTTTAAAAATTTAAAAAATAAAAAAATTATTGCAAATTGTTCAAATTTGAGAGATTGACTCGAAATTAAATGAATAATTCATTTGAATTGTTTTTGAAATATTTTTAAAATAAAAATATCTTTGATTTTTTATAATTATTTAAAATAAGATCCAATTAAAATAAACTAATAGATTAAGATTTGATTTGTCATTTTTCAAACATGGAATTATAATTGGTAAGATAGATTAAACATTAAAATTTTCTATAATTTTTATCTAAAAATGACTAAAACATAAATTAAATCACATATTATATGTATAACATTAATCTATTGAATTGGTGCGATCTAAATTATAATAGTTTTTTAATGAAATATTAATACATAATAATTTAACAAAATCAATAACTATAATTATATATATTCACATTAATATAATAAATTATAAAAAAATTCTTCAATTTTCTTAAAAAAAAATCAAACCCTTGATTAGATGAGCGAAACTGTAGCTTTAAATTGTAGTATATTTGCCATATATGCATGGAAAATAAATTATAGCTTTTACACAGTTATAAGAAACGACAAGTAGCAAGTAGGTAAATTAGTGAAAAATTAACTTTGATTAAACGGGAAAGAATGAGCAAATGTCAATAGGGTTTTTGATTTCTAGTGGAGTTAATGCAAGGGGGTGAGATGATTAATTAAGTTAATAATTAATCACTATGGTTGGAATGAATGGAAATGAGCAAAAGAGGATGTTTTCTTACTATGCAACACACTTTCCACACGGACCAATGACACCATAGAACACAACAACATATCTCACCAAAAAAAGATAAGATCATTATTGTTAGACTAATTTCCTCTATATCCCTAACACCTACCAATCTATTGTATATAAAAACACTTTTGGTAAAAATTATTTATAATTTTAAATTATATATTTATATGTTAAATTAAATTTTGATGTTTTAAAAATAATAAATTTATTGTTAATATATTAATTTAAAATTAATTTATTTTTAAAAATTTAAAATATTTAAATTAAAGATCTTGTATACTAAATCTTGATTTAAATTTTTTTTTTGTAAAAGTAAAAAAATATTCAAACTAACATCAAATGAGTATTAAAAATATTTTTTAGAAAAATTTATGCTGTTATAAATTTAAAAATTTATAAAAAATAACTTATAAGTCAAAAAAATCAGTTCAAATTAAGAAATAAACTTGAAATGAAGCGTAATATTTTTGTAATTATTTATAAGTTATTTTAAGAAATTTCATTTCTTTAATTTTTTATAATAATTTGAATCAAAATCAAATTTAAATTGAAGTACTGAATTAAACATTTATTTATTATTTTTTAAATATTAGAATCTAATTTAACGCAAGCAATATAATTCAACTATTTAAATAATTCTTTTGTATCTTATTTACTATATATATAAAATATGTCATGCAGGTGCCTATATTAGGTTTATTTAAGAAGATTCCAATCCATAGGGAGTCTGTTTCTCTCTGTTCATATGTTTTATCTTCTTGTTTGGTAGTGGGGAACATGAGCTTCAATTATTCCAGTCAATCCCTCTCACTCTTACTGTTTATATGATTATCACTGTTACTTATATTAATATGAAAAGAAGAAAACGAAAGCTTTACATTAATTTTATGTGCCACTAATTAACAAAAAGTGACCGAAAAAAGCTAGAAGCTTAGGGTAAGTGGCCGCAAGATAACGACTTTATTTAATCAATCAGAATAAATCATGCAAATTAACAACAAAAATCGTGTAAATATTGAAAGGGAATTTATTATAGAAGGGGCAAGTAGATTGTGTGGAGGGAGCAAAAGAAATAGGCAAATTTATATCGGTTGGGGCCCGAGACATGGACCGTGCACGATGAAAAATCGGAGAAATTTGACGAATTAGAACTTAAATTAGGTCGGAGAAGAAAATGATCATGCTTGATTGATTTTGGCATGGATGATTGTTGTCCACGACGAAATTAGCACAAGCATGCCCTAATTTGCTTTCGGTATAATCATGCATTATGGTAATATGGTTGATATAGAGAGAAATGATTTTGGAAGGTGAGTGGTTCACCGACCTTACCGAAGGAAGAAATCGCCATGATAATGTGATTGCACTAGCTAATTACAATTCTTCTTAATTTTTGATTAATAAATCATTAATCATCTTCATAAAAAATTCATTGGATAAATTAAAATATTTTATAAATATAAGTTATATTAAAATTTAAAATATAACATAATTACTCAAAAAATTGTATTTTTTTTTATAATGATAGGTTGAATACTTTTTTACATATATGAAAAATTTTAACTCAAAATTCGTTGTATAAAATTTTTAATTTGAATATTCTTAATGTTAAATTTTTTGACATGATTCAATTTAAATCAAATTGATAAATCAGGATTTGATTTATCACTTATTAAACATAAGAATTTGAATAATAAGATAAAGTAAACATCATGATTTTATGAGACATTTATTATATTATTAATTAATAATAATTTTGATTTTAAAACATAGCACTTAATTTTATTTTTTTGTTAAGGTTAACAAAAAAAATTATGAAGTATTATCTAGAGTTGCCTAATTAGTATCTAGCACCACATGCCTATTATGCATTAATGGTTTCATTTATTAATGTGAAAAGTGTATTATTTGTTAATACTAAGTAGCTGGCTAGGCAACCTTAAGAACAACCAAAATGGTAGCCAATTATAAAGGAAGGCAAGTTGGGAAATATTTAATTTTCTAATTGGAAATTAAGATATTTGATAAATAGAAATTGTTTTTATTCTGCCTTATAAAAAAAGTTTCTTTAATAAATATTTAAAAACCAAGTAATATTGCTGTAATATCCATAGCTCGTGGGCAGGATTGGTTTTTTTGCTTTAATGATCGGTAACTTAATTTTGTTATATTACACATTATAATTTTAAAATGTTAATTATGAAATATAAAGAATTAAGATTTGATGGTGTGTGGATCACATATATGTATAATTCATATAAATTTTAGTAATCATTTCATATTAGTAATAAATTTTGATGTTTAAAAAATTATCAATCAAATCATGAATTATCAATTTAAATTAAATTAATTTTATTAAAAATTTTAAAATTGAAGATATTATATAATAAATTTTGATTTAATTTTTTATAAATATAAAAAATACTACAATGATCATAAAAAATTTTAAAATTTAAAAGTATTAAAATTAGATTTTTTTTAAAAAATTCAGTATTAAAAATTTGAAAAATTTATGAAAAATAACTTTTGAGTAAATTTTTTTATAAAATTAAGAGATTAATTCAAAATAATTTTATATTAAAACTTGTTTGAGATATTTTAAAAAGATTTTAATAATAATTTTTTAATTTTTTATAATTATATAAATATAAATATAAATTAATAAATTAATAAATGTAATATTAATATTTATTATAAATAAATATTAAAATTTTATATAACTTTTTAACAGATGTGTTTATGTAAGAATATATTTGCTTAAAAGACCACGTGGGACCACATGGTTAAAAAAGTGAAAGAAGAGGCAGAGCTGAACGTGGGCTGATGGCCTACTGGTTTCACTGACAGAAGTTGGGCTCAAGAATGCCGGAAGCTGTTGGGTTCGTTTTCGATGAGTCCATGGAGAGCAAGTGTCCTTTTGACATTGTACTCTGAGATTTGCATTGTACAGTCTAACGGGAGAAGGAAGCCGTCTCTCACCGGCGGAACCATGGAGGAATCAGGGCCAAACGCGGCGGCGCCCCCTTTCCTCCATTTGGTCTCTGCCTTCCTTGCCATGGAGCCCACTGAGACCCTCCTCTTTCTCGCCAGGTAAGCCCCGGGCGCAGGTTTAGCCTGCTTTGGCCCAATTTAGTCAAAACCCGACTTCACGTTTGCAACCGCCGCGCCCTTTGGTTTTCTTTTCTGCATTTTAGTAGTTTGGCTTCCTTTAATGTTGTTTTCTATTGTTGCTATATGCAGAGACTGTGGTGGAGGATTGGTTACTAAGGGAGTTCAGAGGTTTGTTTGGGAGCATTGTATAAGCAAAGCTGTGAGTGAGTTTCTTTTTTGTCTCCACTGTACATTTTGGTTCTGTTTGGATTGTTTTTGAGAAGATACTAACAAAATAGGGCGATTTTGGTCTGAGCTCTTTTTGCTTGCTGGGACGTGATGCAGTGTGATAATTTAAATTGGTTTCACGGAAGTTTCGACATGAGAAATTAAACAAATTAAGTACTTGAAAGGAAAAGGAGCTGAAGTTATTTTTAATCGGGTTTAGAAATTCAAGAAACATATTTCAGAATCTCGTGCTTTACCATGATAGTTTCTCGCTTTGTGAAGCCTTGTTTCCCTGAAATGCCGCCGTGGTTAAGCTTAATACTTATATTAGGTTCCACAGGGTGATTCCTTTTTTTTTTTTTCGGGGAAAAAATTGAAAGAACTTACTTGATTTATTTCTAGAAAATAAAACTTGGTTCTAATGTATGATCACTTCAGGTCGGAGGTGGTTATGCACCATACATGAAGAGTTTTCTAAAAAAACTTATGACTGAAGTTGAGTCAAACGATGGTGCCGTGTTGGATGAATTATATGAACAGTATGCTTACTACATGATTTCGTCGAAGGTAAAAACTCAATTGAAACTTTTGTTTATAATTTCCCCCCAAGATTCCTGTGACACTTGCACAATTCTTGTTATTCAGTGGATGCACCCACAACTCCAGGCATCCCATGTGGGTGTTTGGGGGCTGAACACTAGGCTACTTGACCTTGGTTATGCTCCTCAACATGCTTGAATTATGTTTAAGGTGATTTCTTGTTTACTAGGATGACAATTTAATCAAAGGAAACACAAGGGTCTGCAAATGCATCTCTTTTCTTTTTTCTGATGGTAATAGCTATTGCTTGTGTGATGTTGGTTCTTTGGACTGTTTACATCAATTGCTGTTTAACAAAATATATGTTACTTGTAGGTTGTTTAGAGCTCCAAAGTTGTCCAAAGTCAAGGAAACTCATAGTTCCACTGCAATGTTCACTTAATATGCTTGAAGGAGATACGGGGTCTGGTTCTCCATTAATCTACGTGCTTACTTCTGTATATTACTTAAATTATATGTATTGGTAACTGCTATGTGAACCTATTTGAGTTAACGACTTGGTTTACACAGGTGTTCAGTCTGGCCATCCAGTCTTTTTCTGTCAGAGATCATACTTTCTTATCCAGATATATTTGCTAATAAATCATGTTTTGAGGTAAATTATTGGGTCAAGAATATGCTTCGTTTATTTGAATTACTTGTTTTGGTCTAAATTTGTTAGTTCACACGTAATTTAGATGAGTTGGTTTATACTTGCTTTCCATTGCTAAATCTCTGTACCAGTCATTGAACTTCATGACACAAAAAATGCAGTCCAAAAATATTTTAGTTGCTTTGGTTTCTCCCCTTTCCACATGGTTAGAATGCTCTCATAGTTATGCCTTTTGGGATACGAAAATGTTTCATGTCAGAATTTTGACATTTTCCCACCCTTTTGGCTTGATTCATCCATAAATATAGGTTGGTTCGGGTGTTGGCTTGGTTGGAATTTGTCTTGCCCATGTAAAAGCCTCCAAGGTATGTTTTGCCAATCTCACACATGTCTATGGAGACTAGTCTGCTTTTCTCTGTAGCATTGCTGCATTTGGGTTATGTAATTTTCATACTCTGCTAATTTTCGAAAACCTGATATTATCACATCATCCATTGCTTCATCAGTCTTAACAATTCAATTGGTATACCACTTTTGGAGCAGCACATGCATATGTTTAATGTCCTGGGAAGTGACTTTTGCTTCTTTGTATTGTTTCTGTGCCTTTTCCATGGTTCATATTAACTCAAGTATCATGTGTTGATTATATGGAAGCATAGGAGGATAGTGATTGGTGTCTCTATGGTTAATTAGAAACTGATAGCATGTTTGGTTTGGACTGATGGTATTCTTCAGCAAGTAGAGATTAGGGCCATGGTTTCAAATCACTTTAGTAAACTGCAGCATGGCATGATGATACCTATAAAGTCTACGTCATGAGGCTTACTTGAGTAATTAAGCTTAAAAAGCTAAGCTGCCTTGAACAGATACAGAGTTTTTGTTCTTTAAGAGGGTAACTGTTCATGAAGCTATTTGGATGAAGTTGTAAAATGTTGTCTCGTGTTGATCAATTGCAAATTGGATGTGGACGTGCCATCCAAATTTTCAAGTCTATTGCTCTTGTTCTGCAGATAATGCAGCTGAAACCACAATTTTGTTTAACTCGTAAAACTGCATATAGAGCCTAATGGAATGCATAAGATATACTGATTACTTGGGAGGCATATTTGCTGCATATACTTCTTAAATGTATACCCAGGTAACTTGATAATTGATACAATTGATGCAGGTGATATTAAGTGATGGTGACCTATCAACTTTAGCTAATATGAAGCTTAACTGTGAGATGAATAAGTTGAATGGTGAAACTGACATGTCGGGACACCCTAATGCAGATCGAAGTGTGGTGAGTTATAGTTCCTTGCAATTGTCCTTGCTGGGAAGCTAACTGCTCTTATTGTTTGAGTTGAATCTATAATTATTTGATTTTCTATTCCAGATTTAGCTTTTGCTATGCATGATCATGGCACAATAAATGACATCCGTTGTTATAATTGATTATTGTTAAAATTGTATAGTATATCTTTGCGTAGATAACAGAAGAGCCAAAAAGAGCCATTTCTGTCTTGGTTTCTTCAAAATAAACCTTGGTTTCTTCAAAATAAACCTTAGTTTTCTGGAACTCTGCAGAATCACAAAAATTTAGAATCATGCCATTGAAATATAAAAGGTTTATGTAGCAGATAAGACTAAATCAACTGTAAATTTCAGGTGGAATGCATTTATTTGCCATGGGAATCTGCATCAGAAAGCAAGTTACTTGCATTCATGCCAGACATCATGTGAGCACTCCATTCATCTTCTAATTTACATATATTTATTTATTTTGAACTGTTGTTACTCTTATGTTCTGATCAACTCGGTCACCTACAAATTTTAGTACAGTTTAGCCTCTTTGTTATTTCTTTTTGTTCTTATCTTTTAACCTCTCTGTTGTCCTTTCTTTCTTTTATTTTTCTTTGTACAGTTTGGCTGCAGATGTTATTTATGATATAGCTTGCCTTCCTCATCTCATTCGTGTAATTGCAAATCTTTTGAGTCAAAGGAAGTTGTGTCCCAAGAAGCAGAAAGAAAGTTGCCAGGGCATTTCACTAGAAGGTAGTCTTGAGCAAGGGAAAGGTCTCAATGGCTATGATGGCACTGTAGCAGTTGGATCAAGAGAAGGCCGGGTGGCTTACATTGCTTCTGTTATTCGTAATATTGACACCTTCAATCATTTCCTGAAACTAGCAGAACAGGCTAACCTCTCTATCACAGATCTCACTGGCCTACTAAGGCCTATTAGTTTTCTTCCCTATATGCAGTCTTATGATCGCACTAGTATACGGTTATTCAGAGTCTCCTGCAAGTAACAGGATGCTCTCCTTTCCTTTAAACCTGTTCTTTTTTCTTTCTTAAGCCATTCTGTTGGGGTTGGACAAGTAGTTGACCTGTTCCCAGGTGATACCTTCATGTTGATTGGTTTCTAGAGCCTGCTCCTTGTGTTGCTCTTTTATGAGATCTTTAAGAGCAATATTAAATTTTCTATGATGTATCCTTGATCTCTAAGTGGAAGAGGTAATGTTTCAATATATTGATGCTCTCTCTTTTTCTCTCTCCAGCACAAATCAGAAAAGAACACTTCCTCCTCCACCGTGGTAGATTCTTTCAGCAACGATAATGTAAAATTGATATTGATGTGTAGAGCTGATAGTGGGAAGATTTGACCAAATCATTTGCTCGAAAGGGCCAAAAGTGGCAGCCATGGACCATCTTTGATCTGAAATAAAGAAAGAGCCAAACCATTTGCTTGTTATGGATAGGATTAAATAATAATAATAAAATATACTAGTTTACCCATGAAAGGGCCTTTTAACTTCAAGAGCAAATAGAATCCTCTTTTGGCGTGCATTCTGCGCAAAAATGGGTTAGACTGAGATGTCAAAATATGCTTGGCCATTTGACTATTGTGACAGATACACAGTAGGGTCATGGGTATTCCTTCACATGCTGTTATCCTTTTCTCTCGTAACATGGGCATGCACCATCTTCGATTACATAAACCCATCTGTAGCTCTCCAACACTGAAGTTCACACTCATCCCTTAGCGAATCAGTTGACTGAGAATCTAAAGCACCATTACAGATGGCAGGGCAAAATCATGGAGAGATAGAGGTGATTCACTCATGGTCTGCCCCGAGATCTCTCAGTACCAGCATAATGTACTCGTTTGCCCAGGTAATGTTTTCTGATCGGTTTCTGGAAAACTGAAGATAGTGAAGAAATGGAAAGTTTTTGATTTTATTATTTTTCTTTCAGTGGGAGAGTTGATGGAAATCTTGATCAGAGTTAGATAACTATTACTTTGCTCAATTTTAAGTCACTAAAATTGTTTTTGGTTTCTGGGTTGGTCAACTTCTTCTTTTCTTTATCCCCTGATTCGCTACTGAGGTAGTTGAAGTGCAGTCTCCTGGGGTTTTGAGAAAGTTGAACTAAAGTAAAAATAAAGAGAAATTGGTTTGTATTTTGTTCATGTAAGTTGTTGAGAGAATTGAACTATTCATTCTTTTTGTAGTGGTGATGTTTAGTGCACCAAGCTTGTTTTTGCCTCCAAGTTTTACTTTTTCACCAAACAAATGGATATGCGTGTTGTACTTCGTGCAATCATTTCAGAAAATGATTTTATTTTCTATTTAGTATGTTTCTAATCAGATGAAATATTCATAATTATTTCTTTACCTGTTTACTAAATTTATGATTTCTGTTCTATACTAGAGGGATGATATTGAAGTGCTTGATGAGCCTCTGTATGCAGCTTTCCTTCGGGCAACAGGTGTTGGAAGGCCCTACAGGGAGGAGGTTCTGTCCAAGATGGTATGTTAAAGGAATTACACATTAGCTCACCAGATCCCCTACTTCCAGAATTTAGTTGCTTTTTTTCATGGAATCAGCTTCATCAATGGTCATTTCCATCTTACTTCATGGTATTTTAGCCAAAATAGACAATGTGAAACTCTACATAGATGCACTTTTATTATTTTAATTTTTTAAGCTAAAGCAAAATAAACACAAGTATTCCAAGCAAAAGATTTTTATGGTTTTTGTCATGTCATTTCATATGACATTGCAGGACCCGAACATGTTCTATGAATACTTGTTTATTTCACATTCTCGTGTTTACTTTCTGAGTGAAGTAGAAAGAGAATAACATTGAAAAACATGAGAAGGATCAACTTATCTCCCTAGGGCCAGTTAAGTAGCTGTCACTAACCTGCTTAATCATGTTCATTCTATGTAGAAAGTGATATAACCAATTCCAAATTTGACAATCTTTTGTGAGAACATAGAGAGCTGGGTGCACTGTTACCTGTTTCACATTTAATGCTCTCAGCTGAAGAGTGGAAAGATGATAACTTGATTGTTAACTAGGAGTATGTTAGAGTTTTGAAGTGAGTTTCCTGTCTGCTCAAAAAGGATTACTAGGAGCAATGATGACTTCTATTTTGTTTTTGTTCTAAGATGGATTCCAATTATTTTGGCCATGCCACTATATTTGGCAACATATCATGAGATATGTTTTTTTTCTTTGTCTTTTCCCCTTTCTTTAATGCAGTATTTACTTATTTTTAGTTTATTCTTTTCTTTTGCTATGATATTGAATTGTGGTTATTCAAATTGGAATAGGAATCTGATGGAAATAAGGTTGTAAAGGAGATCATCTATGGTCCTGGAGAGAAGAAGTATCGATTCTGTAAGGTAATATAGAAACTTTTCTCTTGAGCATGTACAAGTTGAGCACACTATTATGATCACAACCTTGACATAGTGTTATTCTCTGATTTAAATTTGCTTTCAATTTCTTTTGTTGAGTTTGAGGTTCATTATCTTATGCCTTTTGCTTTCCTGTCTTCCTTGGATGAAATAGTCAAGTAGAATGGCAAAAAGTCATTTGTGGTACTTCGGCTGCAAGCTGCAGCAAGTGGGCGCTTAGCAAGAAGAACTTCAGCAAGAAGTCATTATAATGCAGTAACGGAGAGTAGAATGTCATGCCTTTGGCTGTAGTTCTTGCTTAAATGTGTCTGGAAGACCTAACAGTCAAGTACTACTAGTTTGAAGTGATAGTTCAATGAGTAGTAATATTTGTACACTAGAATACTAACTAACAGATTGTTGTCAAAAACAGAATTTGTTTGGGTGAACATATTCTATGACGTCAAATTGTTAATCTCAAGCAGAAGTAAAGAGCATTTCTTTAAATGCTTATGTTGTGAGATTTATATTGTTATACTCCTACCTGAAATATACTTTATCTGCTAAGCTATTGGAAACATGTCTATATTCCCAAAAAATAAAATTTGAGTTATTTTTCATGAACTAATTTGTCATCCATTGTTTACAGCATATCGCAAAACAAAGGATACTTGGTTTACCTAGCGACTTGATGAAGAAAGGGAAGCACTTCATATTGATACGAAATCCTCTTGACATACTGGTAAAATTTGTTGATGGTTTATTATTTTTGTCCTGTCATTTGTATCAAATGAAGCAATCAAATTTGAATTCTTCGTTCTGTTGGTTCATTTCCCTTAGCATCAACTTGGTCCCAAGTTGTTAGTGTTAAAAGAAGGATATAATTTTTGATGTTCTTAAGAACTTATACAAAGGGCAGAGAAAAGAAACTTTACGAAGTTTTCTTTCACAATAATTTGATTTTGTAGTGATTGATTTTGCATATATGTATATATTATATCTGTGTCAACTATATTTTCATTTGATGTCTTGCAGTCATCCTTCAATAAAGTTGTGCCTCCATCATTTCTTGAGTTGGGTTTGGCAGAACTTGTCTCCATATATGGTGAGCTCTGTGAGTTGGGAAGGCCCCCACCTGTCATTGATGCAGCTGACCTTCAACAGGATCCTGAGGTTTTACGGTTTTCCATATATGAAAGATTTTCTAGTTTGTTTCTGCTTTAATGACATGTTTAATTGAATATTGCTTATGGATATGTTAATATTAATGTTTGAATTTACTGCCAGGACAGTATGAAATGCAAAAGAGACTTCTCAAAACTAGATATTTAGTTTACAATATATTGGATATGATCATGCTTAGAATTGAAGTTCATGTTGACTCTTATATCATCAGTCCGTTTTAACTTTCTTTGAATCTATTGAATCAAAAGCTTGCTATCTTAGTAGGACTTCCTACTCTTCTGTAGTCTTTGATTTTCTAAACTGTAAATTATGAAGTGTGGTTGACAATCAATTACCTTAAAGTTCCACAGACAGATTGACTATTCATGGAGCTAAAATGAGCAGATGTGATTAGTGATCAAGCATGAAATTTTCAGACCTCCAAGACTTACTGCTTTCTGTTTTCATGAGTATCATTGGCACTCACATGATTATAAATCTTTTGACATGAGAACACAAGCTATGAAGAAGTTCTTAATCCTTCTTTTGTAAAGTAGATCTGACCAATGAACATGAAGTTTTTATAAGACTAAATTTGTATTTCTTTTGCCAGTCTTCTCATTATCCATGAGATTGGTTGAAATTATTTTTTAAAAAAGGGCAAAGCTTATCTCCATGGGTTCAAAAGACTAGTTAACTGATATCTCATGCTTTAATTAAGTTTTTTGATTAAGTAGCCGAACTTAGTTCTGTTTTGTGTGCTGGAAAGCAATTGGCTCTGTAACTTGCGCCTACTCGTTGTTCTTCCATGCCTTTCTTAAGGCTTATTTGCAGTTATTTCATGGTGACTGTATACTGAAGTTTATTGATAACTTCGTTTCTTATATTTCATAATCTCATTGATGTGTAGGCTACTTTACGTATTCTTTGTGAAGATTTGAACGTTCCATTCCAACCTACAATGCTAAGGTATGCTAAAGCATTTTAATCGAAAAGCTACATTCCTCATCTACTCTACTTTTGTTGCATTTTAATTGAAGCTAGATTCTGTTTTTCTGCAATTCAATCTAAATTGCTCGGCCTTGGTTCTTGTCCCCTGATAAGTACCCTCATTAGATGTCCACTATAAATCTTCCCACAGAAAATTTCCATTTCTGGGGATATGTGAAAAGGAAAATCCACTTCTGCCAGAACTTCTACTTAAATTCTTCTCTTAAGCTTGGTGTGTATACACATATTTATTAATTTTATGTTTTGTTCGAATGTAAACGTGATCAGATGGGATGCTGGTCCAAAACCAATAGATGGCATTTGGGCTCCTTGGTGGTATCAGAGTGTGCATAAATCCACATGTTTCAGACCTTCAAAGAGGTATCCTGTGGTACGTGGTTCAGACATTGACTTTAAACATGAATAGTTGTGATTTGTATCCTACTTTAGTGAAATGTCAATTCGTATTTTTATATTTACGACATGAAATATCTTCTGCAATTTTCCAACATTAGCTGCTGTCTATGTTTGGTTGGATAAAAATAAAGCTCAAATTCTTGCCCATGCTGGTTGTATCCATCTACATATATTTTAATTCTCAAAGTCTGGTTCTCCAAATGGTAGAACATAGAGAAAAAATCAGATCAAATGCAAGCAGCAATCACCAGTCTGTGCATTTATCTAAAAGGCTGCACTGGCTGGTGATGCTTCTTTAACAGTGAACTTTGACTTTCTCCTAGTACCTTCCAGTGAAAGTGGGATTTATTATTCCACTTCTTCTGTGAACACACCATCTGCTCTCAAACTATCTAAAAGATTCTACATGAAAAGTTTTATTTCTTCAATAGATTATGCAAACCAGAAGTTTGTAATGACTGAGACAGTGTTGGCATGGCCTATGCCATGTTGGTATGTCTTTTTTCAGCCATTTCCTTTTGCATTTTATGATCTTCTGGAGCAAAGTCTTCCTTTCTATAACATGCTGAGGCGCCATGCGAGGAAGACATCATCCCTTCTGAAGAACCCCTTATGTCTTCCTGATCTTCCAGTTCCTGCAAATGAAAAGCTACTTGCGTGGGTTGGTGATGAGATTGTACCTCGTGAGAGTGCAAAGGTCCTTATTGTGCAATTTTTTTGGATCTGTTCTAAATGGAGTTAAATAATGATTGCATTTGGTACTTAAATTGCTTATTATGACTACTTGCATTAGGTTTCTGTGTTTGATTCGGTTGTTCAAGGCGGTGATTCGGTGTGGGAAGGACTTCGAATTTACAGTGGCAAGATATTTAAGCTTGAAGAGCATTTAGATAGGTCAGTAAAAATAAAAAGTTGCTGAAACATAAATGGTTAATGCTGAGTGTTGTTTGACTTCAATTTGTACTGGTATAAATTGTTAATGCTTTTCTATATCATCCAGACGAGTTTATTCATTATATCAACTGATGCCTAAAAATTCCAGGATTCTGCTGGCAAGGTCCTTTTACCAATAAAACCGAGGAAATCTGAAACAAATTGGAGTTATACTAGTTAATTTTTCCATTAACACGTGATCCTGAGCACGAGTAGCTTTTAGTAATTTCTGAAATTCATGTTTCCATTATTAAGGGATCTTGTCATCCTGATATCAAGTAGGTTCTATGATATAATGATCAGGCTTGGTCAGTTTCCTCTGCATTTTTTTTGCCTTTCCTTTTCTGTTTTCACGTTGAAATACATTTGCAAGAAATGTATTTTTTCTTGGCTGTGGCCATATTTACTGAAAAGATACTTTCTTCTACTCATATACAATGTTGTACTGGATATCTGAGTTTCTAAACTGGTTTTTCTGAAAGCTGCAGTTGTCTAATCTTTGTTTTTATCCATGTTCGTTCAAAAATCTTGCACATTTAAGGAATAACTTGTAACCACATTGTGATTGTATTGTGGAAGATTGATGTAATTGTACCTCAAAATAATGCGAGCCTTCAGAGTTAATGACTAACGAAGAATTTGGAACTTGATCTATTCCAAATTCTCGCTTGATGCACAAAGGGATGTAAAAACAGCAGTTCATCTTTTGGACTGTTGTCTGGCCAAGAACTTTGGCATGATTTTTCTTCTCTTGACTTGCTACATTAGAAGCCTATCTTTCACTGTTAGAAGGACGGCTTTGAAGATCTGATCATGAGAGCATAAGTTTAGCTTGAAAGACAGCTCAATTACTTCTTACCTCGTGTCTTTTGAATTAGAGAGGGTTGGATGGGATTGTGACTTCATTCATGAGATTAAATTTCTTTTTGAGAAGTTCGTTCTCAGTTATTGAAGGAACTGTTTTTCCTGTTTACACTTCTTTTCTCGATTTTCTTAACTTCTGATCAGTGAGCCTGAACACATCATCTGTGTGGAGCCTTCTCCACAATGTCTCTACTAAAATTTTGTCTTACCAAAAGGAAAATGAGAAAGAGCCTAATGGAGACTTCCATTTTCTTTTTTGTTCTTTGGATCATTACATTAGGTTGTTTGACTCAGCAAAGGCTCTGGCATTCAGCAATGTTCCCACTCGTGAAGAGGTAAGGGTGTTAAGATGAACATAAAATGATTTTTGTTGATTATTAATATGCTTGTCTGATCAAAAGGAAGAAGAAAGGTCAATTATTAATGTGCTCTGAGCAGTTTATGGTATTTAGTGTTGGCTGCGGCGAGTTGTTTGTCATCTTAGCTTCTGCCTTTATCTTGCCAAGAAGTACAATGCTTTATCTTAGTGATAGTTTGCGTCAAACTGCAGGTGAAAGAAGCTATCTTCCGAACTCTTAATGTAAATGGAATGTTTGATAATACACACATCCGGCTATCACTTACCCGTGGCAAAAAGGTCCAGAGCTCTCTCTCTCTCAGACACAGATTCTCTCCTATCAGTCTCTTTATCTTGCACACACACACACACACACACACACACGCACAGACAAATGCAAGGGAATATTTGATTCCCATGTCTTCTTTTATTATATAGATTATTAGACTCATTATCACAAGGACAGGAGCAACATTGGATGCTGTTGACTAGGGTAAAGACAAAAAAGTAAAGGTCAAACATTCCACTTATTTTGTAAGTAGTTAGCATGGATGATACAGACAATCTGATTCTTCTTTCTTTACGTCGAACAACCAGAAGTTTATAAAGATTCTTGACTTTGGAATTATAGGTTCTCTTGGAGTTGGAAGGTTCATTGACCTTTCTTTGGTGTGGTGATTAGATAGAGAGGACTTTGTTTTTGTTAGTACGGCTAAATCTTTCGTTGTTTGTCTTGGTCATTGATCGATATGAAGTTTGAAAGGCAATTGTTTTAATTTTTGAGATCTTTTCTTTTTTAGGCAACCTTATGTTATTCACTTTAGTTATATCTGTCTGTTTCAGGTTACTTCTGGCATGAGCCCAGCATTTAATCTTTATGGTTGTACATTAATTGGTAAGAGATGTACAGTCCTTGTAACAATGATTCTCCATCATGATTTTTCTTGGGATAGCCAGGTGCATGCTGGCTTTAAATTAATTCCAGTATTAGGGTGTGTTGTAACAGTATCTGGGCTTCCTAAGTGAACATTGTTGATCATGCTGATTATGATGCACTATATTTCTCTTGAGCACAGAATGAGTTCCTATGATTTGTTTGCTCCTCATAACATACTTGATGTCCCTTGGAGAAACGCAGTGCTTGCAGAATGGAAACCCCCTGTCTATGACAATGTAAGTGGTATTACTCTGGTGACTGCTGCAACACGTCGTAATTCACCAAATGTAAGCTTCCGGGTGTTTTCCTTGTTTTCTTTGCTATCATATGCCAAGTAAGATAAAAATTATAAGGTTCTCTTGGCTTCAAATGGTAAAAATGCTGGGTACATTGTAGTTAGTAATTTAAATGGTTTCTTGATGAAACTTGTGATAATAGTTCTTATCTAATAGTTAAGCATCGACATGCTTCTTTAGGAAGTGTCAATGCTCATGCTTTTGAGCCTTTTTGATCAACTTGTATGAGAAACATGTTGAAAATCATGTGGATAAAATGGTCCTATTTTGGAAAGGAGACTGAGGTTGGGAGGGATAGAGGGATATGTTGTTTTGTTTTTCCAGTTGACATCTGAAGCAGCAAGTTGTAATTTCATTTGTGTGACTTCTTTGACAGTGCTGTCAAAATCATTGACTATTTGACATTTGGTCTACTCTTAGCTGCCATAATCTATCTGCTGAAGTAGTTGTTGGTTTGGACCTCTTTGTATTATGAGCTAGTAAGACATGCCTTTGACAAAAATGAAAGCTAGCATATAGATTAAGAAGCTGGGTTCAATTTTTGCAGTTACTTTTCCTGTTGTTTTACTTTACCATAATATAGTAGTCCTTTCATGATTTTTAATGATGCTCAAAGCAAGTTCCTAAATGTGAGATACCTTCAATCTTCATGGAGTTGTTTCCTTTATTCTTCTTTGGAATATTGTGGGCATAAATAAGTTAATTGTCTCTTGCCAACCTTCATTTAGTAAAGTGAAGTAATGAAACAAATGTAATTTCTACTTTCAAAGCTTCCAAGCATTTCATTTCACTTCAATGATTTTGATTCAGTTTACTTCTTTCTTTTTCCCTTTTTCACAGAATTTGGATTCCAAGATTCACCACAACAATCTTCTGAATAACATTCTAGCAAAGGTATTGGTGTTCAGTTTCCACTTAAATTTGATCTCATTAACCCCTGTCAATTATGATAATCATGTATTTATATTGAATTTCCTCTTAAATTTTATTGTCATCCTGGTGTGATGTAGGTAGAAGGGAATAATGCAAAAGCTGATGATGCAATCATGCTTGATAAGGATGGCTACGTATCTGAAACAAATGCTACGAACATTGTAAGCTTCTTTTGTCTTTTACCTTTGATGGAGTCAGCACTCGCCCAAAACTCATTATCTGGATTCTATATTTTTAGCTAACAAGTACGGAGAACATCAGTGGAGATGTTCACAAACTCTGATAGTGTAACAAATTAATTTGACCCATTTCAAAGTTATAAGTGTACAAGCTGTAAATCTTGCCTCTCATAAATGATGTTACACTCATTAATACATTGTTGGTTGATCATGTCTGCTAACTGTCACTGGATAATATGGCATTATGCCATTTTAGTGGATGCATGCATTTACAGTTTCAATTACTTTTCGAGAAATAATTCTCTGTTCCACTCTGCAGTTTATGGTGAAGAAAGGCCATGTTTTGACACCTCATGCTGATTACTGCCTTCCTGGCATAACACGAGCCACTGTAAGTTGTGGAACTCCATCTTTGTGGTAATTTAGGTCTTCCGTAATGTTCTTAAATGTCAAGTAGGGAATGAACAGCTGTGTCAATGCTGGTAAAGTTTATTCATCTATTTATGTGGGAGATTTACATTTGGAAAGTCTGGAAACAAGTAACCTCCTGATCTTTTAGGGCAGATAAGCAAAAGAATTGTATAATTCTAGACCTGGATGATTATAATTGTTGCACATTAGTATGTTGATGCGAGTGCAGATGATATGATGATATGAATTGCATCTCTGAGAGTTCTTAAACATTATGGTATGGTGCTGCAATCACTAGTCCAAATTGTCAGAAGAGGAATTTGTTGTTGCATTTGACTTGAGAGTTGTATGGAGTTTTCTCGCTTTTCAACTTATTATCTTCTCCTTGCATGTGATATGAGAAACTTATTAAAACCCTTTACAATTCTCTACAAGAACAGGCCGTCGTTGCTGGGTAAGTTGAAACTGAAACTTTTTCCTCTGCTTGCTGCCATGATAAGATATCATCTTTTTCTTTTCTTTTCTGTGTGCATAACATCATTAGCTTTATTATCAAAAGTTAGCAATACAGAATCTAACGTCACTATAGTCTTTTATTTCCCATCTTTTTCCAGGTTGTAAACTGTATATTTTGGCATTCATGTTACCTTGCTATTGATGTTGCAGGTGATGGACCTTGTGGTGAAGGAAAACCTGGTTTTAGAGGAGCGAAGAATTAGCCTATCAGAGTTCCACACTGCAGATGAGGTTTCCTCATGTTTTCTTTAGAATTTCATACTTCAGATATACTTTATATCAAGTGCTTAGGTCAAACAGAGAAACAGTTGTTGGATTTATTGAACTATAGTACCTTATTATCTTTGGTAAATGTCTGCCTTCAATTTTGCATTTAGAGTGACAATGCATGCACTGCAGGTGTGGACGACAGGAACAATGGGAGAACTCAGCCCGGTATGTTCTTCTTTTCCGAAATATAGGATTTGCAACTGGAATAACATACAAGAAACAAAACTTGAATCTTATGTCATCTCGGTTTGGATTCTCTTGAACTAGCTCATTTATAGCATTTTTGTCTATACTCTAAACTGTATGGACAGGATACTTTATATCTGAAGACCATCTGCAATTTTGCGCCTTTATTTCTTGGTTCCAACTCCACCCAACTGGGGATTCTTTGTCATTAGTATACTCAAGCAGCTGGGGATTTCATGCCTCTATTTTCTCTTTTAGCACCCTTAAGCATGAGTTTCCATTGTTTGTTTAAGTAGCATTAATTGATTGATTATCGCTTTTCAGGTTGTAAATATTGATGGGCGTATAATTGGTGATGGGAAAGTGGGGCCTGTGACTCGAAGGTTGCAAAATGCTTACAAGAAGTTGACGGACGAGTCAGGGGTGCCTATACCATCCTGCACCGAAGCTTGAACGGAAGAGGTGCAATTTCTTGATCCTTTCAGAATTTTTCTTCCATAGTCAACTTGGATTTTGAGCAATTAGGAGACTCAAAGTAGATTATTAGTACCAAATCTAAATAGATTATGAACTAAGATATTTAAGTCAGGAAGAAACCTTGAAATGGGGAAATTTTCCTTTTTGCAGGGGATCACACTCACAAGATATCAGTAGATAGAAAGATCTTACTGTATCTCTCCTGGAAAGGGTGTGCAGTAGCCATGCGATGTTCATTCCTTGAGCTGCTTGCAATCATTCTTCTCTTCCAGCTTCTTTTGTGCTCATGATTCCATGTTAACAAATTGAAATTCCACATGCAGGGTTATCCTTATGGATTCACACGAATTCTTCATGGCGAAAATAAATCGGGGATTATTCAAGCATATGAATGCAGGCGCATTGATTGTTATTGCGTCCCTATTTTCTCTGTGGATATTGGGAAGGTGGCATACTTTGGGATTCTGGGTTTCCTTTTGTTATCTTTATTCACGAACATGAATAAATTGATAATATGCCCAATAATCATGTGAATCTGTGTTGTTCTATCTATAAATATTGCTGGTATCATTGTCTGATTTTACAGGTGATATCCTTCCACGGATAAAATTTATATACGTGGAAGAACAAATCATTCTGGAAATGTAGAGGTATGGTTGATGTAGAAGATGGAAGATAAACTCCATATCTCATGTTCTTAATGGAAAATTTTGGTTCAGGCAAATTGAGATGAAAAAAGATTTTATTGTTATTTTTATCTTTAAGATAAATGTTATTTAAAACTTGAAGATATATTTTTTTAAAAATTTTTGTTTGAATTTCAAATCGCCTTTTAAAGAGAATCTGATTGATATAAAATAATTAAATTAAATTTTATTAAAAAATTTTAAAACTAAAGATATAAGATCTAAAAAGTATTAAATTGTAATCATAAAAATTTTTAGAGTTTTTGAATATTGAAATTATTTTTTAAAAAATTTTACTCAAAAAATTTAGATGCAAACTATCATAAAATTTTGATTTTTGTTTTTTATTATCAATTAAATTTTTATGTTAAAAAATAATAAATTTAATTTAATTTAATTTAAGGGATTACAAAAAATTAAAAATATTTTTATTATTTATATACTTTAAAAATAAGTTAAACAAATTATTTTTTTTATTTTAAGTTATCATTCAAATTTTAAGTAATTGAATTATTCACTTTATTTGAAATTTATTTTAAATAATTTTGAATGTAAAATTTATTTTTATAAAATTTTAATCATATAGACTTTAAAAATTCATTTTCACTACTCAAAAAATTTAAAAATTGTTTATAATAAATATTTGAATTTTTTTTAAAATTTATAAAAAAATTTAATTAAAAATTTGTTGTATAAGATTTTTAATTTTTAATTGTTTTATAAAGTTCAATTTAGATCATTGATGGATTAATGTTTAATTATCACTTTTTGAAAATGAAAATTTAATTGGTGACATAAGTAAATATCAGAATTTTATATAATTTTATCTAAAAGTTTGTAATAAATAACTCATTAATTAAATTTTTTAAAACATTTTAATAATAAAAATATGCTTGATATTTTAGAATAATTTGAGTTAAAATTCAATTTAATTATTTTAATCAATTAATATATATTTAGAGATATTTTAAAATTTAAAATAAAAATAAAAAATATTTTTAAAAATTTTAAATAATATTTACTTTTACTTTTACTATAAAAAATCTTTGAAGATCCATTTTCTTGAAGGCCTTGAAGTTGGGAGCTAAGAAAGAGTCCACTGATTTTGAGAGGATTTAAATTTGCTTATCAACATTCAAAAAGGTTAACTCCTTTGGGTTATTTTTATTTTTATCTATTAGATTAACTCAACTCAGTTTATCGTAAAAAGAGAATTTCCACAACGCATTTATGTATTTTGTGTCAAGAGGTCAGATTATTAAACAGTAATTTTTAATATAAATTATACATATGCTAAAAAAGGTGTAAAGGTCTACAAAATAAAAATATTTTTCTATTAAATAATTTATTTATTAAGTAATATTTTGATTGTATGATATTTAGTATTAAAGTTGGATTTACTTTGTAAATTTAATGTTTGGTAAAATAATTTATCTTTAAAGATAAAAATATTGATAAGATGAAAAGATTTTTTTTTTAATGAAATAAAGTAGTGTTTAAATTGGATATTTTTTCTTTTATGATATTTAATATCAAAATTAAATTTAATATGTTAGTCAATGTCATGTCTGAGTATTAGTCAATGTCATGTCTGAGTATTTATATAAAAAATATAAATTTTAATAAAATTGAATTGTGTTAATAAATTATGAGTGTTAATATAAATTTTACAACACTATTACTAATAAAATGCCACGTGGCTTGTAACCGTTATATATATAGCCTTGGCAAACACGCCTCTTTTGGCTTTTCGGGTTTTTCCCTGAATATTTCTCTTTCCCGCCGAGGAAGAATTTTGAGCTGCAGAAGATCATAATTCTCCGTAAGTTTCAAGAGAAAATTTTCTTGATTGTGAAACGTGATAATCCTTTCTCTTCTTTGTGTTTGGTTCACCAAAGAGTTTAATTCATTGCATGTCAAGTTCATCACTTCGAAGTTTAATTTCCTTAAACTATCCTTAGTTTTTTTTTTTTTGGCCAAAAAAGGTCTCTAGAAGCATCTCCATTATCGAAAGTACTGAAGATTCAAGTATTTCCTACTCCTGAGACGTAAGATTTAGATTTTGTTTTCTTTTGCTCCTTGCTTGTCCGACATGCCAAACAGAGAATCGGAAACCTCGCGATTTTAAAATCGAAGCTCAATAGGAGATCATATTAAGCTATTACATGCGTTCATGTAACTTTTAAGGCGATGTAATTGTTGCTTGATCATGTCTAGATGAATTAGCGACTAGCTTTCGATTCTCTTGTTCCGTGCTTTCTGGTTCAGTTCGTCACAGATTGTATTATCAATTTCTCAGGGGATTGAGCTCTTTCAAGGGATAAAGCTATGTCTAATATAACAGTCTGTGCTCGCTTTAGACCATTAAGCTCAAAGGAGAGAAAAGATCACGGGGATAGTGTCTGCATTTCTGGAATAGGCCCTGAAACTTTCATTTTCAAGGTTTTGCCGCAAAATACTGTTTGTTTAACTCGAGTTACTTATGATGAGTACTCTCTAGTGAGTTTGTAGTGTTTCTCATTTTCATTTTTGTGTGTAATTTGTATATATATTGGTAGGATGAGAAAGAAGAAGAAGTCACGTTTACCTTTGATCGGGTGTTCTATGAGAAGTCTGAACAAGCTGGCGTGTATGAATTTCTGGCTCTGCCTATAGTTCAAGGTATAACTCATAAAGTATGCTGGTAACTATCTGCATTTGCAGTCCAATTGTTGTTGAAGTCTTCGGTTTGCTGGTTGAGAAAGTTGAGGAAAAGAAAGGAGAAGACACGGTCTTTTGTTTGCTCTCTTAAATTAAAACGTGACAGAAAGTTTTCATGTATTGGTATTTGCAGTTTGCTCAGCCCCTTAAAAAATAGAAAGTCACTTGTTATCTCTTGTTGAGAGTGAAATCATATTTCTCTGACTGGTGAAGTTTTTTAACTTGGTTTTTACCATGCTTTTCAAAGTTTATTGGTTTCCTTTGTGAAACAGATGCTGTTAATGCAACAAATGGCACAATCATCACTTATGGACAGGTAAGTTGTGAAAGGTGGTAAATTATCTGATTTTCCTTGTTGGTGAAGTGATGATCATAACGATGCGTACTTTTGATTGATTATGTGTATATCTCTATTTTATTTGCAGAAAATAAAACTTTTTTATATTTTGATATTTATAGAGAAAATTATTAGGATCATATAGTCAAGTTAGAATTTGATACATGAACTTCGACACCAGCTTATCTAAAGTGTTAATTTTACTGCATAAGATCTAACTTTGCATGCCAAATTATGTTGATTTTAATGGCTTGCTAATAAATGAGTTTTGCGGGGGTTTTGATTCAAATTCTGTTTGCAGAAAACTCCTATCTATGTCTAAGTTCAAAGATCGCTTCAAAAACCTTCATCATTAGTGATTTCAACCCTTCCTGTGTAGCAAATGAGTCAAGTGTCTACTTGAAGGCTATATTTCTCCTGGACAAATCTAAGGATTTGAAATAATTAGACTCTTTAAAAATTATATTTGAAACTCATTTTGGTGTTGTGTTTAGTAATAGAGTACGCTAAGGCATAGCCTGTCTTTGGGGGACTTCTCAACTGAATTTACTAAATTGCCATCTCAATTTGACAACCTTTCTTATGTCCTTGACAACAGACAGGAGCTGGGAAGACATATAGCATGGAGGTGATGTCAAAATTCATAAAATTTGTTCCAGGAATTATGGTCATAGAAAGCTAAGGTGAGCTCAAAGATGGTGGTGGAATTGACTATGTTTAAATCAGGGACCAAGCATTCTAGAACGTGACGAGCAGAAGAAGGGATTACTTCCTAGAATAGTAGATGGACTATTTGAGCGCGTTGAATCTTCTACTGGCACAACTAAATACGCAATAAAGTTGTCAATGGTATTTGCATATATTATGTCCTTTATCTTGTAGCAAAGGCCTGCAGTTACTACCATTAATTACCATTCTTGTTATGCAATTTCTGAATAGGTGGAAATCTACATGGAGAAAGTCAGGTATGTAAAGTCCATATGTGATATATATATAAAATTCATCCCCTTCAATGTTTGATTAATCATGAGTTGATGCAAGTTTATTGAAGTTCTTAACTTTTCTTGTACTTGGAGTCTTTTAATAGAACTGTGATGTGCTTTTCTATTAGGGACCTATTTGATTTATCAAAGGATAACATACAGATTAAGGAGAGCCGTACACAAGGAATATTATTATCTGGAGTAACAGAGGTAAGCTCAATGTGTTGGATATCTACCATTTTTTTTTAAACAAAAATTTCTCGTTGTCCATTTATTTTACGGATCCTAATTTTATCTTTTCTTTGTTGATAGTGTGAATATTAAGAATTAAACGAATTATCTGAACCAGTTACATGGACCTGCGAAAGCTGTTAATGAGATTAAATTGTCTTCAATCATAAAACAAAATCTTAATAGGATTATGGCTTTGATACCATGTGAATGTGAAGAATCAAAGTATGAAAGAAGAACATGGTTAGGGTTTTTTATTGCTATTTCTGGATCATATTATATAACCAACTAGTATTTATATAAGCTTATAAGAAAATGTTTTTGCATGAAACCAAACAAGTCTAGTAAGATAAAAACTAATGAAGACTAAAGCTCATATAGTACTAATATAGCTTATTAGATAAAAATAATTATAATCTAATCTAACAGGAAAAAACTTGTGAATATTTTCTTTCCCAGATATCAATAATGGACCCGGCAGAAGCACTACACAGTCTATCTGTAAGATAAAAATTACTCTTGAACTGTCCTCTAGTGCAGCACTTGTCCAGCTTCTAATGTAGACACTGTCATTGCAGAGTGGTATAGCCAACAGAGCAGTTGGAGAGACCCGTATCCTTTTTTGTTTCGTTCGTCTAATTTTTTACATTCTTTAATCAAGTCATGCCAATGGAAAAACTGTTGCTTGCTATTAATAAATAACAGCTCATTTTGATAATAAAATTTGTTTTACATGTTAACATATATAGAAATGAATATGGCCAGCAGTAGAAGCCATTGTGTTTACATATTTGCAGTCCACCAAGAATTGATGAGAGAGAAGAGGTAATATTTCTTCTCATATAATGGCCAAGATTTCAAAGACATTTGTCTTTAACATAACAAATTGAAAGGAGAAAACAGGACCAAAACTGGAAAACTAGTTCTTGTAGACCTGGCCGGGTCTGAGAAAGTTGAGAAAACCGGAGCTGAAGGAAGAGTTCTTGAAGAAGCTAAGACCATCAATAAGTCCCTCTCATCGCTAGGAAATGTAATAAATGCTCTAACATGTGGCTCACTGGGCAAAGCAAACCACATTCCATACCGGGATTCCAAGCTTACACGGATTCTACAAGATACTCTTGTTAGTTTCTCCCCGTTTGTCCACCTCATTAGTGTTATTAAATGTATATTGACAGTCAACTGATTTTCATATCACAGGGAGGAAATTCTAGAACTGCATTGTTGTGCTGTTGCTCACCAAGCCCTTCAAATGCAGCTGAGAGCATGTCGACCCTTCGCTTCGGTGCAAGGTGTTGAAATCTAAACCCCTGGAAAGCATGCTATAGTACTGGATAAAACGTGAATTTAGATGAGTTTGCTCAAAAAGAAAAAAAGAAAAGAGAAAGTAGATCTTTGACAGTTTGAGCACATGTAAAGTCCACTGTTCTCTTCCTTAGAGCCTAATAGTAAGGAGTAAATGCATTAAATTTGTTAACTGAAGGTGTTGTAGTTTAAGGTCTCTTTAGATGAATGCAACTCCTGATAGTTGTTAGTCCAACTTTATGTAATGCCGAAAACAATTATAAAATCAATACAATGGACGTATTTGGGAAGTTCTTGTTTTGAGGATCACCTGTGATTTTGTTTCCATTTTAATTTTTGTTCTTTTGGTCAGGGCAAAGCATATAAAGGCATCACCAAACATCAGTGAAGATAAATTGATTAAACAGCATAAAGTTTTCTCTGTAAACAAAGATGAGAAGTGTGAGAGAATTCTGGACAAGGTTAGAACTCTTCTGTGATGTTTCATTTGTTGGAATTGTATCTTACAAGCTAAGATTTTTATTTATCTAGTTGAGGGAGAGTCTTGATGCTGAAGATGTAAAATTACTAGAGGAATTATTCGTGCTGGAGGGAATACTCTATGATCCTGATTCAGTTGATGAATTGGAATCAGCCTATGAAGATGTTGTTTCACAAACAATTTCCTCCTTGCAGCAAGCTGTGGAAGATCTCCTACTTACTATTGAGCAGGTAAGAGGAAATGCAAAGAAACATTTGACAGCAACTCCTGAATAAGCACTTATTATTGCCAGTTATATAATTCTTGATGCATGCATTATTCTTCCAACTAATTTAGAAGGACTCTGTAAAAGTTTTGTGGTTTACCAGTTCTGTTCCAGCCTCCAAAACTAAGATAAGCCTCTAAAAGGAACTAATCTCACATGCGGATTTGGTTTAAATTCTTGATTAGTTTCTTCATCAACTAGTTGGAATCCATTAAGGATCACTGAAACCTCCGTACTTGAACTCACATAGAGAAAACCATATTATACATGTGTCATAGTGATTCAAGCTGTGGTTTGTTTCGTTGCAGCTTAAGAATGAAAACAAGGCTCTTAAGGCCAGGGCTGCTGACAGTTTTGAAGTACTCTGCAAAGAGGGTGGGGAAAGATCAAAATCATTGTTTCCTAGGATTCCAGGATTTCTCAGTACCTCCATTTCCTGGTTTAGACTATTCACTCGAGCCAAGATGCTGAAATGAAGACTAGTCTTGCTACTTATTCAGGGTACCTGCTGTCTGCTTTATAGCATTCTTTTACATATTAAGAAGGGTGTGATAAATGCCATTTTACAAATAGAATAGAAAAGGAAAAAGTGGATATAATGTGCATATATATACATCCTCTCAAGATACTTAGATGGACCAAGCACATGTTAGATCCTCCGTGTTCTGGCCAAGCTCTGTAATCATTTTATCATGGCTGCCTCATGGACCCTCTAAAAAGTTGCATTCTCTTCCAAGTATCCTGCCATTTTCAACTTTGCTGATTCAAATTCCTTAACTTTGAAGAACACTTTGCAGTGAATTTTAATTTTTCTACAAAAAAACTATAATTTTGTGCTTGAGCTACTTTTCTTTATGCATTTAGGCACGATTATTGATAAAAAAAAATCGATTAAGAAGTTGTAGAAATCCAAGCTAACAATCAGTTTTATATCTATTCTCACAACCTTTTCACAAAGAGATTTTTCTCCTCAATTATAACCTTAATTGCTGCTTGATTATCAGACAACAGATCACTGGAGTCATTATCTTTGCTTTCAATTTCATAATTAAATTATTATTTAATTAATGTAAAACATGTTATTCGTTTGTTATTTTGTTTTAAGTGAAAAGTATAATTTTTTTTTATTGTTTATGATACATAAGTAAGCTGTAAAATCTCACATTCAACTTAAATTACTCTATTATATAATCATAGGACATTGATCCTAAAAGCTTGATAAATATTAACCCTATATTGGACGTATAGTCTTAATCAAACATAAAACGATAGAAAGTAAAGAACCATCAATGTAAAAAAAAAAACATAGAAAATAAAAAAAATTATTGTTTAATTTGGATGGATAAACAGTTACCTTATAGAAGTATAAATTCAACTTTAAACATATTGATGTTAACTTAAAAAAAAGGAGAAGAGCAAACTTAATTTTTTCTAACTTCAAGTCTAACAAAAGAAGTCAAGAACTGTAACTTAAGCACACCCAAGAATAGGGAATGTGAATCTTTGCTCATATTGGTTTCAAAAAAATTCAATTTGATTTTCTTCTTTCAAGTCTTTTTTTTTTTTTTAAAGAAACTTTTGTTCCACTTACCAATAAATTCACAGCAGCTAAGTTTACGCCAGTGCTTAAACACCACTTTTTCCTCAATCATAGTGTCTTGATCCCAAATTATGACCTCAAAGCCATTTCAACTTTCAATTTATTGAATGTAGTTGATATTCATGTATGATAGCACCTGCTGCTCGATAAGGTCGGTGTCTATGACAAGTCTGCATAATCTGTTGACATCGTTTTTTGTAAGCTCTTTTTTAATTTCATAAGGATCTCATTCGAGACTCAATGTGGTTGAAACCTATTATGCACTGTTCTTAGACACCAGGATGAAAATCTGATTGAATAGAAAAATAAAAGAGTGTTAGACTGTTAGTATGAACTGTAAATGATACTTATACAATGGAAAGAAGAGAAAATAGTTTCAGAAAATAGGAAACTGAGTTTGTTAAACTTTTCAAGTTTTTTAATAGATTTAAGAAATTATCATTAGAATATTGCATCTCATATATGATCAATGTTGTTATCAGACTGGATTTGTCAAAAATTGCATACACAGAAGAGGCAAAGGAACATTGGAATGATGTTCTCTACTGCTACACCAATGCCAAATCAATGAAAAATCTTATTATGATAAGATGTTATTAGTACCAAATTATAAGTAGATTACCAATAGGAAGATTAAAGGGAAAGAGGCGATGAAGTGGGAAAATTTTCCTTTTAAGTGGGGGAGTATATAAATATCTCAAAGGCATCAGTTGATAAAAGATCTTACTTTTTGCAACCATGGAAAATTTGTCCCTTGAGCTGCTTGCCTTCATTAAATTCTCTTCTAGCTTTCCTCTTTGAAAGGTATGCTCATGACTCCACCTTAACATATTCAAGTTACATATGCATCTTATCTTTATGGATTTCTCTTTTTAAAACATTGGTGTTTAAAGATATAAATATATAGGAAGAAGAGATTCTTTCATAAAATAAATTAGTTTTTGCATTAATGTTTTCACTTTATAGAAAGTTTGTATTTGAAGATATAAATCTAAGGGAAGAAGAGTTATTTTATAAAATAAATTAACGCATAAAATAAAAAAATAGGACCAATATCTCCTATATTTTGATAAAAATAAATTGAAATGAAAAATAATTTTATTATGATATTTTACTTTTGTTTATTAGATTAATTCAACAATCTAAACAAAAAAAAAGAAAAAGCATCTCAACAAAGCAATCATGTAATTCATATAAAATATAAGGTTGAATTATCTAAATAATAATATTTAATATAAATTTTATTATATATATATTTAAATTTTTTAATTGTAATATTTTTTTTGTGCATTTACGCGTTAGGCATATCCTCGCATAATTTTTTTATTTGGAAAGTTATTATTTTTTTTTGCTTTTTCATATTCTATTTAGAAAGTTATCTTGCTTTTGGATATAAATATCCTAAAAATATTTAATTAACATTTCAATGCAATTATTTAAAAAATAAATAAATAAGTAATTTGAGAAGCAAGTAGTCACCAGCAATACATTGTTAATAGTATATAATTAAGTCTTTGGTTCTTTTTTTCATCATTTGTCTTTTGAGAAGTACTCAAAATGCACAATTCATAGTATCTCTTTCAAGAGAATTAAGAATTTTGGGAAAAAGGTTTACCATGAAGATGGAAATGATGGTTCATCTTGTATCGCTAATTCTCTTCACCCTTAATAATGGGGTTCTAAGGTTTGATAGGGCACAATTTTCTTGAAATTTGTTGAGTTTTGTGATTTAAAGTACCTTTTATTCTTTGATCTATAGAAACTTAGGTTTTCGTTCCTTTCTTTGTATTGTTTGACTTTGTATTTTTCATATCATAGACTTGCTTGTTCTATGTAATTTTATTTTTTTTCTATCTTATTTTTTGTTCAATCCCCCTTTTGATTCTTTATCAAGTAGGTTGATTTTATAGGATGGTCATACCAATACTATGCTTAAAAAACAAAATGTATGCGTTTTTATAATACTATTAATTCTTCTTGAATTATATAACTATTTATGTGTACTCAGGATTCTCTTTTGACTAATAATATGTTGTGGTTTTTGCCTCTAATAACAAAGTTTATTATTGAATTTAATGTAGCATATATGGCATCTATCATGTGGTTTTAGGTCTTTGGGCATAGATGGATGTTATGAGAGTGAACTTGTGAATCACCACCGGGGACCTCTCCAAGGGCACTTCTTCGATTCTTTCCGCCTGGAAGGTCTTGTCAATCATGAAGAGTTTGAACTTCAATATGAGGATGGTGTTCTTGAAGTGAAGAAAATAGTGAATAAGCTTGAAACTTAGGGAGCATATCGAAGACTTACCTCCTATTCCAGAGCTACTATATCCAAGCAAATGGTTTCCCTTTCTGGTGTTGCTTTGGATAAATCTCCTGTGTGTCTGTGTGGCCTTTTCTGTTATGGTGGTATAATGACATGTAGTGAAACAATTCCGACCTTCATCTAGAAGAAGATTGGTTTTCCTAATAAAATTATGTTTTCCTGACTATCCTATTAGGAGCATATGCTTATGCTAGGATTTTAATGCACTCTATGGATGTATGCTGAAGAAAGTGGATTTCCTGGCTTGCCTATGGCAGTCTTCACATCATGTAACTATTATAAACAGAGATCTCTGTTTTATCAAACAGCTGTTCTTTATGCATATTGAACGGTAATTATGAAGTCAGTAATCTCATAGAGTGATGATGCCCAAGGGCTTTTGCAATCCTTTATGTTTCATCAGTTCTCTGGTAATGTGCTTTGTGCGTATTACCCAGCTCTAGCAAAGATATTCGCTAGAAGCACATCAACTCCACTGCTATGTGGTTCCAGTCACATGCTTTGTTCGTGCACAATCACACTTCATGAAACTTCACCAGCAACAAAAAGGGACTGTAACATTACATTCAGCTTCTGAGGTTCACAAACATAATAGCAGATCATGCCTAAGACACAGAGGTCAAAGAAAACAAAATGGATGAGCTAGATTAGGAGTTTTTATCTTTCCTTTTCATCACTATCCCCTGGAGAATGCCATCAATCCCAAAGTTACCGGAAAACTGAGGCGGATCAACAGGACCAGGCAGCTGAAATGATAAGGAGAAGTGCCCTGGTGGACAAAGGTTCTGTGATTGCATTTCAAACACTTGGGCATACCTTGTCACCCTTTTTTCCCCAGTTGTTGTCACTCCCCTTATCAGTACCTTCCCGTCAGCTTCAACTTCACAACTAAATTCATCTGTTACCGCATAAAGAAAGAACAAATCAGTCAATTCAAAATGATCATGAATGTACATGTCATCCAATAGACTTTCAGTATAGATGCAATTTGGATCTATCATGAAAAGCAATCATCAATAAACTAATGGATGCACAACTTACTTCCATCTCTTTTCACTCCAGGAAGAGACACCCGAAAAAGGTAAGAATCTTCGGATTCACCAATGTCCAGAGGACCGACAACTGGGCCCATTTGACCCATTGCAGCACTACCCGTCAATGCACATCCAGTTTTGTTGACACCTAAGATATTGGCCATTTCTTGGTTAGTGAGCTGAGATGGAAAGAATACCTTTGTTGGACCACCTTTTTGTGCAGAATCAGAGTCATATCTTGGAGGTATGGAAGACCTGAGGGCGTTTACCTCCTCATCCAACTCAACCTCCTGCTCCCTCCCATTGCATGAATCATCACTATCTGGAAAAGCAGGCAAGCTTGCAGCATCTACGTCCAAAAGAAAACTATCTAACCCAATTAATCTCTTGAATCTTTCAATATCCTCTCCATTCATGTGAAAAATTTCTGGATTGTTAATAAATACAATATTGGCGACGATTTTGCATTCATTTCTGAGCTGTGAATGTGGATGCACTTCCAGAGGAAAGTAAGCTGGAAACTGAGGATATCCCAAAGGAGGAAGCTCGCCCGTAAGGAACTGAAGGAAGGAATCCGATTCCACTCTATGAGATTGCTCAGCCTTTCCCAGTGCAAGATGATAAAACCATTCTATTTCCCTCTGTGTCATGTGGGACCCAGATAGCTCATCAGATGTATATGGAGGAAGGCCCTCAAATTTTCTTCGCAAAGCAGATTTTGGGAGTCTCTCTCCTTTGATATCAGGTCCAAAGAAGTTACCCATGATGAAGGACAAGAGGAACATTTGATCATCATCCAGTATCATTCTTCTTGATGGATTACTGGATCCCTCGACAGCAGAAGAAACTTTAGTTACATGAGCCATAGATAAGTAAATGGCAACCTACAACAAATACAAAACTCAAGCTAGTTAAACACTGGCCTTGATAGGAGATGATGCCTATTGATCATACATGCATCTCATAATTGTCTCATCCATCATTATAATAAATCCATTCTATATACAAATATGTTATCTCGTAACTTCAAATAGACAATAAGAACACTAGGCAACCAATTTATAATCTGAAGTATACATAACATCAATATAATCCGGAAAAAAAAAAAAAGGTAATAGATTTCTTAAGCATCAAGCAAAATTTAGGAGTGCAAAAACAAAGCAATTTCTTTTCTCTACAATCAATGTAACATAAAACCAGCATCTTTACCACTAATGCAACCACCTACAATGCCAAGAATGACATGCAACTATCCCCAGTTAGAAGTTACCCACCATGATCATCAACCCAACTCTTTGCAGTTTATGCCACGTTCACCACTCCCCACTCACAGCCACTATCCCCACCAGCAGGGCTGAATTCACACTGGTAAATACGACAAGCTTCTTAGTTTGATGCTAGCCATTGACAGCAGTATCTAGTTTAATACTACTAGTCTATGTGTTGTCACCAGCATTAACATAATGGCCATTAGAATCATCCAAATAATCTATTTTCCTTGCACCGGAAGGAAGGATTATATAAGATTGCAATGCACAAAATATTTCCCCTTTTCTCTCAATTCACATAAAGTAAAATGAATCATAGGAGTAAAGAAGGAAATGCATGAGTGCAGATTGATTCTGTCCGTGAAACTCTGCTCCTTCTAAAGTAGTTGAACAACAAAAAGAAGCAGTGAACTAGTCACTAAATGGAAGGTTTTGCGCATGAGAAGAATAGCAGATACATTTATTTACTTCTAGCATGGGCAATAATCAGTAGCAAGATTGGTAAGGCCTCATAAAACAATGTATTAACAGCATGACTAGCAGGCAACTTCCAGTGGCAAACAGAATAAACATTAATAATCGAAAACGTGAAAAGAAAAAAAAAAAACACAATGAAGTAAGAAAACATACAGTTTGTGAATGTCCCACGGCCTAGAACAAATATTCCAAGAAGATTTGAGTTTCACATGGTAAGTAGCATTATCCTCTGAAATGTTACTAAGAGTAAACAAATGAAGAAATACATACGTAAAAGAGAGAGAGAGAGAGGAGAGAAAAAAAAAAAAAAAAAGAAAAGCAAACATATTTGGTTGAGCACTCGTCATAGGATTGCCACTTATTAGAAGAATTTTTTTTTTTTTTTTGAGTTCCACCAACAATGATAAACTTTAGAAGTGAGAAAAACTCTTCTCTCTGTAAATATACATATGCACCTTTCCAATTTGCCTTAAATAGCAGTAGATTCTTTTATTGAAAGCCCATTCAGAAAACAAAATTTCAGAAGAGGCAACTTGCTCCACTGTTAAATAATCCTATAGCTGATTCGTGCAATAGCCCTATTAAGATGATACCATTTCAGTCAAGGTTGTGATGCCTCTTCCAAGAGCAATATGCATTTGGCAATCAATATGCAATTGTATAGACAATCCCAAAACTAAACCTATTTTTTACAAAAATGTCTAATCTTTTCATGAATAAAACATCAAATAGACATAACATCACTATGCTGATATCTAAATGAATCTGCAAGCCAAAAGGGGTAAATCTAAAGACTTGAATGCGGGAATCTAAGTTCTCGTTCTGCAGTATCTCATATGTAACCCTAGCTGCTAAAACCAGAAAGGAAGTAAATATATATATTAATTAAGTAAACTATCTTTTTGACTATCTAATGTGCTTAATTCGATTAAGCCTTAATCCCAAACCAGTTGATATCATGTATATGAATCCTTTTCCTCCAATCTACTCAGTCCAAGGCTATTAAAAGAATTATGTTTGTCTAGATAAACTTCCATCGATATGTAAAGATGCAATTCGACATGCATAAGCACTGTAGCAACAGCAGAAACGATTTGACAAAAAGGAAAAAGTGTATATAATGAAATCCTCTAATGCAGTCACAATGATGCAGAACCCATGAGGTTAAAACGCATCAAGTTGATCTCAGATGCAGACAAAATCACATCACTGAGTCATTGCTGAGAATGCATACAACCAAGAATATGTCAACTTGATGCACCCAACTTCAATTACAAAAGCTACACATAGAGTCAAGCCATCTCCATAGAAACTTATGATGATCAAGAGCTAAGAAAATTAAAATATGTGAAACTAAAAAGAACTCACCTGATTAGACACAAAGTGGAGACAGGTAATCACTGCATATTATCTTTGATAATATGCAACAAGAAAAACATGCAATGATGTCTCACCTTTAACCAGAAAATGTAACAGACATTGAGTATCAAGATCCATATTTCCTATGGTAATCAAGTTCAGAGCAATCAAATAAACCCCACCACTACCCAGAAGCTGAAATGATACAGTTCCGATTTATCACATATAAAACAGACAATAATCTAATGATTCATGTTTAAGATTACACACCAAACAATTCCCAGAAAATGAGAGTACTTAAAGAAAAATAACAAACAAAAACGTGACGCCTACGGGAATTCGGCGATAACCATCCGCACAGATGAAAAAACGAAAAAGATACATAGATAAACATAGAGTGACACAAACACAAACACACACAAGAGACGAGAGAAGCCAACCAGTACAATGACGCGAAAGGAAGAGAAATTGGGGTTTGCCTACTTGCAGGTGATAACAACGAATGCAGCAGAAGATTGTGTTTTTCTCAAAGGGGAGAGGTAGAAGAAGAAGAAGAAGAAGAAGAAGAAGAGGGGGACGTCGGAAGTTCTTGGTCGGTGATGAATGGCATGACAAAGACAGTGGTCTAATGGGTTCTTAAATATGCCGAAGTCAAGTCCACATGTATCCTTCATGGGATCCGCCTCCCAAAAACACGCTCCCTTTTTTTTTTTTTTTTTTCACTTCCATTGTATTTATTTATTAGAATATGGAAGTAAAAGAATAATATAAAATATAATAAACACTGTATAAAAAATAAATTACTTATCATATAGTAACTTTAACATAATTAGCATAAAAATCTTTTAATGGAAAAGTTTATTATATATGTGATATGATATCACTTGACATATATTCTTATTTTCCATTTATACCAATTTTATTAAAACTAATCCTTTGTGGTTTGCCCAACCCATTTTAACCTCATTCTTTTAAATAATTATATCATTTTAAAATTATTTATTTTAAACATAAATTAAATCATGACCCTTAATTTTTGGATCATATCATTTATTAAATTAGTTAGTTAAAATCAATTAAATAAATTATGTATAAATTAATTTATTTGATTGATTTAAAATTAAAATTAAATGTTATAAATATACAAATTTTATATAATTAAATTTCTTAAAAAATTATTAAACTTTAATATCTTATGATGCTACATACAAGGTAAAATATATTTTTTAATTTACCTATTTTTTATCAATTAACTCATCCAATAAAAAGTGAATTTAACTCCTTTTAATTATATATGTATTTTATTAAAAATGTATAATCTTAAATATTTTTCAATATTATTTGCATGTTATTTATTAATTTTAATATCACATGTTAAGAATATACCAAGTTTATTGTTTATGTTATGTTTTAAGAATTTAAAATTCTTAATTTAATAATTTTTTATATTAATTTATTTTTTATTTTTATGTTAAAATTGCTAATTTATTTATATTATTTTATTTAAAATACTATATAAAATTATTTATTAAATTGATATACAAAAAATTAAATAAATTAATCTCATATGAATAATTTAAAATTTATTAAACTAGTCTATTTAAATCTTAAATGTAACCCTTATATGATGTTATAAACTAAATCGATAGATGGCATGACGAGCCATATATTTTCCAAGTGGATTAATTTCACTTGATCTATTAATTGAACTTTTTATGAGTCTAAAGAGGTGCTTAGGTCATCGAGTCAAGTTCATCCCAACCCAAAGTTAAGAAATATGTCAAGATCAAGTAGTTAGGGTTTTGTCGAGCAAGTGTGCAATTAAACTTCCGTTAAGAAAAGAATCCATCTACTAGTTATCGTGAGATATAATCACAAAGCTAAAAGAACAAAAAGAAATCAAATCCTTTAAAATATGTCAAGATTTTCTATTAATTTGATTTTCGCGCAAAGTTACTCAAAAAAGAGTTGTTGGAGTATTTTAATAATTTGTAACATTAATGAAAAAATTTAGGATAAATATCATTTAAAACCCTGACCTTAACACTATCTCTCCAAACAGACCCTTACTTTCAAAATTTATCCAAACAAACCCCGACTTTTTAATTTTGTCCAAATTGAACCTTCCGTCTAAATCAATTAAACGACGTTTGTAAATAATGGATTTGTTGAAGGGCAAAAAGGAAATTACACTAGTAGTATATATGGTGATAAACGGCAACGTTCGATATCCTCTTCCTTTTGGTCTTCTCCTAATTTCACAAACCTAGAAATCGTTTTCTCTCTCAATTTTTCACTGGTTATCAAGAAATCTACAAGTTTAGTTGCCGGAATTGCAACAAAAGGTATGTTTTTTGACTGCTTCATACTATATTTGCATATAAATTGTCTTTTTCCGGTGTTTACTGTCATCGAGAAGCATGGGTATTAAATTCGGGAAGCACGAGTAAGTTAAAATTTTTTAGTGGTCCCGAAATTGCCGATGCTTTTGGTGACATGAATTGTCGTTGTCTAGTTGTTGGCTATGCATGATTAACCTAAAATCATTACAAAACACAAAGTTATTAGGGTTCGAAAATAAATTTTTCCAGCAAGTTTGTAGTTAGTTATCATCAAATTAGGGATTTTTTTTCTGGGCCAATTTGAGTTTCTTAATCATTTCGTATGGTTAAAATAATTATATCAATTACTTTAAGAATGCAATGTGTATAAAATGTAGATTGTATGCATAAAATGCTTTCACATAGGGGTTTTGAAGTTAGCATGCATTATCAATTACACATTATTTTATTATCTAAGGTGTTTGTTTGTTTGATTTGTCTATAGGACACTGCAATGGTTTCATTTTACTTCACATGTCACTTGCATTATGGTGGACACTTCACTGACAATATTGGTAAGAGTTACAGTTCAGATGAAGTGGCTGTATTTAATGATGTTGATAGTGATAGATTTTCACTGGTAGAATTAGAAGGAATGTTGAAAGAGGCAGGGGTTAATGGCAAAGGTAAATTCTGTTATGTTATGCCTGGACTTACAATGTTAGATGGGCTTATGGAGTTAAGTAGTGATGTTGAACTTATGGACATGTTAGATGTGATGTATAGAGCCACCAGAGACATTCATATATATTTTTCTAATGTTGAAGAAGATTTGGCTGACATAGTTGTTAGTAATGATCATATGCATAATGAGGCTGAGTGTGTTGAAATAGAAGTTGAAAATATGAATACTGATATAGAAATGGACGAAGATGAGAGGAATTTGGTGGATAGTGATTATGAGGTTGACATGGAGGAAGATGTTATGCATAGTGCAAATCCTGAAGTGCCTATGCATAACATGGAGTCAACTAGTTTTGCTAGGGTCAATAATCTAAGGTTTGATGAGTTTGATGTTGATTACTCAGATGAGCTGCATACACCACCGGGATCCGATGAAGATGGTGAAGTCCAAAGCAAATGTGAGTTTAATGCTAATACTGACATGGCTAACCCAATGTTCAAGGTTGGCATGATATTTGGATCACTTGATGAAGCTAGGGAGGCAATTACTCAGTATGGGGTTAAGGGAGGTTATAATCTGAAATTTTGCAAGAGTGAGGCTAATAGACTAAGAGTGATATGTAGGAATGGGTGTGGGTGGACCTTGTTTGTCTCTCGGTTAGGAAAAACACATTCATTTGCTGTGAAGACATACTACCAGACACATACTTGTAACAGATCATTTCGTAACAAATTGGTCACTGTTAGATTTATTGCAAATAAGTATATAGATTTATTTAGAAGGAAATCAAAGGTTAAGATAAGTTCTTTGATGGAGGCAGTGAAGGCAGATTTAGTTTGTGATGTTTCAAGAGTTGTTTGTATTAGAGCTAGGCAAATTGCTATGTGTAAGATATATGGAACTGAAGCACATCAGTATCGAAGGCTGAGAGACTACTGTGAAGAAGTGAGAACACAGAATCCAGGGAGTTCACTGATTTTAAGTTTGGATAGAATAACTCCTACATCAGACCCTGTTTTTTAGAGGGTTTATGTTTGTTTGGATGGTTGTAGGAGGGGTTTTTTAAATGGATGTAGACCTATTATCAGTGTGGATGCATGTCATTTAAAAGGAAGGACACAAGGACAGTTAATGGCTGCAGTTGGAATTGATGCAAATAACAACACATATCCCATTGCATATGCAGTGGTTGATGCTGAAACTAAAGACAGTTGGACATGGTTTATTCAGTTGCTATTAGCGGATATTGGATCCGTTAGGACTCACAGGTGGACATTCATGTCTGACAAACAAAAGGTACGTGTATATTTATTTTAAGATTATGCAACTGTGTACAAATATGCAATTAACCAACAAAGGTATGTATTTAATTGCTAACTGTTATTTCACAGATCATAGAATTACAGCTATGCATGTGGCTCTGCTAACTTAATATTCTGCCCACTGACTATTTGTTGTATCACTTGAAGCTTAACATATATATAATATATATATAGACTTATATACATACAACTTTTTCTTTTTCATACCTGACAAACTTTTCTCTTTATACAGGGACTTGTACCTGCCTTTGAAGAAATTGTCCCAGAAGCAGATGTTCGCTTCTGTGTCAGACATTTATATGGTAATTTTCAAAAATAATTCAAAGGTAAGTTCCTGAAAGACTTAATGTATTCTGCTGCAAGAGCCACAACATCTATTGAGTTTAATACCATCATGCATACACTTAAATCTTTTGATGTGAGGGCTTATGAGTGGTTATCTAAGATACCAGCCAAGCACTGGTCTAGGCATGCGTTCTCAAGCAGACCTAAGTGTGATATGCTATTAAACAATCTGTCTGAGACGTTTAATGCATGTGTTATGAAGGCTAGGGATAAGCCTATTTTGCAATTGTTAGAGGAGATAAGAAATTACTTGATGGAGAGGATCCATGTTAATAGGGATCGAATGCAAAAGTGTGAAGGTTTGTTGTGTCCTAAAATACAAAATTTTCTAGAGAAGGTCAAGATGAGGTCTAGAGTATGGGTTCCTATTTGGTCTGGAGGAGTGAAGTATCAAGTCAGATCCTGTGAAGAGCAATATGTAGTTGATTTAGCTACACGGAGTTGCAGCTGCAATAGGTGGAATCTTACTAGTATCCCATGCACACACGCAGTTAGTGCAATTTACTATCAGAAAGAAAGACCAGAAGATCATGTTGATCATTGCTACCATAAAGCCACATATCTTCTGTGTTATTCTCATTTAGTTAATCCATGTAATGGTCTAAATTTGTGGCCACAAACTCGGTTAGATCCAATTCAGCCACCTGCTATTAGAAGGCCACCTGGAAGGCCTAGAAAACAGAGAAGAAGGGATATTGATGAAGCAGCCCAAAATCAAAGTAAGATGTCCAGAAAGAACTATCATGTCACTTGTAGTCGATGCAAAAAAACTGGACATAATGCTCGTTCATGCAAAGGTCAAGTGAAACAGGTATGTTTAATAATAATTTTGAAACTTGTTTATTTATTAGTTACAAAATAAGTATATCAATTCATTGCAGAAAAAAGGGCAAGGTAGTTTGGGTGAAACTGAAGCAGTGTTCATGGGATTCAGGGTACCAATTATAACACCCCGAGAGGTAATTATATTCAATTGAATTACACTTACTAATATAGATACACTAACTTATATGTGCTTTTGTAGAATGGTAGCCAGTCAAATACAAGTGGTCAACATTCCATGGCAATAGGTGAATCAGCTTCGGTTCATGACAGTAGCAGTGTATGAGTTTTGTTTATATTTTAGTTGCTTTAGTCATTTCATTTTGTACATGAATAATTAATGTTGCTTCACTTTTTTTTCAGGGTCAGCAGTTATCTAGTGAGGCATCAACATCTGCTGAGGGGGAATTCACTGTAAGGTGGTATAATAACTCTACATCCATAAATAGGCAAACTGCTCAAGGTATGTTAAATCAAACTTTTTATCTTCTTTGGTGTGTTGTATTTAACAATTTTTATATGATGTTTCAGCTTCCCAAGCACCTATGCCATCCACCCAACCACACAGGACAGCCACTTAGCCACTCAGCCACTCAGCCACTTAGAGCAACAATAGTACCACCCAAACCACCAAGGATCCGACGGCCATCAAATACAACTTGCAAAGTTCCAACAACATCCGAGACAGCATCAGCTCCTTCAGCTTTTATGGGACCATCCCCATCCCCAGCAGTAATGGTGCATCCACCATCATTAAGGACAACATCACCACCATCCAAGATATTACCATCTAAAACAAGGACAGTAGCACCTGGAACCTATAAGACTTGAAGATGATTGTTTGGAATATAATTGTGGAAGTAATGGCATTAGTGTGTGTACTTTAAACATTTGAAAATAGTTGACAGTTTGTTATGTATTTGTGTTGGATATTTTTCACCACTGTATTAGAACTTCATAATCAAAGTAATGTTTTTTACATTTATGATTGGTGCATATAACTTTATATTAAAATATTTTTCAATTACAACTTTCTTTTTTTGTTTTCTCTTATCTCTCTTTCTCCTCTCTTTTCAAGCAATAGGACTGTGTTTCTTTGGTGAAAAAAAAGGAAAGGAAGCTCGGATTAATTTAGAAAGTGAATAGACGATGATGCCCTTACGGAGATGGTTAATTTAAACGGCGTTTGTAATTAAGGTTTAATTTGGACAAAATTAAAAAGTCGGGGTTTGATTGGATAAATTTTGAAAGTAAGGGTCTGTTTGAAGAGATAGTGTTAAGGTCAGGGTTTTAAATGATATTTATCCAAAAATTTAAATTTTTAAATTTATTAAATTATCACGTATTATAATTTTATTAAAAACTCAAAATAATTTAAATCTTTAAAAGATTTTGATTTTTTTAATGTATATGTTATTATTGTAAATAATCATTATAAAAGATCTTTGTAAAAGTTTCGTGATTTAAATTTTGGGACTTTGTTTCTTTGCAAGCTAAAGAATTTGAATCAATCAGTTCCATGGCAATAAACTTGCTAGCTAACTTAGTGATGCCAAGTAAAATGGTCCAAAAAATTCAATATAAGAATATATGTCTTATTAGCATGAATTTTTTTAATATGATAATACCATATTCAACACACAATCTTCTTTTATTCTCACTACCATAACTTTCATTCACCGATAATCTCTTATGAAATATCTTCATATCAAAGTCAAGAGATCTTATCCAAAACTTATAAAAAAGATAAGTATTATTATTTATTTAATATTTATTTAAAAATTAAATATTAACTTGAATGTTGTAATTATCTTTTTATTTTAATTTTGTTACATATTAAGAGAGTGTAAATGCAAATTTACAAAGAGAATAAGAATGAGCAGTAGATATAATGTGCATATGAATAACTTCATCCTCTCAAAATACTTGATGGGTCAAGGACATGTCAGATCCGACAAAATATTCGTCCAAGCCATGTAATCATTTTAGCATGTCGGCTGCATGGGCCTGCAATTCAGTATGCTTGCTGTGGAGGTAAGATAGAGCCGAATTAGCTCTGCAATAATGATATCCGTGAGCTAGAATTCTCACGATTATGTGAAGTATCAAACAAAAAGAGACATGGCACCCGTGACATGAAAAAACATGCCTTTATAAATCATTGTTTGCATATGGATATGATTAGAAAAGCCTCTTGATACCAATTTGGCTCATTCAGTGTTACCAGAAGAGATGAAAATATTGAGTAGGACAATGGATGAAAGAAATCCCAAGTTTGCAGAATGCCTCCCGTGGAAGGGAAACCCAAGATTTTGCTTGGAAAACAGTGCTCAGCTCCTCAAGCTTCTCATCTCTCTAATTTTGCCATTGAAATTAGGACACTAAGCACAAGAACTGCCCATGTCTTTGGGCTTATAAGGCTGAATTGGTGTATTCCTTTTCTAATGTCTTTAATGTGAGAAATAAGGTAATTGGATCTCTTTTTGTCATTGATTGGCAAGAAAGAAAATCTTTGCTTTGCCAATCCTTTTGTCTCTTCCCATAATCCAAAGCAATCTCTCACTATCCAAATCAGAAGATTAAAGCCATTAAACTTTGTCTTCTCCTTCCATATTTAAGAGGGTACATGGAATTTGGTATTGCCATACAGCACACTAGGCCATGGCTGGCAGGGCACTTATCCTCGTAATTCTCACCTTCATTGCCAATTTTTTACCTCTTTCAAGCTCTGTTACCTTCAATTACCCTGCAGTTTTCAACTTTGGTGACTCCAATTCTGACACGGGCGGATTCGCCGCTGGACTTGGTGATCCCCTCGGCCTTCCTAATGGACAGACTTACTTCAAGACCCCATCAGGGAGATTTTCCGATGGCCGCCTCGTGGTGGATTTTCTAAGTAAAGTTCCGACTTTTACTTCAAAACTGTTCGTTGCAATTACAACCCACCAAGTTTTTTTTCCTGACTTTCTGTAGCTCGAATTAATTAAATGAAGTCTCTGGAAATTAGATGCAATAATAGAAAATGCTAGGGTGCACCCACTGCAAAGCAATTGCCACTCCTCTTCCTGTTGCTTGCTATTATATAAAGCAAACGTCCATTTTACACAATCCACCAAACTATTATCTATTGCGAAACGCTGGCTACGCTATCTCTGGTTGGTAACTAACATAATAAGATGAAAGCTACAAGCTCTCTTGCTTGCTCAGTCTCGCAATGGCTGCCACGACCTCCATTCTTCATATGTTAATTTTCGTTTCTATCTTCTTCCCGCTAACCAGTTGCATTCACTTCAAGTATCCAGCCGTTTTCAACTTTGGTGATTCAAATTCTGACACTGGTGCACTCATCTCCGCTGGGATTGAGAGCCTTAATCCCCCTAATGGCCAATCTTACTTCCTAGCACCATCAGGGAGATATTGTGATGGCCGTCTCGTTATCGATTTCCTCAGTAAATGACCCACCAGCATCTTATAACCTTTTTGCATCTGGGTTTTTTTGTTTTATACATATTAATGCTTTGGTCCTTTCCCCCGCAAATTGTCTCTCTTTCCCCTGTTTTTCAAGAAGAAAGTTTTAATTTTCCTTTTGATGATCCTCCTGTATGACTGTGACTGTTCTTTTCCACTGATTCTTTTGTTTACTTGACATGATGTTGCAGTGGATGCAATGGATTTGAGATTTCTAAATGCCTATCTGGATTCAGTAGGCCTACCGAATTTCCGAGAAGGCTGCAATTTTGCAGCTGCAGGCTCAACCATCCTTCCGGCAAATCCCACATCTGTCAGCCCATTTTCACTAGGGATTCAGGTTGCTCAGTTCCTCCGATTCAAAGCCCGGTCTCTTGAATTGCTAGCTAAAGGTGTGTTCCTGCATCATCTGATATTCAAAGCGGCAATTTATCAAACCTTGCTGGATTTAATTCACATAAAGAAGATTGTTTCGTCAAACAAGGAAAGGTAAACAAGCATGAAGTTTTAGCAATATCCATTTCTCTTCATTTTTGTTGCAGTTAAGAAGCTTGAGAAGTACCTGCCAACCCAAGATTATTTTGATAAAGGTCTCTACATGTTCGACATTGGCCAGAATGATCTTGCTGGTGCATTTTACTCGAAAACATTTGATCAGATAGTTGCCTCTATTCCTATGATTCTTGTAGAATTTGAAGCTGCAGTGAAGGTCAGTTCCAGTGACGCTGTAAAGAGGATGCTATCAACTCTGTAAAGATAATACTACTTTCATTCATATAGAAACTTTCTTACACAGGCACAGAGAAATACAGTCTGTAGTTATATATTCTCACTCCTTGATTTATTTGGATGATTTTCAGAAACTATATGACCAAGGGGCTAGATATTTTTGGATACATAACACAGGGCCTCTTGGATGCTTGACTCAGAATGTGGCCAAATTTGGAACTGATCAATCAAAGCTTGAAGATCTAGGATGTGTAAGCTCACACAACCAAGCTGCTAGACTTTTCAATCTGCAGCTTCATGCTCTCTGCAAAAAGTTACAGGGTCAGTATACAGATTCGAACATCACCTATGTAGATATCTTCTCCATAAAGCTCAACCTGATTGCAAACTATTCTCGATATGGTAAGAATGTCCCTGCCCCTCCTGATTGAATTTCATTTAGTGATAATGGTTCACTGTTTACATCAGAACTTTTTTTTGCTCTACCATGCTCTTCTTCCTTGAACAAATAAGAGTTTTCAAGCCATAAACCACATTGGTCCTATATTGCCTCCATCAAAGTTTCTCTTTTTGACCAGCACCCATGTGGGATGATACTCAGTCCCCAGTTTCCACTAAGGTAATCTTGGTTTCCAGGTGGGGATCAAAACCAGAATCGCTCAGACAAGGAAGAGTAGTTTTCTCTTTGTCACATTGTTCAGCTCATTTAACAGAAGAAACTTGAAACCTGTTCACCTATGATAACTGGATTATAAAAGCAAACTAAGCTGACCTCGAGGATTTTCTGGTTTGCAGGTTTTGAGCAGCCTATAATGGCGTGCTGTGGGGTTGGAGGTCCACCACTCAACTATGACAGTCATATTGCTTGTGGGCAAACCAAAGTCCTGAATGGAACCTCAGTCACAGCCACAGCATGCAATGACAGTACTGAGTATGTGAACTGGGATGGAATTCATTATACGGAGGCTGCAAATCAGCATGTTTCATCACAAATACTAACTGGAAAATATTCTGACCCTCCTTTCTCTGATAAAATGCCTTTCCTCCTCAATCTCAAGTTCTGAGGACCTAATATAATCATTTCTATAACTATACCATCCAATTTTCTCATCAATTGTCGACTTGTGATATGGATTTCAAGCCATTAATAAAAAGTAGGTTCTGGTAAATGCATAACAACTTCCTAAGCAGTTGGATATTCTCTGAACCAGGTGGTTTTTGGCAAGGAAGAGGTTGATGATGAAGAAATGCAACATTTACATCGGGTTTTATGATGAAGCCCATCTTAGACTGGCACTAAAAAGAAGAAAGCAAATAAGTACAGGGCAAGATTGAATGTAATTCAAATACAGATTTCATAAATACAAGCTCAAAATCTGTACTTGTCCACAATGGCAAGTTTCTCAGCAACCACTTTTGACATGATCATTTCTACAGTTGTGTTATAGGTCCTCGAAAATCCAAGGGAAGTGATTTGAAAGAAAAATGTAACAGCAGAAATATCACTTCTTGGAGACATAAGCATAGTATTGTGCCATAGGAACAACAAAAGAAATGACTAACAAACCCCCAACTACAAGACTGAATTGTCCGCGCTTCTCTTCTGTCTCTTCCCTGGATTTGTAATTAGATTCTCGTTTATTGTCCTTAAACTTCGGCCCACCAGGATCTGGAAGACCATCAATGGCAGCAGCTAGCCGCTTGGCACTGCTATAAATTGCTTCATTATATTTTTCATCCGTAGCCAAGACTGCAGTCATTAACCCGATACTTTGATCAATATGACCATATAAACTAGCAAGTAATATCAAATAGGAAATCCAGCGCTCTCCCCAGAGATTGTTCAACTGCATGTAGGATTGTTCTTGTGCGATTGTACAAAGGATACATAACATATATATAGGTCAGTTTCATTTCAGTGAAAAGGAAATATAGAGATCAGGTCATTCCCTCGTCAGTTAATGTATTTATGGGCTATAGCAAGAATCAATTGGAAAGTATTACGCCATTCTTAGAAGTCCACAACCTTCCACAAACTCAGTCAAAATCTAGCAGCCAATGAAAGCAACTAGAAACTTGCCAGGCTGTTGTACAAAATGGCTGTAGGATGCTAAACTATCATAGCAATTTTAGGGTTGCATCTGGCATCAATCTGCTTGCAGCGTTTGTATGGTGAAACAAGAAGTTTAAGTTCATAATCTTATGAGTAAGATTGACTCAACTTGCTAGTGGTAAGGCTTAGGAGGATTTTGCAAGAGCAATAAAGTTTGTTCTGAGCAATGCAATGATGCAACCTTCACCTAGTTTACCCTCCTAGCTTCCTTTTTCTTATCCTTGTGATATACATGTAAAATAGGAAAGTTAAGATTCTTTGTGTTGCAACCGTGCTTCTTATTGTATAGATTTTCTAGTTCTAATGGTCAGTTTAGTGCCTGAATTTTCAATGTTTAACTTGATCTTACTCTTTTAGTCATTATTCCAATTTGAATGCATGAACTTCTTAAAGCAAAGCTAAGAGAAAGAAATCAACAACTTGAAGCTTGAAGAGTAAATGTATTGTTACCAGGAAGGTTTTCTGATACAGTGGCATCCAGAATGTTTTCTCCAACAGCTTGGACAAATGCAGGCCCACCAGTGACTGCCCCCTCTTTTTGACTGGTAACAAGCACCACAATGCCCTTGTTGTTTCCCTCTTCAACAGAGGGATACCAACGCTCCAAAACTTGGTCAGCATACTCAAAAGCATCAGCTTTGCTCTGCAACAGAATGCTGTAAACGCTTAATAACAAAAACCTTGAACTCCAACCACTTGATCCCTCCAATTATGTATTTTATTCACGAATTTCAGACCTCCCCCATGTTACAGAATTTAGACCATGTTTATCTCTTATCCTAGTCTTCCGCAGTAAATTTTTAGTTGTTGAAATGTTACAATTGTTGTAGTTTCTTAATTCCAGGCAAATATTAGAATGTAATATGGGTTAAGATATGGAGTTAGTAGTCCTACTATTATACTATTGGTAGTTACATTTTTATTTATAAAAACAATTGTTGTTGAGTCAATAAAACACGGTTCATTCAACAAGTTTCTGTTCAATAGATTCCCTTTCGATTTCCTATTTCTTCTTCTTTATTTTATAACAGTGGTGTGGCCACGTTATTTGGTAAGCTGAGAGGGTAAGCCTATAGTTGCTTGTGTGAGTTTAATGCTTCAACATTTACTTTTTCTGAAAATTTTGTTCACCCTGCTATCCCACGATTTGATGGCCACTATGATCATTGGAGCATGTCGATAGAGAATTTCCTTAGGTCTAGGGAGAATTGGCATGTTGTCGAGTTTGGTGTGGAAGAACCAGTGGCATTGGAGGCTGAACGGGAGGCTTTGAAACTGAAGGATCTCAAGGATAAGAATTATTTGTTTCAAGCTATTGATCGAGCAACCTTGAGGACTATTCTTTGTAAAGATACCTCCAAACATATTTGGGACGCAATGAAGAAGAAGTATCTAGGGAATGTAAGGGTAAAATGTGTGCATCTTCAAGTGCTTCGAACTGAGTTTGACAATTTGCACGTGAAGTTGAGTGAATTTGTCATTGATTACATGGGAAGAGCGATGACAATTGCTAACAAGATGCGAGTCTATGGTATAAAATAAAGGATATTACCATGGCTGAAAAGATTCTTCGATCAATGACGCCAAAATTCAATCATATTATTTATTCTGTTGAAGAATCTAAAGATATTGATGTGTTATCTATTGATAAATTGCAGAGTTTCTTGTTGGCCCAAGAACAAAAACTCTATCAACAGGAGAAGGAAGACCAAGCCTTAAAGGCTTCCACCAATACGAAATCCAAGCAAAGGAGATGGAGGAAAAGGCAAGGGCCGCTACAAAAAGGACCTAGAAACTTGCAGCAAAACTCTGAAGATTATGAGTCGCAAGGTAGAAGAAAAGGACGTGGTGGCAACTATACATCTTTTGCCAAAGTAAAGTCAGCAAACAAGTCGCAAGTTGAATGTTTCAGATGTTATAAGTATGGTCATTATCGATCAGAGTGTCGTACAAATTTATCTAAATAGTGTAACAAGCAATCTCAATATGTTAAGAAACAAAAAGAAATTCCTTTACTAATGACATGTTATGCTAATGAAGGTGGCAATCAGAACTTGTTGTATTTAGACACAGGTTGTAGTAATCATATGTACGGTGACAAATCTGCATTCTTTGAGTTGGTGAGTCCTTTCACGATATGGTAAAATTTGGAGACAATTCTAAAGTCAAAGTTGTAAAAAAAGGAAAGGTAACCATTTACATAAGAGATAATTCTGTTCGAAGCATTTCTGATGTGTTGTATATTCCAGATTCGAAAAAAAAGCTTCTTAGCATTGGTCAGTTGCAAGAGAAGGGTTATGAAGTCATGATTAAAGGAGGAATTTGCAAAACACTTGATGATAAGCTGATAAAGTGAAGATGATGACAAATTAAATGTTCCCACTCTATCTCAACAACACCACTCATTTTTGTTTTTATACAAAAGTGAGCGATGAGGCATGGCTGTAGCATTTTCGTTACGGACATTTGACTTTTGGTGGATTGAAAACATTGCAAGAAAAAAATATGGCGGAGGGGCTTCCGCAAATTACTACACCATCTCAAGTTTGCCAAGAATGCATTGTTAGTAAGCAACATCGAAATCACTTTCCAAAAGAAAAATCTCAAAGAGCTAAAAAAGTGCTGGAGCTGGTGCATTCTGATTTATGTGGTCCAATTAGTCCAACTTCAAATGGAGGTAAACGATATTTTATGTCATTCATTGATGATTTCAATAGAAAACTACGGGTTTATTTTTTGCATGAGAAATCTGAAGGCTCTTACAGTCTTTGAAAGTTTTAAAGTTTTAGTTGAAAAGGAGGTAGATGCATCCATGAAGGTGTTGCGCACTAATCATGATCGATAGTATAATTCACATGAATTTGATGAATATTGTAATAAACAAGGAATCCGTAGGCAATTGACAATAGCCTATACGCCTTAGCAAAATAATGTTTGTGGGAGGAAGAATCGCACAATCTTAAACATGGTGCAAAGTCTTTTACTAAGCAGTGGATTGGAGCTATCATATTCTAAATCAAAGTCCTATAATTGCTCCAAAATATGACACCAAAGAAGGTTTGGAGTGGACGTAGACCAACCGTAAATCACTTCAAAATTTTCGGGTGTGTAGCTTATGTTTATGTTCCTAATCAAAAGAGGAGAAAACTTGATGATAAAGATGAGAAGTGTGTCTTTCTTGGGGTGAGTGATTAGTCGAAGGCATATAAATTGTATAATCTTGTTACTAAAAAGGTTGTGACAAGCCGAGATATAGTCTTTGATGAGGAAAGCAAGTGGCCATAAAGTAGCAGTTCAATTGAAGAGCAAATTCCAGTAAACTATGATGGGGTGACAAAAGAAGGAAAAAAAACAGCTTGTACAACAACAAATTTCATCAAATGTGGCCTCTACAAGTATTGAAAATCACCTATAGTTGCTGAACCTAATGAAGCAATAAGTTCGCAACCAAAACGTGTTAGACAAAGGCCTTCTTGGATGCAAGATTATCAGGTGACTGGTATTGATATGTCTAATAATTCCTCGGCATATTATGATTTACTTTCAGACTGTGATCCAACAACATATGAAGTTGTTGAACAAGACCCAAAGTGGCGCAAGGCTATGGATGATTGATTCTATAGAAAGGAATGATACTTGGGTACTAATTGTTTTTCCTGAAGGTCAGAAAACCATTGGTGTCAAGTGGAGTAACAAGACAAAGTTGAAGGAAAATGGTGAGGTTGATAAATACAAAGCACGACTGGTAGCTAAAAAAATACAAGTAAGAGTTTGGCGTGGATTGCAAGGAGGTGTTTGCTCATGTAGTGAGGTATAATACAATTAAAATAATGATTGCATTGGCAGCTCAAAATTCTTGGTCTATCTACCGACTTGATGTCAAATCTGCGTTCTTATATGGTGGTCTGTTGATCAACCTCTTGGTTATATGAAAAGTAGAAGTGAACATAAAGTGTATAGATTAAAAAAAGCATTATATGGCTTAAAACAAGCTCCACGAGCTTGGTATAGTCGCATAAATGCTTATTTTTTGAAGTGTGATTTTGAGAACATATGAACACACATTTTATGTTAAAGCTAATAATGATGGTAAAATGCTCATTTTTTTATACTTATATGCCGATGATTTGATATCCACTGGTAATGACACTATTATGATTGATGATTTTAAGAAATCTATGATGGTAGAATTTGATGTATTAGACTTGGGGCATGATGCATTATTTCCTTGGCATTGAAGTTGAGTAATCTGCTAATGGTATTTATGTTTCTCAAAAGAAATATTAGCAAGAGGTTATGGACAGGTTTGGGATGAAGAATTGCAAATCTGTGAGCACATCAGTTGAATGTAATTTGAAGTTGACCAAAGATCATGAAAGGAAGAATATTGACAACACTCTTGATAAGTAGATTGTTAGGAGCTTAATGCATTTAACAATCACAAGGTCTAATATAATGTATTCTGTTAGTCTCATTAGCAGATATATGGAGAATCCAAAGGAAATAGATCTTCAAGAGCTAAAAAGATACTTCACTACTTGAGAGGAACTACGGAGTTCTGTTTTTTTACAAGAAAAGGAAGTTGATGGATTTGGTTGGTTATTCAGACAGTGATTTTGCAGGTGATCAAGATGATCGAAAAAGCACTTCAAGGTACACTTTTATGTCGGGTTTAGCTGCTATTTCGTAGTCTTTAAAGAAGCAGCAAATCGTCACACTTTCATCCACTGAAGCTGAATTTGTTGCAGCAAACTCATGTACTAGTCAAGCTATTTGATTGAGAAAAATTCTTGAAACTTTGCATTTCCAACAGGAGGAAGCTACTACAATTTTTTGTAACAACAGTTCTAAAAATTTTTAGTGCTAGTCAAGCTCTCTAAAAATTCGGTTTTTCATGGAAGAAATAAGCATGTAGATGTGAAATACCATTATTTGAAAGATCATACAAATGATGAGATCATTAATCTAATTCATTATAAAAGTGAAAATTAGATAGCTGATATTTTTACCAAACCTCTCAAGGTAGCTGCATTTCAAAACTTAAGAAGTCAATGTGGTGTTTGCACCTTGGAGAGCAATGGTTAAAGAGTTAAACTGAATGTTGAAAATTTTCAGTTTAAGGGAAGAATTGTTACAGAATTTGGGTCATATTTATCTATTATCCTAATCTTTAGGAGCAAATTTTTAGTTGTTGAAATGTTGCAGTTGTGTTTCATTAATTTTAGATAGTTCATTAATTCTAGACAGATATCAGAATGTTTGATAATGGGTTAAGATAGTGAAATTAATAGTCTTATTATTATGCTACTGATAGTTACATTTCTATTTATAAAAACCGTTGAGTCAATAAAATAAGGTTCATTCAACAAGTTTCTGTTCAACAGATGCCTTTTTGATTTCCTATTTCTTCTTCTCTATTTTATAACATCCCACAGATTATACAACCAAATCTTGTTAGTGACTTATTGCCTTAACATTAATCTGTGTGGTTCGTGAGAAGCTCAAGAGAAGTACTTGAAACCTTACACTTTTTCTTGTTATAATTCTCAGAAAACAAAGTAATAAACCACCACATATGCTAAGGAAAACAAAGGAATTTGCATGTCTATGTATATGGTTATTAGCTAAACAACCAAAATTTTAGGTCTTTATTTCCCATTTTCATTTTCTCAATGTTCTGACTTATTAGGGCTGTTCTACGTCCACATCCCTAAGATTCAGACACCAAATAACTCCTTTTCATATCCAAAGAAACCAAACAAAAAAATAAGCATAAATAAAGACATGATGACAAAAGAAATCATACAGTGAGCTTTCTAACAGTGACGAAATTGATGCGGAAGTTTTTCCTGGACTCCAAATCTGATAACAGCTGCTTCAAATCAGACTTTGTTACTCTACTAAGCACACCTGCATCATCAAACACATAAGAGTCTTTTGGTGGCCCTTCATTGAGTACATCAAATTCAGATGCTACTGCATTGCCAGTATGCAATACTGGGCAAAAGTTGAGGGCCAGAGACAGAGCGAGAGCTGCTAGTCCTTGCTTTGCATGAATTAACCAGCTTGTGGGTATTGGTGAAGAAAGTTTTAATGATTGAGAATTGTGTTTTCTAAGGCTGCAAGAAATAGGTTTAGAGAGAAACAGAGAACTTGATCTGGGTTGGATACATGAGGGCAAATGGGGCTTCAAAGGGGAAACTTTTGGGCTGAGAAGAGGGGAGAGAGACTGAGAAGAGAGAATAGTTTCCATGAGAGAAAGAAACTGATGAGAAATGGAAACATACAAAGGAAAATATTTGGAGAAAAAGGAGAAGATTTTTTTTCCTCTTTATCATTCTTTCATTTCAGTTTCTTTTCATTTTCTGGTTTTGGTTGATGCTCATGTTTTTGGGTGGCTTGGATTTGTTTCTATGTGGGGATTGGTTAGCACCTACTTGATTCAGGATAACATTTTGGCCACGGAAAGAAACATGAGCATTTTGGTATTTACACTGTCACGAGTCAATCTGTTCGTATCCGTGGAGTGCATACAAGTATCACATTCGTTCACTGTAAATCTGTCATTGGGACCGGTTTCCCCAAAAACCCAAAGGTGCCCTGCCCTTGAAGCCTTGGAATCTGATGTGTCACAGCTTCCTGCTCTGCCCCACACTATCCAAATTTCTCTAGTAATACAAGCCATGAAGGCTATCGTCACTCCGTCATGGCCATTCTTCTCCTACCCCTCACTTTTCACCTACCAAACCCTCACCAAAACCCGAAACCCACCTCTCTCACCACTCCTATATCCACCAGATCCACCAGTAACATTACCCCTCCCGACAAGACCACCTCTAGAAGGCACTTGATTCTCCAAAGCACTTCGCTCTGCCTCATTTCCTTGGTCGCTCAAAACCCACTGGCACAATCCCTAGCTGAACCTTCACCGCCTTCAAAACTGGGACTTTCTGGCATTGCCAATACAAAATCTTGGTTTCAGTTCTATGGTGATGGGTTTGCCATCCGGGTCCCTCCTAACTTTGAGGATATCATGGAGCCTGAGGTATTTCATTTCATAAAATCTTGTTTGCATTTTGTATTTTGTATTTTGGTGTTACTGTTTTCAACTCGACGCTTTGATTCATATGACATTTGTTGCTTGCATGGCGGATTAACTTTACTGGTAAGATATGAAATTAGATTAATTTCTTGTTCTTTTGAGCCTTTATCATTATAATTAGACTTATAGAGGGGGGTGTAAAGAATTATTCCTTTCTTTTGGGTGGACTCCACATGAAAATTAGAGTACTTCACTTGAACAAGAGATGGAGTAATTCAACCAATGTCCTGAAGAACTTCTATGGTGCGTTTCTGGTTGGATAACATTAATGTGAAATGGATATATTTTTCTATTTTCTTTAGAAATGCTAGTAGATCAATACTGCCAGTTCCTTAAAGGTATAGAGAACTCATGCCATTAGCTTTTCCTGCTGCTATGGGCTGTTTACCTCAAATGCATGCTTGATTGTCCCTGCTTGACTCAGCTTTTAGTATAGACCAGTATTGCAAACTAGCTGGCTCTGGACTTCATCCATTGACTGTAGTTTATTGCTTGAACTGTCTAGGATTACAATGCTGGATTGTCTCTGTATGGAGACAAGGCAAAGCCAAAGACCTTCGCAGCTCGGTTTGCATCTCCTGATGGGTATATTGTTTTCTATCAAAGTATCTCCCCTTCAATGTCTTTGCTTGTTTACAGTTTTGGTAGGGCAGGGTGCATGGTTCATGTGCCCTTAGTTATCTGTTCTCTTTGCATTTCTACTTATCTGATAAACTATGTTAGAACCCATTCTCCATGACTTTCCAATTCTACAATTAACATTATAACTACATATATTTGATTTTTCTCTTATGTCATTTATCTATGCAGGTCTGAAGTTGTAAGTGTTGTCATTCGCCCATCCAATCAACTCAAGATAACTTTCTTAGAGGTCTGTAGGGCACAATCCAGCAGATTTTTTCCCCATAATGTTCACATTTAACAATAGAAGTAGCATAGCTCCCAGAATCTCTATGATTTGTTGTAATATCAGGAAAATTGTCTGTTCTTCCACCATCACTGGAAGACGTATAAAACCAGTTTTAGTGCTATGCAGTGAGTGAGAATCCAGCAATATTTTCTTAATCTCATGCACTAAAAAGCTGATATTTCTTTGTGGGTCAAGCTATTTAGGTGCATACCATGTTGCATTATATCATCAATATTTATGCAAATCTCTTTTTTTCCATGTACAACCTTCCGGGATATAATGGTCTCTAACTTAAACAGGCCAAAGATATCACTGATTTAGGTTCCTTGAAGGAGGCAGCAAAAATCTTCGTTCCAGGTCTGTTAACCTCCCTCTCATTTTCAATTACTGTAAAAAGAAGAAACACCATTTGGTTGTTTCCTCCCTATTTTACTTCTGGCCTTTTGTTTATTTTTGTTTTTAGTTATTGGCAGGTGGATCAACTTTGTACTCTGCCCGTACAATAAAGATCAAGGAAGAGGAAGGCTTGAGGTAAGTTTAAGCTGCCAGTACTTCTCTTGAGCATCCTTGTCAATACCATAATCCAATCGGAGCTGTTTTTGAATTACCCAAATGTATCGTCTTTCTGAAATATGATTTTACAATGACCGATATGTTTCAGGACTTACTACTTCTATGAATTCGGTAGGGATGAACAGCATGTAGCACTAGTAGCCACTGTTAACAGTGGAAAGGTCGGCTAGAGCATGCTTGGTACTCCTTCACTTCAGATTCTCATTTTGATTTGTTGACATCTTGTAACTGGTGGTGCCTTCCCCACCTTTGTTTCAGACATTCATTGCCGGAGCAACTGCTCCTCAGTCCAAGTGGGACGATGACGGAGTGAAGCTTCGCTCTGCTGCTATTTCACTCACGGTTTCGTAGTTCTCTTTTCATGTAACTCCTTCCCACAGGTTTGTCAAAACCCATATCTAATGCTTACCTATGCTATCTACTTTCAGTTCTCCCCCTCTTTCCACTGATGCATTAAGTCTTAATGCTCTTAAGGTTTCAGATGCAGACGGCAAACTCAGTAGCAGGTTTCAGTTTATTTGCACAATTTCCACATCGGGTTGATGAGACATCACTGAAACTAGCAAGCCTTATGTACAAAGGTCCTAGTTCAGAAGATCCAGTCAGTTCTGAGCTGCTTTCCTCCCTTTTTTTTCTTTTTGTAAGGAGATTGAAGCAACTTGAAGGTTACAGAGTTCCAGTGTGATTGTGTTAAGGTCGTAACACACCACATTTGCTTTTCAGACAATTTTGATTGAAGATCCATTTGTGATTGTCCATGAACTCAAGGCTGTTGATTTGAACTTAATTTTGAATAATTCACTTATTATTTTTTATAATTTTTTAAAAAAATTATTATGTAAAAGTTTTTCAAAATTATTTTTCTTTTTATAGGCATGATAATTTTAAAGGACAAATTAATCACATTTTATTTAGTTGAGATATTAAAAATTTGTAATTGCATGTGATTTTTTTCCAACAAATTTAAGAATTTCATTTACTACTGTATATAATCTCTAATTTTATCAGTCAATTTAAATAATTATAAAAATAATATATTAATAATTAGCACTAAAAAAATTCTTAATTTTGTGCACAAAAAATTTAAAATTTTCAATTGAGTTTTCACTGAAAAATGAGAGAAATGAAAAAGAAAATTGAAATTGTGTTTGAGTTTTAAAGCTAGTTTTTCAGGCCAAAGAAGAAAAAGTCCCAACTGCTTACAAAGCTAGGTGGCAGGTAACAGCCAAACTTAGAGCCAGGGGATTCTCATTTCCACTGTACAGTCTTCTTTCCCCAGGACAACCACCAGTCTTCTCTCCAAACTTTTCAAACCAAGGACCAAACCTGAACCGTCCACTGAGCTCTCAACTATGTACTCTCAAGATATCGACGTCATCTATGATATTTGCTTCTGTTATGTTAAACCCAGAATTTGTGAATGCCAAGTCTGTCTATTGAACTCCAAAAATGGGTTCCCACGAGATCACCATACCGCTTGCTTTACCATTCAGACTCCAAGAATCATCAGATTTTCTCAGCAACAGCACCATCGTTTCAATTTCCGTGTTCTTTACTGTTCTTTGCGCCTGCATCATCATCGGCCACCTGCTTGAAGAGAACCGGTGGGCTAATGAGTCAATAACCGCACTTCTTTTGGTGGGTGCTAACGAAAATTGAGCTCTCTCTCCTTGATAGGTCCCTTTTGGCGTTCTGATCAGTTCTTGGGTTTTTGGTGGTACTTTGTTTATTGTTGGTGTTTGGTTGGTTGGTGTATGTACAGGGGTTGTGTGCTGGAGCAGTGGTGTTGCTGGTGAGTAAGGGTTCCAGTTCGCGCATACTTGTCTTCAGTGAAGATTTAGTCTTCCTTTACTTACTGCCTCCGATCATTTTCAATGCTGGGTATGATCTTTTCCTCTCTTGTTCCTTGAATCAATATGAACTCTGACTTGGTTGCATGGAATTTTACGGCGTTGGAATTGGAATTCTAATTCTTTTGGATTATGGAAGTACTTCTTTTTGAAATTGGACTTTTGTGGATTTAGGAGCTATTCAATTAAAAACAGAATTCCTGCTGTGGAAAATACACCAATTGTGAAATTGTAGCTGTATGAATAGGATGGGCCGTAGCCTTATAGGTTTTGCAATATAGTTTTGCTACTTATTTTGGAAATGTTAATCTTGGCTCTTGTGAAATGATTCTTTTTGATAGATTTTTTTATTTTTTATTTTTTGCAGTTTTAAAAATATATGGTTCCTTTGCTATTATAAAATGAGATTGGCTGTTGTCTCCTAATTCTTGTGAAAAAATAATTGTTTCCAGATTCCAGGTGAAGAAAAAGGAATTTTTCAAGAACTTCACAATAATATTATTGTTTGGAGTTGTTGGCACAGTAATTTCATTCTGCATCATATCTCTAGGTAAAGCCTGTGAATATATTTGATTTTCTGTTACCGACCAGCCTGTTTAAAGGTGCTGCTGAATTCATTTTTTTTGTCTCATATCCCAGTGAAACAAAGTCTAACTTCATTATCGCTGTTATTGGAAACTGTGTAGGTGACTTCTTGCTGTTTAAGAGAATTGGTGTGAAATATCTGAATACTCAGGATTACCTAGGTGTCTTACGATTTCTTTTCAATCATTTTTTCATATGCCAGAGGGACAATACATCCTCTTGTACTGATCTTTGAGCATTTACCTGCAGCTGTTGGTGCTATATTGTCAGCAACTGATTCAGTCTGTACTTTGCAGGTAGATCTATTAATCAGAAGTTTACTAATGATAATTCATGTATTCCTCTGATGAACAATCTTTCTCTCACATTTAAGGTCCTAAGCCAAGATGAAACACCATTCCTCTACAGTGTTGTTTTTGGGGAGGGAGTAGTGAATGATGCTACCTCTATTGTGCTTTTCAATGCAGTCCAATCAATAGACTTCAACAACGTTGATGCCACAGTATCCTTGACACTTCTGGGGACATTTCTTTACCTCTTCTTCACCAGCACAGCTCTTGGTCTGGTTGTAAGTCATAGTGTTTTTATTGTCTGAATCATTGCATACAAGACTATTGGGAGCAGTGTTCATAAAAATGTTACTGATAAGAAGGAATCATTTTGCCCTGGATTTCGACGAATTGAACTTTGATGTCCTTAGTGGGACCAACATTCTCCTTTTATGGTACTACATGATGACGTATATAACTTAACAACATGTTTGGTTGGTAGGAATACCAATTCTTTTCCTATTTTATTCCGTATGGAATTACTTTTCCAATGTTTGGTTCATTTTTATCACAGAATTGTAATTCTTTAAGGAATTTCTATTCCTTGAAAACCCGGAATAGTTATTCCTAAGTGAACCCTCGGAATTGCTATTCCATGAAAACAAGGAATTGCTATATTTTTCTATTCCCAACATACCCTTGATAAAATTTTTAAATTACTATATATATATAATAACTTTATTTTTTAAAAATAATTTACTAAAAAATAAAAAATATTATTATTATCAAAATATTAATTACTATTAATATTAATTTTATAATATTAATATTTAAAAATAAAAAATAATTATTAACATATCATTTAGTTAATATTATTTTTATAATAATAACATCTTTTTTATTTTTTAAATAATTTATCAAAAAAAGTAAAAAATATTACTTTTATTAAAATAATAATTAATTTTAATTTTATAATATTAACATTTAAAAATAAAAATAATTATTAATATATTATTTAGTTAATATTATTTTTATAATAATTTATTATTATAAAATATTTAATTAATATTATTTTAATAAAAATTAATTAAATTATAATTAATTTAGTTGAAGGGTATACTAGTCTTTTAAACTTGCTTCAATTACTTTCCTAACTTATTCTTTAATGAACCAAACATATGAAAATGAATTCATACTCTATTCAATTCCAATAAACCAAACATAATAATACTTATTCTTTTCTATTCCTTCTTTTTTCTATTCCCAAGGAATACTTTTTCTATTCCTTCTCTATTCTATTCCATGAACCAAACATGCCATAAGTGTATCACTTGGCTTAATTATTCCTTAGCATAGTAGTTCATAAAAAACTTTGCTGCATTTGAATTTATATGCTAGAGTCTCATTCCTGAATTAGCCTCAATATTCTGATCTATATCTTACTTGTTTGTCAATTCAAAACTTCTTGTTCATGGAAAATTGGAGAGGCATCTAGTCTTCTAACTTGCCATATTGCAATGTTTCAGGTGGGTCTTTTAAGTGCTTATATCATAAAAACACTTTACTTTGGAAGGTATTACACCTCTCTTTTTGGGCATCTCCAATTGTATTACCTCTATTAATTCCTTATTCTGTTCGATTTAGAATTTGGACACAAGTTGTTCTAATGCTTAATGATAAAGCAAATTGGTTTCTTTCTCCACATGTTTACACCATGTTTGGAGGCCAATTCTTCATATATTGCTGTTAAAACTGTCATAAAATTATTTTTTTAAAAAAAAAATTAAGGCGGTGGGAGTAGATATGTGACCTATTTTGAAGAGGTGCAACACCGTTACTAAGGCCAATGAAAAATATTGATCAAGATTACCAAATCATGTTGACTGCAATTTTGTTTACTTAGCCTTGAATAATTGGATGATTTAAGTTAGATTTGCATGTATTTATGCTTTATGTTTACCCTGACATTATTGTACTTCAATCAACAGGCACTCTACTGATCGTGAAGTAGCACTAATGATGCTAATGGCTTATTTGTCGTACATGTTTGCTGAGGTATTTTAGACAGACTCTTGATGTTACAATTCAGAAAGAAATCTTCTTCATGTTGGCGGAGAAATATTTACTAATTGTGCTCTATTGATTTTATAGTTCTTCCATTTAATAGCTCTACCTTTGCATCAGTAACCTATCATTTCTTTACCATATAATGTATTCTTAGGTTCCACAGATTTCTTGTGATGATCTTTTTGGTGGCTTTTAGCATAACATACCAAACTAGTTGAGGTTCCCATCAAAAACATTCTAGCAGATGCCCTTTACTTGCAAATTCAGAAATCTGTGCTTGAAATGAGAACTTTCATATGTTGATATTATATTATGGTCACAAAATGTTATGGTTCTAAATGGACTGCTTGAGCTTAATTCAGGAACAGTAGTTTACAGATATAAATGAAAAAATATGCTGTATCAGTTGCAGGAACTCTTCATGCAGCAGAATGGCACCTTGTTCTGAAAGATAATGGATTCAAAATTTAAACTTGGCTGATGACTCATTTGAAAATTATGGGTTTCTTTTTCCCCTGTTTTGCAGCTTTTGAATCTTAGTGGGATTTTGACAATTTTCTTCTGTGGCATTGTCATGTCACACTACACATGGCACAATGTAACTGAAAGCTCACGGATAACCACCAAGTGAGAGCTTAGTCTTTTTACCCCTCTTAACTCTCTTGTCCTCCTTTAATTTGAAGATCTATCATAGACACGCTATTGTCGGCAAAGAAGCATAAAGATGCTTCAGTCAAGTTGTTTCAACTTAGTAGCTACTAGTGCAATAAATTTTCCCAAAATGTGAATAAATCACAAGATCAAAACTGTTAACATATAGAATTGTTGCAGTTAACGTGCACAACTTTCAGATAAAAGTTTGATAGAGCCTGAATGAAATATCTTTTCTTTTAGCTTTCTTTGTAATTTAGCAAGAGTTACAACAATGTTTTACTCGGAAGAATGAAGCAGAAATTATGATGGCAGGTCTTAATCTTTGTTCTTGGTGATCCTTTTCAGGCATGCATTTGCAACAATTTCCTTCATTGCAGAAACTTTTATATTCCTATATGTTGGTATGGATGCGTTGGACATCAACAAATGGAAAGCCAGCAGTGGAAGGTAATCTTACCTTTCTTGTGTATGCCATCAGGAGAGAAGTTGGTTGTTTAGCGAATATGATTTGTGGTTGACACGGCTAAACTGAAAACTAAAGTGTGATTGCTCATGTTGCCATATCAGAGCACTAAAATTGAGCTTTTTCAAGACTTTTTTTTATCATAACTTCATCTCAGGTTGTATTTCTTATCTGTATTTTCTTGTTATGTTTGCCGTTGGTATATTTATGCCACATTTAACTTGTGCCTTCCATTTTTGATTCAGTGCGGGAACTTCTCTAGCTGTCAGTTCAATATTGTTTGCTTTAGTGTTGATTGGAAGGGCAGCTTTTATATTCCCTCTGGCAAATATCATAAACTGTGTTGGTAAGAGAAATGGTACGGAAATTCAGTTCCGAGAACAGGTAGCTTGCAGGCACCTGAGCACTTCCTATTGTCAAATACTCCCACTGCATATTTTGCTAACTATTTGAGATATCAGCTTATAATGTGGTGGGCAGGGCTAATGAGAGGTGCAGTCACTATGGCTTTATCTTACAAGCAGGTAACTTCTTACTTCCAATATTACAAACTGGTGGTTGACATCTTAACTCCTTTGGTTTTTGATAGATACTGACTTTTGAAATCTACCCTCACAGTTTTCAAATTCAGACAGGCTGCTGACCGAGGATTCTGCACTAATAATCACCTCTACAATAATTGTTGTTCTGTTTAGTACCGTGGTATGGTATTTACTCTATCGCAACCTTACCATTAGGTCACTGTGATCATGTCCTACCACCGAAATTAGCCAAGAAATTTCCCATCTGGAAACCTTGGCAAAGAGAACCTCAGAAAGAAAAATTCATGTTCAGTTCTATTAGTCTTGGCATGAAATGGTAGTCTTGATGGTATTTTCATCTGGAACAAGTTGCAATTAGTATCATTCACAATCATTGAGAAAAAAGTTTGTAACTGTGGATGAATATATTTCTTCTTCTGAAACAGGTCTTTGGTTCCATAACGAAGCCTCTGACAGAAGCAGTGCTACTACGAAATGCAAAACCAGCAGTTTCAACAGCAACCGATATCCCCAGCTTAGAAGACTTGAGGCTGCTGTTCATGGAGAATGGTGAATCAAGTGAGCAAGGCAACAACAGTCAGGCAGCTCCCAGGAGAAGCAGCCTAAGGCTATTAATAAGTCACCCCACTACAACTGTTCATTACTTCTGGAGAAAATTTGATGACAAATTCATGAGACCCATATTTGGTGGAAGAGGATTTGTTCCCCATGTACCCGGCTCACCTTCTAGCAGAAATGATGAGAATTCTTGAATCACATAGTTGTTAGTCTGATCATTGTTGATTGTTAATTATTAATTGTTAAATGTTAATTGTTAATGTTGTTATCATGTTTGGTTTGGGGCAAAATAAAATGTGTGAGGAAGCTCCAAGTTCTTTTTTTTTTTTTTTTCATTTTATTCTTGTAAAGTCGGTGTGTATATTTATTAGAACTTTTTTTGTTTTTCTTGAAAGCTTGAAAATCATGGAATTATGGATGTGACATGTATTTATTATATAAGTCTTTCCTAATGTGGAAAATTATGTTAAGAGAAGTATACTTTTACCACATTTAACCTGGCAATATTGCTTTTTTTTTTTTAATGTTTAAATTGTTAATGTTGGCATTTGATTTTTTTTTCAAGTTATATAAATATTATATTATTTTAATTATATTATATCTTTTGAAATTGTATTTAAAATATTTTTTAATAATTTTAAAATATAAAAAGTGTAATATTTATGCATTACTTTATTATATAAATTTTAATTTATGTGAAATTTAAGAGTTTGACTTATAAATTATTAGAATTTCCGAGCCTTTAAGTCATTATATTCAATATGATTTTAACATGGTATAAATTTATGTTTCTTTGTCTGCTTTTTAAGATTTTTTTTTAAAATTAAAATGAATCTTTTTTCTTAACAATATGAATAAAATTAATTGATATAAAAATTAAATTCCTAACCGACAAATATGAAATTGTAAATTATTATATCAGAAGTTTAGTTGGATTGATGATAATTATGCTAATGATTTTGTGGATGTCTTCACAACAAATTTTTTTATGATTTTAAAAATATTTTCATAATTTTACAATAAATTTTTTAATACTAAATCAATAAATAATACTAAATCATAATAATTTATATATTAATTTTATTAACAAAATGATTAAATTGAAAGTATTTATTATGCATTATGTCCTATCAAAATTTTATTTTGTTTTGCATCAAATCAATATTCCATGTAAAATTAATCTAAAAATCTATAAAATCTTAATTAAAAAATACGAATATTAGATGATCTATTTAAAATTTACTCTAAAATTAACAATAATTAACTATTTAATTAGGGTAAGGATTTAAATGTTTTTGATCATCCAAGGGTGCTGTAGTCTAGTAGTCAAGTAGCTGATTCAACACTTGCTTGCATTCTGTTGGTGAAACCTGAATCCGCAGCTAAGCTAAGGTGCTCTGCGTACTATTCTATACTTCTTCCTTAAACCCTGAAAGCAGAAGGACAAAACCTTTCTCTTTGTCAGACAATCAAGTTAGGGTTTCAATTTCTTTCTGTGATCAAAGATGGCGTTTTTAAGGAGATTGCAGGCAATTCGTGCTCTATATCGAACCATTGAGTTTCAAGAATCTTCATACTTGTGAGTAGCCTCTACTCATTTTTTAATGGTTTGTTTGGTTACTGTAGGAAATGTGAGAAAATGAAATAGAATAATTTTTAATTTTGAGATTAGAATTATGTATCCAGAAGAGAATAATTACTTGGATCTTGTCTATTATTTTGAATTGGATTCTTGAAATTTGAAATCTTTGTTGGGTTTGAGCTCAAGTTTTCTGCTTTAATACTCTCTTCGATTTTGGAGAAAATACAGTATTCATATTAATCCAATTGAGTGAAATATGTGAAGCCGTTTCGGCTACGTTTGGCTAAGTTTAGTTTTTACTGTTTGTGTATTACAAAATAACACAGGAGTATTGGATCAGAGCTTCATTATCTTTGGCGGAAATAGGAGTTTTTTCTATTTACTTTCTTTGCCGTTTTCTGGGAATTGGAATTAATCTTTTTGAGATGGCATTCCTTACACTTTCAGGCTCGAGAACTCAAGAAGCTATTCTACTGGTCTTTCTCATGGTAGTTCCTTTGTGATGATGTTTGTTTGTTAATTACCTCATATCTCATTGAAATTTGTGTTAGACTTATATTTTTCATATAATTGCCCCATCTATTTGTCATTTTCTATGTGATCAGTTCCTAAACTTTATAGCCAGGCCACTTCATCTTGCTTATATAAGAGCTACAATGCTCTTCTTTGGACCAATGGAACCACACCGACACTTCGTTCTACAATGGTGACTCTCCGCATCATTTTTATGTTGACTGGATGAGATGTAATCCTGATTTTATCTCTGTAACTCGTTTACTGGCCTCAAGATTATTCAAGATGGCATTATGTTCTGATTTCAGGCTGCCGAGTTTTTAATCTTCTTGAATGATAGAAGGTTTTTATCAGCGCAAGCGAAACCCCCTCCACAAGCACGCCAGATGGTATGCTATCTCTCAGTTTTGTAATTCTTCTTTCTCAGTTTAATTTGTAGTGGTCTTTTCTTTCCTGTCTATTTGATTGTTGCTATGTTATTAGTCAATTAGTTAATCGTGAACATGCAAATGGTCAAAGTGGCATGGACCATTATGAAGAGAAAACACTCTGAAGAATCTGAGGACAACCCCATAAATGTGCAGGATCATCATTGATGCACCATATATCATTCAGCCTCACAATGTTTGTCATTGGATGAGCATTAAAAAAGCAAAGCATCTTTCTTATTAGATTCCTTTTAAATGTGCTGGAGATTGCTAATTAGAAGACTTATAAATGAGAAATAATTTTGGTTCAAATGGATTTACTGGCTTATATATATTATCTTATGAATCTGCAAGGTTTTGAATTCTCGGTTGTGTTTTTTCATATTACATGTTTAGAAAGGTCAATGAGTCCATAAGCAACCCCAAGATTTTAACTTAAATGAAATGTCTGACACAGTCAAAGATCCTCTGAAATTTCTTGTGTAGCTGTGCACACTGTTATTTCCTGCTTCATGATCTAAACATGTGATAAATGATTTGTTTGAGATCCAACAGACAAACAAGTGTTTGGCCATCTTGCTTGTGTTGAATCTTATCAAAGAGTTAACAGACAGATTTGATGAAGCAAGACAGACTAGGGTTCAAGACACACACAAAGGATATAATTGGAATATCTAAGGAAAAATATAGGAATACTTCATGCATGAGCAAATCAGAGAGCTGGGGCTAAGTGATAAGTGCTAAATCTGCACCTAGCATCTGGAATTCATCTCACCAGTTGTTAGTTTTTGTATTAATGTTCCCTGCTTTTTTAAGGAAGACTCCACAATGCAATTCATCAGTTCTATGGTACTATATTCCTTGTGTGCTGACAGTCTCAGTTATGCTGATATTGAGTAGGAACAGTAATTTGATTACCAGTTAATTGTTATTATCATGCAGGGTGCACTTAAAGTGTCCATGTTGAGTCCTGGGTTCATTTATGAACCTTATGCACCTCGTGAACCAATCTCATTTTGGCGGAGGTTAGTCAGATTTCAAACAAGTTGTGAATTGATATTCTGGTCCTGTCAACTGACTCATGATCCATTTTGTGTCAGATGGTTCACGAGAAGTGGTTGGAGAAGAACAAAAGAGGATATTATTTTGGAGGTTAAGTTCTTGGAACCCAGCTCATGCTTGGTTTCTTGTGTTTGTCATAATAAAATTTCAACCTGATTCTCTTTGTAGGCAGTCATGTATACTACAGCTATCCAAAATTTGCTACCTTTTTTTTTTTTTTCCAATCATTTACTCTTTCGATAGATCTATGATATATATCTTTTACATCTTTGGGATCATTTGCTTTTGTATTAAGAAAGCTGATATCATTTATGCTCTAGAAGGCATCATCTCAGCAGCGGGTCTTAAGGCTCAGAATATCAGTGTCACGTAAGTTAACACATATCATTCTTTCTTTTGCAGCTTAAAAGTGCCTATGCCATTTCTAAGTTGAGAAAATCTGGATATTCAAAGCAGAAGTTCTACCAGGAGGCTGTAGACTTATATAAGGAGGTATGTCTATGGTATGCTGCAAATTTTTTTTTTCCCCAAAAATTTATCTGAATGGTTTGCTCTAAAATCTTAACTAGCCATTGCAGTTCTGTTGCTTCACTGTGTATTCTAATTCAATTTTTTCCCCTGCTTTCTTGTGCGGAATAAAGCAAAAAGAGGGGGAGAGATAGAGCTGCACATAAACGCAGGCACCCACCCACTCAGCCTCTCACCTACTGTTCTCATGCGAGCTATCCCTTGAAGTAAACGACATATTATTGTGATGTCATTTTAATAAACATCAAGTCATAAATGCAAATCAAATTACTTTGCATATCCATTTAAAGAAAGAATGGAAGAGATGTTATCAACGTGAAAGAGAGGATACATCTTGCTGGTGGCTGGAACTACTCCCATAAGGAAATCATGCACCTGTGCATTGGATTTTCTTTTTGTTTCTTATTTTGGGGGTGGGGGAAGAAGGTATTGTATTGAAACAACTTTAGAAAGATGGTTGAAGCTCAAGCCTTGGTCATGTAGTAATTGCGAAGGATAAAGCAAGCTCTAAATTAATGAGAAAGAAGAGTAAAAATTTAACTGAGCAAAATCCATCCAAGAAGATATCTGGGAAAATCAACATGATCAAGAGATCACACTGAACATAGGAGACTGAGGAAGGGAAAAGAGTCTGGGATGAAAGGGTTGAAAGCATGAAAGAAGGAATTCTTTTTTTTCTATCATTAAGAAGAGAAGGAAAATTCGTCAGAACTGACTATGTGTAGGTCCTATGTTTTTCATCGCTTCAAAACACATTTAATTCAGAGGTTTGAACAATTCCAAAATTATAAAATTAAGAAGCAATTTGACTCCCCATCTTGTACGTGACAACCTAAATGTATTTTGTCCATTGAAGTCTTGGAGGAAAACAGGAAGTAGATGTCAAGCTTTTTGTTTGGATAGATTTTTCTTCTTTTTTAAAATAGGTGAAGTTATGCTTAACAAGGAATCCTGAAGGGGTGTTAACTAAGTTCATTTATGCCCAAAATGGACATGAAGAAGACATTAAGAATTTATTTGATTGGCTTTGTGGCCACATTCAGTATGAGAAACATAGTGATTTTATGCCCGCTCATCATTTTATTTATTACTCCGTTGCACCTATATTTATCCTGTTATAAACTAAATTCATGATAGACCATAACTTTTGTTGATTACAATTTAGGAGACTACAAATAAATAGTGAGAAAAAGGAGATGTTCGACTTGTTGACTTGGTTCTCCTAAGATTGTCAAGTAAACTCTAGTTCCTGGCTATTTTAAATATCTATCAGAATCTGGACTTACATTGTTATGGTATTAGCATGTGATTGATGTATACGTGCTGTGTGAGGCAACAAAACTTGGGCCACAATTTTATGATACCTTCTTACTTTGTTGTTATATTAGCTTGTTTTCGCGGGTGATAGTATGCTGCTTTTCAAATTTCATTGCTTTTCTTTCTTCCCAAGGCTAAGTTGTTTCTTTCCTCTCAGATTAACACTCTAATGGCAAATGGTGACAAAACATCAATACGGAAAGCAGTAACTGAGAAGATGTACTCTGTATGCTTCAGTTCCTTTCTGCTGATGTCGTGCTTTTGTTTTCTTGATATTCTACTTTATATTTTTTGTTATTATTTCAAACTTATTTCATATTTTAGCCTCCTAAACGAAGTTGTAGTAGTATGTTCAGATTCTAAGTTGTTAGTTCCAATTTCCTTATTACAGGCACTCAAGAATGAAATTAAACAAAGAGAAACTATGTGGAGCGCGGTTTACTGGGAAATGGTCGAACCGGTTATTAAGATACGCACTTTACGAGCTCGGCTGGCAAGTTTCCTAATTTCTGTCATTTATTCATAGCCTGAAACTGCAGTACTTATGCAAATGATAATGCCTTTATATATGATCTGGGTAGGAATGATGGCATCAGGATGGCTGAGTAAAAATTCCAATTCTTTTCTTTGCACTGAATATGTAAATAGGTTGTGGTTGGGTGTTTGGAATAGCAAGCAATCTTTGGTTGCTACTAGCCTTTTCTCAACCATTCTGCAGCATATTCCTAATCATATGGAGTAAACTATATCCTGTGCTGCATGTGAACTTTGGGTTCATGTTGAAGGTTTCCTTACCTTAATAAAGTTTCAGCTTTCTATCCCATTCGCTTTGGCTAATCGTCGATCTCTTTACTGACCCCTTGAGTTTTAGATATAGGAATAAAGATCCTAGTGTATAACAACCAAAGTAACATGGATAGCCGTTCTCCCCTGGGCTAACTTATTGGCCTATGATACATGTGAGGAAAAGATGGTGACATTTTAAGGCATCTCTTTCATATGATCAGTTTGAGTTTAGTTCCTCTGTAAGTCGTGGTTGTCCTTGTCTCGTCGATCCAACATCCATCCAGGATAATTACAGTACTTTCTTTCCTGGCTACTGTGATCTTTAGTGTTAAACATTAATATAGGTCCCAGCTGGCATTCAAATGCATATGCACTCGTTAATTATACATCCAGGATAATTAGAGTGTTTTTTTTCCTGGCTGCTGTGATCTTCAGTATTAAACAATAATTTGGGACCCAGCGGGCATTCAAATGCATATGCACTTGTTAAAGACAGTTATATTTGTTTTCTTTTTGTGTTTTCATGGTTAAATCATGGTTCCTTACTGATAAAAGAGTGGAACCACGTAGATGTACTTTCTCTCGTGTCATTGATTCTAAGACTGTAAGTTCTTCTCTTCTACACCAGATCTACTGTGAGCCCTCTTTTATTTTTCCTTTAATGTTTACAGATTGGTGTTGATCGAAATGATCTCAAGAAAGTGTTCATACAGCTCACTCTTGAGTTTCTGACAAAGCAGGTAACCTGACTGCACTGGGATTCTCATCCTTCCAAAGTTATATCTTCTTTTGTATTTCACTATTGTTGTAATATTTAAAGGATTTCTGTAGCACATGTTGGTAAACTGCAACAGTGGGTAAGGGTGCATTTGAATATTTCATGGAAATGACAACATTTTGTCTTGCTCTTCACACTCATTTATGTCCAGGGCTGTGGTCGGGAAAACAGTTTTCAAATAAGCCTGAATCTGTACTTGGATTTGACCTTTCAAGTATCTCTTAGTTCTCACTCTTAGTCAAGATTTCTTGTTTTCAACTTGGTAAATAACAAATATCTTTCTGTTTGCAGAAATTTGAAGCATATGATTCAAGAGGTGCTGTTGTTGCGGGTGATAAAACTAAGGAGGTAAGGTTGATAGTATTATTCATAGAGGCAACACACTAAATTCATTGAGATCTTAAACATAGCATTTTCCTTTTAAACAGCGTTTGTTCCATTCTTCTATCTTCAAATTTCAGTGTTTTTCGTTTTTATTTGTCTAACTGCGGTCAGAGTTTCCGTATGGAACTTTTCCTGATTTGCCAATGATTCTCCCCTGTTAAGTTGACACCCGCACCTCGCAATCTTGTTTACTCTACTGGTGTATTCAAGATGGCACATGTCACAGAAAGAACAATGTAATGATGATTCCAGGCTTAATCTTGCTTGATAATAACATTTGGTTAAAGTATACTTGCTCTTTGATGCAAATTTTCGGAACCAGAAATTTTTTAGTATCTGATAAAGTTCACAACCTTTAGTTTCCTTGTATTTATGTGGTTGCAAAAGAGCTACACCTTTGTCCAATGGAAGCTTTCTTACAAAATAAGAGAAAAGATCTGACACATAACATTGTTATAAGTGGTCAATGCTCAAAGAATCACTGAGCTCTATGAAGTGCTGTAAGAATGTGATGATAGAGATCATACAATATATGCACAATGCCAAGGCTTTTATGTGGGTTTACTCGAAATGTAGAAAATGGTTTGACCACAAAAGAAAAGGTTTGATCCTTGAGTGAGTTTGTAGTATTTACCAGGAGGAACATCTTATTGTGTTCTCAAAGCCTCTGTTTCACTTCAATTTCAGATGCGATTTCCTATTATTGGCTCTCATTATCTTTCCTGATTCTTGATGCTTACCATGCCTGATAGGTCCTTGTCCGTGATATCTGGGTTTTTGAGAAATCTCTCTTCCATCCTGGAGCTTACTGGCGTCTCTGTGGACGCCTTAAATTGTAGGCTGGATGTTGTTGACTGAAGAGATCTGCATTCTTATGAAGAATAAGTACTACAACCCAATTTTGTAAGTTGAATATATTGTAATTTACCTGTTCAGTATAATATTGAGTCATTTTTTCTTTTTTGACAATCTACTTGTGACCTGAGGAATGAGAAATAAAATTACAAAAGCTTACTGTTGTTGTTCCCTTCCAATTTTCTACTTCTGCACCCATTGGGTCCAAGGCCATGATCTTATGCTGATACGATTTCTGCTGATATTTTAAAGACTAACAATTTAACAAAGTAAATAATTAAGATTAATTATCTATTTTCTTCTTTCAAATCTTTGATCTATTTTTCAAAAAGATCAACAAAAATCATATTCTTGCAACTCATATTGTCATTCCTTAGGTGAAATCAAACAATTCGAGAAACTGATAGTCTGTGTTATATTATTTTACTTTTTAGAAGAGGATGTTGAATCTGACTCCATTTACGAAAAGCTACAACGAAAATGACACAGAAAGAAGATTGATAAATATTAGAGGGAAAGGGAATGATAGAAGATTGAGTTATTGCCTAAGAATAACCTGCATATCAATCTTCTTCTGACACTGTTAAAAGTTCCTGCTGCTTTAGATAGAAGTATAACTTGACTTTTAAGAATACAATGCGTCTCCTAAGAGAAGTATCTCTCCCAAGTAATACCGTAATTACCGTGAAGGAAGGGTATGTATGATTCATAAAATCAACTGCTGCACTTTGCCTGTGCTTGCAAGAAAAGCATAGACATCTTTGTAAGCATAAGGTCCTTCAGTCATGTCCTGTTCACATAAGTTCTAGCTTGAGGTGGCGATACCACAAGGAAAAAAAAAAGGTCTGTAGAAATGGATGAAACAGAGCACCATCTCCAGTCTCTTGGTATCTGCAGCAGGCTCTACAACTTCATTGTGAAAACACTAGCCAGGCAGGCCCTGAAGACAGTGGCTTTAGGCCGTCCCCTGCGTCACGGCTTCACCCAGAAACCCATCAATCCTGTCCACCTGGTGCACCCAATGGCTCAAGAGCCAGCACATGGAGATGCAAGTGTGCGAACCAAGACCAACCCAGAACCAGCTGCAGATCCAATCCCCCCTGCTTCTCATAATCAAGACAAGCCCAGCAGAGAGCTCTTATCAAGTCAAGCTACAGATTCTGACATCAGATCTTCTGCTCAGCAAACTGAGAAGAATGCTCAACAGCTGAACCACAGAAAGATGAAACAGGAGGAAGCAACATTACCATCTCTTACACCTCAAGCAAAAGCTCCCAAGAAAATGGTTAGCATAAATGAAAACGTAGAGGTGATTAACTCGAGTACAAAGAAGATGAGAAAGAAGAAATCAACAGAGAAGTTACCATCATTTGAGGCAGAATTGAGTGATCCAAAACCTCTGAAATCTATACTAAAGGTGAGTTCTAGTCTGAATGAGAATTCATTTATCAATGGTAACAGCACCAGTGGATTCATTGCAGAGCCAAAGTAAAGTCATCTAATTTGTACTAATTGAAAATATTTAGTACTCAGCCTATGACCATAGTGATTAGTGGAGGCCACATGTTAACAGCTTACTTTGAACACTTATATTGAATAAAGGCTTGAAATCTTAACCATAGCTCAAATTTCTCTTTATAATATCAAAACAAAACAAAGATAATAATCAATTTTTTTGCAAACCAAAATGAAGAAAATGAAAGAAGAGAAAGGCATCTCCATTTACAACTCTATTTGTAAGAAATTAATAGATAACATCACCATTAGAATAGCTATTTATGTATCCACCCACCACCCAACAAAGAACATATGTTATATGTTCTTTATAATATATACAATGAAATATGTTCAACCAAATCAATTATGGACTTCTCTTTTGGCTATGTACCAATAAAATAAACCGAGTACCTCCTTACCACACAAATTATAAAAATCAATCTTATTGTGAAAAAGACAATAATACCCTTGAAGCTCACCTACCTCATGAACTTTAATCTTGCATATCCTAAATGTGCCACAATTAAGTTTGTGCCTTATGACAATGGAATGCCCACCATCACTGTTTCAATAAAAATGAAGTCACTAAGAACATGTGTATGATTACAAAAGCTAAATATCACAAGTTGAAGTAGTGAAGTAAACATATATTCCCTAACACGTATCCAATATGGAATTCTTCTTTAGAAAGAATAATTAGAAGTGAGTGAGGCTCTTGATACATGCTTAATTGCTTAACTTTGCAATATTTAATAAGAAATCTGTGTTGATCTATCTATAATTTTGTTCCCATTCTGGGTTCCTTGGCCATAGATCAGAAAAGTTAAAGCCAATTGAACTGGGCAAGTTGCATTTTTTTAAGATCTTGATGCATTGCCAGATCATTTTTTTCAAAGGAAAATGATGCTGCAAAAAGCATCTAATATCTATAAGATCGTTCACTTTCACCAACTGAAGGGTCAAAATGGGCATTGGTTATTCGTCATGCTCTTCCTCCCTCTCTCCGCCCACCAGCACTGCTAGCCATCGTTCTCTTTTTCTTTGCGCACTCAAATCAAAATTGAACTCTTCTTTTAGTCCCACCCCCAAGTTCTTGCATACCCATCTCCCAATCCCAACTAGATTCTTGACCCGGCAAGAAAAGTCAAATCTTTCTGTTTGTTCATCTTCAAAGCTTCTTCCTTTGAAGTGTAAGGGAGTGACAGCAATGGAGACCATAGAGGGAGGAATGACCAAAAGACCCACGTTAGATTTTGATGGTATTGGTGAAGAATTGATTCAGAAGATGGTTTATGATGCTCTTGTTTGGAGTTCTCTTCACGGGCTTGTTGTTGGTGACAAGAATGTTCAGGTCAGTTGACAAGGCCACATCTTCTTTTTAATACTCACTCTCTCTTGCTGACTTCTCTTTTCAATCAGTATATGCCTGTGTACATGTTTGTGCTTGTTTATTAATTCGCAATTGTCTGAAGAACAATCTATTGACTGTCCATTTGGTCTCGTTGGTTGCTAGAGGAAATGGAGAAAGCAACAGAAAAAGATCTGTTGTATATTCTTTTTTTATCTGCTTATTGAGTTTAGCTTGTTGTTTGTTAGATGGGAGAGTGATAACTCTCATGTAATTCTTCATTGGAATATGATCATCAAAGATAAATTGGATTGACTATTCCATTCTTTTGCCCTCAATTGAGCTAGAAGTATGGGAAATGTCACATGTGACCTTCATTTTCTTTTCTCTTCCATTTTGTTATCTGCATCAAGAGGAAGCAATTATCTTCGTTGATAGGATGTGCTTTGCAAGTGATGTCCATTTTTTCTTTGATTATTTGAATGATGCCATAGGTGCTTACTTTGCAGTTTTGGCCTGATTGTGTGCATGGTCATGAGCAAGAGAGAGAGAAGGAATAAATTTTTTATTTTTTATTTTATTTTATTGTTTTAGTTGGCTTGAAATCATTTAGTTTTTGATATTAGGCCTATAAGGGATGTATTGGAAATTGTACTCTGCCTGTTGATGATCATGTACAGTTGAGAATTGAACAACTAATAATTGAATTTGTCATCGGGTATCTGAAACTACAGAGATCAGGAACAGTACCTGGTGTTGGGATGGTGCACGCTCCCTTTGCCTTACTGCCTGGGTCATTCCCAGAAAATCAGTGGAGGCAAGCATGTGAGTTAGCTCCAATTTTCAATGAGCTTGTTGATCGAGTGAGCTTAGATGGAAAGTTTTTACAGGAGTCTCTGTCCAGGTTCTTCCTCTCTTTCGCTCTCTTTCTCTCTCACACACACATATACATGCATGCACACAAACAAACCCATAGATGTGTTTCTTTCTTCTTTTGGAGTGTTGCTTGCTACCATTCTCTTTTCAAATTTGATAATTTTATACCAAAAAAGTAGGTAATTCAGTGACTTCTTACATTTCGAAGTTACAATATTGAATTAAGTTATGGGTTGTGGAATGAAATAGTAGATGGGTAGCTAGAAAAATCAAAGGTGTTATGACTTCAAATTTTACTGCCTCTAGCCTCTTATTTGTTTTACAATAGATTCCCTTGAAGCTCAGTAGTGCTGCTTTCATATGTATTGATGTCCTGTCTGCACTGGCTTTCATGTTGATCTGCTCTAGTTCCTTCTGGTCCTGTTCAGTGTCATCCCAATGGTGTACTTACTCAATAAAATTGATAATTCTTTTGGACTTATTCTACTCTTCTTCTTTTCTTTGCATGCAGAACAAAGAAAGTAGATGAATTTACCTCCAGACTCTTGGATATTCATTCCAAGATGCTAGAACTAAACAAGAAAGAGGTAAAGTGTGTCCTTCTGGGGTATATGCGCTCATACTATGATGGGGGGATTCATTGGCTCTAGATAGCATGTAAATAAGCTCTTTGGGTCTTTTCAATGAGTTGTCATTTGGAGTCATATACCATTAACATAATAAGTCATTTTTGGTAATTGCAGTGACTGTTTTATGGGAGAGGGCAAGTAAATCATTTCTATATCTCAATGGTGATAAAATACTAATCTTGTTTATCACTAGCGCAGGAGATAAGATTGGGGCTACATCGCTCAGATTATATGCTTGATGAACAAACCAAATTGCTGCTTCAAATAGAGCTGAATACAATTTCATCTTCATTTCCGGGGCTTAGTTGTCTTGTCAGCGAGCTGCACAGGTTAAGTAACCTTTTTTTCCTTAATTACAATCTTTTCAATTTTCATGTAGCTCTCAGTAATATTTTCTTTTATTATACGAGTTTCGTAAGTTCATTGATTGTAATTATAGAGTGGCAGCATGTTTTTCTTGCTTATAGTCAAGGAAAGTAATGAGCCCTTAGCTTGTGAATCTTTTAGAAGTCTCTATTTAAGGCTATTATGAACAGCCATGATTTCCATTCAAAACATAATGTCCATGCAGTGTGGGCACCATTAACTCCTAACACGATTGGTAAAAAGTCATTCTTGTTTCTTCCTACCTATATGTGCATGTACGATGCAGTAACTTTCCAGTTACCGGCCCTCACTGTGTTTCAAAGAGTAGAATTGTGCTAGAAGATTAATGTTTAGGTCCACTTGTGCATCACCTTAGGTTTGTCTATATTTGCAGCATTGACTAAAAGTGCACAACAAAGAATTATGAGGAGCTTCTGAACCTTGGCTGACAATTTTGCAGGAGCTTGCTGAATTGCTATGGAGAACACCTTGCATTAGATTCCAAACGGATACCCAGAAATCCTGCAGTTAATCAGTTTGCCGAGGCATTGGCTAAAGCATGGGCCGAGTATAATAACCCCAGGTTAGATCTGACAATCAGGTACTTTGCTGTTTTCTCTTAGATATTTAAGCAATAAGTAACAAATATATTCTTTTCAGAGCTGTAGTTATGATCGTGGTTCAGAATGAAGAACGCAACATGTATGACCAGCATTGGCTTTCTAGTGTGTTGAAGGAAAGATATCCTTTTCTCCATTTCATAATGACTGCCATGTGTGCAAGAGTGATGATTATACTCTGAGACAACGTAATTGTAATGGAGATCAACCTGAACTGTTATACTCAAATTGTGCTAAGTTAAAAGGCTTAGGAGACTTTTATTAATTTCTTAATGAATGCAAATTGACACACTAATGTCTTCTAAGTTCGTTGTTCTATCTTCTAATAATTTTATTTTTTCAAAGTAAGCTTCTTATTAAGAGTTCACTTAGAGATCTTCCTTAGCTTTATAACACACATAATGTCACAACTATCCGGAAGACTTTGGCAGAAATTGATAGAGAAGGGGAGATTCTACCAGATGGAACTCTTCTTGTGTATGTACCCTTAAGCCTTGATACTTCTTCCATTTTTCCTCATCTGAATTTTTGAATTTTCTATGTTATATAACCGCCCTAAGATCATGAAAACTTTGCTCTCCCAGGGGTGGCCAAGCAGTTGCAGTTGTTTATTTCAGAGCCGGTTATGCGCCAACTGATTATCCTTCAGAATCAGTAAGCAATTTTCTTTCATATTCCTAGAGCTCACCAAGTTGCCATGATTCTTCTGCTTTGAGTACATAGTTGTTACTTAGCTTCGTAGATGCTATCAGTGTTTACTAAGAGCTGCTAAGGAAGATCTTAGGATCCTCCATATACTAAGAGTTGCTTCATGTAAGCACTTGACTTTTCTTGTGATTTTGGTTACAATTCCTACCTTCCTCACCTCCATTTTTGCGTGTTATTTCCTTATTTTGACTGTAATTTGTACATTTTTGTCAGCTTTTTGCTTACTTCTCTTATGATTTTACAGCCTGTTTTCATAGCAACTGATGTTTCTAGTTCATTAGCAACTGATGTTTCTCTGTGATCCATCTGTGCTAGAAGATGACTGGACTTCCAAATATGAAGTCTATAATGGTGTTCTTTTTTTTTCTGTTTTTCTTTTCAGTATTACTTCTTTTCCACTTTGTAGGAATGGAGTGCTAGATTGCTTATGGAACAGTCTTCTGCCATCAAGTGCCCATCAATAGGTTATCATTTAACAGGAACCAAGAAGATTCAACAAGAACTCGCAAAACCCAACGTTCTTGAGAGGTTTGCTATATTTCTCAACAATTGCCAATCTTATGTCTTGTGTGTTTCAGAGCAACTGGTTCAAATGATAATTCCGCACACTGAGAGAGAGTTTTACTATTTAATTAATACAAACTTGCTGTTCAACTGCAATTGAACAGGTTCCTCGAAAACAAAGAGGACATTGCCAAACTGCGGAAATGCTTTGCTGGGTTGTGGAGTTTAGATGACTCAGATATCATTAGAAAAGCAATTGAAAGGCCTGAGTTATTTGTAATGAAGCCCCAAAGAGAAGGCGGAGGTCTACATCTTTTCTGAATTTTCACTCTGCTGATAATATTATAACAATGATTTTTGTTTCCAACTCCAAGTTTTCTGTTTCTCTGACTTCAGGGAACAACATCTACGGTGATGATGTGAAGGAAACCCTTCTGAGGTTGCAGAAAGAAGGGTCTGAAGAAGATGCTGCTTACATCCTTATGCAGAGGATTTTCCCAACTGTTTCTACCACTTTATTGTTGCGTGAAGGCATCTGTCATAAAGATCAGGCCATATCAGAACTCGGAATATACAGTGCTTACTTGAGGTACAGGACAGAACTATTTTTACAAATTCAAATTGCTTTTTCTGGTATGCCAATGAGGTGCTCCTGTGATTCTCATACTGTGATGTGCAGGAACAACGAGAAGGTAATCATGAACGAGCAATCCGGGTATTTGATGCGGACAAAAGTATCTTCTTCAAATGAAGGTGGAGTAGCTGCAGGATTTGCAGTTCTGGATAGCATATATCTGAACTGATGGAATTCCATCACCCTGCCAAATTATGATCCCAAAGACTTGATTGGTTTGCTTATTACCTCCGACACAAGATTTAACCATTCTTGACACTCTCTGTGAGGCTCAGGTCAACCAAGTGGCAGGTTGGTTGCTGCTTGGGTATGGTGAGTGTTCCCTGTTAAAAAATACAATAAGATTGGCATCAAAAACTGTCTTGGAATTCTATTGTTTCAATGGCAATGCAACCCTGTGGGTGTCTGAGTTCTTATCTAAAGGCCTATCATTTACAATTCCATTAGCATAACTTGTAATAATTTCTGCAGAAATACTTTGAAATAATACTATAAAGGCAAGAACTTTGTAATTTTTTTGTAAACTATTAAATTCCTGCACAAGCAAGAGATGAGAACCTCTGTTGTTAAAGCTTGCACTCTTTTGATCTGAGCATTGACCAGATATTGTATCTATCTTCATGTATGGACTCTTCTGTCATCTTTCCAACCAAGTTTCCTAGCTCGATTCTCCCACTCTGCTGAAAGTTTACGTTCTTCTACCAGTTCTGCTGCTGCCCTCTCTCTTGCTTCCTCGCAAGTACCCATTCCGGTGTTGCATTTTTGTGCTTCACTCTGGTAGTGCGAGGAGGTCTTCTTAGCATTCATGATTGATGCCCTGGTGTGTTCGAAGGCATCGTTCGTCACCATGCTATGTAACGTAAGTTCTTCAGAGAGTAAATCTACATTATCCTGCTCTATTTCTTCGTAAATGTCTGGATCATGTTTACAGTCTGCATAAGCAATGAAGACTGACTCAGCACAAGATCAGATGAATGAAATATTTACAAAGAGTGAAACAGGGATGAGAATGGGTTGAGTATCTCTTGGTTTAAAAAATTTTGAATTTAAACTTGATTAAAATATTTATTGGAATTTATTTTAAATTTATTTATAATTATTGGTATACATATTATTTTAAATCTATCCAAACTTATCTTATTATATTTATATTGTATTTCATAGATTTTAACAAGAAAATTGATATTTTATTCGGTAAATATTTATTTAATTATTTTTTAATATAATTATATTTTAAAATAAACTAATAAACATTAATAAAAATAAAAAATATATATAGTTTTTAATTAAATTAAACAAATTAAAATTTAATAATAAATTCTTGAAAATTGAATTTAAAAATTAATATAATGGAATTCAAATTAAATGCTATTTGAATCTATCTCATTGAAGTTTGAACTGAAAACACACCAAGGCAGGAGACCAACAGGGCAGTTAACCAAAACAGGGAATTCAGATACTGTTTCGAAATAGGAAAAGCTTCCATGGAGATCTATTGAATTGCGTAAACAGAAAGCATAATCATGATAAGAGAACAGACCCAAGAATGCAAATTAATGGGCATTGCCGTTTTCTGGAAAGACAATCTTACCTGATGAAAAAGAGACGGCAGTCTCTGAGGAGCAATCACAAACACAAGAAGGACATGAAGCTGAAGCTTTCGGATTTTTCCTAGGAAAAAATGGTGGACCTGTAATGTAGCCAACGAAACAGACACACACCACAACCAGAACCAATCTCAGAACTCTACGAGAACGAAACCTGTGCTGTACAGGATGAGCCATATCAATCTTTCAGACTAGAAGAGGAAGAAAAACTAGACCGAGCTTTTTCCATGTAAAAAGGAAACCAAGTATCAGATATGAAATACCCATCTCTAGATCTGGGTGATAGAGTCAGAATCCCACTGAAACTCAAACTGTTTGAGTCATATCCACTTCACTATCTGGGACACAGTATAAGAATTTGAATAGGACTCTATCATTGCGACTCTTTAGCTTTAATGAAAGTTGCTTTCTTTTCGTAAACAAATGTGCTGGACAAAGAAATCTGGGGCGGTTTTCTCGAGAAAGCGATGGAGATAACCTAAAGAAATGCGGAGAGATTTATAGGAAACTGTATCAGGTCCTTGTATTGCCTGTCAAAAAGTTCTTCTGCAATCTATTAGAAATGACCAAAAACAAGGAACAAAATGGAGACAGGGACTGCACCTAAAGAATCCAGGAAATATATAATGGGCATCTACTTTTTCTTCTACAACAATCAAATTCATTTCTTTACAGTTTCCAAATGTTCCTGAGTTTTGAAGGTACAATGCATAGAAACATAAAATGGGCATCTAAATATTCCATTTTGGATATTTGATTTGGTTAAACAAGCTACAATCAAGTATAGAATGAATCAAAGAATAAAAAAAAGAAGCCAAGGGAGCTATACACATGTTTGATCATGAATCAACTAGTTTTATAGTCACTTTCCTCAGCATTGTCATCACTTTCCTCAGCATTTTCGTCGCTTTCTTCCACATTTTCATAGTCTGTTAGCTGGATATCATTATCCGAGTCTGTTAAATGGTCAAAGAATGCACCGAGATACCATGGACAACGATCATTCCAATCACCTCTTTTGGCATGGACTCGCCATTTTTGATCTGCTATCATTTCAGGGGTGAGTCCCCATTCTTGCAACTCTTCCTCTGTGTGATGAATGGCTAAGCTGTATTCTCCACCATCTCCTAAGCCCATTATTCGAAACCCACAGTTTCCAAGATTGTTTAAGAGCTCAAACTGTTCAACTGTCCACTTGAACCATTTCATCAGAAAGACTCTCGAAGTTAGCCCGTGTGATACGATTACAAGATTTAGATCATGGGAGGGGTCATTCTGGAGCCTGTTCATGTCAATGTCCCTCCAGAGAGATTCAAGAAAACCTGCAAATTTTGTTTTGCTTGTTAAGCATCACTCTCACTGCAAAAAAGACTTGTTTTCACTCAAATAATCTCCAATGGAATGAAAGAAAACCCGTTTCTACATGATTGTACTTCCGGAACCTAATGCATACTTATACAAACATATCTAAATAAACACAGACAATGACTACTTCTCTTAACAAGAGCCGAAAACATAAATTTAATTGGTTCTGCAGAAGGGTTATTTTCACAGAACAGAAATCTCTCATAGATTCTTCACTCATGGTATCTGATAGTTCCATATGACCAATGTTACTCCCCAGCAAGCAAGTATACAAGATGTAGACACCACAGGAATGAATGGGCTTCAGTGGCAAAATCTATTCCCTCCTACCCATGAGCTCATAAAGAAAAATTTGCCAAAGATGATACAGATTTAACAGTTTTCATCAAGAAACATCTGAGATTCACATGAACAGGACGCTTAGGAAGTTACATTTCTCTAGGCTAAATTGAAGCTAACCAGTGAAAAGTATTGCTGCAAATGAATAGTAAGACTTGGGAATCTTATTCTAAGGCAACTTATTTCAAGTTGGCTCTGAAAGTGCTAAAACAGAGGCACAGACCAAAAAAACAAACAGTGAAACAGAGAAACAAAAAAGAAACAAGGGTTTGGTCATGTAAAGATGACCACAAAAAGAAAAAACTAATATAATAGAGATTAAAATATAATAAAGGAAACAAGAGATGCATATTCAAAGGAGAAAGATAAAAAGAATACCTATCGTACGTCAACAGGACAAAATCAAAGTAAGACTATCAACCTTATTTAGTAGCAAGAACCAGTTATTTTTCAAGATGTGCTCTGTTTTCCTTTGATTTCAAAAAAAAATAAAATTGAATGCTGAAAACAGCAAAGCAGCAGGTATTGTTTCAGGTTTTCCACTGGGAAACAAGAAAGGCTTCCAAAAATGTGGCTATTCAAAGAGAAACCCTAAATCATGTAGATATGGACTAATGCCACTAGCTCCTTAAAGTGTCCAAGAAAAAGAAGAATACCCCTGTTGGCTTAACTGTTGAGGTCCCAGAAGTGACACACAACCCGATTACCCAGTAGCCCTCAATCACAATCGAACAGCAAGGAGGTAACAGAAAAAAGAAATGGCGGAAAACAGGGGAAATGGTGAAAAACAGGAATTGCGAAAGCAAATCTACGTACTGGAGACGCGGTCAAAAACATCGGCAGCGGACTCTCCTTCCGGGAACCGATAGAAGAATCGGCCGAACCTCTCGCGGGTCTCCTTGATGTGGTTCATCCTCTCCTGCACCTGGAAGTTCCCGAAGTCCTGCTCCCTCACGCGGCACTCCTCGCGGACCCCGATAATCCGGCGCCGCGAGAAAGACCGCCCGATCTCGCGCAGTGTGGATCGAGTGCGCTCATAAGGGGACACGTAGAAGTACACACGCCAGTCCCGCGAGGACCCGTTGCAAGACATCAGCTGCCGCAGTCGGGCCCCTGCCTCCCGGGCTTGCTCACGGCCGGCCGTAGTCAAGGGGATCTTGTGGTCCGGTGTGGTGGTATATGCCGCCGTGTCAAGGTTCCCCTCCGATTCACCATGTCGCACCAGGATGATGCGCTTCGGCAGCAGCCTGGTGTCGTGCACCATTCCTCTGACGACTCCTCCTCTTCCTCCCTCCGTTCAAATCTCTCTCTTCTTCTCCTCTGGTTTCGAAAACAAAATCAACAAACAAGAAAACTTCAAAGATGGGTCACTGTGTCTGCTTTCAAAATGGTTGTCTCCATTGAGAAGGCTCTGATTTGCGACTGATCCGCTGGCTTTTATAGATTAGATTGCCTTAACCCTCTTCAGTTACAGTATCCCTCTCTCTTCTTCCTCCTTACAGGTCAGTCCAATGCAATATATATAGATAGACACCCATTAATATAATTCAAAATTTCTTTCATTTTTTTTTTTTGGGGAAACAAATAATTAAAACAATTCAAATTCTGTAATTGCCACATGGGCAGCTTCTGTATACAAAAAGTCTGCGTGAGTTGTGCAAACTGATGATTTGAAGAAAGAAAAGATAACGTTTTTAATGCGTTGAAGGCTGCTCTTAAAGGGTATGTTTTACGGCAGCCCTAAGAAGAAACCATGAAGGCAAGAAAGTTTCTTCTGCTTTGCCCAGAATTTCTGCAACGAATATTTCAATTTTTTCCAAGATTTCACATTCTTTGTCTTTACCTCAACAGGTAAGCAACCTGCTAACCATATTGGTTGAATTGGGATTTCTTGTGGATTTACCCTTAAACATTTCTAGTGACTTTATGTTCATGAATTCATCCTTTTCAACAAATAAAATAATGTTTTTAAATCTAAAATTATGTTATAGATATTAGGAAAAATATTTAAAAAAAATTGAATTAAATTTGTTTTTTAGGTTAAACTTTAATGTATCGAATTATTTATATATTTTATTTTTAACATGTTTTAAAATTCATTTTAATTGAAAAATAAGATAATTATATTTTTAAATGTTAAAAAATAATTAAAATAAATTTTTCATCTGATTTTGAGTTTTTTAATTTTGAATAAGTTTTTATTCAAGTTTAATTAAATCTTTATTTATATACTTAAAATTTTTAAAATAAAATTTATTGTATAATATTTTTAATTTAAATATTTACTTAAAAACTTTAAAAATAAAAATAAAAAAATTTAAACCAAAATTTATTTTATGATATAAATTATTTTAAAAAATCAACTGCAAAATCTAAATTGAAACAAAATTAAAACATCATGTATATGATTAATTCAATTAATATTTTAAAATGTAAATAAATAATGGTATAATTCAAAAAAATATTGATATTAAATGTGATTTTTTTAAAAAATAAAAAAGTTAATTACATATTGTTGACTATTTTTGAAAAAGTAAAATGATTAATATTGTCACAAGTAAATGAGACGTGGATTAGATCATTACTGGAGACAAGTTGGACAGCACAACGACCCAACTGTCATTTTTTTATTTATATATTATATAATATGTTAATTGACAACCAAATTTTATAGTGCAAAAAATATTGTAAAACTTTGGATAATTTAGTTAATTAATAAAAAGTCGGTAACACCGTGTCCCTGATTATGAAGAGGGGGGAGACGCGGAAGTAAGATATTAGGTTGACCTTCATAGCAAGTTTGACCAAAATTGGCAAGTCAAAGCAGAGATAATGGAGACGCGGGGAATCGAACCCCGTGCCTCTCGCATGCGAAGCGAGCGCTCTACCATATGAGCTACGACCCCGGCTTTGTTACAGTGAGTTATATATAATTAAATAAAAATTTTAAGCTTCAAATATTCACGAGTAGTTAAGGAGGTCGAGTTGAAATCTCTTGGGCTTCGCCCCGCAGGTTCGGGTCCTGCTTAACTTTTTGTGGTATGTTTTCATTACTTTATTTACATATGTGCATATATATGATTCTCATATTTTATACATAACATGTCTTATACATACGTATAATATTATTTTTCAGTTTTATAATTTTTAAAATAATATTATTTTGATAAAAGAATTTATAAAAAATTTTGTTAATTTGATAATATAAATAAATTAAATTGATTTCAAATCAATCAAAAATTAAATAAATGGGGAAAGCAATCAATCCCATTCAATTTATAGCTTTCTTGATGTTCACTTTCTTATATTTCAACATTAGCAATGGTAATTGACCTGTGATTATCATTTTTTTTTTACCTAATATATAGCAACATGTGCATAATTTTGCTTGGATTTGATTGTTGAATTACATAAGGAAAATTTAGGGTATGGGTAGATTTGGCATTCCACATTTTCTATTATTTAAGATAGATCACAAACTCTCTTAATGACAAAGAGAACTTTTTATTTTATATATATATATATATATATAAGAACAAAACTCTGTTCAACTTGTGAGTTTCTAAATCTGGAAAATCTATATGTAAACAGATCATCATATATCTGTGTCTCACTGCTCCTCTGATTCCCTAGAGATTCCACCGTTATCCCCACACCCAGCTTCAGCAACCTCCAAATCTAATTACTCAACACATCCATGGTCCACATCTCTCTCTCTCACCCGCACACACACTGCACATCCATTATCAACACTGCACCCTCCATGAAAACCGACATCTCGGTTCTTCGGTGGGTATATCTTCACCTGGTCGTCACGCAATGCTGGCTCCACACATGCAAGTTATGGTGGTGGCTGCTGTGGTGGTTGTGAGGGTGGCAGTGGTCATGGCGGTGGTGGTGGTTCATCACCACCAGCTCATGACACCTCCTGAATCCATCTCCTCCACTCACCGGAAACCTCCATTCCTGTTCTTGCTCCTCTTCTTTTTCCTCCTCCTCCTCTTCTTCCTGGAGTTCTTCTTCTTGTTTCCTATATCTTTTCTGCAGTTCCTCTTCTTGATCTTGATGTTCTTGCTCCGATTCTTGCTCTTCTAGGTTGTTGTCTGTGATGAGGTGCAATCTCAACCGTCCATCTTGACGGGAAGCCCGTAGGATCTCCGGGCGGTGGATCCTGACTTCAGTGAGCTCCAGCCTGCCGTCTTTCCTCACCGGACGGAGGAAGAACGTGGGCTGACCGTTGTGGTTCAAGGAGGAGAGAGGCGGTGGGAACTTATAAGGCTCTCTGGTACTACTCCTGCCCCCAACCTTCCTCCATTGTTGAGTCCTCCTCGCAGAGGAACAACCAGCTATCGCATTCATCTCAATCTGATTATCATCATCGACTCTCCTCTCGTCACAGCTCTCAAACCCAAGGCTCTCGGTGCAGGACACGAACCCATCCACGCCACCACCAATCTCATCAATAAACCCGATCCCACCAGGGTCTTTCTTGGGTGCCGGTGGCTGCGGCTGCACGAGCTTGAGGAGAGGAGACTCGATAATGTTAGGAGCCCGATGAGCGTCACCGGAGGACGACGTGATTATGCCAAGCCCGCATTGGCATGGCGGTTTGAGATCATTATCACTACTGGTTCTTGCAGTCACAGCGGTCGTGTTTGTATCCATGGTGGTGAGGCCCAAGAAGGAGTGAACACTTCTTTTACAGAAGCTCATCATCATATCGATTTGATGGCAAGGAAAGGGATCGACTTTCAGAGAGATGAGAATGAAGAGAGAAAAGGGTGACGCATAGTTTGAAGAGAAAGATGGGAGAAGAAGGAGATGAGGGTATTAATAATGTCCTCTCGCCAAAGATAGAGGAAAGAGAGAGAGAGAGTGGCATGGTGAACAGAGTGCCACCGAGAATTGTGAGTTGGAGTGATAGAGGAAATGGTGCCGGGTCCCACGTAAGACGACCTCACTCTTCGCCCAGATCTGCCTTTTCCTTCCACTCCTAGTTTCATTTTAAATAATTACACTACTTAAATACATTATTAATATTAATATTAATATTATAATAATATATCAACTAAATTAATTATTTTTATGAGATGGGAATGTAACCCATAAAAATTATTATTCAGTGTTTTTGATAAATTTTGTTTAATAAAATCCATATATCTTCAATAGGATATTTTTTTAAAATTAATTTTCTGATATTTTTCTCATCAAAATTGAATATATTTTTTGTTATAACTTAGAATTTTTCAGTTATATAATCAAATAATTTTTTATTTTTATCGAAAAAAATCTAGACTAATAGACTAAGGATGTATTAAAATAAATTTATGTATTTTAGTACAGATACTTAATTAAACATGACATAACAGATTACATTGATTTCAATATTATTTATTTAGATTGAGATATTTATTTCACAGATAGAAAAGTTTGATATTCTGCACTTATATATATATATATTTGATGTTAATAAAAGCAAATTAAGTAAATTAAATGATTAAATCAAAAACCCTTTTTAATCTTTAATGATTTCAATTAATTAATAAAAAAATTCTAGCGATTTCTGAGTGTGAAATTTATATATATATATATATATGTATATTATATTATAGTAAAATATGACAAAATTTGTTGTTGGGAATGACCATAAATGTTGGGACGTGTATACTTCTGGTCTGTCCTCTCTTCCTTCAAAGAAAACATGTGTCATCTCAGTCTGTTCTGTTCACCTTTTGTAACTTCGGTGAAACGAAGAGGCGGACTCAAGTTTTGTTTAAGTTGCCACTGTTATCGTATCATATTTTGTCATTTATATGCCCTTTTTTTAATAATGTTTTACGGGTAAATAATATTCAATTTAAAAAACGAAAAATGAATATTAAATTATTAAATTATAAATATTTTTCAATTTAAATTTTAAAGAATGAGTTTGTTCAATTGTGTTTTTAATATTTTAATTTAATTTAATTTAAATTTTGACTCAGATAATAAAAAAACACATTTTTATTTTTAATATATTTAAATAAATAGTATATTTAATTTTGATTTTATTCTTTAAATTTAAATAATTTTCAACTTATTAATTATTTTTTAATTTTTTTAAAAAAAATTAATAATAAAGTTATACATTTATATTAAAAAAATTTTAAATTTTTTTGTGATAGTAATTTAAATATTTTTATAAAAAAATTTTGAGTCAAAATCCATTGTATAAGATAGTAAATTTGAAATATCACTCAATTTTTAAATTTTTTTAAAGAATTTAAATTGAACCAATTCAAACATTAAAAATACAATCGAATTAATTTATATTTTACAATTAAAATTAAAAAATAAATTTTAATTGTAAAATATCAATTAATTCAATTGTATTTTTAATGTTTGAATTGGTTCAATTTAAATTCTTTAAAAAAATTTCCTAAATTTTATTACTAGTTTGTAAAATCATTTTATGTTTTTGTCTTATTTTTTGTTTAGTAAAAACGAGGAGGATAGTTAATAAGAATCTTTAATTGAGAGTCAATTTTTCATCTTCACAATATCTTATTTATCCATCTAGATAGATAATAGAAAATCTTTATATCTATTTAATTTAATATTAAATTTTAAATAAATATAAATTTACAATTTAATTTAGGTCGACAAAATTATTTTGTTGATGTTAAATTTTTTGATATATAATTTAAAGAGCATTTTAATAATTTATAATGATAATAAAAATAATATATATATTATTAATTATTAATTTTATTAAATTATTATCATCTTTTTAACTGTTCAATACAGATTAAATTCAAACAAAAAATATAATTTTCATTGTCCCCCTTTAAAAAAAAATCAAGAATTCTTGAATTCGATCTCATTTTTATTCCTTGATTCGCTCCATCTTTATTTAAATTTCCCATACCTTTGTCGGCAGAAAAAACTTAATTAGGTACCCACATCAGTATCCTTAAGGTAAGTGTGATAGTTCCTTGATGCAAGTCCAAAAGGGTCTTTTGTTTTAAAATTTTTATTAATTTTTTTTATAAATTTTATATAAATCAAAGTAATCAATCCATCGTTATTTTTAAGTTTAAGAATTCATATTAAAATGTATAGTTTTAGATTAATCAAGTCAAATATTTTGAATCAATCTATTATATATTTTTTTAATTATTTTAATCTTTATTCTTATAATTGATTCAACTAAAATATGTAATGACATTTTTTTATTCCCATAAAAAGAGATTGTCATCGTGAGAATCTTTCTATAAAGTGTATTTAAAATGGTGCAAGTAAAAACTTGCATATAACACATCAATGGTGGAGCCGTTGATGTCATACATACAATTCTCGCTTTATAAGATGACCACCCACATCTTATCTTGAAAAGAAAATGATGGCTAGTAAGTTGGCTGAGTTGTGAACATGGCAAAGAGGGGTAGACTCTTAGAATTTTCTGTTTGGCATCTCATTTTCTCTTGCAAGAAAATATACATACATGTTTCTTTTGATTGTATTAATTATTATCCTGTATCTTTCCTTTATCTCGAGTTTGAGATGCCCTTCTTGCAAATTGAACACAAGTGCTTGTCATGGCATGTTGGAAAGAACTTTGGTGAGAATAGTCATAATTGGCTAATTAATTTGAATAAAAATTATGAAATTTTAAGTTTCATGGCTTATCTATATATATATATATATGTGATTTTTTTTTGTTGATTTGATTTATATTTTCGATTATGACTATGAAAAAAAAATTGTGTAACGTAAGGGTGAGATTAGAACCACTGAAAATGGAATTAAAGAATGAACGATACCTTTGATATGTATAAGTAATTCCACTTAAGAAAGAATAAAGCATAACTATGAGGATAGAATAACCTTTTGGTAATGTGTTGATAGGATTGATTGCAAATAGGTAAAACTAATCATACAATTAATCAATCATGAAACCTTAATTTTATGGATAAAAAATTAAATTAAAAGATGCCATGAAAAAATATGATTGAAATGAAGAGTTACAATCTCAAAGATATAAAGAATACAACGAAAATTATAAAGGCTATCCTTAAAATAATGAAAAAGCCCCTTTCATCTCTCATAATTTTTTGGCATTTAAATTAAATGGTTTTAATATTATTAATTTAATTATTTTTACTTTAAAGTAATATTTTATATTTTGTAAAAATAGCATATCAGTTTTAAAAATATCTAAGCTTTGTGGGTTAACTATTTATAATTATATCCGATAAGTTTTAATCTAGTATATTGAATAGTCAAATCAGATCAAAATTACTTATTTGAAACACAAACAGGTCTTGAACCTTAAATTTTAAAATGAGCTTGACGGATCAATTCGTTATAATTATAAATTGATTAATGATTAACATAAATATCGAACCTATTTGAATCATTTAAATTTAAAATTTTAAAATTAAAATAATAAATTTTATAAACATAAAAATTTTATTAATAAAAAATAAAAATAAAAATTTATCAATATTTTTATTAATTTTTATTTAAAATGAATATAAAAAAGCTTGGACTATACTTACTTTTTATTTTACATATCAAAGTATCGATTGGATCAACTATACATATCATGTTTTAATTTGGTTCAATTTAAATCTGATTAAAAATTTTAAAAATTAAAAATATTCAAGTTGAAGATTTTATACAATATATTTTGATTTAAAATTTTATAATTGCAAAGAAAAACTCAAATTACTATTATAAAAAGTTTTAAAATTTTTTTAAGGATTGAAAATATGTTTTTTAAAAATTTATATTATTAAAATTTAAAAAAATCATAAAAATAGTTCTTGAGTTTAAAATTGTTTAAATTTAAGTTATTAATTTAAAATGGAATGTATAAATGATTTGAGTTATTTTAAAAATATTTTAACAACAAAAATACTCTTAATTTTTTATTATCAATTTGAGATAAAATTTAATTTATACTAAATTAAAAGATGATATATAGAATTAATCATCCAATTGATAAGTTATGTTAAGATTCAAATTAAAAAATAAGTTTAATTTAAATTTTTTTATATTTATTTTTTTATTTATAAATATTAAATTAATATAATATAAGAATCACAAATATAAATCAAAATTTTTAAATATTTATCATATTTTAATGTGCTATCATTTTGAAAAAAATAAGATAAACTCCATCTTTTATTTTTCTTAATGTACACGATTACATGAAAAGTGAATTTAATTGAATTGATGTAAATACATTTTTTATAAAAAATAATATATAATGAAAAAATATTTATTTATATTATTTATTTTATATGTAAAATTTATTTTATAATTAAAGAAGAATATATATTACTTTTACTTCTATTGATTTAATATGGAACATAAAAATTATAGTAAGTTTATGATATATTCAATGTTTTAAGAATACACAATTTTTATCACTTTAACATTTAATTTATTCATATTATTTTTAAAATATAAATATAAAATTATCTACTAAATCGTATAACTCAGTTAAGATCAATATGATATATTGGTATTTTGAAAATATAACAATATAGTCCGTATTTATTGGATGGAACCTTACATAAGATCATATGTTATATTTTTCAAAGTAGACGATTTTGATCTGATTTATTAATTTAAAAAATTCAACCAAATTTTTCATGAGCCTAAGTTCAAACTATAATCAGACTAAACTAATTCGACTCATTTTAATTTTAATAATATATCTAAAAATATATATTTACACACCATCATTCATCATGTATAAATACAAATAATATCTTAAAAAATCTTAGTGACATGTCAAAAAGCATTTATATTATTACTATTATTATTTTATACATTGCATGGAAAAATGCCCTTAGGACTTTGGAGAGTCCTTAATATGCTACTTTGCCAATGGACACAGAAGCCTAAGCGAGTGTTGTTACAGATAGCTAGTAGATAACATGTAATACATTAATTTACAATTATCCCAACATTAAGCTCTGCTTAATTAGCCAATTAACCATTAAGCAATTCCTTTAGGGATGGGCAGCCATGTCTGCATACCCTATCCCTCTGCGTTTAGTGGGAAACACCATGAACACCAGGCTCCCCAGAATCCCAGCTCCCAGTGGCAAATTTACCATGAAAGCCTCCTCGTTAGGCCCGTTCTTGGGGAAGAAACAGCTCTGCACGTCAGAGCTACTAATGGCAAACACCAAGAACACAACCAGCGATGAAAAGGCATGCACGAAGTCTATCAAACTCAGCCTGTACTTGTCTCTCATTCTCTCCTTTACATCCTTCTCTGGGTCGTAATCATCGTTAGGGTCATCGTTGAAGATGTACAGGCCGTTGATGGTGGCAATCCCGAAGCAGAGTTTCTCGTCTCTGCCCACGAAGCTGTCTGTGAAGGAGGAGAGGAAGCACGCGAGCGAGCAGAAGACGATCATCGATAAGGTGAGTAACTTGTTGGCTGGTTGGCAAGTTCCGTTGTTAGAGGATGAAGGTAAAAGAGTTTGAAACGCGAGGACTGTGCCTGTTGGCAAGAGGTTTGCGAGGTTGGCTGCAGCCGTTAGGGTTTTGTGCCCACACTTTGCTGCAACCGGCATGGCGGCCATTGTGGCTGCGGTTGGTGGCGGCAGCGGTGGTGGTGATTTGTTGATCATCGAAGAGATTTATAGAGAATGGGTTTGGTTAGCCAGAGACGAGAATTGGACAGTAGGCATTTACATGTAAATAATGTGACATAAAGCATAGCTGCGTGATACACATGCGCCACTGCTATGGAATGATAAACATATAGATTTGTTTGCTGGCAGGTAAATATCATAATTTTATTTGTTTAATATTTATTTTTCAATATATTAATAAATAAAAATATTTTTATTAATCTATTTTATTTTATTAAAAATTAAATAAAAATTAAATAAATTTTTAATATTTATTTCATGTTATCAATAAAAAATTAAATCATGATTTATTGATTTGAATCAAATGGAATTCTATAAAAAAATTTAACAAATTTTGATTTAAATTTTTTATAGATATAAAAAAATATTCAAGCTATTATCAAGATTTTTTAAAAAATTGATTATTAAAAAACTACAGATATTTAAATTTATATTATTAAAAATTTAAAAATTTTAAAAAATAAATTTTAAATAAAATATTATTTAAATTTAAAGAATAAACTTGAAATGAAACGAATAATTCATTTAAATTATTTTTGAAGCATTTCAATATCGAAGATATTATTAATGTTTATAATTATTTAAACTGAAATTTAATTTAAAATAAATTAATAAATTAAGATTCAATTTATCACTTATTAAATTTGAGTTTTTAATTGATAACGTAAGTTAATTATTAAATTTTATATGATTTTGATTTTAAATATTTATTGACATAAATAAAAATAGGTTAAATAAGTAGAGAATATTTTTTTTTATTGAATATATCCATATTTTTTTACTAAAAATTAGTGGCTAATCATGGAAGATAACAAAAAACATTTTGATTCTATTTGTGTCAAATTAAAAGGTGCAGCTCTATCAAATATGCTATTCTTTTCATATTCTTATCAAAGTTTGCCTTTCAATCAAATTTGCTCTTCTTTTCTTATTTCTTGTCAAAATTTGTTGCTCAGCAGTGTGACACAGGCTTCTATTAATCCCAAGTGAAAAATCAAAAATAGAACTACTAAAATTTTAATGTTAATTAAAGTTGGATTTAAAATGATTTGAGAGTTGGGTTTAGAATTGATTTGAATTTTTTTAATTTTTAATTTTAAAAAATTAAAAAATTAATCAAATAATATGACTTAAAATATATTTTGGTTGACATAATTGAATATTTTAATTAAAAAAACTCATTTGGATTATAATTCATAAAATTTGGATGAAATTTAAAATCATAATGAACGACATCAATTAAGTTAGAAACATTACTGTCACAGTCCTCAATCAATTTTCTAATTGGTAATGAAGGGTAAAAATGTTCTTGTTCCTTTACAATGCTGAGATTTTTGGTTCCATTTCTTCCACTTAATGGAGCTGCTTTTTCTGGTCACACAACCCATCAGAAGATCTAAGAGGAACAAGAACCTGAGGCCATGGAATCAAAACGGTGGTGCTGACTGGTGATTCTTACTATTTTCTTGCTCCACCGAATTTGATAAAAAAAAGCTAGACCCATATGAGTTTATTCCATCTGTTCATGACCCTTATCTCATTCCATCAAGAAAACAATAGAAGCTATTCCAGATCGTAATGCCACAAGGAAACACTCATACTGCAATTTTACGCAAAGAAATAGCAGAACTTACGATGGTAGCTGTGGCTGCTGGGGTTATCCAGCATCAGTAGCTATGACCTAGTGGCCTGGTGGTTTCCTGTATAGCTAAGGCTTAACAGCCTGGTTGTTTCCTGTATAGCTAAGGCTTAACAACAGTGTCAGGAATCATCAGAACCTTAGATTCATGGGCTGAGTTCGTGGTCTGATAAGCAGGCTGAATTTATCTTCTTGCTGAGATGGGATTCATGGAAGCTTGTATTTCTTCAAGTGTTCGTCCCTTGGTTTCTGGTACTAGCTTTGCCACAAACAGGACTGTTAACCCACAGATACTCGAGAAAATGAAGAATGTGCCTGGAAAAATAACAGAAAACCAGATATTGTAATGTGGCAATCAATGCTTTGGTGCTGCACCAACAGCCTGCCCTGACATGCCAGCACAGCTCACTTACATGTGGGCATTCAGATAAATCAATGAAAAGATTGTTTATTGATGAAGATTACCAGCTGAGCTCCATTTCATAAGGAAGTTAAACGTGTAGGAGATGATCCAGGAGCCTAGCCAGCTAACCAATGTCACCAGGCTTCCAGCTGAGCCCTTCATGTTTATAGGAAATATCTGCAGAAGAAACAATCCTTTCAGTATTCTTCCTGTGTATTTGAAGTCAGTTTTAACATATGCATTTAGCCGAAGCCTGAAGGGTTCAAGGTACCTCTGACATTATGACCCAAGGAATTCCTCCCATACCTAGTGAAAATGATCCAGTATATACCTGGTTGCAGAAATGAATGGGCTGTCAGAGATATCATTTAACACATTAACCATCAAGAAATCTGATTAAAGGAAAAGGATTTTAGTATGTAATGGATTCTTCAAAGAAAGTTTTAACTCAAGCCAAATGCTTTGCTTTTCAAGCAAATCAAACCACAGAAATGAATGACAAGACCCAGGAGGAAAGCAATATGCATATCAGAAAGACGTAACAGTTGCTTAAGTTCATTGGGGGATTACCAATACTCCAATGAGTGCCAAAAAGGGAGCTGTCTCTTTCCACTGCTTAAGGTCCTGTACCGAAGAAGGCAAATAATGCCATGAAATTGAATGGCAGAAGAACAGAGTACTGTTGCTATACAAGCAGAGTTATTTTTGAACCTGTAGGAAAAATGAAAATGCTACGAGAAGACAACCCAAGCATGTTCCAGCTGCAGAAACCTGCAGAAATTAGTAAACATCAGGCACAGGTTTCGATTCAAGCGTAGAGATTTCTCGGGTTCTTACCAGCAGAAGGGGTCGTCTCCCAGATTTGTCCATCAAAAGCACTCCCAATGTTGTCATAGGAATCTGTGAAAGACTATTTAGAATGTTACAAGAAAGTGCCAGACAGAGCTTAACAATTTGATTACAGATGGAATAAACAAACCTGCACTACGACCATTGCTATCATTCCAATGCTGCCTGAAAACCCTGTCGCAAGAGGAGTCAATTGCACGTTTATATCTCTTTCCTTTTACGGTTAATCAATAACGAGAAACATCAAAGAGGAGCAAGCGTACCAGCTGATATGAAAATGGCACTTGCATAAAAAGCAATCGCGTTGACCCCTCCAAATTGTTGCAGTACCATCATACCAACACCAACCTAACTAATATGGAATTAATTGCTATTAAAGGAAATCATGGTAACAATTGTAACAAGGAATGATGATACAATGAGGAAAAAGTTTGAAGCTCACCATGAGTGAATGAGCATATGTCCATTGGAACAGTTCAAAGATGGCAGCTTCAGAATTCCTCTGAAGTGTTTCTGTGTATTCCTAGCAAAACAAAGCAAAACCCATCTCAGCTACCCTTCTCTGATACAGTGAGAACTAAATAGGGAAGAAAAGTAGACGGATCATTACGAAAGGTAAACTCTTTCATGTTAGTATGATGAAGAACTTACTCTAATCTCAGCTGATTCATCAGAAATATCGGCATTCTCACCTCTAAGGCGTTCCAGGGCTGCTTCACATTCATTCCCTTTGCCAATCTTCGCCTATAAAATCATGTTATATCATCAGTTGTATACATTTAAATTACTTCCAGACCTCCTGTGTTGCATGTCTCAGAAGAAAAGATAATCATATAAATAATTTCTGACTTCTTTTATATGTTTAAAATACGTATCTAGCTCAAAATCTTCGTGGGAAAACATTTACTAACAAAATTTGCCAGCTTTAATTCTTCTATTTTAGAGCCAAATCCAGAGCATTAGGTTACAGATAATTTCTGAATAAAACTCACCAACCATCTAGGAGATTCTGGAATAAGGTACAGTCCTAGCAGCTGTATAAGACAAGGAAGAGTTCCTGATGTGAAATCAAAGTAGCCCAGGTTATGGACAACCTTCAAGTTACCACTGAACTCATGAATGCAGAATAAAAGAAAATACCAATTAGAGCCAAAATCCGCCATTTCACAAAAGCTCCAAGAAGATATGTTATTGATACCCCACAGCATATCATTAACTGGAGAAAAAAACAAAAAGTTGTAGCACAAGTTTTTGGTGTATACAATTCTCAATTTCCTGATGCTATAGCATTACCTGATGAACTGTAGTAAATCCTCCTCGAAGATTTTTGGGTGTAACCTCAGCAATATATACAGGTACCTGTTTCCATTGGGAGAACACAATTTCTATCTGCTTTTTGAATGACTAATTAAAGGTTAAATGCAACACTTTCAACAGTTACCACGTAGGATAGAAGGCCCATCCCATATCCTACTAACAGTCTTCCGATGTCCAGCCACAAAGCAACCTTCCAACAAGCACTGAGAGTTTAGTTTCATCACAACCCAAGAAAGGAAACAGCCACTTACAACCTTCTTGTTACTGTTTCAGGCTTCTTAAGATCATCCATAAGTACAATTATTGTTTGCAGTGGAAAGCATTACGAGCATGATCATGTTAGTAAAACCTGAGAGTGGAAGAGTCAGACTTGACAGGATTACCTTTGAGAATGCTATTGCAACCCACCCCAAAAGGCAGAATATCTCTGAGAATCCCATTGTCTGCTTTCCAGGATAACCAGAATTGAGAAAAATCAGAAACTTGTCATCTGCTTCAAAGCAGATAGAGGTAATTATAGGTTGATGAAGAACTTACAGCTCTTCGACCAATGTAATCCGCTATTCTGCCACTCATTATTGCACCTATCATGGCTCCAATGGTTAATATTGAACCGAAAAGTGAGTACTGCAAAATGACCAGAATAGCAAAAAGAAAGCAGTCAGACAAAAGAAAATATCAAGGAAAAATAGAAAAATCAACTAACTAAAGGAATTAGCATCGTGAACTACACTTTAGAAAAATTTTAAACACCATGTTATCCTACTTGAGCTGCATGATGAATTTTCCTTGGAAAACAATCAAATGTTTAGGAGAGAACATATCCAATGTAAGTATGCTGAATAAATTGTCTAGGAATACTGACATAAAATGATGTGCGTTTTGTTCTAAAGAGTAGAAGCCGTTTGCCAATTTGATATGTTATTAACATTAATAATGACTAGATGAACTTAATGTTGATTCACTTGAACATGCTAGCTGATGAGCTGCATGTGGTGATAATGGACAAAAGATGATTCTCATGATAAACAATAGTTGAATGCCTCAGTTATAGAAAAACTAATTTTGGATAACATGCGGGGCAGAAGCTAAATCAATCTAAACAAACTATGATCTTGACTTGCAAAAGAAATAAGAATTGGACATGAATTCAAAAAGTACAAGACAGCATGGAAACATATGAATATATGTGCAGCATATTTATAAAAAGAAACTATGTCTACCTCTGCAACAGAAAGACTTAGGTCACCCATGATTCCAGACTGAGCAGGTGATGAATATCCCACCTGCAAGTCAATTATATAACATCAGTTTAGCCCAGAAGTAAGGACGCAAAAACTAAGCACCTCTAGGGACAGTCATCCATCAAGTCCAAGTAGCTCATCCATAGCAATGAAGTCTCATTAATTCGTTTTGAATTTATGAATTGCAGTCAACATAAAGAATTACCTAGCCACCGAATTTTCATATTAAGTAGGTTATAGTTTCTTTCTAACACTCACCAAAAAAGGTATCTCAATGCATAAGCATCACACACAAGACTCATAGTTTGTTATGTAATTCTATAGTTCACACAAATAAATTTATTTAAGCATTCCGGAAGCATTGGCATTGAACTATTAAAATGAAAAGTTTATTTAACGAAAGCATCTTGGCTCTATCCACCATCTACATTCTGCCTATGTACTCGTTATCATTGTTTTCCTTAATTATAGCATCAAATAATTTTTTTTTCCCTCAAGTTTCAAGATTTGGACTCATGGATATTTTGCAAGAAGTCCAAAACTAACAGTTCTTGGACATAATTCAAAGATAGATTAAGCTACACCTCATTTTACATAATACAATATGAGCCCGAGGCTGCACATTTTTGCTCAGCCACATCTGTTAAAGCCTTCACTAAGCATTGTATTTGACAAAGTGAAACACACCTGGATACAATATAATTTCAAGTTGAATTGGCCCTGCAGCCATGAAAACAAAACTAAAACAGCATGATTAATTGATCCAGCCTTGCAATTTCTACTGTTGGCTTCAGCCCCGCAGAACTAATCATTTCGTTCATTAGCTTGCCAAATTTAAGAGCAGGTCTTGGTAAATTTTGATCCGTGCTGAGTACTTAAGCTTACACTAGACAGACTGAATGAGAGGGCTCATAGTTGGATAAGACTCTATTTACTGTTCCTGCTAAATCATGTTCAGAACAGAACAACACCAAACACATCCAATCCACTGCAAATATATTTCTTACAATTAAAGGGTCTAAACAGTTATTTCATAGGACTAACCAACAAAGTCCCTTGTGAATCCACTTTTGCTGGACATGAATCTAGAACACAAGAAGATCAATCACCATTTCTAAGTTGTGCCCAATATATTCTAATGTGAAAGGGATGCCCCAAGAAGCATCATAACTCTTTACCATTCCATGAACCTCATATCAGAGACCCACGCATAAAGCTTATGAGGTTTCAAATAGAGGGCATAAGTGTTCAGAACAAAAACTCTACTTAGTACTTACAGCAGTTCCGAAAACGTATGAGCCACAGACAGCAACAAAGGTGCTGAGCAAAACCACTGGTGTAGCTGAAGCTGTTGTAGTAGAAATAGCTCCAGTCTGTCCATTTTCTTTGACAAGCAGGGAACTTGGTAGCTCCCCTTCTTCTTTGCTCTCTCTATCCATATATTCGTCCTGCAGGTAAACCAGATAGAAAGCTCAAAAAGATTAATTAAGCAGAGGAAGAAAGAGGGCTGAGAGAGACAGAGATTTCATTCTTTATCCTCCCAAGTAATGGACGCGAAAACAAAGACAAGCGAGTGAAGTGCCCGCTGGAAAAAGGCACAAGAAAACAAGGTGAGTGGGTCCTTTTGGGGGGTTTTGTCTGTTTTCCCAAGATCTGTCCTAATCCTCTAGCATTTCATTTATGGTAATGTCATTCACAGATAAAGATGAATTTAAACAGCACTATATAACTGTTAATTTTTTTTTAGTAATACACTGAATTCACAAGTTTTATTCTTTTTTGATACCAAATTTAAAATGTTTGAATTAACTTACAATTCATTTTGCATTCCTTATTGATAATTAAGAGAACTGATAAAATTTAAAATAAATTACAGTGAAATCCTAGACATGAGATTAAACAATATAGAGTTACATGTTAATTATAAACAATAAAATTTAGTACGATAATTAGCGTTCAATCTTAATAATATACATAATACGATATTCATAAGCTCGAAGATCACCACTTATTGTTGAAACAAGTTGGATAACATAAACATTATCTTAATCATGACATACAAACTGGCTTAGTTATCAAGTAAACAATACTACTAATGGCTCGTTGATCTTGAAGAAGAAAGGGAGAGTGAGATACATTCTACTCTTTATTGAGATAAAAGGAGATTGACCCCTCATTCGAATATATACAAATTTCCTTAATTAATACACTATAAAATAAGTGTATTAATATCTTGTGGTTAATTTGTATTACTGTAGAAAATTAGAAAATGATGCTTGTATTTCTTCTAAGGTTCGCCCTTTAGTCTCCGGCACCAACGTCCACACAAATAGAACAGTTCCGGCAGATATGCTCGAGAAAATGAAAAATGTTCCTGCATTAGTGTATCCAACCGGTCATAAGTTTTGAACAAATAAAGATTTTGACAAAAATCATATAGATGTAATTTTAAAAGTTTAATATATCTGATTTATGTGGAATTTTTAAATATAATTTAAATTAGTAAAAATTTTTGATACAAATATATCTTTTTAAAAAATGAAAAAATTACCTAGTGAACTCCATTCCAACATAAAATTGAAAGCATAGGCGACAATCCAGCCGGTAGACCAATTGGCTAGTGTCACAAGGCTTCCAGCTGAAACCTTGACGTTCATGGGAAAAATCTGAGACATTATCAAACTTGTCAATTTCAATATGGCTCCTTTTATACTGAGTTACTTAATAATGATCTATAGAACTAAACTCCAATTAATTTAATTACCTCAGACATTATAATCCACGGTAATCCTCCCATTCCCATTGCAAAAGTTGCAATATACCCCTAATTACAGAATCAATGAAGTCATATCAGCCATCAAACCTTGCAAATAATGTAAATCAAACAATAATATAGGATTAAAAAAAAGATGTTTATTTTGGAATAAATTATATTACCACTAGGCTTATAAACGCGAAAATGGGAGTGAGCTCCTTCAAAATGTTGAATTCCTGCTCATCGCGGAAACATATTTACAATAAATCAAGTGATACGAAGAACTAATAACGATAAAATTTAAGAGATCGAAAGTATATATATACCTGCAAGCAGAAGGATAGCCCCAGGAGTAAGGAACACAAGCACATGCCACAAGAGGAAACCTGCAATGAATCATGAGTTTCCGCTTAACTTTATTGATTAACAATGTGATTAAGCTTAATTAAAGTGTAAATCTTGCTAGCTAGGCTTACCATTAAGAGTGGGCGGCGTCCCATTTTGTCCACCAAGATCAGACCCATTAGTACTTTTGGAATCTACATAAAAAGTAAAAACGTGACGAAATTAATTAGTAAGATCGAATAAAGATTGTAAATTTGTGAAGAAGAAGACTACCAAGATTGACCAAAAAAATTAATTAATATTTAAGTTAGAAAGAGTGAAGTACCATTATGATAGCCAACACAGTTGTCCCAATTTTCGTAGGAAAATCTGCATTGAAAAAAGAGTGTAAACTCAATATTTCTCGTATTCTTTTGAATGATTAATTAGTCTATGAGGCAAAAATATTGAAAGAAGCAGTTCAGCTTAATTACGAGCTTTTTCCAATATGTGGCCAGCGTAATAGGAGATCCCAGAGCATCCTGCTAGCTGTTGTAGAAGCATTAGTCCTACTCCAACCTGATCAATGTTCAATAAATATTTGCATAGAAAGGTCAGATTATTAAGCATCAAAGTAGAAAACGAGAAGTTCTTAATTAATCTTCCTTTCCAATCGATTTTTCTTGTTTCAGACTTACAATGAGTGAATGAGTATATTTCTTCTGAAACAAGCCCAGGATTCCTGCATTTGAATGACCTTGTTTGCAGGCTTCCACAGTGTCCTACATAGCAATGGAAATGTATTAATTATCACTGTAACACAAAGCTTAGCACATTAATTTCCTTCTGAGTTAAAGTTAGCAAAAACAAGTTGAGAAATTACTTTGATATCAGCTGCTTCTTGGGAAATATCAGTGTTCTTCCCCCTCAAGCATTGCAGAGCAGCCCTGAAGTCCTTTTCGCGACCATTTTTTGCCTGTAGAGATAAGTTTAGTCATCAATTATGTCTAAAAATTAATTCATCCACCATTTATTCTTTTGTTTTCTTCTATCAGACTACTGAATTAATTTCACTACTCACCAACCATCTAGGAGACTCGGGGATGAAGAATAAACCGATAACTTGCACCAGACATGGGATAACACCTGAAGAAACAATCAAGCAGCATGAGAAATCAATATGAGCAACGAGCTCTTCTTGTTTCAAGGTAATATACAAACTAAGTTGCAGATGAAGGACTTACTTATGAGGGCCAAGCTGCGCCAGTGAATGAAATTTCCAATTATGTAGACAAGCGAAACACCACAATTTTGCATAAGCTATACATTTATAGATGGAAAATTAGTCTCATCAAACTAATAAGCTTGTGTCGGCAATAAATAAATAAATAATTTTTTTTCGGTGATATATAGGTTAGTAGTACCTGATTAGCGAATGTACATGATCCTCGAATATCTTTTGTTGCTATTTCCGCAATGTATACAGGCACCTGTTTGTGCAAAGAACACAAACTGTTGTTAATGCGCATATATCAAATAGAAAATTTGATGAAAAATTGAGTGAAATTAACCCTTAGTGAACTTACCACGTAGCTAAACAAACCACCTCCAATTCCTAATGAAAATCTTCCGACATCCAGCCACCAAGCATCCTTTGCGAATGCCATCACCAGCCAACCTATGATGTAGAATATAGCAGAGAACCACATTGTCTGTTTGACAAAAATAAACAAATTATGCCAAGAAAAACGTGACAAGTTTAACCGAGTTTCTGTTTATGGAGGAAATTTCAAGGGTAATAGGGATACTTAACCTGTTTTCGGCCTATTAGATCTGCTAACTTGGCACTAAATATTGCACCAATCATTCCTCCGAATGTCATAATTGATCCGAAAACTGAGTACTGCAAAAATGAAATAACATGAGAAGTGATTATAATTGTTTGCTCCTTATCACTCTGTTTAAATGGTTGAGTTAATGGTTTAATCACTGAGAATTAATGCCGGAAAAGATTGGATAAGCAAATTAATTTTCTCTCATTTTCTTGTGGCCCAAATGGATTTTTGAAGTGCGAACCTTTTAATATTACAAAATGTTGGGGAGAGAGAAGGCAAAAGAGAATCCAAAGTTCCATATGCTGATTTTAGTTCCCCTTGAAGTGGAAAGAATCTTGAAGGAGAAAAAGGCTTTTCATAAAGTTTTGGACTGTCCAATTTTAAAATATACAGGTACGCAGATTCACATGGAGAAAAGCATGGACTTACTGCTGCTACAGAGAGGCCCAACTCCTTCATTATTGCAGATTGAGCAGCAGATGAAAAACCCGTCTGCAGTTGTTCATGAAAAAGTGTAAAGTAGTTTTCCACTAGACATGATCATCGGTTGAAGAAAATGCATTATGAAAGAAAGTATGGTGAAAAGAGTTTGAGCTACTGAGATGGCTTCATGTAGATGATACGCAGTAGGAGAGAGTAAATACTTACAGCGCAGCCAAAGCAGAAGGAGGCAGAGACGGCTACGAAGGTGCTAAGGATGACGACAGCCGTGCCGCTGTACTCAGCATCGCCATGTCCTTCATCTTTCTGTGCTTCATTCACCAGCAGAGGCTCTGTTAGCAGCCTGGCTTCCATGGCTTCTTGGTCCTTAATCATTTTTTTTTTCTTTTTGGTAAAAGAAGCTGTTCAGCTTTGAAAAACCTCCGTTTCTCCACTCACTAGGTGGGCAGGAGCTCAAGAACTGATGCTGGAGCCATGGAATCATGGGAGTCAGGAACATATTTATACAAACGACAGACCAAGATGCCTTAGTGATACCGCTTTTTTGTTTAGCTTATTCTGCTTATATTATAATATATTTTTTTTGTGCTTTCTGTCAGTTCTTGAATTATATATTCTTATTGTTATTAACATCTGAAGTTAATTAAACCTTTCTAATTTGACCTACCCTATTACCCTCCATCATTTTCTTCCTCTTTCTCTCTCTCTTCGAACACTTGGAGCAAATGGGTAATCTTTCCTTTTCTCTTTTTGTTTCCTTATCATACTGATTTTCTCAGGACTCATAGAGAAAACCAAAGTAGAGTGACAAAAACAAAAACCAAAACCCTAATCAGTCTTACTGATTGAAGTTAATGAAACACTATGTCTTATATCATCAGTCTTTGATTTTGATTGAAAGGTAACCTTCTTTTTCACGTTATCATCTGACACAAAGCAGTGTCTATATGCATAATGTACTGTAAAAGGCCCCCATGAATGATCATGTCACCCTCTTCACCTGTGGCCAAATGCCAACAAAGGCATGGATGGAGCCATGTCTCCATTGTTTTTTTTCCTTTAATGGAGATGGGTAGGTGTAGCCAACAAAGTCTTGCATATTTAACACATGTCTCATTGTCAAATGGGCCTGATTTATTCTCTTTTATATAATTAAAGACAAATCAAAAGATAAATAATTAATAATTTACCAAGGGTAAGAGAGGTTCATGTTCATTTTCAATTATTTAAACCTAAATGATTCGCCCACCGGACTGGAAAATAATGACATTGACAATCAGAAAGAAAAAGCATTGGACCCATATATGGAATTAATTCTATAGTAATTTTATATAAAATGAAGAGAATCATTGAATCTTTTTTTTTTTTTAATTTTTGTTTTTTAAATCTTTTTATTGAACTTACCTGCCAATCATTTAATCATTAGCATAGCTTAATTGCACCACCTCCCTAGTGTGGTCTATGATTTATATTAGCACATGTGACGAAATATGAGCAGACATATTATAAAAAGATAAAATGTAGTTAGACATAAATCATACTTAGGATCATATTGTATTGTCTAATATCAACAGATACCTATGGCTATCTGTACCTACTCTTCTTAGTGTGCAATATTTGAATGAACAGTGTTAATGAAGATAAACCTAATTAATATAACAAGCTTATAATCAAAATTAGTTTATAAATGCGTGGTTGTACTTGATTGGTGAATGTATACAATCCGGCCTCTGAATAATTAATTTTCTGGTGTAAATTAAAATAATATAATCCTTATAAATACTTGAAAAATTCAAAACGTGGAAAAATTTACCCATTTTTTAATTTCTTGAATATACTGAGGGAACAGTTTTGAAATTCGTAGTGATTTTCTGACCATTTCTATATGATCGATGAAGGTGCACGAATACGTTATTTTTTAAAAGTACAAAAACTTCTTTAGAAATACTACTTGTATACGTAAGTGTTCTATGATATTTAACTCAAATTCCTAAGATTTATCCTTAATTTCTAAAATTATAATTGAATTTTCTCTGATAATATTCATTTTCTGAATTGATATTCTAAGATAATTAAATTACCCTATGAACCAAAATCATCATTGCCAAATTGAAAATTGACACATAAAGTTGTACTGCATGACCCCACTAATGCTTCATTTATAATTTTTTCATCAATAGAGATTAATTTAAGAACCATAAGTTGTGATTTATAGAGCAAAATGAGCTGTTCATGCTATCCAATAAAAGCAAAATCAACATTCAAATTGCAAGAAACTGGCAAGAAAGAAACATTAAGAAATGAAAATGGCAGACCCCACATGGAGAAAGAATATTCGTCTTGCTGGCTGCACGTGGTCCGTAATGTTACAGGGCGCAAGTTGAACCAAATGTTTATTGGAAAGGTGCATTTTCGTGAGCCCCACTTTGAACTTTAGGGTTTAATATCTATCTTCACCAAATACACAAATCTTTACTTTATTTATCACTTTTGTGACTAACCAAACGGCACTTTCACTTGTGGGTACTTATGATGATACTCGAAGATCTCTTGCCACTTTTAATTCAAATGGGTAGTTCATATGCATTTTACATTACTCATCAAATGCCTATTGGTGATAGTATTTGATTTGCGTCAAATTGGGTTTAGTGTTATCTTGATCTGAATGAAGACATTTAATTAATTTTATGTCAACAAATATGATACTATTTCGATTTTGATCATATTATAGATATTATCTAGTTTGATATCGATTTTATAACAATATTTTTATAATTTTAAAAAATATTTAATTAAAAATATGAAAATTAAAAACCTATGTAGAGATGTAATATCAAATAATATGTAAATTTTGATCCATATTAGTTATAAATATTGTTAATTTTGAGAGCTCGATCTTCATAATAAAACTATATATATATATAAACATGTGCATGCAAAATATGAAAAGAATTAATTTCAATTTATATATTATTTAATACTATAATTTTTAAATGGCATAAAATTTAACAATCTAATTAATATTACTATATATAAAAACTTAGTGTAAAAACAAAAATCTTGTATTGACAGAGGATGAAAATCTTTGTAGCATGTGAATATAAGTTTTAATATAAGCTATATTATATTAAGGGATACTGATCATTATTTAATATTAAACAAAAACTAAAAAAAACATAGCCACATGGAAGTTTTTTGCCGAGATTTTTTTATTAATAAAGTTTTGATGAATTTATTTAATCTATTAGAATTTACTGTCCATTTCCGGCTAGCTGCTAGGTAAGCAGAAAGCACACGGAACTCTCTTTTAATTTTTTTTTTTTTTTATATAAATCACATGTAAGTTAAGAGTATAGTTGTCTCACATGTGAATATCAATAATTTTGTAGTTCTTGGATAGGTGTCCCCTAACTTTGATGTGTCCACAAAAGGGCATAGTTATATAGGCATCATCATCAAGATGAGACAATCAAGATCACATTTATTTTGTCTTGGAGGATATGTAGGGTATAGTGTATCATAATTGACAATTATTTTGTCTTCATTTCTTTTTAATATTAATCTCATTTCCTTCTAAATTATGTCATTTGGTACTAAATTAACTTAATTGTTATAAAAATACGCACATATATATAATACATATGGAGAGAGTATTACATGACACAACATCACATTTTAGTATAATTTTTTTATGACCATCATAAATTATTTCATCAATTAGGCATGATTTTATATATACGTTTTAAAAGGATGAAAACGTTTTATTACATAAATATCTTTAATTTGAAAGTAAATAAGTCAATACGTTTTGTTTTTTGTTTTTTCAAAAAACATTGATATTATCATGATTAATAGAACTTTGTTTTACTCCACATCCATACAAATTGGTGGTGGAAAAATATTTTGGGTGTGTTTGTTAAATATGAAGATTAATTTGATTTGAGGTGATTTAATTAAAATTATAGTGATTTTTAAGCAGAATAATATTATCGTGTTTGCTTACAACTTAATGATCTTATTTTGTAATGATTTAAATCATTGTAAAGAAGTGATTTAAAAATATATTATAAATAATATTAGGATAAAGGTTACATAAAATCTAATCTTGACATTTAGTTTATATTATCAATCAAAGTTTTTATGTTTAAAACGTGACAAATCAACTCTGATATAGCAATTCGGATCAAATTGAACCTTATAAAAAAATTTTAAAGATATTCAAATTAAAAATTTTGCATGAGAAATTTTAACTTAAAATTTTTTTATAGATATTAAAAAAAATATTGAAACTACCTTCATAAAAAATTTTATTTTTTTGAATACTAAAAATATATATATTTATAGAACCATTATTTTAAATATTAATTAATGATATCTGATTTCATGTCACAAAATGTAATATTATTTTGATCTATATCAATTATAAAAATTATTGATTTTGAGATCTTGTTCTTTATAATAAACCTATATATACCATGTAAACACGTATACAAAATATGAAAAAAAAAATCCAGTTTAATATTTGTATTTTGTTTAATAATGTAGTTTCTAAATGTTATAAAATTTAACAATCTAACTAATATTATTATATAAAAAATTATTTCAAAGACAAAAATCTTGTATTAACGGAGAGATGAAATTAAATCTTTGTAGCATATCAATGTAAGTTTTAATATAAGCTATACTGTACTAAGAGATCGATATTCATCATTATTTAATATCAGACAAAAAATTAAAAAAAAGAAAAAAGCACGGCCATGTGGAAGTTCCTTGTCGGGATTTTCTCTTTTAATTAAGTTTCGATGAATTTATTTAATCTATTAAGAGTTACTATCGATTTCTAGCACATGTAAGTTAAGAGAATAGTTGTCTCTCACATGTGAATATCAATAATTTTTTAGTTCTTGGCACAAATTGGATTCTCTAAGAAAAGGGAAAAGTATGCATCTTCATCTCTCTCTTCTTTTTTTTTTAATTATCTCATTTCTTTCTAAATTACCTCATTTACCAATAAATTAATTTAATTATATATATATACACACACTACATAGAGAGAGATTATTACTGATACAAGATCATATTTTAGAATAATTTCCTATGGCTTTCATAAATTATTTCATCAATTAATACATAAATTTTATTTTATATAAAGTTATATATACATTTTAAAGTATCAAATGCTTCATTATATAAATATCTTTAAAATAAATAAGTTAATACATTATTAGTTTTTTAAAAAATTGACATTATCATGATTAAGAGAACTTTGTTTTACTCCTCATGCATGCAAATTGGATGGTAGAAAAATATTGTTGGGTGTGTTTTTAAATATAAAGAGTAATATGATATGAGGTGATTTAATTAAAACTAACCTGATTTTAATTTGATGAGAATAAAATTATTTTGTTTGCTTACAACTTAACGATCTTAATTATTTTGTAATGATTTAAATTGAAGAAATGATTTTAAAATATTATAACAATATTAAATTTAATTATTTTTATTATTTTGATTCTTTTACGATTTATTATAATTTTAAATTACATATATTTCATGGTTTTAAGTGAATTGGTAATATATTAAATCTTTATTAATAGTATATCAGAATTAATAGGTTTTTTTTATCAATTTTTTGTTTAGAATGATGCAAAAAAAAAAAAGTTTTGTAATTATACCAAAATTTCAAATGAAATTAACAAATTATAATTATTTCTACACTAATTTAATAATCCTAATTAATTTTCATAATATATCCAATATAAATTTAACGTATCTTGAAAAACATATTAACATTGTATTACAATAACAAAATCATCTCAATAATATCTCAGACCAAACGGCCTTCTTAACCCTTCCACAACGTACTAGTCCATAAAAACAGAGACTTTTAACACATTGTTACATATAGAAGAATTGCAGCATTTATGAGCTGAATAATATCATAAATTTATGCATATATATATATATATATATACATATATATAGTTCTTATGGCACCACAGTTATTGATGCCTGTATCTCTTCCAGGGTCCGGCCCTTCGTCTCAGGCACCAATTTTGTGACAAACAGAATTGTCAAGCCACATATGCTGGAGAAAACGAAAAATGTATGTATGCACATTGAATTATAAAACATGTTCTTAGGCTTCTGCATAATCAAGTGATTACATGAAGGTGTGACAGAGAAAGAGATCATAATCAAGAGATTAAGGAAGAGATAGAAGGAGGAGACCTGCTGCGCTCCATTCCACAGCGAAGCTGAAAGTGTAGGTGACGACTCAAGAACATGACCAATTGATAAAAGTCACCAGGCTTCCAGCCGAGGCCTTGACATTTGCAGGGAATATCTGAAAAATCAACACTCATATACTTCAATTTTAGTCCACATATATATATATACACTTTATTAATTGAGGTTCAATCTTGATAAATTGATGCAGTAATTAATACCTCTGACATTATAAGCCACGGTATTCCTGCCATGCCTATGGCAAATGCTGCAATGTACCCCTGATCATTGTGTTGTCCAAGTATTTCTCAGATGACTAATGAAAAAAACAAAAAATGAATACTTACAAGTGCTTAAGCATCTTGTCATGCTAATGACTATGGCTGCAGGTAATGTAGTTCATGTCTACATTATATATAATAGTTTTGGTAAGAGAGAATTATACCATCAGGCCAATGAAGACCAAGTAGGGAGTGAAGTTCTTCAAAAGAAGGTGATCCTGCATGCCGAGAGAAAATTTCATGAAAAGGGGTTAAAATGCATTCGGAGATTAACAAAACTAAAGGTACAGAAGTGTATCAATTGTGTAAAACCTGCAAGAAGAGTGATAGTCCTACAACGAAGAATTTCAATAGCACATCTCAGATTAGGAAACCTAGAAAGATTGGCAAGATTTCATGATCATGAACTACATAGAGAGTTCAGAAAATGAATCCTGAGTATATCCTTGGCCATTCCACTAACCATGAGGAGAGGCCTTCTTCCAGATATTTCCATTAATAGTACACCCAACACAGTTAGTGGAAGCTGAGAAAAAAAAAATTAATGTCAAAGCAAGATCTTGCATGCACTCATTGATTCAACTCAGGAGCTAAGCAAGCAGGCACCTGTGAGACAGCTATCACTTTAGTTCCTGTGCTACTTGGAAAACCTGTTAAACACCAGAACTTATAGACATAAGTGTCCATAATATGCTCCTTTTTACTTGTTAGGCAGCAGGTTAGGCAGTTCTCCAGGAATTTAATTTATCAGCTTTGATGAATATGGTGTTGCCATAGAATAAAGTTCCTCTGTTACCTCCAAACTGTTGCAATAACATTAGGTCAACTCCAATCTAGACCAGAATTCAGTGATCGGTACAATTACCACTCAAGGCATGAAATACAGGGATGAAATTCTTGTTTGTTTACTGAGGAAAATATTAGTTTCAAGGATTACAATGAGTGGATTGACATATCTTGGTTGGAACAAGTCCAGGCATGTAGCTTTGGAGGGTGGCTGAAAGGTTTCCAAGTAGCCCTGGCAAACAAGGGAAGCCTAAGTAATTTTCTAAAAGGAAATAGAATTTTAGGAAAATATTCCAACATACTACTTTGATTTCAGCTGCTTCTTGAGAAATATCAGCAGGCTCCCCCCTCAGTCGCTGCAGAGCAGCTTCACAGTCTTTTTGTCTACCAATTTTTGCCTACAAATAAGTAGAAGTTTTTGACATTTCCTTAATAAATTGAACAAATTCAAGAAAAGAAAAGAAAATCATCCATGGTTCACAAGTAAGCATCATTTTGTGATTACCAGCCATCTAGGAGACTCAGGAAGGAAGAACGATCCAATAATTTGCAGAAGACATGGAATAGCACCTGGAAATTAAAAGAAAAAAATTAACAATCCCGGAAATATAAACACGTTGTTAATGAAACTAGTGTATGAGTCAAAGAAAATAGCAAAAGAGTTCCACCGATTATAGCCAAATCACGCCACAAAATGATTGTTTCAATGAAATATGCTACTGCCAATCCACAGCTTCTCATCAATTGTACACATGAAAAAGTCAGAATATTTTCTGTATAAGTTAAAGAGTTAATTGGAGTTCACTCTTTAGTTTCATTGATGATATTATTTGGTTTTACCTGATTAGCTGATGTTAGTCCTCCCCTCAGGTTCTCAGGAGCGATGTCTGAGATATAAACCGGTACCTATTTTCTTTCAAAGATTGTCAATGTCATTAGATCTTATATACAATCGTCAAGAAAATACAAAACCAGAGCTAAGGAATTAACAATGAATTACCACATAGGTAATAAATCGAATTCCAAATCCTACAGAGAGTCTTCCGACATCCAGCCACCAAGCATTCTGTGAGCAAAATAAAAAACGGTATGTTAAGCTCAGTATTCTATCAATAAAAGCATGGAGGAGGCTGGGAGATGGAAGTAGGAAAGAGAGGAGAAGCCTTTGCAAAAGCTACTGCAGGCCACTCGGCAGTGCAAAACGTTTCAGAGAACCACATTGTCTGTTTCAAAAGATTAACACATTAGTAAAGAAGCTTTCACAGTTATAGTTTCTGTACAATTCTTTAGAAAAATGTGTGACAGACATATGTATCTTCTACCTAAGAGCTCTGTGAAACTCCCACTTAGAACTGCACCTATCATCCCTCCCATTGTCATTATTGAACAGAAAACTGAGTACTCAAGATTGGTAACAATTTCAGAAACAGGAAAATTGAATTAATATAAGAATATAAGATATCATAAAAATTATTATGTCCCTTTGTATGCAAATATATGCTTGCCTAAACAAGAATGCTAAACGAACATTAAGGAAATCACTTAGATGTGACCTATAAGTACTAACTTCAGCCACGGAGAGGCCTAAGTCTTCCATGATTCCAGCCTCAGCAGGTGATGAGTAACCCACCTGGGTCCAAAGCAAACCAAATACCAGGATAAGTCACAGCTCCATCCTCAAATATTTCGAGGCCAGTTGTCCATGGTGTATATATATATATATATATATATATATATATATAGGTATCACTTACTGCACACCCGCAAGAGAAGGAGCCACAGATTGCAACAAAGATCCTGAGAACAAGAACACCTGTAACGAAGGAATCACTTCTGGGTGGTCTTTCGGCAACCTCAACAATGCCATCAATGTCATTAGGCTTTGGCTCATGAAGCAAAGACCCCGCAAGGAGTCCTTCCATGCTTTCTTTCCCCATATGCATCTTATCTTCTTCAGAAGCAATTTAACAATAAAGTGTTGGGAATGAAAAGGAAGATGCAGCACTGTTGACGGTGAAGAGAGGTATTTTGGGTGGGTGCTTTTCCTTTGTATTATATGATGCACGAAAGAGAGGAACTTCTATAATATGAAGAACCTGCATGATTTTTTCCAAACACCTGATCTCCTTCTTTTTCAATTTTCTTCTTGCATTAAGGTTTTCTATCTTTCTTTCCCCTAACTCCATAAACTGATATTCTTCCCATAGATCCGTGGCTCTGACATTGATAGATTAATTCAACGTGCACCACTTGATGAAAATATAATATCGTAGCAGAAAAGAATGGAAGAACTCCTATTGTTATATGGTAAGTGCTTAATTTACATTCAAAATAACAACTTATTTACGAAGCAAATCAGTGTCATTTGACAAATTAAACCAATTACCAGTTCATCATCTTCATTAATTTCCTTTGCTTCTCATTCATATTCATTAATGCATACCAAGACAAAAAAGAATAACAATTCTGTAATTACTTCTACAAAGTTGCCAACCACTATCCGAAATTAAGCAATTGATGTATGTTATATGCATAGAATATGTCTTAACATCACATTGATTTTGGCTTTGCATAGCACATGATCCATTGGCAGTACCATTCAAGTATCATTTCTCATTTTGGGAATCAGCTACGTCAGACATGTTTGGCAAGCAAAAGATTACTCTCAAATAAATTGTACAGGAAAGCAAGAGAAGCTTTGTTAACTTGGAGATCGTTTACTCCCTGGAATCTTGACAAAAATGTATGGATAGTGATGTGAAGTAGGCATCGATATAATTCAACCTAAGATTGCCAGTACGAGAGATTTGAATAAGACGGTCCACCTATTACTCGGACATTGTCCAGATTCGCCGCATCGAATTTGATATTAACCAGTCTTAGTACTATATATGTCGCCTAGAAGCTCTTTCTTGATTCAGATATTGATCTTCTAGATCTTAGGGCATTTATATAACTTAATTATGCATTAGATGTGTGGTCACCACACCTTAATTCAATAATTTAATAATTATTATTATTATTTTCTTTCTTCCTTTGAGTGCTCTGATTGAGGATTGAGTATCTCTGACTGGGTAATCAATTTACTAATTGTAATGGCAATCAACCAAACTGAACTAGTGTTTGTCAACGCAGGGTTCAAGGTCTTTGTTTCAGTTACTCCCTCATTTTCATACTAATTATATAATCATAAACTCAAACTCTACCTTTTTTATCGAGTCATTGACATAATTAAAAGATATCATTAGCATAATAAATTAACAATTTGTGAATTAATTTACTTGAACCGCATAATTTTGTGAACCCAATAGTTCTAAGATTTTTCAAATATATATATATAGTTTACACGAAGTCTGATAGCTGCTGCCCATGTGAGGAGACATAACCACAAACCCTAAACTAATACGTTCTCCCAATTAGACCCCAAACTCATACCCACACCTAAGCCTTAAATTAATACTAACCAGACAGCTTAACCCTAAAACCCATAATAAAATACACTAAACTTTAAAAACTTAACATCTATATATACCTTGAATTTAGGAGATCATTAATTATAAATCAATTGTTCTGCAAGTAAAATTAACTTGATGTTATTACCATTCATACCCAAAATGATCAACCTCAGTACTATAATTTCTTCTTTGCTACTGCAAAAGGGGACATCATGTGAAAAAGGAAAATGCCAAAAAAATTGATTTAAGTGGGTAAAAGCTCAAGGCCTACATGAATAGAATGCAGATATATATATATATATATATATATATATGATTTACTTTATTTTTTCTCACAGTACAGTAAATTTAATAAATTATTATTATGTTTTATTAAAATATTAACATAAATCAAATAAAATAGAAAATTCTGGTATTAACAACAAAAAAAAAAAAAAAAAAGTTGACCACAAAGTAACATGTATCTCTGTGTGTGTCCCCATATATATTAATTTATGACAAAATCTTGATTTTATTTATGGGCAAGTATCACCTAGATATATAAGACTTTTGGCACAATAATGATGCTTGATTTATTAATAAATTCAATCGGTAGATTAATTTTATATCGAGAGAAACTATTAAGTAAAAGTTATCGACACATTACTTACAAGATTTAATAAAAACAAATTAATAATTTCTAAAGTCATTAAGAGTTTTCAAACATTCAATATATTGTTAAATTCAAACAAGTGATTGGACATTTGGTTATCAAATGATGCCAACATTTTTATTTTATTTTATTTTTTTGATCTCTCAATTAAGTCAAGAGTTAAAATGTTTTCCTTCTTACACTAAAGTTTCGGGTTCTGTTATATTCCTCGTTAACATATATTGCTGCATGAGAATTAATTATATAAAAAAAACTGAAATCGTAATTATTATTTTAATATTATTTTTTTATGTGATGTTATTCTAAACCTTTCTTTAGGAGTCTCTCTTTGCTTTAGACAATATCATTGGTAGTTTTGTAATTTGACTGAGTACATTATTGATCGTATTAAGGAACATTATGCTAATCATTTTTTTAATCTGCAATGATCATAAAAATTGGCTGTCAATTTTGATCAGTCCAGTTCTTCCTTCCATTTTCAACTACTTATCACTTTCATTATGTTGAAACCTTTTAATTAGTTAGAGAGAGAAAACATTTTGATAAAATTTATCATTGCAATAAGTTAAAACATTATACATACAATCTATCTAGCTAATGGAAACAATAAAATTAAAAATAAAAAAATTTTAATATTAAAAAAAATTAAGTTTTTAAATCAATTAACAATCATCTCCGTGTGGATAATCAACTCTGTGAATAACAAGTTTTCACTAAATTTCAAATGATTAATAGCAATGAAAAAAGGGGAATTATGATTAATTTAGCTAGTGTTGCATGTTTCTGAATGACTTGATCTTAGTCAGAAATATATATATTAGATTGAGTTGCCTTAAGTCTTTGAGGATTAGAAGCATTCCATCAGAAGCTCCGATAATTAAAACAATGACTTTAGGAGTTCACCGAACCAGCTTCATCGTAATTGATTAACAGTTCTTCAGAAATCTTATAATAAGAGAAAAACAATGGCAACACTTCTTCTCATCATCATTATTATTGTTATTATTTTTCTTTTACATTGGATAAATAGAAGCATAAAATCAATGATGCAAAATTAACAAATAAAATATGATCATTATTATAAAATATAAGCTAACTACAAGATGAATTTACAACTGGATTTTGTTTCCGCTGCTGGTTTGATAATCTCATTGCACAATGTGAGCGAGTGATGCTTGTATTTCTTCCAAGGTTCTCCCCTTTGTCTCCGGCACCAGCAGCCATGAGAAGAGAGCAGTTCCACCACAGATGCCTGAGAACAAGAAAAATGTTCCTGCAACACAATAACACAAGATTTCTAAATATTAAAATCAGAAATAAACTCAAAAAAAAAATTATCTCTTTCTAACTATAATAAACTCAATTGATTAAAAGATAAAATTTTTATATACTTAAATCTTCACTGACTTAAGCATTAAAAATCTCTGATAAAAAACAATTGTATCTGATGTAAACAACGAAGAGCAGAGAGAGAGATATATACCTGAAGAGCTCCACTCCAACATAAAATTGAAAGTGTAAGTGATGACCCAACTAACAGACCAATTGGCAAAGGTCACCAGGCTCCCAGCTGAAACTTTGACATTGATAGGAAAAATCTGAAATCCAAACTCACCCATTTTAATGTAAATCTCCATGTGTCATTTACTTAAACAAGCATTTAATCATCTTATCAAATTAATTAATTACCTCCGACATTATAATCCATGGTAATCCCCCTATGCCCATTGCAAAAGTAGTGATATAACCCTGTTTAACATCAAATTCAATAACATTTGAGATCCATAACCTAATTTAATTAACACTAAACACAGAATTAGCAAAAACCCAGATGCTAATATGACAGATAAACCCTTTTTCTTTATTATTATTAGTATGTTGAATTACCAATACGGCGATAAATGCCAAAATAGAAGTAGCCTCCTTAAGATCTTGAAGATCCTGCATAATGGAAACAAAGATACGTAACACTAAAAATCAAAGAATCAGCAGGGAACAAAAATAATGACAAAATTAGAGAAATAACAAACCTTTAAGCAAAATGATAGGCCAAGAATGAAAGAGCATAGGAACATCCCACAAGCAGAAAGCTACAAGACATTGGTGAATGGATTTCATTATCGGGACTCGGATCTCTTGGTTGACTGACAAGAAGAAGAATTTAAAAACAAATTTTTTTGGACTAACCATAAGAAGAGGTCTCCGTCCCATCTTGTCCACAAGAAGTAGACCCATCAAAGCTTTTGGTACCTGAAATAAAAAAAAAAAATTAATGATATATGAGTCAAGTTTGAGGACCATTTCCATTGGAAATTAAATTATCATCTTTTAAATTATGTTTTCAAGTCCTGAGAAACAGTTTAAGCTCAAATCAGACAGTATTATAGGGAAAGCCTTCTTGAAAGACTGAGGTAAATCACATATAAAGGTTACTTATACATGGAAGAGTTAAGTACCATGACAATGGCCAATGTGGTTGTTCCAATGGAGACAGGAAAATCTGTAGAAAAAAACAGAGTTCACATCATCATTTTTCTGTTTTTGAACAATAGGTTCTCCGAGAGATATACTGGTTACCGGCTTTCTGGAATATGGTACTGGCGTAATATGTGAATCCAGCATTCCCTGTTAATGGCTGCAGAAGCATTAATCCAATTCCAACCTGACCATTTCAAACAATCAGATTCCTTGTAGGAAAAAATCAAACAAGTATGCACTCTGTTTCTTTTTCCTTTCCAGGCTTACAGTAAGTGAATAAGCATATTTTCTCTGGAACAAGAACAGAATTCCAGCTTCTGAATCTTTCTTAATGCTCTCCGTGATTTCCTACAAAAACATTTGGAATCCATTTGGTTAGTCTGCTGAAACTTCGACGTGCGTATAGATATACATGTAACCTCCTTCTGGGTCTTCAATGGACATATCAAGTTAAGTACTTACTCTAATGTCTGCTGCTTCTGCAGAAATATCAGCATCCTTTCCTCTAAGTCTCTGCAGAGCAATTTCAAACTCCTTTTCACGGCCTTGTTCTGCCTGCATAGTAAACACAACAATTGACTTCATTGTTTTCCATAATTGAAAAAAATCATTGGCAGTGATCCTGGATTGGACTCACCAGCCATCTGGGAGACTCTGGAATGAAGAACAGGCCAATGAGCTGCAACCCACATGGAATAACACCTGAAAATAGCATCACGTAACATAGAAGTTACCAGGGTTGAACTATGATCTAGTCCTGTTAGATTTAGGTAACACGAGAAAAAGCCCAAGGAAAAGTACTGATTAGAGCCAGGGTTTGCCATGTAACCAGGTTTCCGAGTATGTATACAAGCGAAAGCCCGCAGTTCTGCATCAACTGTGTACTCAAAAAAATGTTAAAGAGTCTCTGTTAACGAGATGAAGCTTAGTTTGATCAGTTTGTCTGAAAATAGTTTAGTATACCTGATTGGAAAATATAAGGGCTCCTCGAATATCTTTTGGTGTTATTTCTGCAACATATACTGGCACCTGCCCAGGCAGAACACAGGGCTTATTGTTCTAAATCAAATGGAATGGGAAGATTAAACTAAGAAAGATGTAAAAGATTCAGGCAGTTACCACAAAGCTAATGAAGCCAACTCCAATTCCCACTGAGAATCTACCGAAATCCAACCACCGAGCATCCTTTCAATAACAATTTGAATTTCTTTCATTAGGGGTTATCATCTAATTTAGTGAAGCTTATGCACAGAAGATCTGAATAAAAAATGGCCCTGTTCCGGAGATTAGTATTAATGCTGCCCTCCCCCTTAATATTAATCACAGTGCGATCAAACAGAGCAAATCCCATAGCGACTATGAAGAGTGTATGAGAAAACACAGACGAAGGTTGAAGCAGAAACCTTAGCGAATGCGATGGTCAGCCAACCAATGATACAGAAAATTTCAGAGAACCACAAGGTCTGCTTCACAAAAAACATAAATTAATGTTAGACTTTAGAGTTCTTTTGTATTTTTTGATGACAGAGAAATTTACAGATCAACAGAGGTACTTAACAGGTCTGCGACCAAAGAAAGCTGCTATCTTGCCACTAAATATTGCACCGAACATTGCTCCAAGTGTCATCATAGACCCAAAAAGCGAGTACTGAAAAAGCAATAAAAGAGACGAGTACTTCAAAATGTAGCTGATTAGGTGGTTTGCTTGCAATTGCATCGAAATGGGTGTTGATAAAAGCGAAACCCAGCAAAGATGCAAGTAAGAAGTTCTTATCAGATAGGTTTAAATTTTGAAGTCATTAACCGGTTTAACTTTTTCCAGGAATTCAGACAGAAAAGTCCGTGATTAAACTTTTTTCTAGGAATCCAGATGGACGAGTGTCGACTCAAGATGGGGTGCTCTGCTTGCGTGTTGAGTAAGAGAAACGATAAATTCATTTTCCCGAAAAGGACCAATAACTACATGCTTCTTCTTTCTTTTCTTTTCCTTTTTTTTTTTTTTGTCTCTGTCAGGGTAATCTGAAGAGGATAATTGGCGCTTTTCTGGGAAAGATTCTTCTCCGATGGTGTTATGTTGCATTTATCAGTTATCACTCCAAGACTCAACATAGCCAGAAGATTGGACAAATTGAATCGAGGAAACAAACAGAGGGGATGAACAAAACAGAGAGAGTGAAGAACAGTTGGTTTTGTTTATCACTTACATCTGCAACAGAAAGGCCTAAGTCCTCCTTGATCACAGACTTAGCTGCTGATGAGTAACCCACCTGCAAAACCAATCGTGTCAGCAAAAATGGGCACCTAGTTGCAGAAGGACCTCAAGGATCTCTCTCCCTTCCCCTTTATGGAAGTATGTACCGAGGTGGGTCTGTAACTTTTTTTTTCATTGTCCTATCAAAACATAGACAAAAAAGGAGGTGCTAAAATCTGCAGATATGATTGGTCCGCATTTGAAAACTGTTTCATGCACCGGCAATAACAACAAAATCTGATAAAAAATATCACGAACAGGAAGGAGAAAGAAGAAAAGGAAAAGAGAGAACCAGGTCCTGATTAAGTAGCATTCCAAGATAGATTTCTGAGGCACTTACAGCACAGCCATAAGAAAAGGAGCCGCAGACAGCGACGGAGGTGCTGAAGAAGACAGCAGCAGTGGCGCCAAAGTAGGTACCAGGGTGGCTTGCATGCCGCTTTGCTTGGTTAAGCAGAGAGCTCGTGAGCTCTCCTGCTTCTAGATTCTCCTCCTCCGTGATCATTTTGTTCTCCTCCCTCATTGCAAGACAGAAACAAAAATTTCTATGGCAGAGTCGTCACACTTCAGGCAGGGGGCAGAGTTCGTGTTGCGTCTCCCTGTAAACTGCCTTCAGCCCTCTGATTTTGGTACAATTTGAGCCAATCAATATATAGAGTCTCCAGGTTAACAAGTGTAGTACGTCCGGTGACACGTTGCCACCTCAAAAGTTATTTAATATCCCAAAAACACCCATAAATTCTTTTAAATTATTTTGTAAAATGTTTTAAAATAAATTTTATTTTAAATTTTAAATTCTTTTTAATCAAATTTTAATTTTTAAATATTTAAAATAAATTTATAAATTTTTACAATTACTGATAATATAAGTATTTTAATTCTCAAAAAATTTTAAATTTTTTCATGATGATACTTGAAATATTTGTTTACATCCATAAAAAATTATAAGTTAAATTTTTTTATAAAAAATTTTTAATTTTTAATGATTTTGATAAGTTTAATTTTATTTAAATAAATAAATTAAAAATTTTTTAAAAAATTGATTTGATTAATAAAATTTCATAATCTTAAACAACATTTATCTCATTTTTTATTACATTTACTACCTTTTAAAAAGCTAAATTTGCACCTATCAAGCTTTTATAACAAAAGTGGGATAACCCACCAGGATCTGACTGTAAACCCTCCCATGCCCAAGTTGGATTTACCCATCAAAATAATATAAGAGAAAAATTAAATAAAACAATTAAAAATCTTATAATTTATTCATTGCTGGTAGCTTAATCAGTAATATTTTCTTAATTGAATTATATTAATTATCATTGGAAAATATAGCAGTGCTAATTCAACCAAGTAATTGGATCAAGATTTTATGTTGATCTAAATTATGCTAAAATTTTAATAAATATATGATAATAATAATTTAATAAAATGATAATTTAATTCAATTTAATTATATTAATATTTAAAAATATTTTAATAATTTTTTATTAAAAAACTTAACATAAAAATGAGATTAATAAAAAAAAATCTTTATCAAATTTATCCTACCCTTTTTCAACACAAAACGGGGATCCCTAAATCATTTGAGTGACACAAAAGCACAAACCTGACCTACAAAACACGTGCCCAATTTTGGTTTTTTTTGTCTCCTAAGAGAAATAAGGTATTGATTTAAAAAATATTTAAATAAAATTAAAATAAGATCTGCTTTTCCTTTGTGAGGTGTGTCCACATTATTGACCCTTGTGATGATTTCTGTACTTTGCTGAAGAAAAATGTTGGTTGTATGTTGTTTTGGATTAATTGAATCTGAAGAGAATCTTTGTTGGCAAGAGTGGATTTGGATGGAGAATTCAGCCACAACCATGCATTCAAGCTGCTACTAGTTGATGTTTGATTGTAGGGCCAGCTGCGGAGCCCTAGTTTCAAGGGATCACTTCCTTGTTTTTTAATTAAAATTTTTAATTTTTTAAAAATTAGTAATTTTTATTTAGATATTTTTACAATTGTCTCATTTTTAAATTAAAATTTCTGATATGATTTATTTATTGTATTAAAAAAATGAGTGGATGTGATAAAAATGGCAAGCATTCTATTTGTGTGAGGCTTCTTATTCTGACTTTTTAATTTTTTTAAATAATGTCAATTACATTAAATGTGGTAACCATACTATTCATCTCTTTTGTATATATTTTAGATTTCAACTTAATTTTTATAAATTTTTTAAAATTATAAAAATATGGATTTATATTAATTCTAGCTACTAAAATAAAGTGAAATGTATATAAAAGTTGTGTTTCATGAAAGCAAAAAAAAAAAGTATATATTAATGAAAATATAAATAAATAAAATATCATTATCAATTAAAAATTCATTTAAAATTAATTATTTTATATATATAATTGATCAAGTTATTTTTTTAATTTAAATTAGATTTAAATAATTTAAAATATATTAAGATATCTTCTGTTTTTGTATGATTTATAAATTAAAATCCTTTACGAATGTTAATGATTTAAAAAATATTATAATGATTTTGAAAAATTTTCAAAACAAAATGAAGTATTAATATTAGATCTAGATCTACTTGATGAACTACAAGTTTTGAAAAAAAAAACTTTATAAATAAAAATAAAAACACTTCAAATATGAATTTTATAAAAAAATATTTTTTTTTCAAAATGCATAGATAGTTTTGAATATTATTAACAATGTTTATAATGATTTTTATTACAAAATTTGTTAAAAAATTAAAATTAATAAAAACTTACTCATATATCAATTAAAAAATTATTATCAAAATATAAAAGCTAATTTTATATTTAAAATAAAAAATAACTTTTAAATAAAATATTGTATTTCTATATAAAAATAATTAAAGGGTCTCATTCATGTATTTTGTCTAAGGCCTCGATTGAGCTTGAGCCGCCCTTATTAAAGCCACGTTTCAAGAACACAAATTATGTAATTAATTAAATCAAGAAAAAACAAAAACAGGAGAAAGAAAATTGGAAGAGAGCTTTTGAGAAATCACATGTTATATTTGTGGGTCCTTATTAGCATGCTACATAATAATGAAATTTTAACTTCTAATAATACACTATTTATTGATAAGAAACACAATTAATCTAATCATTTCATTTCACATTATATTAACATAAATGATGGAACTAATTCAAGACCAAAATAGATTATAAATCCAATAATACTACATGTCATAATTGACTTATTGAAACGATTAGGTTAATATCTAAATATAATCATTTTAAAAGGCAGATCTTCTTGATTTCTATACATTAATTAATTAATTAAAAGTACCATTGGTTAATTAGCATGTGAATTATTAATAGTTCTCTTTTCATTTATATATATATATATGGTATGTGTTCATTTTATAATAATAACCTAAATATTGTTAGTACAAATTCAATGTATCTTTATTAATTACTAAGTTTGTCTATTTCTTAAAGAATGAATATTAAATATACTACTTTCAACCTATTATTTATTCATTGCACACAACTAAAACATACCAAAATTTAATAAAGGCATTGGAGATCATATATTTATCTACCCATAATTTACTATAACATGCTTGAGAGGTCAGGTATCATAGTGTACTTATGATCTTCTGATCAAAACAGTTAATATTTGATTTACATATTGTCTTGCTAGTATAGATATTATGTTATCTTGATTCATGTTATTTTGTGTATATTATGTTTTTGAAATCTTAATCATTATAAATTTATTTTTTAAATTTTTTTATAATTTTAAAATATGTTTATAAAATTTGAAATTGGATAAAATTTTTATAAAATTCTAATATTTACTTTACGTTGCATATTTAAAAATTTTTATAAAATTTAATTTTTATATTTAAAAAGTAAAAAATCAAACTTAATTTATTAATTTAATATAAATTATATTTTTTAAAAAATTTATATATTAGAAATATTTAAATTATAAGTCTTATACAATAAATTTTGACTTGAATTTTTTTTAAAAATATTAAGAGATATTTAATTTATTATCACAAAAATTTTTAAAATTTTTTAAGTATTGAAAATATATGTTTTAAAATTTACACTGTCAAAAATTTTAAAAAATTATAACAAATATATATTATATAAAAAATTATTCAAATTTAGATATTGAATTCGAAATAAAATAAAAAATTTATTTGAGTTTATTTTGAGAAATTTTAAAAATAAAAATAGCTATAATTTTTTTAACTACTTGAATTAAAGATTCAATTTTTACCAAATTGATGAATCAATATTTGATTTATCACTTTTTAAATATGAAAGTTTAATTAATAATATAAATTAAATATCAGAGTTTTATGAAATCTTTATCTTTTAAAATTTTATATATTATTTAGTTACAGATTTTTAAATCATATCAAATTTAAAAATTATCTCATATATCATCAGTATTTATATATATTTATATCTCAATTTATGAATATAGCTCACCATTTTAAATGGATGCAATTAAGATGAAATAGGACACCTAAGGGACAATCAATGACGTATGGGCTCCACTTTCTTTGTCATTTTGCTTTGTTCTACAACCAAAGAAACACTCATTCACTTGAACAATGACAAATTCACGGAGACAATGATAAGAACCCACCAAGGAAAATGGCTACATACATATAACTACAGAGTGAACAAATGGAGACGCTTTACCATCTAGGTTCATGGGTTCTTCCCCTTTTTCTTAGGGGAGTGTTTAGTGAATAAAATAGGATCGATTAGAAATTAAGAAATGATTAAATTTTAACCTAATAGTTGGCAGACCCTCCAAAAATGGAAAACAAAGCAGATACCCATAATACACTTTGGGCCAACAAATTAGCATATCTCACATCATATCCTCAAATTGTGTTTTTTTTTTTTAATCCAACCAAAGAAAAAAAAAACAGAAGTGGGTAAATAATAGATTAATAAATAGAAGCGAAGACATGAAGGAGATAAAAAGAATCTTTTATTTTTTTTATTATTTTTTGTTAAATATTCTACATAGGTTATAAAAATGTGTTCATTTCTCTATGTACACAGATGCTAGAGACAAGACATTCAATTTTGATAAATTATGACAAGTTTTGTTTTTATCGATGATAACATGAATTAGTATCCGACAATTTGATCAAATCTTAATTTTCTTTCATTGGGAAAGTTTTCAAAGCTTTTTTTTTTTTTTGGTAAAATTCAAACAAAACATGAAAAACAAGATTTTCTATGATTGGCTTTAATTTAGATAAAGAAATGTTTGGCCATCTCCATCTTTATACATCAAATTTAACATTAATTTAATTTAATATTGTTTTTTTTTTAATATTTTAATATTAAATTTTTTTCATCTTTAACTCATTTACATCAAATTACCATTATAATATTATTTTAATAATATAAATAATAATTATTGATAAAAATATTTATAAATATTAATTAATCTATTTAAAATAATAAAATGATTAATATAATTTAAATTTTTAATTTATGTTTTTTTAAAAATTAATATTATATAATAAGTTATAATTTTTATTAATTTTTAAAATTAATAATTTATCAATTAAATAAATTATTATTATTATTAATTTAAATAAAATTATATATTAAATATTGATATTGTTTTAAAGATCTTGATGATATATTCTCAATAGTATAATTTTTTTCTAATAATATCATATATTTATTAAGTTATTAATCAAAAATATATTTAATTCAAAACTTAAAAAAAAGTAATTTAAAAAAAATTTATTTAAAAGTACATCAATTTGGTGCAGCTCTTGCAGAAGCCAATTTACCATCTTATCAGAAAGGATATGATCAATTTTGAATGGTATTTTACCATTTTATCGTCTTCGTTGAAGATGATCTTAGAAATTTTTAGAAATTTTTTTTTACATAATTATAAAATTAAAATCACATGCATATGGATATAAAATTATTAATATTAATAAAAATTATAAATCAAAAATCTTAAAATAAAAATTATTAAAAATACATTTAGCAAATGATTAATGATTAAAATTAATAAAAATGATGGTTAATTGATAATGCTTAATTAGATAATATCGTTATTAATTGAAGGTCAGCAATCACATAACAACAAGTAGAATCCATTCATTATGATTAATTCAAACCTTATACTAATTTATTCAGATTAATTATGAGTAATGGTAATGTATATATGATGGCAAAGATAAAAGTGATCTTTAATTTTTTTATTTTTTATTTTTTTGTACTTAATGTTTTAGGTGAAGTTAAATTGTCTCTGTTCAAGAAATATCTATGATTTAAATATTTTAAAACAAATTTTTTAAGAAAGAATGATTTACTATGTTGTTTTTTTGTTTTTTAAAATAATCCTGTCTATAGTGATGTCATCAGTAACTTTTACTTTCCAACTGTCAACTTTATAATCTGCCATTTGGCCTCTACAAAGACCTGTCATAGTCACAATATGGGCCTTTGATTTTTTATTTTTTATTTATGTTTTAGTATAAATTTTAATAAAGTTTTGAGATATAACACTTACATATAAATTTTAAGATAAATATTTAAAAAATTAAAATTATTTTTAATTATATATATAATTTTAATTTGTCTAATTTAGATTTTAATTTAAAAATTTATATGAAATTAATAATATTTTTATTATTAAACTATTTTAAAAAGTAACTCAAGTAAATTTTGTAATTTATTTTAAGTTTATTTAATTAATGAGTTTTTTCTATAAAGTGTTTAGATATTTAATGATAAAAGATATTTTTAAATTTTTTTATGGTAGTAGTTTGATCATTGGTTTTCAAATCAAAATTTATTATATAAAATCTTTAATTTTAATATTTCTAATTGAAAAATGACTAAATTGAAAGTTAGAATACATAATTGAAAAAACTAAAACAATGAGATTTAAATTTAAAAAATGTAAAAAAATGAGATTTTTTAATACTTGCTTTAAATTTTAAATTTTAAAATTATTTTAACTTAATTTTATTTAAATTTAATTCAAGCTAAATATTTAAGTACACAAATTTTATTCTTGAAAAATCAGACTCAAAAAATTATAAATTGCACTTGAGATTTTGTACAATTTTTATAAATATGTTTAAAGACTTAATTACTTTTTTTTTTCTTTCTTCTTTTGAGTGTTTTAATTGAAGATTGAAAGAGATTGGCTTTGTCATGGATTTTACTAACCTTTGGGCTAAGTTGGGGATATGGGTTGGGTTGATCATCACATGGGATGATCTGAACCCACATGGGTTAGATTATTATTTTTTGTAGACACCTGGTCCAATGTCTAGGGTTTGGTTACTTCATCATTTTTATACTAATTATATGATCATATAAACCCATCAAACTCTAACTTTTCTATCAAGTCATTAGCATAATTTAAAGATATTATTAGTATAATAATGAAGGATTAGTTGATAACTTGAATGGCATAATTTGTGGATGCCAATAGTTAATGTGTTACTTATAATATATCAATTGAAGAAGGATAAACTAATCAATTCTAAGATGATATGTTCCAATCACGTGAAGTCTTCTACTCTCTAGGGATGAGATATAACAAACTCTAATTAAATTAATGTCCTACTCCGAATTAAACCATAAAGTAATGCCCTTGTCTGACTTAAGCCTAAACTAATACCCACTCCTAATTAACTGCTAAACGAAACAAATTAAACCCTGAAAGCTACACTGAACTCTAAATCAAAATGACTTTAACCCTTAGAACCTTAATTCTACCCCTTAATTTTTATCGAATTATTATAAATCAAATGTTTTGCAACTAAACTAGAGATTGTTGCCATTAATTAATATCCAAAACGATCAACCTCACTATAATTTCTTCTTTGCCAATGTAAAAAGGGAAGATCATGTGAAAAATAATGTCAAAATTGATTTGTTTTGCTCACTTGTTTTTCACTATATATGATAAATTATAAATCAAATGAGTAAAGAATTTTAATTTAAGCTTACAAGAGAAATTTAATGCAAAGTACTATATATAAATAAATGAAAGATTACTTTACATGATAGAATCATTATTTTATTGATAGATAAGTGTCGTCGACTAGATAAGACTTTTGGTACATTGATATTGCTTACATTTTATTAATAAGTTGGATCCATAGATTAATTTTATATCTAAAAAAACGATAAAGTAAAGAGTTATGGTCACGATACTTTGTAAGATCTCATAAGAACAAATGAATGACATTATGAGATTCGATTATACGTCGCGCATTAACAATTAAGTAAATTGTTTATTCATTATAATAAATTGGAACAAATAATTTGAACTTTGGACATGACGTGCTCAAATGTTTCCCTCTTCATGGAATCTACATTGAGTTGATTTATGCTTTTCTTCCTTATTAAGTTTTTAATTCAAGATTGAACACTATTGGCAATTAATTCATCATCAAAAATCTTTTTTTTATTTTTTTAATCTTTTCCTACCAAAAAAAAATACTCTATATAATTACGAAATGGCATCATCATAAAAAACAAGATTTTTTTTTTTTTTGCAAGATAAAGACACTTATCTACTTCATCACCATCACACATTTTTTTTTCCCAATTATAACGACATTAATCTGCTATGTTTAATTTTTTCATAGTTAGCTAGGGTCAAATTTTCAATGTAGTTGACTAGCTACGACCACCCTTCTCCCCAACCCCCCAAAAAATTAGTTAGCATAGTGTAAATTAGGCACCGAACAACATTTAGGGACAACTAAGATAGCGATTTTGGTCCAAATGAAACAGTAGGTCAAATTCCAATCTATATATAATATGTATTTTTGAGTTTCTTTCCAAACATTAAATGTTGAATTCAAACAAATAATTCCACATTATCAAACTATACTAACATTTTTCTTCTAATTTCTCGAATCTAATTAAGTGGGGAGTTAAGATCATTAATCTTTTTTTTCCTAACTAAATTTTCAATTTCTATTGCTTTCATTCCCTCTCAATACATTTATCAGTCAATATCACATCTCTCTCTCTCTCTCTCTCTCTATATATATATATATATATATATATATATATATATATAAACCGACTCCGATTAGTTATGTTGAAACACAAAAATTAATTTCTTTCCAATGTTATTTTAAAACCCTTTTTTAAGATCCTCTTTTTGCTTCACCTAACATCGACTTAAATTAGTACATTATTTATCATATTAAACGAATAATAATCTTGATGGTAGATCTATCATCAAAGTACTTGATTGTGTTAATCTTTCGATTATATCGTATCAATTTTTTTATTAAAAAATCATAACTTAAGTTTATGTGATAATCCTTATATAATGCTACATTAGTAAAAATTTAGAAATAGACAAATGAATTCAAACCAAAAAACATATAAAAACAACATTTGAATTGTGTTTGCTTATTTTACATCCCAAAATATCAATTTGATCAACTGTGTATATGATATTTTAATTTGTTTTTCAAAATTTTGTCATTATTTTTTTCAAGTGATTATTCAAATTGAGATATTATATAATAGATTTTGATTTATTATTTTTTAATTTGATTAAATTTAAACTATATGTGTTATAATTTTTTTTTAAAGTGAGCATTCAAATTGGAGATTTTTATGCAATGAATTTTGACTTCAATATAAAGATTCAAGCGACAATAATAAAAATTTTCAAAATTTTTTAAGTATCAAAAATGATTTAAAAAAACTTTTATATTATAAAAAATTTAAAAATTCATAAATATAAATCAAAAATAAAAAATTATTTAAAATCTTGAATTGACTCAAAATAGAATTTATTTAAATCATTTTAAAGATATTTCAACAATGAAATTATCTTAATTTTCACAATTGTTGGAATCAATATAAATTAAATTTAGATCAAATTAAAAAATTAAACATATAATTGATCTAATCGATATATCAAAATTTAGTTAAAATTTTGGTTTGATTCATATTTCTTCTTATATTTACCAAAAAAAAAAACTAAAAGAAAAATGCAAACATAAAAGTTAATTATATAATGAAAAGGAAAGCAAGAGATCGAAAGGCCCAACAATCAATATTCCAAATTTCTTGGGCCATTAATTGCTGGGCCAAAAATGTATAGAAACCTCTTCTTCTTTCTTTTATAAATAGCAACATATATACATACTGTTAATAAAAGTGGACATTTCATTATCATAGACATAGAAAGAATAAGGGGTAAGTTTAATTTTAGGGAAAAACAATTTAATTCAGCAACCATTATCCATTTTATTTTATTCAAACAACAAAAAAAAAAAACACTTTATCTTACACCAACCCGTCACATTAATACTCTATCCTAAATTATTAATGACAGTAATATTTCCTTACAAAACGTCCTTATATAAACAAAAATTAAATGCGTGAAGAAAGAGCGTATGGCAAGAGAAGTGCTATCTACGCAACAAGAAATTATTGAATAATACCCTGAAACGTTTTTGATAAGAATTGCCTTAAATATAAATATTCAAATAATTGAGCTTAACCGCGTCTCAAAATTTCTTTTAAGTATTTTAATTGCCACCGAATGAGTTGCCATGCACGCAAGGTTAGGTTTCCATAAATCATGTCGTAAAGAATTTTCATAACAAATATGTGACGATTCACTTGAAATATTCAACTTTGCTAGATATCAAGTTTTGTCAAAATTTCAAATGATTAGCGGCAACAAACCCGTGAACACATATTTTTCACCGACACATGATTTAGTATTGCATGTTTTTCCAACAAGACATCCAATGACTTCATTAATTCTCCAAAAAAAAAAAATAATACTTGCCCTTAAGAAGCTTCACGTTGACTAGGATAAAATATAAAAATATATATATATATAACCTCTAAGTCTTCGCAAAAAATGTGGATTCAAACCCTCCACGTCGATTAGGGAAAGAAAATTTTGTTTAATCTCTATGTATCTAATCCAACAAATTTTCGTCGTAGTTTTACATATACATGCATAAACCTTCTAACTATGGTTTTTATGGGGCACCTATTTTGGATTATGTTGTTTTATTTTTATAACAAAAAACATAAAACTTTAGGAGTTGACAAACACAGTTTTGTGAATTAACGAAGTTCTTTGCAAATCATGCAATAAATTGTGAGAAAATAATTAACGATATCGTGTTATTAAGGGTGAACAGAACTTAATTCTAAATAAACATTGAATTTTTTTTTTGGGTATTTATTGTTCTTTTGGTTTTTGTCAATTTCTTATATTGATGTTTATTGCTTGGTGGTTGAAAAACTTGCCCACCGGTACGCAATGTTAATTGTCAAATTCTAAACTCAATTAAATCCAAGAAAGAAAGGTCTCATTACGAAATGAATTGTTATTCTTATGTCAAATTCCAAAAGTTACTGTTGGAAAATGACAAGTCATATTTGGACCGACCTCTTATCATTTTTTTTTAATTGATTCGATGTCGACTTCAAACTCATAATTTAAGATTAATTACTATAATATGGTGAAGTCTTCTCCCGTTTACCGAATCTAAATGGAAGTTGATATCTTTTGCTTCCTTCAACTAAAAATTAACTAAAAAGTTGAAAATTTTGTGCACTTCACCAAATACCCAGTTCCCGTTTGTCAATTTATTGCTATAGGTCGTTGTTTCGGTTACATCCCATAATAATATGATTAATTAATTAATTGAACTGTAAATTCAAACTTTGGATGTGACACTTTTATTTACTTTTCTTAAGGTTGAGTGTTTTACAAGTTTTAATTAAGCTATTGGGGCTTCATATGTCTAATTTAAAATATTAGTTTAATTAAAAATTTATATTTTTTTTGAAGTATAAAGTTTTACTATTTATATTTTATGTACATCTTTTAAAAATTTTAATGCACAAAAAATTCCTAGCACCGAACTTTTTTTATTAAAAATAAAACTTAAATAATTATTCTCACTTTTTTGGTTTTAGAATTTTTTTTGGGGGGGGTCAAGACAAAGAAAGCCTAAAGCTTTTATACTCTGATAATCATTTTATTAATCAATAATTTTTTACTTTTTACTTAATATTTTAAAAACTATAAAAAATTATTATAAAATTAATTTAAAATTTATAATATCTATAATACGATATGAGTCATTTGGATATATTATTTTTTATTAATATTTTATTTATCAAGTTATTTGATAAAAAATAAGAATCAAATAAATAAATCAGAATTTGAAGAAAAATCAAGGTATAAATACATGTTTTTTCTATGTAATCAAAGTCCGGTGCTATTGTAAAGTTAGATAATCATAAATAATCAATATTTTGTGGAGAATTTATTTAAAAATAAAAATAATAAAGACAAAATGCAAAGAGGGGAACTCAGAATGATGTAAATATGAGATCATGAAATAAACTTTGATTGAATGATTCACCATTCAGTAGATTAAATATGAATGGCAATAGATCTCTGTTCTTTTTCTTTTAATTACATTGAAGCAAGTAAGGATAAATCTCAAAAAACAAAATAAAATAAAATAAAATTGATGATTAATATGAAACATAAGCAAATTAATTACAAGAAGAATTTGCAGCTAGATTTTGTTTCCATGGCAGGGTTTAATCTCACTGCAAAAAGTGAGAAAGAGAAAGTGATGCTTGTATTTCTTCCAAGGTTCTCCCCTTTGTCTCAGGCACCAGCAGCCAGACAAATAGAGCAGTTCCACCACAAATGCCTGAGAAAAAGAAAAATGTTCCTGCCACACAATGACACAGGATCCATTTAACAATTTTGAATACTAAAATCAGAAATAAACTTGAAATTTTGATTTTTTAAAAACTGAAATTATGCTAAACTGATCAATTGATTAAAATAAAAAAAAAATTCTATATTTTTAAAATTTAATAATCATAAAATTAATTTATACTGATTTAAATATAAAAAAATCTTCTAACAAAAATAAAAAGAATGAGAATAAAACCTGAGGCACTCCACTCCATCATAAAATTAAAAGTGTAAGTGATGACCCAGCTAACGGACCAATTGACAAAGGTCACCAGGCTTCCCGCCGAAACTTTGACATTGATGGGAAAAATCTGAAAAATCCAAACTCACCCATGTTAATACAAATTTTGACTAATTGATTACACAAGAATTTTATGAAATATAAAAACCATTAGAGGGTATTAATCATCTCATAAAGTTAATTAAGTACCTCTGACATTATAATCCATGGCAATCCCCCCAAGCCCATTGCAAAAGTAGCAACATAACCCTGTTCCATAACCAGATTAATTTAATTAACACTAAAGCAAGAATTAGCCCAAAAAAAAAAAAAAAACCCAGATGCCAGTGGAATAAATAAACCCTTTGTTTATTTATTTTTAATTGGGGGCATGTTGAATTACCATTACAGCAATGAATGCCAAAATAGAAGTAGCCTCCTTAAAATCTTGAAGATCCTGCATATTGAAAAGAAGGATGTATGGCATTACAAAACAGAAAATCAATAGTGAACAGAATTAGTAATAAAACAGAAAGAACAAACCTGTAAGCAAAATGCCAGGCCAAGAAGGAAAGAAAATAAGAACATCCCACAAGCAGAAATCTACAAGAAATCGGTGAATGGATTTCATTATTCCCTTTTTCTATTGGTTAATTAACAATAAGATGAATTTAAGTACATTTTTTTGGACTAACCATAAGAAGAGGTCGCCGTCCCATTTTATCCACCAAAAGAACACCCATCAGAACTTTCGGAAACTGCAAATATTGATAATATATGAGTGAAGTTTTTACATGATTTTTATTAAAAATAATATATATTAAAATTATGATAAACAAAAATTGAATTTGACAATATTTATAACACTATATGGCTTAAAATAAAGATATATATGCCTGTTGAGCAAATTTATAGAAAAAAACCTTTCTGGGTAAAACACACATCTAAGCATGACTAAAGTAAAAGCTTACTTTTACGTAAAAGAGTTAAAAAAGTACCATGAGACAGGCTAATATGGTGGTTCCAAGGGAGGCTGGAAAATCTGTAGAAGAAAACAGAGCATATATCGTCATTTCTCTGTTTCTGAGCTAGATGAGGATATACTAAAGAAAACCCAATTTATTTACCAGCTTTCTCCAATATGCTGCTAGCATAAAATGTGAATCCAGAGCTCCCTGATAATTGTTGCAAAAGCATTAATCCAATTCCAACCTGACCATTTCAGACAATGCATATCAAGGATCAGATTACTTCAGAAAAAGAGCACACAGGTATTCACTCTGTTTTTCGGGCTTACAGTTAGTGCATAAGCATATTTTCTCTGGAACAAGCACAGAATTCCTGCTTCTGAATCTTTCCCAAAGCTTTCAGTGATTTCCTACAAAAATATTTGGAATCTATCAGGTTACTCTTCTGAAACTTCGACGACTATATAAAATTCTCTTTAGGCTCAACTAAAAGGGGACCTGCAAATCTGCGTCAAAAATTATATTGCATTTAATCTGTAGTTATATACTCAATGGGGATGAGGACTTACACTAATTTCTGCTGCTTCTGCAGAGATATCAGCATCCCTTCCTCTAAGTCTCCGAAGAGCGATTTCAAATTCTTTCCCACGGCCTTGCTTTGCCTGCATATAATTTATCTATCAAGATTTATGTCTACGAAACATCTATATCATAAATTTTCACTTCATTGTCGTCTATAATAAAAGAAAAACACTGGCAGTGATCCTGAATCGGACTCACCAGCCATCTGGGAGACTCTGGAATGAAGAACAGGCCAACAAGCTGCAACCCACATGGAATAACACCTGAAAATAGCATCAGATAGCATAGAAGTTACCACGGCTGAACAATGATTTTCGACTCCTGTTAGATCCTGGTCCATGAAAAATGGAGCGAGAAAACATACTGATTAGTGCCAGGGTTTTCCAGGTAACCACGTTTCCGAGTACGTATATAAGGGAACACCCGCAATTCTGCATCAACTGTTTACTTGAATAATGTTAATAGTCTGTCTGAATGCGACGAAGCTCAACAGTTTATGGACTGTGGTTTAGTTATACCTGATTGGAAAATATAAGTGCTCCTCGGATATATTTTGGTGTTATTTCTGCAACATATACAGGTACCTGCCGAGGTAAAACACGGTTCTTATTGTTCTGAGTCAAACCAGAAGATTAAACCCAGAAAGATGAAAGGAAAAAAGCTTCTGGCAGTTACCACATAGCTTATGAAGCCGACTCCAATTCCTAGTGAGAGTCTACCGAAATCCAACCACCGAACATCCTTTCAATAACAATTTGAATTCCCTTGTTAATGATCATCATCTAGTTCGAGTTCACAAAATAAGCTTATAAACAGAGGAACTGAAAAAGAAAAAAAAAATGGCACTGTTTCGGCCATTGGTACTAGTGCTCCCCTGCACCTTAAGATCTTGATTACAATATGATCAGACAGAGCAAAATGATACCATAGTTAATTGTGATGATTGAATGGGAAAACAGAGACGAAGATCGAAGAAGAAACCTTGGCGAATGCGATGGCAAGCCATCCGACGATTGAGAAAAATTCAGAGAGCCACAAGGTCTGCTTCTCAAAATACATAAATTAAATGTTAGACTGTACAGCTCTTTCTGTATTTTTTAATGACAGAAATTTAAAGATTAACAACAATACTTAACATGTCTGCGGCCAATGAGAGCTGCTATCTTGCCGCTAAATATTGCGCCGATCATTGCTCCAAGTGTCATCAGTGAACCGAAAAAGGAGTACTGAAAAAGCAACAAATATGACAAAGTAATGAATCTATGCTTATTGTCCGTCCATTTCTCATACTTGAACAGTGCTTTTAAATCACCGACCATGCTAGTATTTAGACAGTTAATGCATCAAACTGTAGATGCTTAGGTGGCTGCTTGCAATTGCAACCAAATGGGTACTTGATAAAATCAAAACCCAACAAAGAATCAAGAAGTTGTCATCAGATGGGTTTAGACTTTGAAGTCATTAATGGTAAGGGCTCATGTTGGTGTTTTCCGACTGGACCTTTTCCAGGAATCCAGATAAAAAGTCGTGATTAAACTTTTTCAGGAATCCAGACAGACTTGTGTTGACCGAAGATGGGATGCTCTGTTTGCGTGTTAAAAGGGAAATGATAAATTCATTTTCCCGAAAAGGAGCAGTAAGTACATGCCCTTTTATTGTCTCTGACACAGTAACCTGAAAGTTTGGTTTGAAGGTGCTGATTGGCGGTTCTGGGCTCACAGTTTCTCTGATGGCGTGACCTTGGCCTTTATGAGTTAATGTATCGCTCCAAGACTTAACAAAGCCAAAAGAAACGACAAAATGGATTGAGGAAACAAACACAGAGGAAAAGGGGAAGAAAAGAGAGTGAAGAACGGTAGGTTCTACGTGTCACTTACGGCTGCAACGGAGAGGCCTAAGTCTTCTATGATGCCAGACTCAGCTGCCGATGAGTAACCCACCTGCAAGAAGCGATCATCTGGTTAACAATGGCAGATGCTGATAAGTAATACAGCTGACATTTCAGACAGGACTTCGTAACAACAAAAATGGCCTGTAGCTATAGGAGGAACTCAAGAATCTCTCTCCCCCCTGCCTTTATGGAAATATGTGCCGAGGTGGGTCTGTTACCTTTTTTCATTTATCTTATCAAAACACAGACAGAAAAAGAAAAGGAAAAAATCTGCAGACATGATTGGTTCGCATGCTTACTGTTTCATGCACCGGCAAGAAAACATCCCATAAAGATATGACGAACAGGAAGGAGAGAAAAGAAGAACAGAAAAACTAGGTCCCGAAATCAACTTCCTGGAGGGATTCCCGAAGTACTTACAGCACAGCCATAAGAAAAGGAGCCGCAGACAGCGACGAAGGTGCTGAAGAAGACAGCAGCAGTGGCCGCACTTTCGGTGCCGTAGTGGCTTGCATTCGGCTTCGCTTGGTTAAGCAGAGAGCTGGTGAGCTCTCCTGCTTCCAAGTTCTCTTCCTCCAAAGTCATTTTTTTTTTCCTTCTCTCTAGTGAGACAAAAGAAGATTTCTCTGGCTGAATGTCCAGGGAAGGGAGCAGAGCTCGGGTTATGCCGCCCCGTAAACTTGCTTCAACGCTCTGATTTTGGTCTTATTTCAGCCCATCAATATATAGCCTCCTCAAGTCGTCCAAATTGCTTTCAATTTGAGAATTATTGCAAAAGGTAAGCAAATGAACCTGTAACTGGTGTGGGGTACTGCTGGTGACACCCACTAACCCAGTTCCTACTTTAAAGATATTTAATATCCCAAAAATATTCAGACCATGCAAATTATTTTCTATCACAAGAAAGATGAAAATAAGCACCTAGATCATCGATCTTACCGTAATCTCTTCTATGCTTAAGCTGCATTTACCCATCAAAGCATAGAAGCAAAAAGTTAAAGAAAATGAATTAAAAAAAAACATTTTTCTAGTTATTTATTTATTTTTAATTTAAATATAAAGCATGTTCATTGTTTAAGGTTGAGATTAGATAATTTTTGTCTCAATTTTATGTTTGGTACAGTGATAAGATGAGATAAGCTTATCTCATATATGTTTTTATCTTATTAAAAGAGAATGAAATTATCCATTCTAATAAGATAAAATAATAAGGGGATAGGCTTATCCCAATTTCATGGTTTTTACCAAATATAGAAATAGAATAAAAAGTATTTTATTTCAATTTTATGTGACATCAAACACATAGTGGTATTAAATATAATCTTTATTCAATTCAATTCAATCTAACTTATTAATTTTTGTGTTGAATGAACATTTATTGTATATGATTATTATATAGCAATATTAAATGCAATCTTGTCCAACTCCAATAATTCAATTTAATCCCACATGTCAAAACTGACGGTCATTGTGTATGATTATGCCCAATTTTTTTTATTGAATTATTTTTTTTATCAGGCCAGATTTCTCTAAACTCATAATTATCGTTGGGAAATGTTAAACAAAAGTGTCAATTTAATCAAACCAACTAGTCCCACTCTCTTGTTGCACAAAATATGGTCCCTAAAGCGATGTCTTTGAATGAGATAAAAGCACCACCTGACCTGCCATTCCCATTGTCACTTTTTTGTTTCATGACAGCAATTAAGTTCTTACGTAACCTCAAAATCTCAATTGGCCCTACTTCATTCTCACAACGTGGTTATCATCAGTATAACCCTGCCTGTCTGGATCCCGCAGAATCCTGCACGGCACAAACACTGACCCTCTCAACTGCTTAAGAAAAATGTTCACATGGCTATGAATGATATCTGAATTTACTTTGGCCACACATTACCTTACTAATTAGTTCATGGTTATTAAACAATGTTACTATACATTGCGTGTGTAGTTGGAAAGTTGTTTGTATGTTGTCCTCGATTGATTGAATTAGGGGGTTTTGGTTGGGAAGAGTGGAATTTAATAGAAAAATCGGATGGAGCTAAACATGTAAGTTGTTGTGGATGGAACCTCTCATCCTTCCTGGTCCAGGCCACGCTAGCTTGACTTCTACATTAATTGAATTTAAGTGAGTTGTGTTCCAAGAAGGCACGCCACAACAACGTTGAATTTGAACTCCTTTTGGCTAATTGTATGCGTGTAGCATCTGCAAGATACTTGACCATTCAGAGTCATACTGGAGATATTTGATTAGTTTCATGTGGTTAGTAATAAATTAAGTCGATTTCTAAAAAACACCTATGTAAAATGTAATTATGTATATATGTTCTGTAGCAAGAAAGGTCAAAACCCTTCTGGTCTTTCTTCCATTATGCCAAAGAATATGGAGATTCTTCTGTTTTTATGCATATTTAACGTAATTTGTCATTACCATATGTAAACGATCAACTTAATCAACACAGTAATTACACAGGGTAACTTGCAAAATTTCTTCCGTGAACATAGGTTATAGATGTTTTGACCTAAAGAGGTTATGAGTGTTGAAAGTAATTAATGACACCGTCACATGCAGCAATGACAATCAAGTTTAAACATATGAATTATATGGAACTAAGTCAAGAAAAATGAATACCTAACAGAAGAAATGAGTACAGAAAAATAAATACATAACAGGAGAAATGAGTACAAAATTGAGAGGAATTTTGAAAAATGGCATGCTATATTTCTTTATTTCTTATTAGCATGCTTAGACAATAATGAATCTTTGACTTCAATGCATGGCTATTAACTATTGATTTGATTTAACTTTTAGATCAAATTATGTTGCTTAATTTCTTCTAATGTGTTGCACCCTACTTTTTTGAGTAGATGTATGATTGGGATATTTATTTATCAATAATTAAAATAAACAAGAATCCAAACAAATAAGAATTGAAATGAGTGAAAATAAAAATGAGAAATCAAATTCATAATCGGATTTAGAATAAGTCAGTTACTTGATCTCTAGCAATGTAATCTCATTTGTGACTTTATTTCAATCTGAAATTCAAATGAAATGTTATAAATTTATTGGTATATAAGTAAATTTATCTATTTTTAATTGAAAAAAATAATATTATATATTTTAATAATTGTTATAATATTATAAATATAAATAATTATTTACTTAAAATTATAAAATAAATTAAAAAATAATATTTGAAAAAATGAAGGGTAACATAATAATTTAGCTTGAGTTTAAGCAATAAGAATGTTAATCCCGTGGAGATTTGGAGTTGTTATTACTTTCATTTTCTAATTTCAAATTCATGTGAGATGTAAGTATTTTCATTCCCACTTCATGATAAAAAGAAAATTCAAAAAATAGGAGATTTTTCTCTATTTTCACTCCAATTCTTCAATATTAATTAATAAATTAAATATTTTTTTAATATATAAGCCTTTTTTTAAGGTGAAATTTTGAGCAGAACAAAGCCTTGAGATTGCGATTAAAGTAAACAACATCTTATAAGGATAAGATCTCTATCAATAATTTTAAACATCAACATGAATGGCTCATATATGTAGGTTAATATGTTAAGATATATGGTCATGGTATACACTATCTCATCCCACATTGGGTATATATGTGTCGATTAGATGTGATATAATTCTTTACATATTTTTGAACTTGTAAAGCATTTACATATTTTGATGAAATTAAAATCATAAGAAGACAAAATCGTGAATCATGTTTAACGAGAATAATAAAGCAATCTATTTTCTCTCATTAGTTTGGTTGGTACCGAAAACTCAGCTTCACAATCACACCAATTTTTAATATAATAAAGCAATATGAGCTACAAATTAATTATTAGGTTAAAATAATCAAAATGTGAAGATAAATTCTATTTTGATAAGTTTGTACCAATATTAAGTTAATGAGAGTTATGCATATTATTCATCCCATTATGAATCAAATAATATTACATATTATAAATCATTGAGAACATGCTTATACACAATATTAATTTACATATATAATAACAATTCTAATAGATATATTTTGTTGATTTTATACATTAATCAAAATTTACCTTGTTAAATTAGCATGTGATTCACCGATGAAGGTTGTCTACTCTTTTCTTTTTTCAGTGTATACTTTTTCGGTCTCTATTCTATAATAATAACCTATATATGTAAGCTAACATGGTGCAATATATATATATATATATATATTATGTTTGGCCATTTCTAAAAGATAGATATAAAATATAATACTTTAAAGATATTTATTCATTATATAACTAAAAATAGAAAACAACGGAGACATTATGGATAATATGTTGTCTATCCATACTCATCAAATAAAATGAGAGGGACATTGTGGATATTATGTTGTCTATCCATACTCATCAAAATGAAAGGCTAAGTATCAGAGTGTACTTATGAGTTTATATCATCAAAGTTATTTTTTTTAAAATTTTTATTTCATCAACATAGATATTACACCATTTTGATTTACTTCCAAGTTTTAATCGTTACAAATTCATTTATATTTCACACTTTAAAAGTTAAGTGTCAAATTTAATCTTGAACATTGAAATTTTAATTAATTTTAATTAAATATTAAATTTCTCAATTCAATAAGTTAAAAATATATCTTTATTATTAAAATATCTTAAATGATTTGATTTTAAAATGTTTTTAAGAAATATAAAAATATAAAAAATTTACATATTATTTAATTATTTTATTTTAAAACTATATAAAATTTAAAAATTTAACTCATATATTATCAAAAAGTTATATATTTGTATATCATATAATCATTTTAAATTGATGTATTTAAGATCAATGAGTTCCATTTAATCACGGAATTTCAAAATTGACTAATGGGTTCCACTTTCTTCGACATTATGCTTTCCCATCAATTTTCTTTTCCTTTTGATAACATCAAATCACTAGCATAGTACAAATTCTCCCATAAAATGATAAGAACCCACCCAAGAAAATGCCCTCCCTTCCTTTGGTCCCTTAGAGTATCATTCCGTCTATATACATACAAATCTAAACATTAATTAACATATAAAGTAGCATAGATGTCTATCTAGTTTAGTGAATGAGTAAACGAATTAGAACTCTTTGCCGTCTTGGTTCATTGATTTCTCTTTGCTAGGGAAAGGTTTCTGGATAAAATAGGATCAATTAAAAATTAAAGAATGATTAAACTTTAACCTAAAGTGGTAGACCCGCAAAAAGGCAATAAGAAACAACACAAGTGCCCATATAATATATATAATATAGTTTGGTGGGGCATCAATAGCAACAAAAAATTGGCTGGGAATTTCATGTCACACATCCTCTTCACATTATCAATTTTTCTGTCCAGATAAAAAAACAAGACAAAACACTAAACCACAAAAAATAAAAAAAATAAAAAAAAAGGAATGGAGATGCCAACTGGATAAAGGAGAATTTTTTTTGCGTTGAAAAGTTTTAGAACAGTTAGTTTTCTCACAATCCAAACAGTACACCCAAAAAAAGATTCTGTATGATGATGTTTCAAGATTCATTAGTTAAAAGGAAACGTTTCCGTTCAAGTGGGCTTAGATTATGGGTTTTGACAGAGGGAAAACCATTTTTCTAGGGCCCATTGCTTATATCATAAACCCTAATTAATCTTTAATGTAACCCTAACAGATTTAATTATTTTGCATAGGGCTTTGTCTGCCTGGTCAACAAAGGTGCTGTCTCTACATTTGTAATATTGTATTATTATTATTATTATTATTAATTTTAAAGATAAATTTGATTTTAAATCATAAAAAATATTCTCTTTTAGTTTTTTATTTTTGATTTTGAAATATTTTTAAATAAATCTTAATTGACAGAAAATAGTTAAATTAAAGTCATCCAAAAGTTAAAAAATTGAAGATATTTAAATTAAAAATTTTGTGGTATGAATTTTAATTTAAAATTTTTTATTAATGTAAAAAATTATTCTAGTTATCATCACAAAAAATCAAAGTTTTTTAAATAATAAAAAATATATTTTTAAAAATTTTATTATAAAAAATTTTAAAAATTCATAATAAGTAAGTTGTGAGTCAAAAATTATTCAAAATTATGATATTGATTTGACATGCATTAAAAAATTTATTTAAATTATTTTAAAGTATTTTAACATCAAAAATATGTCAATTTTTTTAATAATAGTTTGAATCAATGTTCTGGTTATTTATCATCAATTCGAGTCTGTTTGGAGATATTTTAAAATTTAAAATAAAAATTAAAAAAAGAGTGTTCTTTAAGATTTAAAATGATATTTACTTTAATTTAATTAAACAAAGAAGATTGTTTCAATAATTGAAAATAAAACTTAGGGGGTATAAATTTTTAATTTAATTGGATAAAAAAGCCTCTTGTTCTGGCCAATCTGCGTTTGCACACCAAATTCTAGTCTTTGGAAAGTCTCAATTTCCTTTTTAAGGTAATAATAATAATAATAATAATAATAATAATAATAATAATAATAATAATAATAATTTTGATTGATAACTAATGATTAAGATTGATCATAATAATAGTTAATGGTAATGCCCACGCCCAATCTCATCTCATTATCACAAGTAAAATCCATTCATTATTTAACTCAACCCTTATACTAATTTACTCAAATTAATCATGAAACAATAGTAATGTGTATATCATTAGCTATGATGACAAAGATGAAACCCAATCTTTAATTTTGATATGCTTAGTGTTTTGGGTGGAGTTAAATTATGTCTCTATTCAAGAAAATGTATTTAATTTGAATCTTTGTGACAAATCTTTAAAAGATGATTGATTTACTGCATTGGTTTTTTTTTTTAATATTAAAATTGATCTTCTCTTCTATTTTTTTTATCTCCTCTTTATATATATATATATATTATTGATTTGATATGTATTAACTTTTAAGTAGATATTTATATATAATAATTAAATTAAATAAATGAATAATTAACTGTTTTAAAAATGTATTAATTGGTAAGGAACTTTCAATGATTCAACTCAAACTCTAAATAGGCAGCCATCTTATGAAAATTCTTTCACATGTTGACAAAGATAGGTCACACTTACATGGCAGTAAATAAAAGAGCTGTGCTTGATTTTATTGTTATATAAAAATAAGAGATTCAAATTCCAATAGGAAAAAAAAAAACTAGAATCTCAATAGTAAAAAAAAAATTCAAATACTAATAGAAAAAATTCCAGTTTTTTGGTTGAAAACTGAATTGAAAGCCTAATTCTTTCTAAAATTGTAAACCTTACTAAAATTCTAAAATGTCTAAAATATCATTAATTATTTTAAATACTTTGCATAATATATATATATATATATATATATTAAAAACTAAATATAAAAAAATCTGAATTATTGACCAGTGACCATCATTAATGGCCTTCAGTGAATATGAGAAGTTTATGAGAAAATTTTCAAATTTTTCGGAGGCATTTCATATCAAAAACATTTAACCCTTACAAAATGGTTTCTCATTCTCATTATTTTCTTTCCACTTACTTTCTTAAGGGTGAAACCTAGATATCGACCAACATTAATTTTATTAAAATTAATTCGTTTCTAGTTGAAATTGACAATCAAATACGTAAATAAAAATGGGATTTTCTAACAGTTCTATGCATTTTGATTTTATAATTGTTCCTTTTTTTTTTGGTTTATGCCCGATGATCCTAATTGTTTGTATGCTTCTATCATCTGAGAATCAAACTAATTTACTGCATTCAAAAAATGTCAACAAATCTAGGCTCTCTATAATGTGGAGTTTAAGGTTTTTTTTTGTATTTGGTTTAATGTGCTGCAACAAGCTTAAATAATGAGAGAATGTTAGATGTTTTCTTTCTATTTGGGCCAGCTATTTCCATAATTTCTTTTTGTTATTTGTCGATATATTTAAAATCTTTGTCTTTTATCTATTTATGAAATGGATATATGTTGTATGTTGTCTAACTTTTTTGCTAAGTTATCAAATTAAAAAATTGGGTATACAATATAAAATGGGTTTATGAACGTTCCAAGAAAGTGCGTGTTACTTGTGCATGTGAATATTGGATAAACAATGTCACTGTCAAGTGGCACATGCATGGGTTGAGAATCTCTGGGCAAGTTTGGGCATGTGAAACTGGGTAAATGATGTAACTGATATGCATGTGTTGAGAATGTGTATGCAAGTTTCTGCATATATAAATAATGTGTATACATTTGTATCCGTTAAGTTGCATATGCACGGGTTAATTGAAAATACATATGCAAGTTTTTTGCATACGAATGCTTAGACATTGAAGGCATCGCTAAAATATGTTATTTTTAATGGCTCTTTTATTTTATTAATGGAAATTTCATTTAAAAAATTAATTAAAATCTAAAATTGTGTTTTAAATTAAAAAATTATTTTTATCTAAAATTTAAATTAATCCAAATTTATTTGAAATAGAAAATTATTAGATCCTACTTTATCTTTTCTAAAAATATACATAAAATAAAACATGTTACTGGCACTCTTTTTTATTGTTTTTATTGCATACATCAACTTGTTTCCTCAAGAATTCATATCTAATATCTGAAAGAATTTTTTTCAAGATTTCACGTTTTTAACTTTTTATTTTGGAGTAGATTTGAGTATATTTCTCCTTCTTGCAAAGCCTTTGTTGGCAAGCTTTGTTCTCTTAACCATGAGGGGTATAAGCTGTTATCATTCATCCTCTCATATCTATGTGAACTAGTTTCAGTTACAGTTTCTATGTGACCCTTCAAGTCTTGTTTTGTTGAAAAAAAAAGCTTTGTTTGCTTCCCATATTGACAGCTAACATATTTAAAAAGTTCATTCTTTAATTTAAATAAATCTTCCCCAAAATTATTATTCTTCATAAAAAAATAAGACCTTTTGATGAAAGTGTCCCAATTTTTTATACCAAAATATTGCATTATTATTTTCTTTGTTTACTGTCACTTATCATCTTTCATCATGTTTAATGTAAATCTTTTATTTTATTTAGATTTTAAATACATTTTTATCTTATGTATTGGTAATCAAGTAGGAGCTGACCAATGTTCAAAGGATTTGATTTATTTTTGGAACATATAAAACAATAAAAATTAATTTCAAAGCTATGTAACCTTTGATTGCCACTGCTCCTTTGTCTTTTACTGTAGATACACGCTACTTTTAATTCTAACTTTAAAAATGACAGTTTTGTCAAGCTTTTTAAAAAATTCTTAATCTTAAGCATGCGGTTTACACAACTACTATATATAAGCTAGCTTTCTAGAGTGCTACTAATATCAAAGCATGATACTACAAATAGTTCCTTCTCTTAAGGTTATTCAATAACATTCTTGACTTCTTTTTGTTGTTGTTGAGATTTACATATTTTTTTATATGTCCTAACTAATCACACTCGTAACATCTTATTACATCTTGCCTCCACCAGTACTTGTGGTTTGCATGATTAATTTTCTTATAGTATGGATAAGGTGGAAAGATTTGATTATTGCTACTTTATCTATTTTTATTGTTACTTTTAAAAATTTCAAACTTGTTTTTGTTCTACTAATTTTTGTTATTTTTATCCGTATTATTGTTTTTGTGATTTGACTTTAAAAACTCATTTCATAAATTCTTCTTACTTCATAAGTCTCCTTTGTTCTTATACTTGCAGTGTATTCAACAATTTTGTTAAGATAATGCTTGACATATTTTGTTAACAATACCAAGAAGTTTATTGGAATATTCCTTGATAATTTCTGATTTTCTCATCTTTTACATCTCAAATTTTTAGATCAAATTCATTGCTTGCATTGTTTTAACCTTTTTATTTCCTTTGTACTCTTGCTTCAAAAACTTTCAAAATTTTTTGGCTATTTTTAGTATTATTATTCTGGTAAAAATGATGAATTAAACTATTGTAAACAATGTTCCTCTTATTTTTGATTTTTATTATTTCCATTCTTTTTAGTTTTTGATTTATGCAATAATTGGCTTGTCTGGTAAATATGAAACTTCATATATTTGCTTAATAACTTTTCACAGATCATTTGCATCAAGATGTTCCATTTTAATAGCCCATCTTTGATAATTTATTCTATTAAAATTAGAGTTACAAATGTGGTGAATGAATTTTTTGAATTTATTGTATATAAGTTTTTGTTTTTATTTTTTTTTATTTATGGAGAAATAAGTAAGTGTTTATGAATTGTATTTGAAATTTTTTAATCTCACAAGTTTTTTAGGATAATAGCTCTAATACTGCTTTATTTGCTTTTAAGAAGAAGAATAATAAACAATAATTTATGATATGTTATGTGCGAGATTTATTGTCTTAATTTTTACAAATAGTGAACAGTTCAAAGATTAACTACATCCACTGGTCTACCAAGTAACTCTGATAGATTATCATTAAGGTAACTTCAAGTTTACATGGACACTTTACCTGATGCATAACATGTCTATTTTTATTTCAAATAGATTTGTATTTAGTTTCATTAGTATTGATGCTTAACTTCAAATGTGAGGTATTGTTAAGTATATAGGTGTTTGAAGTTTAACTTCTCCTGTATCAAATTAAGAAAAAAAGTTCAAACCCTATGAAATAAGTTACATGTTAATAGAAATCTCTTTTCACTCAAATAAACATATATGTCAGTATCAATTAACTTTTTTTACAGAAACAAACATGATTGTATGAGGAGAATATGTCTGTATAAAAAGATATAGACAAAGCACATAACGATATAAAAAGTATGTTTCTTTGAAAAGATACAAGTAGTTATTTATAAATAGTAAAATCTAGACATAAAAAACCCATTCAATTCATTATTTATAACTTTATTTAAAAAGATATAGAAGATATAAGTTTATTGATTTATGGAATTTTAGTGTGCAAAATTTGTAGAAAAATATACTGTTGAATCTTGAGAACAGAAAGCTCAGAATCCTTAGCACATTAAAGAAACAACAAAATATTTTGTTTTAGGACATTGCTAAGCAAACTTCTACATTAATTTATTTCAATTATACAAGTTAGTATTTTGTTTTTTGTTTTTATTGTGTTTAAGTATCATACAATATCTTAATTATTCCAATAAAAGAACACCCAAAACGCTCGTTCAAAACAAAATTCTATGAGAAAAGAAAAAAAGTTGACACCATGAATCAAAGAAGATAGTAATATAAAAAAACTAATTAGCTCTTAACAAAAATATGCAATAAATTAAAAAAAAATTAACAACATGGCTCTAGGATAAAAAAAAAAAAAGATTAATGACTTAAAAATATTATAAGAATGATCAATTTTGCAAAACAATGGCACTTTCTTGATTAATAAATCAATAAGAAAAAAATGAAATGGTATAAATTAAAGAAATCATCCAAGATAGCTCAAAAATGTTTGTAATGAAGTTGAAGTTCAATTACTTGGTGGAATTATAATATTAATAAAATTTTAGTATCTGTTTTCAACTTAATTTTATTTTTTAAAATTATTATAATAATCTTATATAATTATAAGATAATTATTTCAAAAAATTATCACACTATTTTACTAAATAAAACAAGTCATGTATACATAGCTATATTTCACATGAGCATCGCACAGTAAATGCTTTAAAAACATTGATAATATTTCTGTGTATATGTATATATATAAAAAATTAATATTAATATATATAATAATTAAATAAAATAAATAAATAATTTTTATTTTAAAATATATTAATTGATAGGAATCGATAATTCCGATTCTCAACTATATAATATGGGCTGCCATTTTATGAAAGGCCCTTGACATATTGACAAAGATAGGTCATGGACCTTCACCTCGTTGTCAAAATAACTGGTTCATGTTTGATTTATGTAGATTTTAAATTTTAAATAGATTAATTACATCATAAAAAATTCATCTTATATTTTTTAAAAAATAATTTTAATAAAAATAATTCTTTTTTTTTTCAGAAAATATATCGTTAAATGAGCCACATGGATAGATTGATCATTCCTTTATATATCTTTGAATCTTCCACGTTAATACAAAATTCAACTAGGAAACAAACCTTGACTTGGGTGTTTCTTATGACCTTAATTTGTGGAGGGTGTTATTAACTATATATGATACATGTAAATAATATGTAAAATATCAATTATAATTTTTAACCAGCTAAGTCTTAAAAAACCAAAACTTGGAATCTCAGATTTATTGAATTAGTAAAATAATAAGCAACAAGTCTATCTTAAATATTAGAGTGGCTTAGATTCTAATAAAAAAGTTAAAAGTCCTAATAATTAAAAACTATAAATAAATCCTAATAGAAATAAAAACAAATTTTAAATTGAACACTAAATCATATATAATGAAACTTGTAATCCTTCTTAAATTGTAAAATTTAATTTTTAAAATTTTAAAATATTATAAATTATTTTAAACATAATATATACATATTTGAGAAAAAAATTACTCATTTATACTTATAATTTCCTATGAGGATACAATTATTTGTTTTTCTGCCTTTTTGGCTTTCCCTTATCAAGTAAGAACCATAAAATTTCCTAATTTTCTAATTAAGTGGATTTTCTTATACTTTAAATATAGTCAGAGATTTATCGTTTTAAAGTTTCTCAACTATCCTCTGAAATTTTTATTTCCCTTAACTGACAATATTTTTGTATTCATGTGTGAAAATTTCACTATTGTAACAAATGATTGCAGACTCTCATGTTTATGAACTTACAAATCTTAAGTTTTAGAGGAAAAATATTTATGTAATTCTAAACAATTTTTAATCTTGAAGCTTGTCCACTAATGAGATATCATTGAGGATAAAATATTATGTGATCTTCATAATATGCCTTCTTTAATCTTGGCTTATGAAGTCATTTGAATGACTTTTATAGCATAAGTTGTAACTTACGGAGTTGAGTTTCTTTACTCCACAAGTTTTCAACTTCTCTTATCCTTTGGGTGTTTAAATTCAAACAAATAATTTGAAAATCGGCTCATAAGTCTTCTTTCTTGTTCATCCAAATTTTATTTGAGTGCCGAATGAACACTTGAAATTCACGAAATTGAATTGCCACTTGCCATAATGTTCAAGAAATTGAATTCCCATTTGCTGGTGTTGATTTTTAGCATTCTAACTCTCCAAACCCACATGATGTCTTACCAAATCAGTGACATACACGCAATACCACATGTGAATACACATTTATTCATTGATTCAAAAATTGGAGGACAAACACAACAGTAGAGGCAACATTTTCACATTTGAAAGAAAAAAAAAAAGAAAGCAAGAGGGTAGCAAATTGTAATATGGGATAGTGTCAAATACACTATAAAGCCTATAGTCCTCTTTTAGTACTCAGGCAACTCCTATAGGGATGCGATGATACTAGCCAAAAGACTTGTTTGAAACAACATCAACGAGATGCGTATGTTGTATACTATTATATAGGTTATATTCTTGTCACCGCTGGTGAATATATAAGTGATGCTTGTATTTCTTCTAGGGTTAGTCCCCTAGTCTCTGGCACCAAAATCCATATGAAGAGAATAGTTGCACCACAAACGCCGGAGAAAATAAAAAATGTTCCTGCAACAATGTACCAACAGATGGGTAAGGTTAATTTTATAAGATAAACAGATTTCTTTTAGAGAGATATATAGAGAGATCAAACCTGCTGGACTCCATTCCAACATAAAGTTAAAAGTATATGTGACAACCCAACTAGTAGACCAATTGGCTAAAGTCACGGCACTTCCAGCGGAAACCTTTAGATGGAGAGGGAATATCTGGAAAATAGGAACTCATCTAATTTAATTTAACTCATCTTTTCTAGAGAATTTATATGGCTTTCTTTTATATATATAAGCGACTTACCTCGGACATCATTATCCATGGCAATCCCCCCAGGCCTATTGCGAAAGTCGCAAAAAATCCCTGGTTGCAGTGTCAACCAAGTTGGCATTGAATTCGGTAAGATTCAAGTCGAAAATAAAAGAATCATTGGATAATAAGCGAAAACTAGCCTCCATACCCTAAATAGTTAAATTATAATATTGTGAAAGAGTTGGTAAGGAAAAACTATAACCATTTGAAATGCATACCAATACACCCACGAAAACTAAAATAGGAGTAAGCTCCTTCAAATAGTTGACTTCCTGTTTGCATTCAAGAAAACAAAGAAAAAAAAAGCATGTGAGCTTATAAATCAGAAATCAATAAAAGAAAAAAGATATTCAAGAAAGAGGATAGGTGAACCTTCACGGAAAATGCAAAACCTAGAAGGATGCAACTCAAGAACATGCCAGCGGCAGAACCCTGCCACATTAGTATGAACAAAATATAGTTAGCCTAATTATCAATCAAGTAATAACAATATCGTCATGATTTCAAAACGAGTTGTCCGGCCGTTCTAACCATAAGTAGTGGTCGTCGTCCCAATCTATCCACCAAGAGCATACCCAACAATGCTTTTGGAATCTACAAAAGAGTACGTACACAAGTTAGAAGTAACATGTTAAACTTCTTCACACCACTGTGTCTACGCTTAGTGTATGCCGTGTATATAGCAGATAAAATCTAGGGTTGAAGAAAGCTTTAGGTACCAAGATGATAGCTAACGTTGTTGAGCCAATGCTGGGTGAAAAGCCTGTCCCAAAGGATGTTCACGTTATCACTGCTAAATTCTTCTTAATTTATGTTATATAAGCTATTACACGAAGCACTATTGATTTACCGGCTTGTTCAAATATGTCACTAGCATAATATCCGAGCCCAGCACTGCCTGATAGTTGTTGAAGGAGCATAAGTCCTATGCCAACCTAAAACATTCCAAGTTCATATATATAACATTAGACTAATAATGACACAAATCTTTTTTTTTTCCCCTCTTTCTTTTTAATTCTGTATATACTTACAGTCAGTGAACGAGCATATTTTCTTTGGAATAAGCTCCGAAATCCAGATTCCTGACCTTTTTCAAAGGTTTCAGTGAATTCCTATATATTGAAACAAAGGGAATTTATCAGTTATTACAATGCAAAGCCAAATAAATTATATAGAAATTAACATGAACGTTAAAAAAAATATTACTCGGATATCATCAACTTCTTGGGAAATATCGGCATTCTTTCCCCTTAACTGCTGTAAAGCTTTTTGAAAGTCTTTCTCTTGACCACATTTTGCCTGTCCATAAATTGTTCATGTGCGTCTTAACATTAAATTGGGAAAAGTAAGGAAACTTTTAGAAAACCCTAAAAAGGACTCACCAGCCATCTTGTAGATTCTGGAATGTAGAACAAGCCAATAAGTTGTACCACACATGGAATGATACCTGAAATGAAATCAAATGGCATGAAAGAAGTGATAATATATGACTGAATTAATCTCCAAAGTTTTGACAGTGAAGCTAGTTAATATAAATTAAGAGTACTGAAAGAATTCACCAATTAGAGCCAAGGTACGCCAGTGAACATAATTGCCGATGATATATACAAGTGACGTCCCGCAACTTTGTGACAACTATATGTTCGAAGACGATCAGTAAGTCCATTAATACAAATGGCTCAATTCAAAGTTTTCTCAACAATGCAGATCAATAGTTTATTTACCTGATTAGCAAAAGTATACACTCCTCGAACATCTTTTGGTGTTATCTCTGCGATGTACACAGGTACCTGTTTTGTACATGGATAAGACATGTGATACATAAAATTTGATCGAAAGTTAAATGGTATTATTTGTGAAAATTACCACATAAGAAATGAAGCCAACTCCAATTCCAAGCCAGAGTCTCCCAAAATCCAGCCATCTCACGTCCTTTTTTTAAGAGATAAATATAAAATTAATTATTTTGGTGACAAAATGAAATTGATACATAAATTAAAGGGTGAAAGTTAGATAAAACGTTAATATTTACCTTGTATTACTAATCAAATCTTTATATTTGAAAAATAACAAATCGAATCTTGATCTATCAAAAATGGTTCATGGTTATGAAAATGTAAAAATATTTTTATTATTGAAATACTTTAAAAATAATCTAATGATTTAGTCATTCCATTTTGAGTTTATTTCTTAAATTTAAATAATTTTAGATGCAAGATCTATTTTTTGAATTTTTTTAATTTTTAATAATATAAATTTTAAAAGATATATTTTTAATGCTCAGATGAGTCTCAATATTTTTAAAATGATAACTTGAAATTTTTTTATATTTATAAAAAAATTTAAGTCAAAATTTATTGTATAAAATTTTAAATTTGAATATTTCAGATTTTATTTTTTAATAAAATTTAATATTTTAAATTAAACTAATAAATCAAAATTAGATTTATTATTTTTTAAAAATATTAAAAAAATTAATTAATAATATAAACTAAATATTAAAGTTTCATGTGACTTTCATCTTAAATTAAACTATGATTTCCAAAGCTTTAACTCATTTGATATTGCCTTTGTTAGTGGACATACCAAAAACGAAAATGTCAGCTATGATATCATGAGAAGAAGAGAAGGAACCTTGGCAAATGCTATGGCAAACCACCCGAGGGTGCAGAATCCTTGAGATAACCACATTGTCTGCGACCATTGGATTATTTAATTTCATGAGAATAATTGCTTGCTTAATTGGTAGTCATTTTATGAGTGCAGAAAGAAAATTATGTTAATTTGGGGAAGTTGAAAGGTATCTTTACATGTCTTCGACCAGCAAGACCAGCTACCTTCCCGCTGAATATGGCACTGATTGCTCCTCCCATTGTTAGAATTGAACCAAAGAAAGAGAACTGAAGAACAACGATGAGAACAGATAAATATGTATGTCTTCCATGTTGATTCAATGCGCGCTTTAGTGATTAACAATGCCTAGGAAATTCAACGTATACAAAGGTTCTGAGACATATTAAAATTGAAAATTCAATCTCAATATTGCTAGTAAGTAAGACAACCAATTGATATTTACCTTGAATTAATAGAGGCCATACTGATTAAGAAATTAACCCATTTACTGGTTTACCACTTTGTATGCATTGATGAATTTGCATGGCGATGATCTTTACATATATGGAAGCTTAATTATATGAAGATTCCAAACGTAGATTAGGGTGATGTTTTTTTGTTTGATAGAAAGGAAAAACAAAATGGAGAAAGAAGAAAGCATGCAGCCTGCCTTTATTAATTCCAAAAGAAAACTAAAGAGAAAAAGAGGAAAGAATATGTATATAGTGATTTATTTGTGTCTCTATCTGTATTTAACCGATGGAAAATGCAGACCTTCTTAGGCAATATTTTCCCTAGAAAACAGACGATGGTCAGCTTCTGTGTCGAACCCAACCAATAAGGAAATAGATAGGGGCAGAAGGAGATGAGGTTATGTACTTGGTGAGGTACTATTGGTTTTTCTAGGCTTAGGATTCTCTTGGTGACTTTGTATAACCTAAGAACAAGATTAAAAGAGAAAATAATTAAAATAAACAGAAAATGATGCAAGAAAAATGAAGAAATGGTGGGTGTATTCTTACTGCACCCACAGAGACGCCGAGGTCCTCCATGATCTCATCCTGAGCATCTGATGTGTAACCCATCTTCAAAGCAATCAAACAAACGAAATTTATCAGCTTTAGAGCAACTTTTCATTAAAAAGACATCGCTGGCTTCGAGGAATCTATCTATAGAGATACACCCAATAAAACAAACAGAAGCCGATCTTATGATTCACACCAACAGGAAACCGAAATGTACGGACACCATTGCTTCTTTCAATCTCGAAAGCAGATAAATTACTTTGACGCTAATTAAAGAGGTAATCGAAGTTGGGTGTTATGTAACATAGAGAATTCTTACAGCGCAGCCATAGCAGAAGGAGCCACAGACAGCAACGAATGTGCTCAAGACAAGAACTGCGGTGGTGGAGGAGGAACCTCTTGATGTACTGTCACCAGCCTTTGCTTCTCTTAGCAGTCCTTCTTCCATGCTCTCTTGCTTGTTCATCTCTTCTTTTAAATGAGAGACAGAAGAGCTCCCTAGAGAGAGAGAGAGAGAGAAATGGTTCAGAAAATGAGAAGCACGGGCTTCCACTTGGTAGGAGAGGTTTATATTTGCAAGAGAGAAAACAAGAAGGGTTGAACTTGTAGCAGATTCTTCTGCCCAAACCCTTACAGACAATTTTATCTGTATTTAAGGCTGTCTTCACTAAGTGTTGTTTGGTAAACAAAAATTTGCTGGACTCATGGAATTCATGGCCTTATTTTATTATCTAAAAAATTGAACGTGCGGAGATCGTCTGATCTTTTTTATAAACACCAGTTCATCAGATCTCCAAATTCCAAGTTGGAATCATAATGCCTTTTACTAATTAATTATTAGTTTTCATACCTATTAAGCTTTGTACTAAAGTTCTAAGTGGATAATGGCAAAGAATGGGACGGGGAGAGGATGGGCCCTATGCCTTTCAAATGTACTAAATTGATTCACGTTCCTACCACGTACTTCTTTTAATAAAAGCTAATATAGGACTATAGGTGTCAAAAAATTTTCTTCTACAGATTAAATGATTCTCCCTGTTCTACTTACCTATTTAATTAGCTAAAAAAGAATTTTTAGTTTGTCATCTTGACATGCACAATTAAGTAGTTTAAACTGGATTTCTCATATACCTAATTAATATTTCTAGTAGTAGATATGATTATTTAAATATGGGATCTGATTTATATTTGTGTTTTAGAATATATCAGGACGGTCCAATTTAATATGGGTTTGATTTTATATGCGAATTCAGTTTAATTTAGGAAGGAGATATTAGTAATCATATTATTATTATTTTCTAAGTTAATTGGATAAGGCAGACTCTCATCCATGTTTTAAAAACACAATTAAGGTTCTAATTTTTTTAATTTAATTGAATAAAGGAGACTCCTTTCATGTTTTTTTTTTTTTAAAACCTATATTGCAAATAGTGATAAGAAATCAAATCCAAATAGAAAAAACTATCCAATATTTTTATTTGAAATAAGCATTTGAAGCTTAATACTTTCTGAAATTATAAATTTATTTAAATTCTAAAATTTATAAGACATCATTAATTATTTAAAATATCTTAAATAATACATAAATCTTAACAAATAAATATAAAAAAATTCAAATTATTCATGCTTTTCATCTAAAATCTTATGGCTTTGAATGGACTAATTTGTGTGAGGACAACGCAGAATTTCATTTATTTGGAGACATCAGGGCATTTTGAGTTAGGGACATTCAACCATTTTCCACAACTCTCACTATACTCACTTTATCCAAGATATCTTAAATATCAACAATTATTAATTACTGAAATCAGTTCTTTTATAATTTTAAAAAAAATTCGATTAAGTACGGTGACAATAAGATATTTTAATTATTCGATGCATTTTGATTTTGTAATTATTGATAAAGTGAATTCCCATTTGTTGGTAACAAATTTTGGCCTTTTAAGTCTTCATGCCCACATGATAACTTTACCAAATTGGTGACATAGACACAATAGCATGTTATTTATTCATTGATTCAAAACTTTGGACAAACACAGTAGTAGAGACAACATTTTCACTTTCTAAAGAAAAAAAGGAAGTGAGATAGTCATAAATTGTGTACCCTAGATGATGTTAATGACATCATGTAATGCACAATCTTTTCTTATTTTTCTTAGGCAACTCCGACGACTTCTTCTATAGCGATGCAGCACAACTCCGAAGACTTCTTCTGTAGGGATGCAGTGATTGGGAGCCAAAAACTTTTTTGTAAAAGTAATCAACAAGATGTTGTATACTATTGTATAGGTTATTTTCTTGTTACCCCAAATGAATAAGTGATACTTGTATTTCTTCTAGGGTTAATCCCCTAGTCTCTGGCACCAACATCCATACAAAGAGAATAGCTGCACCACAAACGCAGGAGAAAATAAAAAATGTTCCTGCAATTATGTACCAACAGATGGTTATGTATGGTAGTTTCAATAAGGTAAATCGATTTCTTTTAGAGAGATAAAGAGAAATAGAGAGACCAGACCTGCTGGACTCCATTCCAACATAAAGTTGAAAGTGTATGTGATAACCCAACCAGTAGTCCAATTGACCAAAGTCACGATACTTCCAGCTGAAACCTTGAGATGGAGACGGAATATCTGAAAAATGGCAACTCCTCGAATTCAATATAACTCGTCTTTTCTAGAGAAAACATATGAATGAATTTAAATGGATTTCTTATATATATATATATATGCATATTTATATGTATAACTTATTTTAATCCAGTAACGATTTACCTCCGACATAATTATCCATGGCAATCCGCCCAGACCTATTGCGTAAGTTGCAATATATCCCTGGTTGTAGTGTCAACGAAGATGGTATCAAATTCAATAAAGATTCAAGTTGAAAATAAAAGAATGATTTGATAAAAAATGAAAATTAGCCTTGATCAATACCCTAGTTAATCATAGTTAAACCATTTAGTAAAAGAGTCGGTAAAAAAGAAAAAAAAAGATATAGCCATTTGATAACTAGGTTGAATTGCATACCAATACACCCACGAAAGCTAAAATGGGATTAAGCTCCTTCAAATGGTTCACCTCCTATTCATCATTCAAGAAAAAGTAAAAATTGTGAGCTTACAATTGGCATATTCAACAGTGGAAAAGAGAAAGAGGATGAGGTGGATGAACCTTTACGGAAAATGCAAACCCTAGAAAGATGCAACAAAGGAAAATGCCAGTAGCAGAACCCTGCAAGATTAGCATAAACAAAATTTTGTTAGCCTAAATATTGAGTAACAATTTATCATGATGATGTCAAAACGAGTTATATCTGGCCGTTCTAACCATAAGTAGAGGTCTTCGTCCCACTCTATCCACCAAGAACATACCCATCAATGCTTTTGGAATCTACCAAAGAATTACATGCACAAGTTTAGAAGTTCATATGTAGGCTGTGTATACATTTAGTGTGTGCTAAGCACATGTACGTCAAGTAAAATTCTAGGGTTGAATGTTAAACTTTAGGTACCAAGATAATGGCCAACACTGTTGATCCAATGCTGGTTGAAAAGCCTGTCTCAAAGAATTAACACCTTATCATTGATAAGTTCTTAATTTTTATTATAATCTATTGTACAGGCCATAACCAAGGAGACATTTGATTTACCGGCTTGTTCGAATATGCTACTAGCATAATATCCGACTCCAGCACTGCCTGATAATTGTTGGAGGAGCATAAGTCCTATTCCAACCTAAAACAGTTTAAGCAATTTCATACATATATAAATCCGACTAATCATATATGAAACATATCTAATCTTTTTCTCTTTATTTTCAATCTTTTTTTTCTCTGTATATACTTACTGTAAGTGAACGAGCATATCTTCTTTGGAATAAGCTCCGAATTCCAGATTGCTGACCTTTTTCAAATGTTTCAGTGAATTCCTACACATAAAACAAAGGGAATTCATCGTTTTAACAACTCAAAGCAAACTAAATTATATAAGAACATGAAGGTTAAAAAAAAAAAAAAATTACTTGGATATCATTAGCTTCTTGGGTTATATCAGCATTCTTTCCCCTCAAGCACTGTAGAGCTCTCTCAAAGTCTTTCTCTCGGCCCACTTTGCCTTACAATAAATTATTCATGGTCCATGTTAACATTAAACTGGAAAAAGCAAGCAAATGGCTGTATTTTGCTTCCCCGAAGCTCACCATAATATCCATAAAACTAGAAACTAAACAGAAGGATTACTTAATGTATAGCATTTGGGACAAATCCCTATTGTTCTCACCAGCCATCTTGTATTATCTGGAATGAAGAACAAGCCAATAAGTTGCACGGCACATGGAATGGTACCTGAGATGGAATTAAGTTTAATGCAACAAAGTGACTACGTTTGGTTGATCTACTCTTTCACTAAGTTACTTAATATTAATTAGTGAGAGAATTTACCAATTAGAGCCAAGGTACGCCAGTGAACATAATTTCCGATCACATATCCAAGTGACATCCCGCAATTTTGAGTCAGCTATATGCTTGAAGATGAGTAATTCCATTAATACAAATATCTCAATCTGAAGTTATGTCAAGGATAGATTGTTATATAATACCTGATTAGCAAAAGTATATGTTCCTCGAATACTTTTTGGTGTTATTTCCGCAATGTACACAGGTACCTGTTTCATAGTGGATAAGACTTTGTTAATTATTCTTCTATGTCATATACAAAATTTGATCCAAGTTGAATGACACTATTTGTAAAATTACCACATAAGATACGAAGCCAACTCCAATTCCTAGCGAGAGTCTCCCAAAATCCAGCCATCTCACATCCTTTCATTAAGAGAAAGTATATGTTATTGCTAATCAGCATCTAATTAATTATTTGGGTGACGCAACAAAATTGAAACATAAATTAAACTATAATTCCTAGAGCTTAATAGTAATAACTCGTTTGGCATTGCATTGGTTACGGTCCACTTTGTTAGTGGACATACTAAAAATGAAAATGTCAACTATGATAACGTGAGAGTAGAGAAGAAACCTTGGCAAATGCGATGGCAAGCCACCCGAAGGCGCAGAATACTTGAGATAACCACATTGTCTGCTACCATAAGATGAATAATTTTAATTGGATGGAAAGAATTTCTTACTTAATTGGTAGTGATTTAATTATTGAGTATACAAAAAAAATTATGCTATTTTTGAGAAGTTAAAAGGATATCTTTACATGTCTTCGACCCACAAGAACTGCTACCTTCCCACTGAATAAGGCACTGATTGCTCCTCCGATTGTCAGAAGTGACCCAAACAAAGAGAACTGAAGAACGAAGATGAGAACTGGTAAACATATATTCCATGCTGATTCAATGCTTTAGTCACTAACAATGTCTAGGAAATTCGAGACATACAAGGTTCTGAGACATATTAAAATTAAAAATTCAATCTCAATATTGCTAGTAAGTATGACAACCAATTGATATTTTACCTAAATTAATAGAGACTTCTGTAAATCAAACCAGTTTGAATCTTGAACACAAAACCAGAAATATGATCTACTTGTATACACACAACCAATTTACTATGCAAAAGACATGTTACATACCTATACCAGTGTTCAGAATTAGCTTTTCTCACTTTCCAAATCCCTTACAAACCTTTTTCTCAAGGCAACTTTTGAGTTTTGGTTAACAACGAGTATCACAGCTTTTTTACAACTCTCAGCAAAAAGAACTATTGAATTTGGTTAACTCAAGAGGAGCCTTTTATAATACAAGGATAGGGATTACAACCAATCAAAAAATCAGAAAACAATAATTTAACAACTTTTTTACTAACTTCTTAACTAAAAGTTTTCATAAACTTGTAGATTGATTATTGTATGCAAGTAGATCATATTTCTTGTTTTATGTTCAAGATTCAAAGTGGTTTATCCAGAGACCATATTAATTAAGAAACCCGTTTTACCATTTTTTATGTTTTGATGAATTTACATAGGCCAGATGATCTTTACATACAAGCTTAATTACATGAATGAACAAAGGATAGATTATGGTGATGTTTTTTTTCGGTTGTAAGGAATTGCAAAAGGACAAAGAAAAAACCCATGCACCCTCCCTTTATTAGCTCCACAAGAAAACAAAAGAAAAGAAAAGGGAAAAAGAAATATATATGAACGTCATTTATCTGTGTGTCTCTGTCTTATTTGTCCGTCTCTGTCTGTATGTATTAATGGATGGAAAATCCAGACTTTCTTACGAAATATTTCCTCTAGAAAAAACAGAAGTGGGCAGCTTCTGTATCGAACCCAAACCTAAGGAAAAAGGCAGGTGCAGAAGGACATGAGGTTGTGTGCTTGGTGAGCTACTATTGGTTTTTCTCTAACGCTTAGGATTCTCTTTTGTGTCTTGTGTATACTAAGAACAAGATCAAAATATCTGGACGAAGAAAAAATAATTAAAACAAACAAGAAAAAGAAGAAATGGTAGGTATATACTTACTGCAGCCAACGAGAGGCCGAGGTCAGCCGTGATCCCAGCCTGAGCACCTGATGTGTAAGCCATCTTCAAAGCAACAATAGATCATCAGTTGAGCTAGTTGGCTCCATAGAACAGATAAATTTTCATCGGTTTACACACAAAGTTAATCATCTTTAGACCAATTCCCATGGAACAATATATCACTAGCTTTGAGGAATGTATCTATATAGATCCCAAAAAACCAAAGAGAAGCTGATCCTCCTTTATCCACTGTAAACAAAAATGTATGGACACCATTGCTTCTTGCAATCTCTCGACAAGATAAGCTCCTTTGAAGCTAATTAAAGAGAAAATGAAAACTGGGTTTTATGAACATGGTGAGAATTCTTAACGCGTAGCCAAAGCAAAAGGAGCCACAAACAGCTACAAAGGTACTCCAGACAAGAGCAGCAGTGGTGGAGGAGGAACCTCTTGATCTACTGTCATCAGCCTTTACTTCTCTTAGTAGTCCTTCTTCCATGCTTTCTTGCTTGTTCATCTCTTCTTTCAGATAAGAGACAGAAGAGCTCGTGGGTGAGAGAGAATAATGGCTCAGAAAATGAGAAGCACAGGCTTCCACCTGGTAGGTGAGGTGTATATATGAAGAGAGAAAACAAGTAGGATTGAACTTGTAGGATATCGTTTTGTCAAAATCATTACAGATAATAAGGGTTGTCTTCAAGAAGTGTTCTCTGGTAAACAACAGTTTGTTTAGGAAGTCAGTGGCTTTATTTATTGTTTCAAAAATTAAACGTGCGAACATCCCCTTAATATTTTATAAACATCATATCACATCTCTAAATTGCAAGTCAATATTATAATAGCTTTCACTAATTAATTATTGGTTCTAGCGCCTTCAAAACTTCATTAAACTTGTAATGAAGTAAATGCCAAGGGCCTGGATGGGGAAGGGTGGGCCCTATGCCCATCTAATCTGCTAAATTTTTTCACGTTCCTACCAACGTGCTTCTTTTAATAAAAGCTGAGACAAGTGTGGGCATCAAAAATCTTTTTCCTAGAGATTAAATCATTCTGGCTGTTCTATTTACATTAAGTAGGTAAACAAGAATTTTTAGTCTTCTTTCTCTTGATATACACAATTAGCTAGCTTAAATTGGGATTTTTCATATACCTAATGACATATTTTCTTATAATAAATATCATTTATTTTAAACATGGGTTTAATTTATTTTGTGTTTAATCTTCTACTTGGATCTAATTTAATATGGGTTGGATTTTGTAGGTGTGAATTTAATTTAATTTGTGCTTGAATTCGTACCTACTTATTGGAAAACTTCCCCACCTCAATACCACTTTCTTAAAGATGGATCTTTCACAAGATCCCCATAAATAAGAGAGAGAGAGAGAGAAAAAAAGAAAATGTGTGAGAGAGTTAATTAGTGGATGAAAGCCTTTTTCTTTCGAGCATACCAATTAGTGAGGTTCCTTTTCTTCTTTTTCTTTGGGATACCCAATTGAAGCTAAAAGTAAATTGCCCTTTCCATGTTGGGAGAGTTTGGTCTGTATCAAAGTCAAAGAGAATTAATTTATTTGTCCTCAAAAAATCATTGGTTGAGAAATGTCTTAATAAATATTGATAACACTAAGAAAAGAGTATTAAAATAAAAAATTCAATTAAATAAATGTACTAATAATTTTTAAAATTATTTTTTACAACAATTTAGAGTATATGTATATATGCGTATTTTTTGTGGATAATAATATTTTGTTGATTTGAAATAATATTGAGCTTTTTGGTATGATGATAAAAAGATATTTTTTATAATTTAACATGTTAAAATGAATAAATAAATAAATAAATCTCAAATCACTAATTTTACTAAATTATTATATATTAATATTTTTTAAAAATTAATTTAATTCAAATTAACAAAAAAATTAATAAATGTGAAGGTTGAGATATTATTATAAAGACCTAACATTTTATTTCAAAGGCATGCAAAATAAAAACAAGGGGGTGGTAGGACAATAATGTATGCCGGCAACCGATGTTATCTTAATTTAAATATAAGATAGGGAGCAACTTACAGCAATCCCCAACTGTCCTCTCCTATTCCCACTTTGAAAAACTAGAACAGGTCTTTTCAGGTCTCATCGAAATCTTTTCCTTCGTACCAGGCAACGATAATTCATATTTCAGTCTCTTTTCTTCTTTACAAAATCGAGGCAGGGCAGGGACCATAAATTAAAGGTCACAATTCATACATGTGGTTCATAGAACTCCACCTCGGAAAATTAGTGGAGCCTCTGGCAGCACATGACATGAGGCTTCGAATAATATCAAGGCATGATTTTTTCGGCAAAACACTTACTTTGGTCTGCCAATGTTATTATGCCAAAAAAGCACTATTGTTAGTGAAAACAGCTTTCTTTTAAACACATGGACGTACCAGTATCACCTAGGGTTTCCAACGATGTAGTGAAAATCATATCAGTTTATAAGGTTAGATGGTGCATTGAATCCTTCTTAAATGTGATTTATTTTTAATATTATGATTATTTTATTAAATAATTTTTAGATTTTTACATGAAGATGATGTCGTTCTAAAAAATTTTAAAAATAAATTTCTTAATTAAACTATACCGGATTAAATAAAGAAATGGAAAAAATAAAAGATAAAAAAGAAAATTCATATAATCTCTTTAATTATGTTTTAAAATTAACTTTCATTTTTATTTTTATATTAATATAATTTAATAACATATATTAAATATTATAATTATTTATTACATCATCATAGTTATACTTCTTATCCAACTCTGATGCAATTTTTAATTTTTAAACTTCTCTTTCTTTCTGTTTTAATGGTGAACCCAATTTTTACATTCTAATATACCTATCTCAACATGTTTTGGATTGCATGGCTTGAACAAGTCACGTTCAATTTGAATTAATTAATATTTAATTGATTGAAGTTTGGCTGAATTTTCAAACTGTGATGTTAAGGACCAAGAAGACAGCATGATATGTGGTTATTATGTGAGGCAAGGTAATGCTGTTCACTTTTCTTCCTCATTATTGACACTTTGTAAATGCTACTTTAGCTTTTCTTTCCTCCACATCTGCTCAAAACTAAGCCTTACCGATGCAACCAAACCATATATTTGAGGCTGTAATATTTATTTTAGAATTTTTTTCGATATAATGAAAAGCTGATATTTAATTATTTAGAGCAAGCATTAACCTTTTTCGGTTAAAATGTTCATTTTTGTAATTTTTTTGGGGTTCTAAATCAAATTATGGCAAACCAACAAAGATGTTCTTGGCAAAAAGAAGTCTTGCAAGTCATTTTTCTTTCTATAATGATAGTGTATCTTGACGTTTGCTCACATGCTGGTATAAATGTAAATTTGAAATAATAAAATAAATATTTATTTTCTCTCCTTTTAAGTTTCCTAGGCGGTATAATATGTACATGCTCCTGCAAAGTTTAAAGATTCAAATATGAAATCTTTAGAAATTAAAGCGTGTGATTCATTGTCCGTGCTTGTATCGTGGAAATAAAGTTTTAAATTACATACAAAGCAGCAAAACCTTTTTTTAAGATTCGGATTAAGGAAAAAAATTGATCAAAAAAAGCTATCGGTTTTTTTCTTTTTCTTCTAAGTTTGAGATACATGCCTCATTCACTGAAGTTCTTAATGAAAATGGGTTATCTAAAATGTCGTATAAATTTATTTGCAACATTGGATGAGTTTTTGTTGGAGAGAAGAAAATAGAAAAGGAAGTTATGGGAATAAGTATTTGCTTCTTGTGTTTTTTTTTTTTATATTATATAATATTTTAAATTTTCTACCCCAACAAGTTATACCCACAATAGGAAAAGTGCGATTAAGATGCGTATAATATTGTAATGATATCGTATAAGTTTATCTAGTTTCGTGTAATATTTGTTGAGGTGCATGTAAAGTTAGATCGATGGTGTGTTTTTTTATCTTTGGATTTACATGTAATATTCATAATACGTGACTTTATCAATAGATATTAAGCTCAATAATATGATCTCATACATGTTTTAATAATAAACTACAAAAAATACTAATATATAAGTGATATGGATTAAGTGTAGAAGTTCATAACTCATTTATATTATCTACAATAAGTTGATAACATAATTGGGTATATAAAAGAGAAGATGAGGTTATGATCACAAAAGGGTAGTTGAAAGGAGCTATATTTAGTTGCAAAAGTTATTAGGAAGTTATACTATGAAAAGTAACTTGCTCTTTCTCTTTACCTTATCAAGAAGAATACAATATGCTACATCTATCTTTTTACTTTTGAAAGACCAATCAATCACACTGATGATGGTTACTATAGATTCAAGTAAAGTTTCTGATCTCATCTTATATCCTTTATAATTTGTATGATCTAAGTACATGAATATGTTATTTGAAATTTATTTTGGTTTTCTTCAATCCAAAGAAAGGCATAATATGTGATTAATTAAAATGATTTTAAGTTATGTTTAAAGAGTTCCTCTGACAAGTTATATTTTAGTCCAAAAATTAAATCTAATATGGTATTTAGTATCTTGTTATAGGCCCACATATGTGAGATATATTTGCACTTATTAGAATTAATTGCTTAAATAAATGTATGTTTAGTTTATCATGTGACTTTTGTTCTTTATATTATATAATGAATTATATATCTGCTAACATTAACAGTATTCTAATGCTTAACAACACTAATTTCAACTAACGAAAGAACACGTAATGATTATGTTAGGTTGCATGGATCTGGTATGCATTTAAAAAGGATAATCTCGTGCCTCTGACTAATGAAAGCACTATTGAGTAGAAGGTTGCATTTAAGAAATGGAACAATCCAACCACATGTGTCTTAGAATCATGAACTATCTATCTAGAATCCATCAGTGACTTAAACCTTGAGGTGAAAGATGTTAAATCTTTTCTTAAACAGATTACAAACTGATTCATTACCAATGAAGAGATCGAGACAACTATTATTCTAACTAAGCTTGTCTTTATATGGTATAAAAAAAAGAAATATTAAAGAGTATATCATGGAGATGTTTAATCTAGTTGAAAGACTTAAGGCACTAAAGTTGGAGATGTTTGAAAGCATCTTTATGCACTTGGTCTTAATATCTCTCTCCACATCGTTCACTCCATGTAAGATAAGTTATAATACTTAAAAAGAGAAGTGAACTCTCAATGAGCTTATTACTTAATATGAGTAAGAAGCAGAGATATTAAGGCATGAGACATTCGAGAGTGCTCATTTGGCATCCACCTCCTAGAACCCGAGTAGAAAAAGGAAAAAGACCAAGGGCAAAGGCAAGAAAAATATAAAACCTAGGGCTTCATGCCATAAGAAGCAAAAGAAATAAGATAAGAAGTTCGCTTGTTTCTTCTGCAGGAAAACTGTCTATATAAGGAGTGCCCTAAGTACGCTAAATGGCATGTTAAGAAATAGTTGTCAAGACCCAGTAGCTAACTGATGGTGAAAGATATATCTATATAGAAAGTGAAAAAAAAGCAAAGGTTGAAGCTGTTAGTATATTTAAGCTTTATTTAGGAATATACATATTTTTGGATTTAGAGAATACTTTTGTTGTACTATCTTTTCGATGAAATTTGGTTTTTATTTCATGTTTTGATAAATCTGGTTATCATTGTTCTATTGGAAATGAAAATTGTAGTTTTTTAAAAAATTTAGTTTTAATTGGTACTGGTTCTTTAATTGATAAGCAATGCAAATTAAACACCATAACTTTCAATGACAATGAAATAATGGATATAAGTTTAGTGAAAGACAAAAATTGACAAATTAGAGTTCCTCCATGTTGCGACACAAGCCACAAGGTTATATATCTAAACATCGCCTAGAAAGGTTAATGTCACAAGGAATTCTTGAATCCCTTAATAAGTATAATGATATCTTGAAACTAAGACATACATATATTTGTGGTTCGCTCCCTAAGACTTCTTAGAATAATCAAACATACTTTATTAGCTTCATAGATAAACTATTCACATGATGGTTATTTGTATCTTATTCATAAGAAATCGCAATCTCTGAACATGTTCAAATTCTTTAAAGTCAAAGTTGAAAATTAATTAGGCGAGAAGATTAAGATTGTGAAATCTAATCGTGGTCATGAGCACTACAGTAGATATGATGAGTCAAGAGAACAACATCCTAAGCCTTTTATTAAATATCTTGCTGAATGCATAAGAGTCCTTTAATATATCATGTTTGGTAAACTACATCATAATGGTGTAGCTGAGCAATGAAATCGAAACTTAAAAGACATAGTTAGAAGTACGATGAGTTTTACTTTCTTACCATAGCCATTATGAGATGGAGCAATAAAAACTGTATTGATAGAGTACCTGATAAAGCAGTTTTAAAGATCACTTGTGAATTATGAACAGGTAAAGGATCGAGTATCAGGCATTTACACGTTTGGGGATATCTAGCTAAAGCTAGGCCATATAGGCCTAAATGAAAGGAAGTTGGACTCAAAAACTGCCAGTTGCTATTTTGTGGGCTATTCTAAAAGATCAAGAGGTTTTAAGTTTTGTGACCCCTCGAACAAGTCATTTTTCAAGATAGACAATACCAAGTTCATTGAGAACTATGAAAGCACTGATGTGAAAAATAGAGTCTTTGAAGAGGGAAGTGTCGGTGATCCTATCTTAATTACTACTGCTGCAAATGATAATGAAAAATCATTTATTCCTAATACCATTAGAGTTGCAAATTTGAGAAATGTATTGACCTAAGACATTCTTATGATACCTCCAACGCAAATTGAGGGACCATCCACTCAAGTTAAGGTACCACCTCTTATGACAGAGGAAGTACCTTAGCATCTCAGACTGAAGTGTCATTAAAGATATTCATTAAAAAAAGGAGATTAGCAATTTTAGATGATTATGTTATTTATCTCTAAGAATATGAGTTTCATATAAGATTAAAATAAATTAATTAATATTATAAATATTTTTATTTAATTGTTATTATTTATATTATTAAAAAATATTTATAATATTAATTTAATATAAATAAATTAAAATAAAAAATATTAAATAATATTAAAATAATGTTAAATTTGATGTATAAAATTAAAAATGACCTTAGCTTTCATAACATCATAAATGTGTCCCGCAAGAAAACACATTTCATTCTAGCGGTCGGGCGTGACCTCACTGAGTAGCAATTAATGCATAATCCCTCCACCAAATGTCACGTGCAGATCCATGTCAATGAAATGCCTGGAGCAGCTTTGCTAAAACCTCCTAAGCCTATGGCCACCATCAGTTGTGCTATACCTTATGAATTAGCTGAAATGCCTTCGCGTATTTTAATAATTTCAATAATTATTGAACAAATCTTGATTATTTGAGCAAGAGGGGGTGAAAAAACAAGTATAGCAAGCTTCTCTAAAAATAATGACAAAAAAAAAAAGGAGACAGAAGACCGAAAATTTCATAAATGTGGATGTCTTTATAAGTACATTTTAGTTTAAAAATTCAAAAAAGAAGAAGTCAAGAAAATAAATTTAATAAATGTGGTATTTTTGCAAATGGTCATTTTTTAGGAAAAGAAAACTTTGTCCAATCATTTATAGATGTTAATATTCAAAATCCCTAACTAAGATTTAATTAGACTTGTAAAGTTTAATTTGTTTTCACTTAGTAGTACGATTTTGCCTCATTAAGATATATGCCTCAAAAATTACTTTACAAAGATAAAAATGTGTTTGAATTCATATTGAAATTTAGTCATGAATTCATTACCATTTTAACATTATGATCGAGTATAACATGATCTCTGAAGTTGTAGATATATGTCGTGATAAATATCAAATGTTGATAATTAAAATTATTGATAAATGGTATTGAAGATTTACAAAATACTATTTATTTTGATTGTAATTATAATTATATAATTTTATTTTAATAAAAATTATAATTTTAAAATTTTTATAAAATTAAAAAAAATAGTGTAACAATTAGTTTGATTTTGGATGGATCATTTGTCTTGCACGTGATGATGGTGAAGTGACTCTGCGAATTAATATATCCCATACAAGAACTTAAACACCCACCTGCATACCAAACTTTTTGAGACAAACATGATATTATAAATCAAATGGGTGGCTATGCACCTTTCTTTTTCTCTTTTCCATTTTTACTTCGGCACAAGAGAAAATTATGCAAAGATTTGTCTGCACATGAACAGATTTTATGCCCTAGAAAAAGACACAGAAACCAGAAAAGACCAGACCGGACATCACACATCATTTTCACCCCAAGGCCAAGCTTCCTATTTGGGTAAAAAATAAATTATATATCCCCATGAACATTGGGTAACATGTATACACCAATAATATATCAACAACATTAAAAATCTTACATTACTTATACCATTTTCTTTGTTTATCTTATTAGTGAAGACGAGTAAGTGACGTCTGCATGTCTTCTAGGGTTCGCCCTTTCGTCTCTGGCACCAATGTCCAAACAAATCTGACCGTTCCGGCCAGTACACTGGAAAAAATGAAAAGCATCCCTGCAATAAGAATTGTAAGGCTATTGATTTTAGGAAATTAATCATTTTCAAAATATATTGAAATTTGATTTTTTTAAAATGATAACCTTTTATCTCTTTTTTTTAATTTCTTTCGGTTAAAATCATTTCTAAAACGCCTCTGTGTCTCTGTGTGTGTGAGAGAGAGAGAGAAAGAGAGAGACCTGATGGGCTCCATTGCAGCATAAAATGGAAGGTGTATGTGATCACCCAACTGGTTGTCCAATTTGTCAAGTTCACCAAGCTTCCGGCAACAACCTTGACATTGAGAGGGAATATTTACAATTTGAAGCCATTAAATATTTTAGTATAAGTCTGCAAATTTTTGATATCATATGGTATAATTAAATCAGAGTAAGATTACCTCAGACATTATGATCCATGGCAATCCTCCCAAGCCTACTGCAAAGAACGTAATATTTCCATGGTTGCATTATCAAGTTTGCATAAATTAATTCAGTAAGATTCACGTTCCAAAAGGGAAAGAACACGCACACGCCTCTAACTGCAAATTTAAAGTTCACTATCCGATTATGAACAGATAGACGTATTCTGATTTAGTTATTAAATCAATTAAGCTAATACTTATTGGACCAAACTACAAATAGATTAATTCAAACGTTTAATCCGACCTAATCATTATATCAATTAAGCTAAAAATTTATTGGGCTAAACTACAAATGGGCTAGCCGGCCTTATATAATGTGCAAGCATTCTAAAAGAAGAAATTGACCGAAGTGATTAGCTTATGAAGATCCTGGTTTAGCACTTGGTCATCTTGAAGAACAAGAAAAAAGAAAAAGTTTACAAGTAGATTGAATTACCATTGTCCCGATAAATATTGTGACAGGAGTAATGTCCTTGAATTGCTCAAAATCTTGCTTATAAGAACGAAGTTATTAAGCTTCAAGTATAAAACAAAATAATACAATTGATAGCAAACAAAACCACAAAAGAAGAAAGTACCCAACCTTAAATGAAAACGATAACCCGAGAAGGACACAACTCAAGCACATCCCCGAACCAGAAACCTGAAAACATTGTCCGAATTTTAGTTATCCTTCTCATTAACCAAGTGAAATCCTTCTACTCTTACCATAAGCAATGGTCGTCGTCCCCATATATATTAAAATGATGTAATTTTCTAATATATATTAAATATTTTAACTTAAACCTTTCCCAAGCTTCATATAGTGATTCCATATCATACCTTACAGATTAAGCTAGGGATCTTATTCCTCCTCTTGTTTGTTTTTGCTAGTACGAAAAATTTAGCCAAAAACTTCTCAAGTAGTCTATTCCATGTAGTGATCGATCCAATTGGCAAGGAGTATAAGCAACTCATAGCCCTATCCTGAAGTAAAAATGGGAATATTCTTATCCTAATTGTATCATTGGAGACACTATTGTACTTGAATATCTCACAAATTTTGAGAAAAGTGGCTATATAAGCATTAAGGTCATCATTGAGCAAACCATCAAACTGATTAGCTTGCACAATTTGAATGATAGTTGGCTTAATCTCGAAGTGCTAGACTATTTTGATTAACCATGACTACTGGATTCTTTTTAGCATGTTTCATGGCTTCTTGAAGTTGTTTGAATTTTTTTTTTTTTTAATCTCAAGGACAAGTTCTCTCAATTTTTTAAGTCAATTAGGATCACAATATCACTCCTGCTAAGTCGTCTCATCCAATTCAAAGAACACTTGAGACATCAAAACAAGAATAATTATCATAAAATAAAATAAAAAACATAAAGTTAGGATAGATTATTAGTATCAGTATTACTAATCTAAATCAATCTCCACCAATGCTGCCAAAATCTAGTGATGATCTTTGCAGGCATAAGTGCATGCTATTGTAAAAAGCCATAAAGTGGAAGTATCAAGTATTGTCTCACGAGGATTGATTGTTATCAATTACCAAATTGTGTTAATCCTAATCCTAATTGAATTGTCATTAAAGATATCCATGATAAAAGATAAATAACAACAAAATAAAATAAAATGCAAATGTAATTAAGAATAAATCAATTAATTAAAACTTTAGGGTTCTAGATTTCATCATAACAAATCCAATATGAATTATCTATTTCCTTAATCTTAGTTTATTATCCTACTTAATATTTGAGATATCATCAAGTTTTTATTAGCCTCTCCTAAGATCTAATAAAAATCTCCCCAAATACTAATCCATTATATCTCTATGTGAATTTGAAATAAATAAAATTTTATTATGTTATGTGATTCTCAAAGATTGACTAAACAAAATATGTAAGTATATTTCTATCTCATATGCAATCGATAGTTTTCCCATAATGAATTAAACATATGAATTTCCTTCTAATTTTTTTCATAATAAACAAATCATCTAACTAGTGACCAATTAATTAGTAGCATTAACCACAGTATGAAAAACTAAATTAGAAATAATAGATTATAGATTAAAAAGAAAAAATAATTTGAAGCTTCATAGTTAGCTACATAGGCTACACATTAGCCTCCGAAAAAAAACTAAATTCATGCTAAAAATCATAAATATCCTCACAAAGATCTTATGCATTTAAAAAAAAAATGGAAGAAAAAAAGTTTAGAAGATGGATCTCTAATTGTCTTCTTCTTCAAAGCTCTCCTATTCTCTCTCACCTCAAAAGTTCTAAGAAAACTCTGATCTTTTTGTTTATACATTAAGGATTGAAGGGCAAAATTGAAAATATACTATTAATTATTTAAATTATTTTATGTGTAACGTCATGACATTAAAATTTAGCATCGTTATGTTGGAGTTTTTATTTAAAATCTCTTCTTTTTAACTTCGAAACTCTTTTAATCCATCCAGTGTTATCTTCTTCCAATGCGCATAACAAATATAAAACAAAGTGAAAGCTTGAAACCAATAAAAAGCTATGTTAAAAAAAAAATCAGATTTGTGAGTATAAAACTCACTGGCCATAAAGCTCGCCACCCATCCTTTGAAATTTTTGTTTCCAATAAATTGCAACATTTTTTGTATCCATGTGTGAAAAGTTTACTTCTGACAAATCATTTTAGACTCTCATGTAGATGATCTTACAAATTTTAAGTTTTAAAAGAGAAACAATTTATATAATCCTAATATACAATCTTGAACCTTCTCCATGGATGAGGTATAATTTATGATAAAAATAGGATATGACCTTCACAACATGTATGCCTTATCTAGTCTAGGTTTATGAAGTCATTGTATGACTTTATAGCATAAGTTTTAACTTGCGCGGCGGGGTTTCTCTACTCCACAAGTTTGCAATTCTTTTTGGATGTTTACATTCAAATAAAGAATTTGAAACTCAGCTCATACTTGTTGAAGTCTTCTTTCTCCTTCATTGAAAATTTTCTTTAGTGTCCAAGGAAAACTAAAGTGAATTCCCACTTGTTGGTAACAATTTTTAGCCTTTCAAGTCTTCATATCCACATGATATCTTTACCAAATTGGTGACATAGACACAATAGCACGCGTTATGTATTCATTGATTCAAAAATTGGACAAACACAATAGTAAAGGCAATATTTTCACTTTCTAAAGAAAATGGATGCGAGATAGTAATAAATTGTCTACCCTAGATGGTGTTAATCGCATCATATGATGTATAATCTTTTCTTATTTTTCTGAGGCAACTCCAATGACTTCTATAGGGATGCAGCGCAACTTCAACGACTTCTTCTATAGGGATGCAGTGACTGGAGGCAAAAACTTGTTTGTAAAAGTAACCAACAAGATGGTGTATACTATTGTATAGGTTATTTTCTCATTACCCCACATGAATAAGTGATGCTTGTATTTCTTCCAGGGTTAATCCCCTAGTCTCTGGCACCAACATCCATACAAAGAGAATAGTTGCACCACAAACTCCGGAGAAAATAAAAAATGTTCCTGCAATTATGGACCAACAGATAGTTATGTATGGTAGTTTCAATAAGGTAAATCAATTTCTTTTAGAGAGATAAAGAGAAATAGAGAGATCAGACCTGCTGGACTCCATTCCAACATAAAGTTGAAAGTGTATGTGATAACCCAACCAGTAGTCCAATTGACTAAAGTCACGATACTTCCAGCTGAAACCTTGAGATGAAGAGGGAATATCTGAAAAATAGCGACTCCTCAAATTCAATATAACTCGTCTTTTCTAGAGAAAACATGTGAATGAATTTAAATGGATTTCTTATACATATATATATATATAAGCATATTTATATGTATAACTTATTTTAATCCAGTAATGATTTACCTCCGACATAATTATCCATGGCAATCCGCCCAGACCTATTGCGTAAGTTGCAATATATCCCTGGTTGTAGTGTCAACGAAGATGGTATCAAATTCAATAAAGATTCAAGTTGAAAATAAAAGAATGATTTGATAAAAAATGAAAATTAGCCTTGATCAATACCCTAGTTAATCATAGTTAAACCATTTAGTAAAAGAGTTGGTAAAAAAGAAAAAAAAAAAGGTATAGCCATTTGATAATTAGGTTGAATTGCATACCAATACACCCACGAAAGCTAAAATGGGAGTAAGCTCCTTCAAATGGTTCACCCCCTATTCATCATTCAAGAAAAAGTAAAAATTGTGAGCTTACAATTGGCATATTCAACAGTGGAAAAGAGAAAGAGGATGAGATGGATGAACCTGTACAGAAAATGCAAACCCTAGAAAGATGCAACACAAGAACATGCCAGCAGCAGAGCCCTGCAACATTAGTATAAACAAAATTTTGTTAGCCTAACTATTGAGTAACCATATATCATGATGATGTCAAAACGAGTTATATCTGGCCGTTCTAACCATAAGTAGAGGTCTTCGTCCCAGTCTATCCACCAAGAGCATACCCGTCAATGCTTTTGGAATCTACCAAAGAATTACATGCACAAGTTTAGAAGTTCATATGTAGGCTGCGTATACATTTAGTGTGTGCTAAGCACATGTACGTCAAGTAAAATTCTAGGGTTGAAGGTTAAACTTTAGGTACCAAGATAATGGCCAACACTGTTGATCCAATGCTGGTTGAAAAGCCTGTCTTAAAGAATTAACACTTTATCATTGATAAGTTCTTAATTTTTATTATAATCTATTGTACAGGCTATCATAACCAAGGAGACGTTTGATTTACCGGCTTGTTTGAATATGCTACTAGCATAATATCCGACTCCAGCACTGCCTGATAATTGTTGGAGGAGCATAAGTCCTATTCCAACCTAAAACAGTTTAAGCAATTTCATATATATATAAATCCAACTAATCATATATGAAACATATCTAATCTTTTTCTCAATATATACTTACTGTAAGTGAACGAGCATATCTTCTTTGGAATAAGCTCCGAATTCCAGATTGCTGACCTTTTTCAAATGTTTCAGTGAATTCCTACACATAAAACAAAGGGAATTCAACGTTTTAACAACACAAAGCAAACTAAATTATATAAGAACACGAAGGTTAAAAAAAAAATTACTTGGATATCATTAGCTTCTTGGGTTATATCAGCATTCTTTCCCCTCAAGCACTGTAGAGCTCTCTCAAAGTCTTTCTCTCGGCCCACTTTTGCCTTACAATAAATTATTCATGGTCTATGTTAACATTAAACTGGAAAAAGCAAGCAAATCGCTGTATTTTGCTTCCCTGAAGCTCACCATAATATCCATAAAACTAGAAACTAAACAGAAGGATTACTTAATGTATAGCATTTGGGACAAATCCCTATTGGACTCACCAGCCATCTTGTAGAATCTGGAATGAAGAACAAGCCAATAAGTTGCACGGCACATGGAATGGTACCTGAGATGGAATTAAGTTTAATGCAACAAAGTGACTACGTTTGGTTGATCTACTCTTTCACTAAGTTACTTAATATTAATTAGTGAGAGAATTTACCAATTAGAGCCAAGGTACGCCAGTGAATATAATTTCCGATGACATATCCAAGTGACATCCCGCAATTTTGAGTCAGCTATATGCTTGAAGATGAGTAATTCCATTAATACAAATATCTCAATCTGAAGTTATGTCAAGGATAGATTGTTATATAATACCTGATTAGCAAAAGTATATGTTCCTCGAATACTTTTTGGTGTTATTTCTGCAATGTACACAGGTACCTGTTTCATAGTGGATAAGACTTTGTTAATTATTCTTCTGTGTCATATACAAAATTTGATCGAAGTTGAATGACACTATTTGTAAAATTACCACATAAGATACGAAGCCAACTCCAACTCCTAGCGAGAGTCTCCCAAAATCCAGCCATCTCACATCCTTTCATTAAGAGAAAGTATATGTTATTGCTAATCAGCATCTAATTAATTATTTGGGTGACACAACAAAATTGAAACATAAATTAAACTATAATTCCTAGAGCTTAATAGTAATAACTCGTTTGGCATTGCATTGGTTACGGTCCACTTTGTTAGTGGACATACTAAAAATGAAAATGTCAACTATGATAACGTGAGAGTCGAGAAGAAACCTTGGCAAATGCGATGGCAAGCCACCCGAAGGCGCAGAATACTTGAGATAACCACATTGTCTGCTACCATAAGATGAATAATTTTAATTGGATGGAAAGAATTTCTTACTTAATTGGTAGTGATTTAATTATTGAGTATACAAAAAAAATTATGCTATTTTTGAGAAGTTAAAAGGATATCTTTACATGTCTTCGACCCACAAGAACTGCTACCTTCCCACTGAATAAGGCACTGATTGCTCCTCCGATTGTCAGAAGTGACCCAAACAAAGAGAACTGAAGAACGAAGATGAGAACTGGTAAACATATATTCCATGCTGATTCAATGCTTTAGTCACTAACAATGTCTAGGAAATTCGAGACATACAAGGTTCTGAGACATATTAAAATTAAAAATTCAATCTCAATATTGCTAGTAAGTATGACAACCAATTGATATTTTACCTAAATTAATAGAGACTTCTGTAAATCAAACCAGTTTGAATCTTGAACACAAAACCAGAAATATGATCTACTTGTATACACACAACCAATTTACTATGCAAAAGACATGTTACATACCTATACCAGTGTTCAGAATTAGCTTTTCTCACTTTCCAAATCCCTTACAAACCTTTTTCTCAAGGCAACTTTTGAGTTTTGGTTAACAACGAGTATCACAGCTTTTTTACAACTCTCAGCAAAAAGAACTATTGAATTTGGTTAACTCAAGAGGAGCCTTTTATAATACAAGGATAGGGATTACAACCAATCAAAAAATCAGAAAACAATAATTTAACAACTTTTTTACTAACTTCTTAACTAAAAGTTTTCATAAACTTGTAGATTGATTATGTTATGCAAGTAGATCATATTTCTTGTTTTATGTTCAAGATTCAAAGTGGTTTATCCAGAGACCATATTAATTAAGAAACCCGTTTTACCATTTTTTATGTTTTGATGAATTTACATAGGCCAGATGATCTTTACATACAAGCTTAATTATATGAATGAACAAAGGATAGATTATGGTGATGTTTTTTTTGGTTGTAAGGAATTGCAAAAGGACAAAGGAAAAACCCATGCACCCTCCCTTTATTAGTTCCACAAGAAAACAAAAGAAAAGAAAAGGAAAAAAGAAACATATATGAACGTCATTTATCTGTGTGTCTCTGTCTTATTTGTCCGTCTCTGTCTGTATGTATTAATGGATGGAAAATCCAGACTTTCTTACGAAATATTTCCTCTAGAAAAAACAGAAGTGGGCAGCTTCTGTATCGAACCCAAACCAATAAGGAAAAAGGCAGGTGCAGGAGGAGATGAGGTTGTGCACTTCGTGAGCTACTATTGGTTTTTCTCTAAGGCTTAGGATTCTCTTTTGTGGCTTGTGTATACTAAGAACAAGATCAAAATATCTGGACGAAGAAAAATAATTAAAACAAACAAGAAAAAGAAGAAATGGTAGGGATATACTTACTGCAGCCAACGAGAGGCCGAGGTCATCCGTGATCCCAGCCTGAGCACCTGATGTGTAAGCCATCTTCAAAGCAACAATAGATCATCAGTTGAGCTAGCTGGCTCCATAGAACAGATAAATTTTCATCGGTTTACACACAAAGTTTATAATCTTTAGACCAATTCCCGTGGAAAAATATATCACTAGCTTCGAGCAATCTATCTATATAGATCCCAAAAAAACCAAAGAGAAGCTGATCCTCCTTTATCCACTGGAAACAGAAATGTATGGACACCATTGCCTCTTGCAATCTCTAGACAAGATAAGCTCCTTTGAAGCTAATTAAAGAGAAAATGGAAATTGGGTTTTATGAACATGGTGAGAATTATTACCGCGTAGCCAAAGCAAAAGGAGCCACATACAGCTACGAAGGTACTCAAGACAAGAGCAGCAGTGGTGGAGGAGGAACCTCTTGATCTACTGTCATCAGCCTTCACTTCTCTTAGTAGTCCTTCTTCCATGCTCTCTTGCTTGTTCATCTCTTCTTTCAGATGAGAGACAGAAGAGCTCGTGAGTGAGAGAGAATAATGGTTCAGAAAGTGTGAAGCACAGGCTTCCACCTGGTAGGTGAGGTGTACATATAAAGAGAGAAAACAAGTAGGATTGAACTTGCAGGATATCGTTTTGTCAAAATCATTACAGATAATAAGGGTTGTCTTCCCGAAGTGTTCTTTGGTAAACAACAATTTGTTTAGGAAGTCAGTGGCTTTATTTATTATTTCAAAAATTAAATGTGTGAATATCATCTTAATTTTTTATAAACATCATATCAGATATCTAAATTGCAAGTCAATATTATAATAGCTTTCACTAATTAATTATTAGTTATAGTGCCTTCAAAACTTCATTAAACTTGTAATGAAGTAAATGCCAAGGGCCTGGATGGGGAAGGGTGGGCCCTATGCCCATCTAATCTGCTAAATTTTTTCACATTCCTACCAACATGCTTCTTTTAATAAAAGCTGAGACAAGTGTGGGCATCAAAAATCTTTTTCCTAGAGATTAAATCATTCTGGCTGTTCTATTTACATTAAGTAGGTAAACAAGAATTTGTAGTCTTCTTTCTCTTGATATACACAATTAGCTAGTTTAAATTGGGCTTTTTCATATACCCAATGACATATTTTCTTATAATAAATATTATTTATTTTAAACATGGGTTTAATTTATTTTGTGTTTAATCTTATATTTGGATCTAATTTAATATGGGTTGGATTTTGTAGGTGTGAATTTAATTTAATTTGTGCTTGAATTCGTACCTACTTATTGGAAAACTTCCCCACCCTCAATCTTTCACAAGATCCCCATAAATAAGAGAGAGAGAGAGAGAAAAAAAGAAAATGTGTGAGAGAGTTAATTAGTGGATGAAAGCCTTTTTCTTTCGAGCATACCAATTAGTGAGGTTCCTTTTCTTCTTTTTCTTTGGGATACCCACTTGAAGCTAAAAGTAAATTGCCCTTTCCATATTGGGAGAGTTTGGTCTGTATCAAAGTCAAAGAGAATTAATTTCTTTGTCCTCAAAAAATCATTGGTTGAGAAATGTCTTAATAAATATTGATAACAGTAAGAAAAGAGTATTAAAATAAAAAATTCAATTAAATAAATGTAGTAATAATTTTTAAAATTATTTTTTACAATAATTTGAAGTATATGTATATATGCATATTTTTTGTGGATAATAATATTTTGTCGATTTGAAATAATATTGAGCTTTTTGGTATGATGATAAAAAGATTTTTTTTATAATTTAACATGCTAAAATAAATAAATAAATCTCAAATCACTAATTTTACTAAATTATTATATATTAATATTTAAAAATATTAATATAATTCAAATTAACCAAAAAAAAAAATTGATAAGTGTGAAGGTTGAGATATTATTATAAAGACCTAACATTTTATTTCAAGGGCATGCAAAAGAAAAACAAGTTGGTGATAGGACAATATCGTATGCCGGCAATCGATGTTATCTCATGTGCCTAGTTTAGATACAAGATAGGGAACAACTTACAGCAGTGCCCAACTGTCCTCTCCTGTTCCCACTCTGAAAAACTAGAACCGCTCTTTTCTGGTCTCATCGATTTCTTTATCTTCGTACCAGGCAACAATAATTCAGATTTCAGTCTCTTTTCTTCTTTACAAAATCGAGGCAGGGCAGGGACCATAAATTAAAGTTCACAATTCATGCATGTGGTTCATAGAACTCCACCTCAGAAACGTGGTGGAGCCTCTGGCAGTACAAGGCATGAGGTTTCAAATAATTTGAGGGCATGATTTTTTCGGCAAAACAAGTATTTTGGTCTCCCAATGTTAATATGACAAAAAAGTACTGTTGTTAGTGAAAACAGCTTTCTTTTAAACAGATGTGGTGAAAATCATACCAGTTTTATAGGTTAAATGGTGAATTCTGATTATAAATAAATCACATTTACTAAGGATTCATGTAATCTCTTTCTTTCTGTTTTAATGGTGAACCCAATTTTTACATTCTAATATATATATCTTAACATGTTTTGGATTGCATAGCTTGAACAAGTCACATTCAATTTGAATTAATTAACATTTAATTGATTGAAGTTTGGCTGAGTTTTCAAACTGCCATGTAGGACCAAGAAGAGAGCATGAGATGTTGTCATTATGTAAGGAAAGGCAGCTAGCTATACATAATTCTGTTTGACTTTTCTTCCTCAGTATGCACACTTTGTAATTGCTACTTTAGTTTCTTCTTTCCTCTACATCTACTTAAAACAAGGCCTTATCGATGCAACTAAACCATATATTTGTGGCCGTAATATTTATTTTAGAAATTTTTTTCAATATAATTAAAAGATGATATTTAATTATTTAGAGCAAATATTTACCTTTTTTGGTTAAAATGTTCATTTTTGTTACTTTTTTTTTTTGTTCTAAATCAAATTATGGCTAACCTACAAAGATATTCTTGGCATATAGAAGTCTTGCAAGTCATTTTTCTTTCTATAATGATAGTGTATCTTGACGTTTGCACACATGTTGGTATAAATATAAATTTGAAATAATAAAATAAATATTTATTTTCTCTCCTTTTAAGTTTCCTAGGCGGTATAATATGTACATGCTCCTGCAAAGTTTAAAGATTCAAATATGAAATCTTTAGAAATTAAAGTGTGTGATTCATTGTCTGTGCTTGTATAGTGGAAATAAAGTTTTAAATTACATACAAAGCAGCAAAACCTTTTTTTAACATTCGGATTAAGAAAAAAAATTGATCAAAAAAAGCTATCAATTTTTTTTTCTTTTTCTTGTAAGTTTGAGATACATGTCTTATTCATTGAAGTTCTTACAGTATGTTTGATTGGCAAGAATATTAATTTTTTTAATATTTTATTTCATATGAAATTATTTTTCTAATGTTTAGTTCATTTTTATCACAGAATTGCAATTCTTTAAATAATTTCTATTTCTTAAAAACCCGAAATAGCTATTTCGAAGTGAACCTTTGGAATAGCTATTCCATGAATACAAAAAATCGCTATATTTTTCTATTTCTAATGTGCTCTTGATAAAAATTTTAAATTACAATCATATATATATATATATATATATATATATATAATAACTTTATTTTTTATTTTTAAATAATTTATTAAAATAAAAAATATTATTATTAAAATATTAATTAATATTAATATTAATTTTATAATATTTAATATTTAAAATTAAAAATAATTATTAACATATTATTTAGTTAACATTATTTTTATAATAATAATATTTTTATTTTTAAATAATTTATCAAAAAAAGAAAAAAGTAAAAAATATTACTTTTATTAAAATATTAATTACTTTTAATTTTAATTTTATGATATTAATATTTAAAAATAAAAATAATTATTAATATATTATTTATTTAATATTATTTTTATAATAATTTATTATTAAAATATTTATTAATTAATATTATTTTAATAAAAATTAATTGATTTAATTGAAAGATATACTAATCTTTTAAACTTGTTTCAATTACTTTCCTAACTTATTCTTTGATGAATCAAACATATGAAAATGAATTCATACTCTGTTTAATTTCAATAAACCAAACATAATACTACTTATTCTTTTCTATTATTTCTCTTTTTTATTCCCAAATAATACTTTTTCTATTCATTCTCTATTTTATTCCATGAGCCAAAGATGCCATTAATGAAAATAGATTATCTAAAATGTCGTATAAATTTATTTGCAACATTGGATGAGCTTTTGTTGGAGAGAAGAAAATAGAAAAGAAAGTTAGGGGAATAAGTATTTGCTTCTTCTGTTTTTTTTTTATCTTAAATAATATTTTAACTTCTTTACCCCAACAAGTTATACCCACAATAGGATAGTAAAAAATGTGATTAAGGTGCGTGTAATATTGTAAAGATATCGTATAAGTTTATCTCGTTTCACGTAATATTTGTTGAGGTGCATGTAAAGTTAGATCGATGGTATTTTTTTATCTTTGGATTTACATGTAATATTCATAATACGTGACTTTATCAATAGATATTAAGCTCAGTAATATGATTTCATATATATTTTAATAATAAGCTACAAAAAAAAACTAATATATAAGTGATATGGACTAAATGCGTGGAAGTTCATGACTCTTTTATATTATTTACAATAAACTGATAACATAATTGGGTATATAAAAAGAAAGATGAGGTTATGATCTCTTTTTACTTTTGAAAGACCAATCAATCACTGATGATGGTTACTATAGATTCAAGTAAAGTTTCTGATCTCATCTTATATCCTTTATAATTTATATGATCCAAGTATATGAATGTGTTATTTGAAATTTATTTTTAGTTTTCTTACAGCAGAGATCTAATATGTTCATGTTAATTGAAAACCTTAAGATTTCCTTTAATTGGTACCAGAGGAAGATTTTTGATTCGTGATGAATGCTATTTGATTGTTGTGATGAATTTTTTTTAAAAAAAATTTGTATTTCACAACTTTATTCTACTGTTCATCTTTTGATTTTAATTGTAAATTTGTTTTGGGCGAAAAAATCAATATATTGGAATTCATACACTATTAAAGAAAAGTGAAAAACTCATATTAGAACATGGAACTCATTGGGTATCAGTGGACACATTGCTTAGTAATGCGTTGATATACTTTGCACATTCAGTATCAATGTAGTATGTGCTATGGAACAATGTTGCATCTGTGGTACAGTGTTGGTACCAACATTGTATGTTGGGTGTGTTGGCTAGTAGCACGCGAGGCTCATCAGCATGTTGGGCAATGTGCCTTACTGCAAACAGTGTTGGGCACTCTTTTATCACTAGTGGGAAATGATGAGTGTTGGGCATCCCAACATTGCTGGGACCACCTCCCCACATGTACACAAAAAAAAAAAAAAGTTAACGTAGGGCATCTAACACCAATGTTGGACACTCTACCCAGCAGTAAGGTAGGCCCATTGGTTAAGGTCCATGCAGTTAAGACATATTATTTTTTTAAAATCAATTAATAAGTCTTAATAATGAGTATAAAGGGATCCAAATTATGGTTACTCTTTAAAATATATTTATTTACATAAAATTGCATTAAAGTGAAGTAAAATAATCATCTAAGTGATAATTATTAGGTACAATTTAGTGCATTTTGTGTAAATGAGATTATATATCTAGACTAAAAATAATGAGTCCAAAAGAAGATCATTTTTATACTATATATATATTGTAGCTTATTTGAGGTAAAATTTTGTTGTCATGCATGTAATATATCAGTCCAATGAAAGGTATATTATGTGATTAATTAAAATGATTTTAAGTTATGTTTAAAGAGTTCCTCCAATGACTTATATTTCAATCCAAAAATTAAATCTAATATGGTATTTAGTATCTTGTTATGGGCCTATATATGTGAGATATACTTGCATTTATGAGAATTAATTGCTTAAATATATGCATGTTTAGTTTATCATGTGAGTTTTTGTTCTTTATATTGTATAATGATTTATATATCTACCAACATCAATAGTATTCTAATGCTTAACAACACTAATTTCAAGTCATGAAAAGAACACGTAATGATTATGTTAGGTTGCATAGATCTGGTATGCATTTAAAGAGGATCATCTCATGCCTCTAACTAATGAAAGTACTATTGAGTAGAAGGTTGCATTTAAGAAATGGAACAATCCAACCACATGTGTCTTAGAATCATGAACTGTCTATCTAGAATCCATCAGTGACTTAAACATTGAGGTGGAAGATGTCAAATCTTTTCTTAAACAGATTATAAACTGATTCATTACCAATGAAGAGATCGAGACAACTATTATTTTAACCAAGCTTGTCTTTATATGGTATAAAGAAAAAGGGAAATATTAGAGAGTATATCATGGAGATGTTCAATCTAGTTGAAAGACTTAAGGCACTAAAGTTGGAGATGTTTGAAAGCATCTTTGTGCACTTGGTCTTGATATGTCTCTCCACATAATTCACTCCATGTAAGATAAGTTATAATAGTCAAAAAGAGAAGTGGACTTTCAATGAGCTTATTACTTAATGTGAGCAAGAAGAAGAGAGATTAAGGCATGAAACAATTGAAAGTGCTCATTTGCCATACACCTCTTAGAACTTGAGCAGAAAGAGCAAAAATACCAAGGGTAAGGGCAAGAAAACTATAAAACCTGGGGCTTCAAGCCATAAGAAACAACAAAAATAAGATAAGAAGTTTGCTTGTTTCTTCTATAAGAAAACTGGCTATATAAAGAAGGAGTGCCCTAAGTACGCCAAATAGCATGTTAAGAAATGTTTGTCTCAAGACCCAGTAGCTAACTGATGGTAAAAGATATATCTATATAAAAAATGACGAAAAAGCTAAGGTTGAAGCTGTTAGTATGTTTAAGGTCAATTTAAGAGTGCACATATTTTTGGATTTAGAGAATACTTTTGTTGTACTGTCTTTTCGATAAAATTTGATTTTTATTTCATATTTTGATAAATCTGGTTATCATTGTTCTATTGGAAATGAAAATTTTAGTTTTTTAAAAATTTAATTTTAATTGCCACTGGTTCCTTAATTGATTAGCAATGCAAATTAAACACCATAACTTTCAATGACAACGAAATAATGCACATAAGTTTGGCGGAAGACAAAAATTGACAAATTAGAGTTGCTTCGTGTTACGGCACAAGCCCCAAGGTCATATATTTAAACACTACCTAAAAAGGTTAATGTCACAAGGAATTCTTGAATCCCTTAATATGTCAAATCTTGAGATTTTTGCATGAAATACATTAAAGAAAAAACTGTTTAAAAGAGGAATAAATGTGCAAATAAGTATAGTGATATCTTGAAACTAATACACATATATATTTGTGGTTCTTTCCCTAAGATTTCTTAAAATAATCAAACATATTTTATTAACTTCATAGATAAACTATTCACATTATGGTCATTTGTATCTTATTTATAAGGAATCGCAATCTTTGGACATGTTCAAATTCTTTAAAGTCAAAGTTAAAAATTAATTAGGCGAGAAGATTAAGACTGTGAAATCTAACCTTGGTGATGTGCACTACGATAGATATGATGAGTCAAGAAAACAACATCTTAAGCCTTTTATTAAATATCTTGCTGAATGCAGAATAGCCTTTTAATATATCATGTTTGGTAAACTGCATCATAATGGTGTAGCTGAGCAATGAAATCGAACCTTAAAAGATATGGTTAGAAGTACGATAAGTTTTACTTCCTTACCATAGCCATTATGAGATGAAGTAATAAAAATTGTATTAATAGAGTACCTAATAAAGCAGTCGCCAAGATCACTTTTGAATTATGAACAAGTAAAGGATTGAGCATCAGGTATTTACACGTTTGGGGATATCTAGCTAAAGCTAGGCCATGTAGGCCTAAATGAAATGAAGTTAGACTTAAGAACTGTCGGTTGCTATTTTGTAGCCTATTCTAAAAGATCCAGAGGTTTTAAGTTTTATGACCCCTCAAACAAGTCCTTTTTCAAGATAGACAATACCAAGTTCATTGAGAATTATGAAAGCACTGATGTGAAAAATATAGTCTTTGAAGAGGGAAGTGTTGGTGATCTGACCTTAATTACTACTGCTGTAAATGATAATGAAAAGGCATTTATTCCTAACACTATTAAAGTTGCAAATCTAAATAATGTAATAACCTAAGACATTCCTATGATACCTTCAACATAAATTAAGGGACCATCCACTCAAGTTGAGGTACCGCCTCTTATGATAGAATAAGTACCTTAGCATCTCAAACTAAACTGTCATTAAAGATATCCATTAGAGAAAGGAGATTAGTAATTTTAGATGATTGTGTTATTTATCTCTAGGAGCATGAATTTCATATAAGATTAGAAAATGATCCTTCATCTTTTCATCAAGTCTAAACATACCCTAATTCAAAAAAGTGGGTTAAAGTCATGAAGGAAGGAATAAAGTCTATGAAAGACAATGACGTATAGGTCTTACAGAATTGTTTAAAAGAAAAAAAAACTTATTGGTGTTGAATGAGTTTTCAAAACAAAACAAGATTCAAAAGTTAGGTGAAATAATGGGGTGTCCTTATCATTAGAAGGAAATAATGTGTAGCTCTACATACATTAATAAAAAGTTAGGTGAAATAATGATTTAGATGTGTAATACCTTCACAGCGAAATATGAATATATGCTCTTTGTTCATGATCTCTTGCTGAACTTCCATTTGTTAAAGTGAGAAAGTGCAATTGGTTTAATGCACTTAGCTTGCCACTTTCTAATTGTGACATTATCTTAAATATCCATATGTATCTGAAAAAAACATTTATTAAAAATTTATTTGTAAATAAAATTAAATTCAATTAAAAATATAAAATACAATTGAATGAAAATATATTTATCAATAATAACCAATTGAATCCACATTGATTTAGCGAATGTGCCTAACAAAAATGCGATCTTGAATGGCATGCTTTCATTGTGTCAATGAATGGTGGTACATCAATAGTCTTTAAAGGTATTGGTGATCGATATTCCACCACGTACAATTGCTAGTTTGAAATTTCGAACCTCTCATATAATCTACATATAAAAACATAAAAAGTATGAAGTAACCAACTAACACCATCATCAAGCTATTTAAATTCATGTTTTGACCAATTTAGGCCATCTCTAACGAAGATGATAAAATACTAAATTGATGTTTAAAATGTAGTAAAATTATTTCTAACGAAACCACAAAAGTGAATCGATAATTTGGTGCATCACTATAATTACATTAAATGTACGTTTTTTATTTAAAAAATCATATAATTACTTTTTAAAGTTTTTAAATTAAATATATTTGTGATGAATAACTTAATAAATATATCATATTATTAAGAAAATATTACATCATTGAGAATATTTTATCAATATCTTTAAAATAATATCAATATTCAATATATAATTTTATTATATATAAATTATTAATAATTATTATTTATTTAATTAATAATAATATTATACATAATATCAAAATTATTATTTAAAATACATTAAAAATTATAATAATTTATAATTTATGATATAATTTAAATTTTGAATAAATATAATAAAAATAAAATTTATTTCAATTAAAAGTATAGTATAATAAACATAATAATACTTTAACGATTATAATATAAACTCAAATTATAACATTGATTAAAATTAAAACACTCAAATAATAATAAACTAATCCTAAAACTATTTAAAATGTAAAAAAGTTATCGCACTTTCTCTTACACTATTAAAATATTGATCAAAATATTGAATTAGTTATTTAATTTAATATCAATTTAAATTGTATATTTCAGATTACTTCATGAAAAGTCATTATATATTATCATAAAAATATCAACTCACGAGAATAATCAAATAAAAATTATATAAAAATATAATGATAAAATTAAGTTAATAAATTATTAATTTTAAAAAATACTAAAAATATATAATTTATTATATAATTTTAATTTATTTAAAATTATATTTATTATATTTATTATTTTATATAAATTAATTAATATTATAAATATTTTTATTAATCATTATTATTTATATTATTTTATATTATTAAAATAACATTTATAACATTAATTGAATATAAATAAGTTAAAATAAAAATATTTATTAAAATATTTTAAAAAAATTATTTTAATATTAAAATAATATTAAATTTAATGTATAAAATTGAAAATGAACTTTGTCCCTATCAGGTAAGAATACACATTTCATTCTAGCGGTTGTGCGTGACCTCACTGAGTACCAATTAATGCATAATCCCTCCACCAAATGTCTCGTGCAAAATCCATCTCAATGAAATGAAATACCTGGAGCAGCTTTGCTAAGACCTCCTAAGCCTATGGCCACCATCATTTGTGCTATGCCTTATGAATTAGCTGAAACACCTTCACGTATTTTAATAATTTCAATAATTGTTGAACAAATCGTGATTATTTGAGCAAGAGGGGTGAAAAAAACAAGTATGGCAAGCTTCTCTAAAAAGAATGAAAAAAAGATGGAGAGAGAAGACTGAAAATTTCATAAATGTGGATGTCTTTATAAGTATGTTTTAGCTTAAAAATTAAAAAAAAAAAGCCAAAAACAATAAATTTAATAAATGTGGATATTTTTGCAAATGGTCATTTTTTTAAGAAAAGAAAACTTTGTCCAATCATTTATAGGTGTTAATACTCAAAATCCCTAACTAAGATTTAATTAGGTCTTGCAAAGTTTCATTTGTTTCACTCTAGCGGTAAGATTTTGCCTCATTAAGATATGTGCCTCAAAAATCACTTTACAAAGATAAAAATGTGTTTGAATTCATATTGTAATTTAGTCATGAATTTATTACCATTGTAACATTATGATCTGAGTATAACATGACCTCTGAAGTTGTAGATACATCTCATGATAAATATCAAATGTTGATAATTAAAATTACTGATAAATCGCATTGAAGTTTTATAAAACATTATTTATTTTTATCATAATTATAATTATATAATTTTATTTTGATAAAAATTATAATTTTAAAATTTTTGTAAAACTAAAAAAAAAAATAGTGCAACAATTAGTTTGATTTTGGATGGATCATTTGTCTTGCACGTGATGATGGTGAAGTGACTCTGCCAACTAATATATCCCATACAAGAACTTAAACACCCACCTCATACCAAACTACAAATATGATATTATAAATCAAATGGGTGGCTATGCACCTTTCTTTTTCTCTGTTCCATTTTTGCTTCGGCACAAGAGAAAATTATGCAAAGATTTGTCTGTACATGAACAGATTTTACGCCCTAGAAAAAGACATAGAAACTAGAAAAAACCAGACCAGAGATCACACATCATTTTCACCCCAAGGTAAAGCTTCCTATTTAGGTGAAAAATCAATTATATACACCAATCACATACCAACAACATTAAAAAATCTCACATTACCTATACCATTTTCTTTATTTCTCTTATTAGTGAAGACGAGTAAGTGATGTTTGTATGTCTTCTAGGGTTCGCCCTTTCGTCTCTGGCACCAATGTCCAAACAAATATGACTGTTCCGGCCAATACACTCGTGAAAATGAAAAACGTCCCTGCAATAAGAATTATAAGGCTATTGATTTTAAGAGATTAATCATTTTTAAAATACATTGAAATTTTTATTTTTTAAAAAATAACAACTTTTTGTTTCTTATTTTTAATTTTTTAAAGCTAAAATCATTTCTAAATGGGCCCGTTTGAGAGAGAGAGAGAGAGAGAGAGAGAGGGACCTGATGGGCTCCATTGAAGCATAAAATTGAAGGTGTATGTGATCACCCAACTGGTTGTCCAATTTGTCAAGTTCACCAAGCTCCCAGCAACAACCTTGACATTGGGAGGGAATATCTACAATTTGAAGCCATTAAATGTTTTAGTACAAGTCTGCAAATTTTTGATATCATATGGTATGATTAAATCAGAGTAAGATTACCTCAGACATTATGATCCATGGCAATCCTCCCAAGCCTACTGCAAAGAACATAATATTTCCCTGGTTGCATTGTCCAATTCGCATAAATTAATTCAGTAAGATTCACGTTCCAAAAGGAAAAAGAACACGCACATGCCTCTAACTGAAAATTTAAAGTTCACGATCCAATTATGAACAGATAGACTTAATCTGATTTAATTATTAAATCAATTAAGCTAATAGTTATTGGACCAAACTACAAATAGATTAACTCAAACATTTAATCTGACCTAATCATTATATCAATTAAGCTAAAAATTTATTGGGCCAACCTCCTAATGGGCTAGCCCACAAGTCTACTTACATAATATGCAGGCATTCTAAAAGAAGAAATTGGCCGAAGTGATTAGCTTATGAAGATTCTGGTTTAGCACTTGATCATCTTGAAGAACAAGAAAAAAGAAAAAGTTTACAAGTAGATTGAATTACCATTGTCCCGATAAAGGTTGCGACAGGCGTAATGTCCTTGAATTGCTCAAAATCCTGCTTATAAGAACACAGGTGTGAAGCTTCAAGTGTAAAACAAAATAATACAATTGATAGCAAACAGAACCACAAAAGAAGAAGGTACCCAACCTTAAACGAAAACGATAACCCGAGAAGGGCACAACTCAAGCACATCCCGGAAGCAGAAACCTGAAAACAATGTCAGAATTTTATTTATCCTTCTCATTAACCAATTGAAATCCTTCTACTCTTACCATAAGTAATGGTCGTCGTCCCCATTTATCCACTAAAAATAGACCAAATATTGCTTTCGGTATCTGCAAGACATATTTAATGCGATTCAGTTATTAAACAAAACAGACTAAAAATTCATCGGATTTGACCATAAATAAACCGGCCCAGTATAAGGGTTATATACCGTGACAAGGGCTACTATTGTTGTCCCAACAGCGATCGGAAAATCTGTCGCAAACCAGAGTTGTATTCCGTCGTTATATCCTCGATGAGGAAAGGCATATGGGAGAAACTACACTGAGAGGAGATGGTACTTACTGGCTGCTTCGAATATGTTGCTAAGATAATACGTAACTCCAGAGACCCCTGACAGCTGCTGTAGAAGCATTAGTCCTATTCCAACCTACAAAAGAAATCCATAGACGGAGTTGGCACAATGAATATGTAATTTCTTTTTGTTTTCTCTTCTTAATTGTATTTTCTTTGAAGGCCTACGGTGACTGCATGGGCATATCGTCTCTGGAACAAGCTCAGAATTCCAACTTTCGAATCCTGCTCCAGCATTTCCGTTGTATCCTACAAAGACAGAAAGCAAGTAACATATCCTGTAAACGCATCAGAAAACTAATTAATTACAGCTTTTGGTTTAATTTGATGAAATTTGTTAAATTTGTTAGTACTCTGATATCAGCTGCTTCCTCAGAGATATCGGCATTTTTCCCTCTCAGGCACTGAAGAGCAGCTTCAAATTCTTTCTCCCGATTATGTTTTACCTGTAGGTAAATTACAGATGAATATTATAAACACAATAGAGACCAGAAATCAGATGAACAGAAAATCTTGTTTCGTTCCAGCAGAATCGATCTGAAATAGACTGACCAGCCATCTAGGAGACTCAGGAATGAAGAACAAACCGATCAGTTGCAGCATACAAGGCACAAGACCTGAACACATAGATTACTGTTGAAATACTGATAGAGTAAAAAGTCAGTAAAATTAATTAGAAGAGCGAAAGATTATTTACTGGTTATTGCCAAAGTGCGCCAGTCAACAAAATTTCCAATGATGTATAGGACTGCACCTCCGCAATTTTGCAGAAGCTGTAAGATAAAAGTAATATCGTTAGTATCACAGTCATCTTCCAATTTATCTAAAAAGGTTACGTTGACTACCTGATTGGAAAATATAAATCTTCCTCGAATATTCTTAGGTGTTATTTCTGCAATATATATGGGTACCTGTTAATAAAAAATAATTCAGGTCAATGGCTATAGGGGAACAATTTGTTCAAACATGAAAAGCAAAAGACTCAGAAAATTACCGCGTAACTGACGAACCCAACTCCGACTCCTAAAGAAAGTCTTCCGATATACAGCCACCAAACACTCTTTCAACAAGGATTAACTATTTGTTAATTTAACGACTCTAATTAATTCTCTGATTGACCAAAAAAAGTTTAAAGCTTGGTCAGAGCAAAGGTGACAAGAAAAATATGGAGAACGATTTTCCTGGTGGGGAAGCAAAATAGAAAATAATTATGAGGAGCAAAGAAAATAAGGAAGAGTGGCAAAGAACCTTAGCCAATGCTATTGCAAGCCACCCCATGGTGCAAAATATCTGAGAGCAAGCCATAGACTGTTTCGAAAGATTAACAATTAATTACCCAAACAGAGTTGATTAACAGAGTAATTACCTGAAAAATAACAGTTAATTAAACAAAAATTGATAGATTCATTGACATGTAAAACAGAATCACTTTACATGTTTCGGACCCACGAGAGCTGTTATCTTTCCGCTAAATATTGCCCCTATCATTCCTCCAAAGGTCAAGAGTGAACCAAACATAGAGTACTGCAAATCAAAACAGAATAACTTGTAATTATACATTTGAAGAAATTAATTCCAAGACATGAAGCCAAAAGCACTCTTACATCTGCTACAGACAGGCCCAAGTCTTCCATGATTCCAAACATGCCAGCTGATGAATAACCGATCTGCAAATTAAGCAAAATCACAGATGGTGATGTTGTTGTTTTTTTTTTTTTCCCATCTAGTTTATCTCTTTTGAGTCGTTTTTACATTAGAATCTCTTACAGCTTCAAAACTACTAGGATTTACTGGTTTCTGGATCACTCAGAAAACTCAGGAACCTGAGTTCTAAGTTTATTTAGTATGAGAAGCTAATTTCAGAAGGATAGTTGTTGTATTCTTACAGCACAGCCGAAGCCGAAGGAGCCGCAGACGGCAACGAAGGTGCTGAAGAGAACAGCGATGGTAATAGAGGAGAAAGGCTTTGCTTCATTTATGAGAGAATCTATAAGTGGAACTCCTTCTTCCAAGCTTTCTTGCACCATTTTTTCTTATCTTCTTTGATACAAAGGAGGAATAAAAAAGAGAAAGTGCAGCAAACTGGGTTTTGCCTGCTGGGCTATGTTTTTTTATAGTAAGTTGGTGGACGAGTCGACTTGCTATTTGGCGCGTGTTTGTTTTCAAAGAAAATGAAAGGCCAACGAATAACAGCTACGGGATGAGTACTATACATCAAACATGAGTACTAACTACCTCTTTTATTTTTTCTTTTGGTAATTACTGAGCTTTGGGGGCAATTCGGATTGATGATCCCGTGTCGATTTAGCAAAATGATTCGGATATGATTAGATTATTAAACGAGTCAAATAAATAATTTAAATATAAGTTATTTCTTAAACAATTAACATGATGCAATACATTACATTTAAAAAATTATATTTATTTCATGAGAGTGATTTCACATATTTAATTTATTTAATCCTTTTAATTTATTAAGTTATATAATTTATTGATTTTAAATAACATTAATATTAATTTAAATAATATATAAAATATTAAATATTAAAAAATAAATACCATTTAAAACCTAAATTTTATCCTCATACTTAATCAAATCTTAAATTTTAAAATATATCCAAGTAATTTTTAATTTATTAATTTTATCTAAATTAAACCTTGATTTAAAATGATCATAATGAATTAATAATTTTTTTATTGTTAAAAATAACTAAAAACTACTCAAATAGATTTTATACTTTATTTTAATTTTATTCCTCAAATTTGAAATTTTTTAACTAATTAGCTATTTTTATAAATTTTTTAAATTTTTAATAATATATTTTTTAAGAAAAATATTTTTAGTACTTAAAAATTTTTGAACTTTTTTATAATGATAACTTAAATATTTTATTACACATATGAAAAATTGTAAGTCAAAATTTATTGTAAGATATTTCTAATTTAAATATTTTTAATATTTAAATTTTTTAATAGGATTCAATTTGATAAAATTGAAATGCTAAGGTTTGAATTTATAATTATATAATATTTAACATATATTGAAATGATGTAATTTTTTTATCGAGTTAAATACATCGTAAATAAATTTATGAGTAAACCAATGATGTAAAATTTTTTATCATATTTTAAATAGATCAACCCGATTATGATTTAAACCTAATTATCAAACCTCAAATTATGTTATTTCGTATTAAGTTCATGTCGTATTAAAAATTCGAATAGAAAATTGTCATTCTATCTAAAAAAATCACCACAAAAATACTATAATGTTTATAAACCTTAATAAAAAGTCAGTTGGGGATATATACAAATTTACAATAAATAACACCAATTTGTTATTTGTAGCATAAAAAAATTAATTAACACAAAGTTTTGATCTTTATTAAATATTAAATTTTTATTGGACAAAAAATAAAACAATTGAGACATGAATTGAGTGAAAAGACCGGAAAGAAACAATGGACCATCCAATGTTGGATGGAGTAACTGGATGGGACATAGGGATATATGACATCCTGTGGCATAACATAACCATAGGCTTGGAGATGGACTCGAATTTAAATTTGATTAAATTATATATTCGAGTTTATTTTAAATTAATTTTAATATTTAAATTTATTATATATTTATATATAATTATTTATATTATTTAAATTTAATATTTATTAATAAAATTTAAAATCAAGTGATCTTTTACTAATATAACAACATAATAAAACTTCAAAAATATCTAATTATAAAACACAATAATAAAATAACATAATAAAACTTTAAAAATGTTTAAAGATAAAACTTAATAATAATAATGTTTTAATCAAATAATCTTTTACTAATAAACAACATTAACAAAACTTCAAAAGCATATAATTTTCTACTAATAACACTAAAAAATATTACAATTTAATAATAATTCAAGAATAATCAAATTCAAATTAAATGTTTAACAAATCAATACAACTTAGTATAATGTTTGGAAAGACACATTATCAGTGAACACTTTTTTCTACTGCATATAAAAAACTAAAATCTGTAATGAAATAAGATCTTGAGGAAAAAATGATAATAATATAAAAACTTGACAAAACTTAAATAAAAATTAATTAAAACATTAAATTAAATTAATTATTATTTTCAATACTTACCCATAATTAATTTTGTGAACACATTAATACTTCTAAAGTATCTAAATGAAATCTCTTGGTATGAATACTAATAACTCTTTCACCAATATTAAATGTAGATTCAGATGTCAGAGTATGACACTAACACCGCTAAAAAATATACAGTAATCAATTACAATATTGAATACTAAATCTCATCTGTTTTTCACTCGTACATTGAGAATATATCAAACTCTTAATTCAAGGTAAAATTGGCTCATCAAAGTAATAATCCAACTCACTCTTCATATAAACATTACTAAGAATTAAGAAATGCAACTAGGTTATGCAAGTTATTTTTTTGAGAAATTTGACTTTCTGATGATAAAATTAAATGAATTATAATATTAGAATGAGATTGTTTTGAACTAACCCTAGATTAATACTTATTAACCAATTGATACAAAGTTTGTTTGACTTGATCAATTTTTTTAGATGTATCATCACTATATATAGAAGGAAAACAATATATTCAAATACTCTCAATTTATACTTAAGGTCAAAACAACAGCTACATTCAAAACTATATACATAACACTCTAATATCTATCAAACTTGTCAAATTTTTTTTTAGACATTTCTTTAAGAATTTGATCATCACAACTCATCCAATCTACCAAAGATATTCTTAGTTGATGAAAAAAAACAAAGAAACAATTTGTCGTTGGATACTTTCTTCTTGAAAAATAACCTAGTGAGAATGTAAGAATTTTTCAACTTTTCAACAACCTTTGAAGCCATAACCTAATCATCCTTAGAAGGTACATTAAAGTAATATTTTTTTCTAATTTTTCAATCTAAAAGGGACATCCTTATTCATAATTATTATCTAAAGCATAAAGAATGTGGAGTTCCAACAAATTTTATAATCTAAAAATAACCTTTTAGTAGATGAAACTTTCAATTGTTTAACTATTTATTCAAAAATTTCCCTTCTTAGTTTGAGGAATAATTGATCAAAATGCTATACTACCTTTAGTTCTTAAAAGTGAATCATCAATAATAGACAACCCATCTTTCACAATGAGATTTAAAATATGTGCACAACATCTCATGAACAAAATCTCTCCATCACTTAAAAGATCACCAAACAATTTTTTCTTAAATATTGAAATCATAACATCATTAAAAGAACAAGTTATTTATCATAATTGTAGAAATCTTGGTCTCAATGTTTCACTTTTTAGACCATCCATCAAATACTTTACTAGCTCTTCTTAGGTATAAGAAGCTGACACATAAATAGACTTGCATATTGTCAAATATAAATACAAAAATTTAAGAGTAAAATGTGAAATTATATTAAATAGAAAGTAATAAACCCCACCACTTTTGATACTTCTGAAGGGATCTCGAGGTTAATAGCATAGTTTGGTCCTTTAATTGACCCTCAAAAGATTGACCATCAACAATGTCCATGGTTTCATCTATTAAGTGCGGCACTCAAGAAGGTCCAAGATCAAGAGCAAGCTCCTTAGTAGCATTTTAGTTCATCTTGCAGTTCGTCCTGCATCTTAACCATGTGAGGTCGTGGTCTGGGTGATGCCTAAGGATGTCATTCTTAGTCTTCTAATCCATAGCCCAATAAAAGTTGACATCGAACTTATCCTTCTTATTTTGTATCCACAAACAATGTTAAACAATATCATCTCGAAAAAACTTTTGTCCAACTAAGCGTATTCAGTTTTGAGAGACATGTAAGAAAAAAAGAAAAACTTCAGCATCAAGTTAATATTTATTTAAATAAGTCATTAAAAAGAATAAGAGATACTTGAGGTCTTTTACAAACAATATTATTAGGGTGAGCAAAAGAGTGGTTCCTTTCTTTTGATAGAAAATAATGGCTTTATGTAATCATTTATAAGAGTATGGGGGTAAAAGATGAGTGGTGGCACAATGACAGAGTGCCTAGCTATTACTGGGTTGAGCTACCTAGGAGACATGATAAGTTTGTCGATGTTACTTTCAAAAACAAGTATATTATGTTTCGTACTTAAATATTTTTTTCTCGACAAAATATGAACAAATATTATATTATAGATATTAATTATGAATTTTATTGTCTTGTGATGGTTTTCATGATTTTATAACACATCTATAAGATATGAAAAATCAAAATATTTATAATATTTAATTATGATTTTTAAGCTATTTAAAGTTTAAGGACTTGTTATGCATCATTTTTGCCTAAATTTAAAATAATTTTAAAAAAATTAAACAATAACCTTAAAAATAATTAAGCAACTTAAAAATGACTCCGAAACAAGTGTCTATTCACATTATTTGAAAAGAAAATTAATTTTTTATATTTAAAAAATTCTATTAATAAATGCCAAAAGAAAAAAGAGTTACAATGATGGAGGTGCACGGAACTATAAGTAAAGAGTTACAAAGATGGAGGCACACGGAACTACAAGCACACAGTTTTCACATAGTTTGAAGAAGAAAAATTGTCTCAATTGAAAAATTATTTTTTTATTGTTTTTCACATTGAACAAGTTATAATTAAAATATATTATCCATTTAGATCTTGTTTTATATATATATATATATATATAGACAAAAGTCCGGCCGGATGATAGCGATGAACCTGGACGAGAAATGACGATGGGTTCAAGGACGGTACTGGTTCAGTTGTATGAATGATGACAGAGTGATAAGTGCAGATGGAGAGGAACCTGTTCTTATAAGCAACTTCATGTAAATCCTGATACCTACCAACGAGGCTGACAGCTACCAGCACTTTATTTAAGTGGATTTTTAGGTGATTCACCTGAAATTAGATAGTGGACTTTTCCTTCATTAATTAAAAATTAGATTGTTAATGTTGCATGTTTCAAAAATATAAAGACAATATGAAGGTATCTTTAATCATAAAAATTAAAAAATATAATATTAAATAAATATGATTTTAAAAATATTTTTTTTATTATTAATTAAAATTTAATATTTAAAAAATATTAATTTAAATATAATTTATCAATTTAAAACAAATTCAAATACCAATCATTAAAGTTCATTGGGTTTAATTCAACCATTGTGAATGGTAAAACAAAGATTAAATGCAACTATTGTCTCTCCTCTAACTCCTAACCTGGAACTTCAAAATTATAAGTCCTTTTTTTTTTTTTTTCTTTCCCACCGTGCCATATTTTCTTTCTAAGCTTCATCCACAAAAATTTCAAATTCTCTTCAAATTCTTTACATCCATCCATCTGGCAATTTTTTTAAAATTATTTTGTTTAAATTAATAGTTAATTTTATAAATGCACACGTTTTTACCCAAATTAATTGCTCCACTTACTTTTGAATTCTCAATTACAAATTAAGCCAAAACCTTAATTTCTTTATTTTTTATTCTTATTATGCGGCTCTTTCTTCCTTTAAATTTTACTTAAAGTTTAAAATCTCCTTAAATTCTTTCAATTTATTAATTTCATATTTTTAATCAGTTTTTTCAAATTAACAATTGATTTAAGATATTTCTCTCCTTAATTACACACCCTCTTTACGTGAATTGGTTTTTTGATTAATTTTAAAAATAAACTTGTATAGATTAATAAAAATATCTCTTTGTTAACGATTAATTAGGTCTTGTTGTTGTGACGATCAATTTACATAAAAAGGTATTTGAAGATTTTTATACATGTATTGTTAGCCTTAAAATTTATTATATAAAAAGAGAGATTTCTATATATGTATAATAGTTCTAACCTTCATTATATCAAAGGAGACAAGGGAAAAAAATAAAATGTCTCTCCTATGATATATTATCATAGTAAAAAGGTTTCTTATTATGACTTCTAAGAAGATATTGCTTTCATTTGAGAATGAATTACTATACATCATGTATTTTTATGATCGTTTGATTTTTTTTTTTTTGTACAAGTTATTATTACTTTCAAATTTTAGGGATATAATATTTAACATCATCAACTAGCAATTTGGTATTTAAATTTCTAACAATTAGTATTAGAGCTCTAAATTTTGAAATTGAAAGTAATGGGTAATGAAAAAAATTTATCACATGAGACTACCAAGTTTGATGGTACAGATTATACCTTCTAAAAAAAGCAAATCCAAAATTATATGTATGTAAAAAAACTACGCTTTTAGATCAAAAGTCTGAAAGAATTTTAGAAAGCAGTTAGAATCTACTTGATAAATAGGCGCTAGGGGATATTTTACTAACATTGAATGTTGCTTATAACATAGTAAAGGAGAAAATAACTACTAGTTTAATGAAGGTATTATTTGACATGCATGAAAAACCTTCATCAAACAATAAGGTTTTTTTTCATAAATGAATTATTTCACTTAAAAATGAGTGAAAATCATTCTATGGTAACTCATCTTAATGAATTTAATATGACTGTTAATCAGTTATCTTCTATTAAGATTGACTTTAATGATAAGGTATTGACCTTGATACTTTTGACATCATTATCAAATAGTTCGGAGTTCATGAGGGTAGCCGTTAGTAAGTCTGTTAAGAGTATAAAAGTGAATTTTAATGATATTCATGATCAAATTTTGCGTTAAATGTTAACAATAAAGATAAAGGAAGTGATAGAAATTTTAATCATAATAAGAGCAAATCTAAGTTAAGGAATAGAAAAAGTAAATTCAAATCTAAAAGAAATCTAGAGTGCGAAAACTGTTAAAAAATCAGGTTAGATGAAAAAAGATTATTGGTTGCTAAAAAAAAAGAGTTAAGAACAAAAATGATGTTATAAATGCTATTACAGATAAGATAAAGAATGCATTACTACTCACTATTAATAATCCTCTTTAAGTCTTGGGTTTTAGATTCTAGGTATTTTCATACCATTATACATAACAAAATAATAAAGAATTATGTTGTTTGTAATTATAAAAAAGTTTATCTTGCTGATGAAGAACATTTGGATATTATTTGTATCGGTGATATTAAATTAAAAATATCAAACAGGAATATCTAAAAGATTCAAAACATGAAACATGTGCCAAAGTTTGATGAAAATTTTGATTTTTGTTGCACAGCTTGACAATGAAGGATGTAAAATGATTTTAATGATAGTATTTTAAAAGTTATTAAAGGTATTATGGTTATTGCTCAAGGGAGCAAAATTGAAACTCCTTACATGACTTAAGTTGTAAAGATATAATAGCTACTGTTTACACTGATTTATAGCATTGCAAGCTTAAGTATATGAGTGAAAAAAGGATGAAAGTCATGATGGTAAACGGTAATTTGCCAAATTTGAAATTCACGAAGCATAGATTATATGAAAGGTACATCTTTAGCAAATAGAATGTTAACTTCTCTAAAGCTTAAAAGAAGTTAAAGTAGGCAAAACTAGAATTAGTTCATACAAACATATAGGGGCCTTTAACTATGAGTTCTCTTGAAAGATCTAGCTATTACGTGACATTTATTTGTGAATCAACTGTAAAAGTGTATATTTATTTTCTTAAGAAAATGTATTTTATACTTTTATTAAATAAAAAATTATGGTTGAGAATGAAATTAATCTTAAGATTAAGTATTTGAGATCTAATAATAAGAAGAAATAGGTTGATGAGGATTTCAAATGGTTTTGTGCTAACAATATGATCAAGTTAGTGAAGACTGTTTCGGGGATAATGTGTTAGAATGGTGTTGCAAAAATGATGAATAGGACATTAAATGAGCGTGCAAGGAGTATAAAAATTCACGCGGGGTTGCCCAAGGTATGTTAAGTAAATGCAATTAACATTGCAGCTTATCTGATGAATAAGAGTCCTTTAGTTCCTTTGGATTGATGAATATCTGAAATGATCTAGAATGGTAAAAACTAAACTTATCTTTTTGTTCATATTGATGCTGCTGTCAAAAGTAAACTTGATTCTCAATCATTAAGAGTATGGATATAATCTTCAATAAGCAAGTTCTATATAAGGATAGTTTAAGTAAAAGTTCAGAAGTAATAGATTGTAAGGTAAAAAAGCCTAAAGTAATTTACTTGAGACCGCCACAAAGATTTTCATTATCTTTGAACTACGTCTTGTTAACTTATAGAGGAAAACTAAAGAGCTTTAATAAAACTTATAGGTTGATGAATTAATCGTGTGACTTGACTGTGAAGATGAGATGGATTCTCTAATGAGTAATCAAATATGAAAATTAACAGAATTACCACAAAAAATGACATTTTAGAATAAATGAGTTTACTGGCTAAAAGAAAAACATGATGATAGTAAGCTGTATAAAGTAAGGTTAATAGTTAAATGCTTTTAATAAAAAAAAATATATTGACAACATAGAGATTTTTCCTCTAGTAGTTAAGTTAACTACAATCAAACTAATGCTTGAGTTGATGGCTGAGGAAGATTTGCATTTATAGTGAAATGGATGTAAAAATAACTTTTTTTTATAATGATTTAGAAGAAGAAATTTACATTCATCAGCCATAGGGATTTTAAATCAAAGGTAACAACAAATTGTTGTGTAGATTTTGTATGTAATAAAATAAATTCCTAGATAATGGTACAAAAAGTTTGATAATTTCATGGGTGACAATAATTTTTAGGATGCCATGCATACTATTGTTGTTATATCAAGAACTATGATAACTTTAACATTATATTGTTGTTATATCTTGTTGATATGTTGATTGTTGAAATTAATTTGCATGAGATAGAAAAATTGAAAAGTAAACTTTCAAAAAAGTTTACTATAAGGATTTGGATCCTACTAAACAAATTCTTGGGATAAGAATTACCAAAAAAAAAGGGGATTCTCAAGCTATCTTAGAAAAAATACATTAAGAATGTGCTTAATAGATTCAAAATGAATAATACCAAGCTAATTTGGACACCTTTAGCTTGTCATTTTAAATTATCCAAAGATAGATTTCCTTAAACTAATGATGAGATTGCATATATAGATAAGGTGTTTTATGTTGCTATTATTAGGAGCCTAATTTATGTTATAGTGTGTATAAAATCACACATGGACATGCAGTAAAAGTTATTACTAAAGACATAAATAATTGAGAAAAGTAACACTAGAAATCAAATAAATTGATTTTCAAGTATTTGAAAGGTATTACAGATTTAACTTTATAATTCAAGAAAACAAACTTGGGTTTGTATGATTATATTGATGCTGATATGACTAGTGATATAGATAGTAAAAATAAAATAAAATACTATTGGGTATGTTTACACATTGGGTGGTGTTGTAATTAGTTAAATGTATAAATTACAAAAGATAATTGTACTTTCTACCATAATAGTAAACTATGTTGCATTTACTGAAACAAACAAGGAGATAATATAGTTATTGTCTTTTTTGAATGAATTGGTATATAAGTTTGAAAAGAAGCTTATGGCATTGTGATAACCAGAGTGTCATTTATTTGGCAAAAAATCATGTATATCATAGTAGGACAAAGTATATACAAGTTAAGTATCATTACATAAGATTAATTTTGGAAGATAAAGTCTTATCATTTAAAAAGATACAAAAAAAAAATCAAAATCGAGCTGATATGGTTAACTAAGATCATGATAATAAAAAAACTAAAGTTGTATACAACTTCAATGGGATTTCTTCGCTATTGATAGAGGAGTTATAGTCATTACAAGTGAAAAAAATAATTGAGGTAATGAATTAATCTCTAAGTGAGAGATTGTTATGTATGTGTAGCAACTAAATAACGTAAAAGGTATTTTGAGATTTTCATACATATATTATTAGCCTTAAAATTTATTATATAAAAAAATAGATTTTTGTATATAATATAGCTTTAAGTTTTATTATGTAAAGAAGGAGTTAAAGAGAAAATAAATTATCTCTTTTGTAATTTATTTTTATAACGAAAAGTTTTCTACGACGATTACGAAGTAGATGTAACTCTCAATTCATAATGAATACTATAAATCGTATGTTCATATAATTATTTGATTTTTTTTGCATAAGTTATTATTAATTTTGGATTTTAGGGATATGGTATTTAGCCCCATCATCTAAGAATTTGGTATTTAAATTTTTAACATCTATCAACATACGAAATTCAATTTGATATAAATTGATAATTTAAAATTTGATTTGCCATTTTTGAACATTGATATTTAATTAACAACATAAAGTATATAGATCAAAATATTAAAATCTTTACTTTATAATATTTATATTCGTAAAAAAAAATCAAATATTACTAAATTAACCAATTGTAAAATTAATTTAAGATACAATAGGTTGAAGAGTCATAATGATGGCAAATTAACTAATAAATCTCATATTATTCAAAATCACAATAACATTATATATATATATATATATATAGAGGACATTTTATACTGTTGTATATGCATTTTAAAACGTGAAAACGAATATATTATAAATCAAGGTAATTTATGGAGCGAACTTTTTTGAAAGGCTAAGCTAAAACATTATGAATTTATTCTATTTGATAAGCAAATAATAGTGATTTAAGATTATGAGAGATCTAAATTTTGAAGAAAACCACTAATAAAACTGTTTAAAAAATTCTTAATTACCTCAAATTTTATTTTTTTATAATCTCAAACTAAGTCTTAATTTATGTTTTACATTCCAGATTATGATAAATATATACTCAATCTGATTGAATTAGAATAAAATGATATAATTGATTTATCTAGATCATTAGAGATATTTAATTGTTTAACAAATGATTATGAAAACATCTTAATGTTTCATCACCAAATATCACCACTGGACCAAATCACTCAGACCAAAAAATTGAATACTTAATGTTCTATAATGTTTTATTGATTGTATGACTTTTCTTTGGTGGGGACATTGATGCAAGCATAACAAAAGCCATGATGATTCAAAGACATAACTATAGATGTATCCAAACATAGGGTATCCAATGCATACTTTTGTAGATAATTATAAATATGCCTTCCATGGACTTATTAACATTCACTTGGAGAAAAAGCAAACTGAAAATCATGTGAGGTAGGATCCACCAATAATATTGACATTTGAAAACTTAATAAGTGGAATCGGTCCGCCTGATTCTAATAGTAATGATAACTAATTATCCTTGATCAAATAAGATTATAGTTGACGGCACGCTAGATAACTAGCTAGGTCCTACTAATCCATGCTTACTTGGTAACATTTTCTAATAATAGATTATTGAGTTACCCATAAATTGATTACATGTTAAGTATGTAGTTATGACTTTAATTAGGTAGAATCTATTTAGTTGCAGCCTCTTTAAATAGTAAATAGACCAGTATCTTTTATCAATGTGATACACATTGGTATTCCGAGGAGAAGAAAAAAATTTTATGTATAAATACTAAATTCAAAATTACGATAAAATACAAAAAAAAAATTGTAAAAGCTAACTTAATTAAAATAAGATAAAAGGTTATTATTTAATTCAATTTATGTACAAGTTACAGTATTTAATTTACAAACTATGACTTAAACTTGATTTCATTTACAACTTCCAAACATATTGTTGCAATTGAATATATTAATATATCTGTGTATGTGTTTAACTATGTATATATGTAAATATACAGATGTGTACATACACATTCAGCCCATCACGGATCGAGAAATTTGTGCTCGTTTGTCGCACCGACACATATTTCTCGGGCTGTATTTGTTTGGAGATGGCTACTTCGCCAATTGATCTTCATCGGATTTCTTATGACAGCCTCGTAAAGGCGATTGCCAATGCCATCGGATGCATTGGTTTGGTAAGTTGTGTTTACTTCTTATCTTTTCGTTTTCTTCTTCTTTTTTTTTTTTAATTCCTTTCCTGAATTTTGATTCTTTTTAGATCCCCACCCATCAATGCCAACGGATCCACTCGCTTCCTTTTTCACAAAGCTAAGAAGGGCAAGGCCGTCATTGTCGACTTAAAGAAGTACCAGGAGACCTTTCATCATGACTTAGGCGCCTCTGAACACCGACTTGGTGTGAGACCGTGGTGAGAGAGGCAATGCTCTTTGTTGCGAAAACGCCCTAAATGAGTCATTGAAATCACAGACCGAGGGAGCTATCGATCACTCACAGTTGCATTGCCCAATTGGAGGAGTGTGTTGATCGACTGTGAGCTAGCTTCACTCAGGGCCGACGTCAATGCATGTTTGGTTTTATCTCGTGCTGAGGCAATGAAGACTCATAAGGACTTCGGTGACTGCCTCATGAGGAAGGAGAAGCTTGCTGCTGATGCCTTGATTGCTACACTTGAGGATACCAAGAAACGGTTTCTCACGGTTCATAACGGCCTGGAAATCTCCTTTGCTTCGGAGCGCCGCAACACCAGTTAAAGTGGTGAAGATTCAAGATAGTATTTCGAAGGCGACTGAGATGGCCCCTGCTAAGTAAACAGCACCTTGTGTGGACACTGTAATAGCTCCCCCATATGTTGAGTAGGAGTTGTAATTTGACGATACTACGAATAAACTAAAATTTAGCAACACATTTTTTTCATCAAAATAAGAAAATTGTCACTAATGAGAAAATTTTTGTCACTAAAATTTTCGACATGAAGTTACCGAGCAATAGAATAGAATTTCAGGTTGAGTTGCCAAATTAGTGCTGAACAAGATTTTATGATTGATTTACTAGACAAGATTTTGTGGTTAACTTAACGAGGACCATCTCTGTCACTGAATTGTCATCATTTCATGTAAAAGAATCTAATTTTATCATAAAAAAATTATAAAATATCATAACATTTAGCAACAGATTTGGATTCTGTTGGATCCTGTTGCTAAGGAGTAATAGAATCTAAGTCTACTAAAACATTTAATAACGGACAAGATATGTTATTAGTTAACGACAAAATCCATGCTCGTCTTTAAGTTTTTATACTTAATTTTTTTAAAAAAAATATTATAATGACAGTTTTTAGATCCATCGCTACTTAGCGATGGATATTTGGTACACTGATCTTAGTGTAAATTTTTTTGCGGAAACATTTAGCAACTGACTTGAATCTACTGCTAAAATCTATCATATTTTGTTGCTAATCAATAATTAAGTAAAAAAAAAGTTATCATAATTATGTCGTTAATTTCATCACTAAATAGCGATAGATATTATCTGTTATTAAAATTCGTCGTTGTTTCGGTATTTTCTTATAGTGTGATTTTATAACTTTTTGCTTTTATCAATAAAGTCTTTGATGTTCACTTCCTTCTTTTATCAATTTTCATTAAATGATTATGATCCTTTTAACAGCTTGCCAAAGATTTTTCCCATCCACCAAGGCTTGTTTCACTTAACATAGTGAATTTGATACTTCGTTGAGTTTTTTTTTTTTTCTTGTAAAGCTTCCAACTCTTAGTTGAAATTTTATCATGCTTCTTTCTTTTCAGGGCTTTAATAGTTTTTTTTTTTTTTGTGTGGTTGGTATTCTTTGTAACTTCATCTAGTTGTTAACTCATTCAAGCTAGCTAGTGACTTATTTGATTACCATTTGGATGTTGCTAGCGGCTGAACTAAGTTGTTAACTAGTTCATATCAGCAACTCAACTTAGTTGTTAAGGCATTATCTTGGTTCATTGCTAAGTGAACCACATTGCTAACTTAAGTGGGTCAAAGTCTTGCTAACTTAAGCAAGTCAAAGTCTTGCTGACCCAAGGGAGTTAGCATTTTTGTGACTTGTTTCTTTCTTTACTTTCTTTCTTATCTTCTTTATGGGTATTTTCATCACATTATTCCTTAATGGGATTTTTTCATCATATTGATAATTAGTACAATTTCCATCATTTTGATTTCTCAGCAAAATTTTCCATTGCATTGGCATTTAATTAAATTTTTCATCATTTTGACACTTGATGGAATTTTCCATCACTTTAGTTTTCATGAAATCTCTCGCCACTTTAGTTTTGGAAAAATTTTTCACTGCTTTGATCATCTTTACTAAAGCGATGAATAAATTAAGAAAAATCAGTGAAATGAGAGATTTTGAACAACTGATGTTGAAATACCTTAATTTCATTAATTTTGCAGAAAGGTTACAAGAGTCAATAAATGGTACATTTTGAGTTATTGGAACTCTAGGTTTTAGGCACTTATTTTCCTTCCATCGTGGCTAATTTATAGATACCTACTCTCATCACCTTTTCTATTTTGTAAGGTGTTTCCCAATTAAGGACTAGCTTTCTGTTGTCTCCGTCGGTTTTAAGATGCTAGTATTTATCATTTCTAAGTCACCTTCTAAGAATTTCCTTTCTTTTACACTTCTATTATAAAATTTGACCACCTTTTGGCCAATATGCTACAACTCTTACTATAACTTACTCTTTGTCTTCCTCAAATCGATCCAAATCGGCACAAAGTTCTTTATTGTTGTTATGTTTATTGTAGGCCCTTACTTGATAAGAGTTTATCCTAATTTCTATCGGTATATATGATTGTTTTAATATTGAAAGCAAGATAGAAAAGGGATTCTCCCATTGTTGTCCTACTTGTCATCTTATATGCCCATAAGATACTATAAAGTTCTTCTGCCAAGCACTCTTAGTGTCATCGAGCCTTATCTTTAGGGCTTGGAGGATAGTTCTCTTACTAACTTTTGCTTGCTCATTAGCTCATGGGTGGTCCACTGATGTGAACTTCAATGAAATTTACAACTCTTTATAATTTTATTTTATTTTTTAAAATTTTGATCCTTGAATTAGGGATCTATTATTTGTGACTATAGTCATGGGTAACCCAAATAAAAAATGATCGACTTTCATGTGAAATCTCACACTTTTTGTAATGTAATGGTGGTAATCGCTTTCATCTTTTGTAATGTAAATAGGCTCACTAAACAAACATTCATGGAGTTATTGTTGGGTATATGGGCATTATAAGGACATTGATTAATGGTGCATGCTTCTCATACTTTTCACACCTTTTAACATACTTGCTCACACCTTCTTTCATGAGTAAATAAAGATAGTTCTTGAGTCACTCAAAAGCCTCCTGATATCACGATGTTTATTAGAAGTTCATCGACCTTAGTACCCTGAAAAGTGGAAGATACCTCTTCGAAGATTTAGATACAATTTAGAACTACTAACCTTCCTATCAATCATTATGCATCTCTCAGGTTCCTCAATATCTCCATCTCAATAATGGCTTAAATCTTCTTTTGGTTATCCTCTATTTCTTTTTGGGTGACCATGAAGTCCAAACACTTTTCTTTTTTTTTTGCTGACACTCTGAAGGTGCGCCTATTGGGGTTCCTATTCATTTCTTATTACAATAGGTACCATGTTTACATTGGGTCTATCTTTATTTAGTTATAGCTAGAGAAGTCGTCAATGAAGTCTCAAGGTATTAATTGATCCTTGGTCATGAGTAATTTGTTTTTTGGACATGCTTTGCTAAGGCTGGCAAAGTTCACACATATTTTCTATTCCATTGGCTTTCTTCACCATGATGATGTTAGGCAACCACTATGGGGGTGTGCATTTCTCTAATGAATCTCTTTAATGATGTGAGGTGCCATAGGTACATTGTCTATTGATATCTCTTTTATTGTTACCATCCCAACCAACATTGGAAACTTCATTACTAGGTGATAAGTGGAGGTTATAGCTCACAGAGCCTTCAAGCATGGTTGAACAATGTTATAAGTCATCAATCCCTTTATCACTAAGAAGTTCACCATCACTGTCTTCTACTTTGATCCTATCTACTCGATTATCAAAAATGTAATTACTCTTTCAATTAACATTTTATGTCTTCTAAACGCCATCAAGGGCATGTTGAACAATCTCAATCTATCTATAATTAGTCTTATTCTAATAAAAACTTGGTAATAGAGAATATTAGCTTCCTTTATCAACTAAAACACGTTCTTTATTTTTGTTGGCCATCTTCATTATGACCAACAGATCATCATGATGAGAAGTTATAACTACCTTTAAATTCACATCACTACAACCTACAACTTCGTCTATGTGAGGACATTTTTGAATTTCTAAATTTTTATCTTTATTTTTAACATAGGCCTTCCTTCCACATGATATCTTTTTGCTCAAGGTAAGCCCTTTAGTGATTATGTTGATACCTAGTCCTACCATGATCATATTGATATCTTAGATGTCAACCTCGTCATTATCCACCTTTATATTCGGCTATGGTTACGTGTTTTGCTCTTCCCTTCCTTTTCTCTTTCTTTTCACCTTCTTCTTTATGTCGATCTTGGGCTCTTTCTCTGAGGCCTGACGAAATATAGAGAGAGGTGCCCTCATTTGATAAGTTCTTCTCTTTCTTCCTTTAGTTAACAACATTTCTTTGTGCCATGGCCATGGTCTTTGTGCAAATGGTAATACTTGTTCGACTTTCTCTTACTAGGATTTAGCTACATGCACATTGGCAACATGACTTATGAGTCACTTTTTATCTACATAAAGATGTGCCTTCTCATCACTATAAGGGGTGTGAACCTAATCTCGTCTTCATCAAAATTTCTATCCCCTCTAGGGCCTCATTGTACCCTTTCTCTGTTTCTTCCTTTCTTTTCAGAACCTCCCTTCTTTTTAAAATGGGTTTATCGAAAAACATTAATGGTCCCTTACCTTCTTTTCCTTTCTTAAGACTTACCATTTGTCGCTAAGCCTTCAACTTTCTCGTATTCTTTTCTTTCTCATTTATGTTTTTTTTTTCGTGCCTTCAAGAGCAATTCATCCAAGGTACAAGGCGCCTTTCTACTTAAGGCATTGTGAAATATGCATGCTAATAGTCCTTTGGCTACCGACATTACCACCTATTGGTCCAGCTTTTTTATATCTAGAGTTGTCGCATTAAACTTTTCAATGTACTATTAGAAAGACTCTTTTGGTTGTTGCTTGACACAAAACAAGTTAGTTGTTTCTTGCTTCTTCACCATGCTTTATATAAATCACCTCAAGAGCATATGTCCGAAAGTTTCAAAATTATTAATATAAATCAAGTTTTAAGGAATTATACAATTATTTTGGCACTTTCACCAAGGTGATCAAAAAAAAAACTCTAGATTTCACTGCATCTAACAAATCTTGTAAGTTTGATACTAAGATAAATCTCTCAATATGGTCTCTTGGATTCTCTTGGCCATCAAAGCTCTCAATCTGTGGGCTTTAAACTTTTATGACAATAAGGCCATAAGGATCTCTAGGGTCATCGAGCACCCAACAACTTGCCTATACTCCAAAGCTTTGGGTCCTCCTTATTTTACTATATCACCATAAGGTATTTTAATTATTTCTTCATTTCATCAGTTTCTTCCTTAAGGTGGTGAGACGGGTAAGAACATTTGTCCACGACCTTTTTGTCTTGTTGTTAGTCATGCTAGTACTTCATTATCTCTGACTTCTTCCGTCTCATGGTTATAGTTGTCTTGTTCTATTTCATTGGTTGTTTCAAGTATTTCAAAGACTACATGTTGATGAAAAAAGGGTACATGATGTTTTTGTGCTCCCTATGACATTTCTTGGTGAAAAAACTTGAAAAAATATGGGTTAGCTAGTTGCAACATTGACATAAGGTTACTAACATGTTAACTTGTGGGTTGGTTAAGTAGAGGGCATGCAAGCTTGGGGGAGAAGGGGGATATTGGGGTTTGAGGCTGGCTAAGGGAATGTCGCTCGTAAAGTCACTGAGGGAGAAGGTTGCAGTGAATTAGTCATTAATAATGCTAGTAAAGAGACCATTATGGATCATGCCATATTAGCGGGCAAGATGGGTTTGGTTGTCAAAATGATCGAGTGTATGTAAATGATGGAGAGAATTTCAATATTGTCAAATAGTTGATTGGGTAAACAAGTTTTTATTGGTGCCATGACTTTTTATCATAGATTTGCATTGATGATACCACATGATGCTACCCGAAAATAATAAGGGTTATAATGGTGACACATGGAAAAAGGATCCGTTGGTTACGAATATTGAATAAGTCTACAAGAAAGCAATGATTAAAAAAGGTATTGCTAAGCGATTAGTGTACTCTTTAGCAGTCAAGTTAAAGAATAATTGTTGCAAAGTATGGCTAAGAAAACGATTTCATGAGTAAAAGTTCCCAAGGTTTTCCTTCTTATAGCATAGTTAAAAGGGCATTATAGCAATTAAACAATAATAAGATTGACCTAATCTGAATATGAGGGTTGATTTGCCTTAGTCTTAGAAAAAGTTGTTAGTCTCCCACAACTATCTGACATTTTCTTTTTTGTAAGGTACCATCTCCTTTATATCATAGTATCTTATAACTTATTAGTTAATATATAATTATTATGCTCACATTTGATAACTTTGTTAACACTTTTAACAGTTTTTAAGCTTATATCATATTTTATTCAAACTTTATAAAAATAAAGATCTCTTCGAACTAACATTGTACTTTGTTTATGAATTTGTTATCAATATAAAAATGTGATCAAGTAAAATAGAGTATAACACAACCTCTCAAGTTATAGACACAAAAGCCTCACAATGAATATCAAATGTTTATAATCATCGGTAAGATCTTGTTGAAGCTTCCTAAAATATTATTCGCGTTTATCATAATCATATAATTTTATTTTATTAAAAAATATATTTTTAAATAATTTTATAAAAATAAAAATATATTTAAATTAATATCACATATAAATAATAGATACATCATCATCCGCGTAGATTCTAAAGTTATCATTTTGATTTTGAATTAGAATTGATGGTGATGATTTTGAAATCTTCCGTACAAAAACTTCCAAGACAAATTGCAAATGAAATGGGCGGCTAAGCATCTTCCCTTCCTTCACTCTGTGGGCACAACAGAAAAGTTAATGCAAAGCTTTGTTTGGACATGAACAGATTTTATGTCCTGGAAACAGACACAAAGACTATACATGACGATAGAGCTTGACCAGACCAGACATCACGGATCATTTTCACCCTAATGACAAGCTTTTAATTTGGGTGAAAAATCAAGTTTAATCCCTATGGGCATTTGCCAACATGTATACACCAATTAACATATCAACAAAATTAATAAATCTTGCATTAACTATACCATTCTCTTTACTTATCTTCTTATTGAAGACGAGTAAGTGATGTTTGTATGTCTTCTAGCGTTCTTCCTTTCGTTTCCGGCACCAACATCCACACAAATAAAACCGTTACTGCCAACACACCCGAGAAAATGAAAAATGCTCCTGCAACAAGAGTTATAAATCTATTGATTTTAGGAGACTAATTATTCTCGTATTGAATTGAAAATCTGATTTTTTATTTTTAACTTATTTCAATTAAATTCATATTTAAATGATGTAAGAGAGAGAGAAAGACCTGCTGCGCTCCATTGGAGCAAAAAATTGAAGGTGTATGTGATGACCCAACTGATAGCCCAATTTGCTAAGTTCACCAAGCTTCCCGCTACCACCTTGACATTGAGAGGGAATATCTGCAATTTGAACCCATTAAATATTTTAGTGTAAGTCTGCCAATTTTTGATATCATATAGTATAATTAAATCAAAGTAAGATTACCTCAGACATTATGATCCATGGTAATCCTCCCAAGCCTACTGCAAAGAACATAGTATCTCCCTGATTGCATTATCAAATTCGTATAAATTCAGTAAGATTCAAGTTTTAGCAATTGATCATCTTGAGGCAAAAAGTCTTTTTTAAGTAGATTGAGTTACCAATGTTCCGATAAATGTTGTGATAGGAGTAATGTTCTTGAATTGCTCAAAACCCTGCTTGTAAGAACTAAGTTACCAAGCTTGAAATATAAAACAAAATAACATAATTGATAGCAAATAAAAGCACAGAAGAAGTGTGCAACCTTAAAGGAAAACGATAACCCGACAAGGATACAACTCAAGCACATCCCGAAAGCAGAAGCCTGAAAACATCATCGGAATTTTAGTCATCCTTCTCATTGACCGACTAAGTGAAATCCTTACTCTTACCATAAGTAATGGCCGCCGTCCCCATTTATCCACTAAAAATAGACCAAATATTGCTTTTGGTATCTGCAAAACACATTTTTACCATAATGTGATTCAGTTATTAAACAGAACAGATTAAAACTTATCGGATTTGACCATAAATAACCCAGTCCAGTATAAGAGTTATATACCGTGACAAGGGCTATAATTGTTGTCCCAACAGCGATTGGAAAATCTGTGGCAAACCAGAGTTGTATTGCATGGTTATTTCTTCGATAAGGCATATGGGAGAAACTACACTAAGAGGAGATGGTACTTACCAGCTTCTTGGAATATGTTGCTAAGATAATAGGAAACTCCAGAGATCCCTGATAGCTGTTGTAGAAGCATTAGTCCGATTCCAACCTACAAAAGAAATCCATACACAGAGTTGGCACAATGAATACGTAATTCTTTTTTTTTTCCTTCTTAATTGTATTTTCTTTGAAGGCATACGGTGACTGCATGAGCATATCGTCTCTGGAACAAGCTCAGAATTCCAACTTTGGCATCCTGCTCCAACAATTCCATTGTATCCTACAAAAACGAAAAACATAAATATCCTGTTATGCATCGGAAATTAAGCAAATTAATTACAACTTCTAGTTTAATTTGATGAGAAATATTAAATGTGATTACTTTGATATCAGCTGCTTCCTCAGAGATATCAACATTCTTCCCTCTCAAGCGTTGAAGAGCAGCTTTAAACTCATTTTCCCGATTATGTTTAGCCTATACATAAGTTACAGATGAAAAATCAGACCAACAGAAAATCCTGTTTCAGTCCACCAAAATCTGAAATAGACTAACCAGCCATCTAGGAGACTCGGGAATGAAGAACAAGCCGATTAGTTGAAGCACACAAGGTACAAGATCTGTGTATGTGATCATCTAGATTACGACTGAATACTCTTAGAATACAAAATATGTAAATTAATTGGAGTAAAGAGATTATTTACTGATTATAGCCAAAGAGCGCCAGTCAACAAAATTCCCAATGATGTATATGAATGAACCTCCGCAATTTTGGAAAAGCTGTGAGATAAGTCGCTTCATTAGCATCATAGTCATAAGATTATCGTTCCAATTTATCAGAAAATGTTCCATTGACTACCTGATTGGAAAATATAAATCTTCCTCGAATATTCTTAGGTGTTATTTCTGCAACATATACAGGTACCTGTTCAAGAAAAAATAATTTGGGTCAACGGTTATAATTAACTCGGGAAAATTTGTTTAAACATGAAAGGAAAAAGACAGAAAATTACCACGTAGCTGACGAAGCCAACTCCGACTCCTACTGAAAGTCTTCCGAAGTACAGCCACCAAGCATTCTTTCAACAAGAATTAAATTACTTGTTAATTTAACAACTCTAATTAATTATCTGCTTAAACCGGAAAAAAAAAAAGGTCTAAAGCTTGGCCATAGCAAAGGTGACAAGAAATATGGAGAGTGGTTTTCTTGGTGAGGACGCAAACAGAAAAAAATTATGATGAGGAGCGAAGAAAATAAGGAAGAGTGGAAAAGAACCTTAGCCAATGATATTGCAAGCCACCCCATGGTGCAAAATATTTGAGATAATCCCATGGCCTGCTTCCAAGGATTGACAAATTAATTACCTAAAAAAGAGTAAATTAAACACAACTTGGTAGATTTATTTAAAAGGAACAACAGAACACTATACATGTCTCCGACCCACAAGAGCTGTTATCTTTCCACTAAATATTGCCCCTATCATTCCTCCAAATGTCAAGAGTGAACCAAACATAGAGTACTGCAAATCCAAACAGAAGAACTTGTAATTAACCTTTTGAAGAAATTAATTTCCAGACATGAAGTCGAGAGTCCTCTCTTACCTCCGCTACAGACAGGCCCAAGTCGCCCATGATCCCGAACATGCCAGCTGATGAATAACCGATCTGCAAATTAAGCAAAATCAGTTTTTGTTTTTTTTTTCCCCATCTAGTTTACCACTTTTTAGTGGTTTTTACTGAAGTATCTCTCACAACTTCCAAACAATTAAGATTTTTCTAGCTTCTGGGTGACTCAGAAAAATCAGTACCCTGAGTTTTAGGTTTTATTTAGTATGAGAAGCTAATTTCAGAAGGATAGTTGTTGTAATTCTTACAGCACAGCCGAAGCCGAAGGAGCCGCTGACGGCAACGAAGGTGCTGAAGACAACAGTAGCGGTGATGTAGGAGAAAGGCTTTGCTTCATCAATAAGAGAGCCCGTAAGTGGAACTCCTTCTTCCAAGCTTTCTTGCACCATTTTTTCTAATCCTCTCTGACAGAGAAGGAATCTGAGAGAAAAAGAGCAAAGAAAAGCACTGCAAACTGAGTTTTGCCTGTTGGGCTGTGGCTTTTATAGTAAGGTCGTGGACGATACTTAAATTGCAGCTGACGACTTCCTATGTGGTGAGTGTTTGTTTCTCTCAGAAAATGGGACGGCCAACGAGTAACCGCAACTTAATGGGTACTACGTGTCAAACATGACTACTAACTGCCTATTTATCATTTCTTTTGGTAATTACTGAGCTCCGGGAAACATACTTATCTTACCATTATTAATATTGTCTTTTTCGTGTTGTTATTGTCTTTATCTCACATCCAATAAAAAATTATCAATTAAATATAATATAAAATATAATTTATAATTAAATTTACCCCGAGATAAATTTACTTTTCCCATCACGTAAAATTATATTTTGTAAATATTTTTGTCATCTATCAATTAGATCTGAACACAATTTGGTTCAAATTGGTAAATGAAATTATAATTTTTAATTTTTAAACCGAATCAAAGTTGGTATAAAAAATTTTGATTTTGATGATTCAGTTCTGGTTCATATAAATTTTAAATTGATTTTAAATTAAATTAAATTTAAAAATATTAAAAAATTTAAAAAATTATTAAAAATTAATTTAAAATTTTTTAAATAATTTTAATTTTAATATATATGTTTTAATAAAAATATGATTATTTTTATTTTTATTAAAAATTTATAATTAAAATAAAAATATTATATTTATAATTAAAATATGAATCGAAATCGAAATCAAATTTAAATGTAAATAGCATATAAATTAAAATTTAAATAATTTTTCAATTAAATTTTAACTGAAATCACAGCTTGATGATTCGGATTTCAGTTTATCTTAATCATAAACCTTGAATCATGAATTTAAAACCGAAATGGAATTAAACCCGTGGTCAAGTTTATTATCAACGTCAATATATACATCTTTATCCATAAATTAAAATATTAAATAGTTAATGAAATAATAAAAAAGTAAAAAAAAAAAAGAAAATATTAAATCTCAATTTATTATTAACAAGTGGGACATGAATGGAATGAAAAGAAAGAATCAATTATGGAAGGAGCTATAATGGGTGGGACCCTCTGTTAGATGGACCAATTGAACCGTATATATCCATATGATATATTCTGTTGGGTAACATGACTTTTGGTCTCTTTGGGCTTTTTTACATTTACTTTCTGTCTCAGTAACTATTTTTACCATATCCATCACTAAATTATATATATATATATATATTTAAAAAAGAAAGTCCAATAATGTGCCCAATATTATAACATAATTGCGATGACCGATGGCACATGATGATTTTACATGCATAGGCTAATAGAGTATGTATAAAATTGAAAATATTTAAAAAATTAAAAAAAATATCATGGACAATCATGAAGACTTTATAGCCATGGGCACATGTTGTCTCCCAATAGTCCAAAAAATAATTATAGCCTCTTGCACACACAATGTGCATTTTAGTAGGTTGGAGCAAGACTTCCTATTTTTATTTGACTTTTGAAATAACCAAAGGGTGGTTAAATTTATTCCCAACTTATCTATTTAGATGACACATTAAATTGTGTGTAATTAACATTTTGTTAAATATTTAAGTGTTTTAATTGTTGATATTTTGTTAAATATTATGTGTTGTTTTATTGATATATATTTGTTATTGCTTTGAGTCGCCTCCTAGCTATTATTAGCTGTGAATTTTTATGCTTTGTAATCTTTAGGATTTTATAAGATATTTATGAGATGTAGAAAATCAATATTTTATATAGAATGGATGTCCCAAAAAAAATTTAAACTTGATTTTTTATTTAAATTTTGATGTGTTGATTAATTATATATATGATATTTTATTTTCCTCTAAATTGGATCCTATGTCAAGCAAATTTAAAAAAAAAAAGTCAAGAATATTTTCAATGTTGTAGTGTTTGAAACATGCTTCAAATAAATTTTACACTTAATCTTAAGTTCATTTTTTAAATTTAAATAATTTTTAATTCATAAATTATTTTTTATTTTTTAAAAAAATTAATTACATATTTTTTAAAATATATTTTTTATCATGGTATTTAAATATTTTTTTACATATGTAAAAAGATTCATATAAAAATTATAAAATATTTAATTTAAGTATTCATAATTATTTAATTTGTGTAAAGTTTTTATTAAATCTAATTGAAAGATCAAACGTATAATTAATATTATTGATATTTCAAATTTAAAATGAAAAAAGGTACGGTTAATTTTTATAAAAATTTAAACATATGCATAGTTATTAATTAAATTTAAAATAGTTAAAAAAAATTTTAAAAAAAGCAACTCAAAAGCAAATGGCTAACCATATTATTTTAGAAAAAAATCTCATTTTAAAATTATTTTATTTTAGTTGTTGATTAAAATAAAAGGAGTTACAAAGATTAACGTCTACGGAACTCTAAATACATAATTTTCAACATCTTTTCAAATTAAAAAAAAAAATTGTATCAATTAAAAAATTGTGTTTTATTAAGTTTTTCCACCTCGAACAAGCCCATGATTTAAAATATATTATCCACATTTAAATCTTCATATGTATATATATATACATATATATATGTGCACACATAAAGAGAGACAAAAAAAAATTGCTTTTATATTATTCTAAAATACTCTGTTGTACTATAATTTATTATTTTATAATACAACAAAATATTATTATTTTGTAACTTTTTACTAATCCTTGTTATTTTAATATTATTTTTTTATGATTTTAAAATTGTATTCACAAACAGCACAAAAAAATAAAAAATTTGCATGACTCATATTAATGTCAAATATATATGTGTATGAACCGTATTACCTTTTATAAGGTAAAGGTTACATCAGACCTGTCATTAGAGAGGCCTTGGTTCCAGAGGTTCGGGATTGAGCAAGTGAGACAAACAGCTCCAGGGAGCTTGTTTGACCTGTCTGTGGGTTCCCGATGGAGGCATCCTGATCCAGCCACAGGCCCAAAGGAATTTCAAGGCGCAAGAGAGGCACTGGCGGTGGCTACAGAAGGTGGCATGTGACGATAAGGTATCAGAGGGAGTGGGGGATTCGCGGGATAAGAAGACAAAGGAGTCCTAGTGGCTGATTATTAGGATGAACCTGGATGAGAAATGGCGATGGATTCAAGAACCGACGGTACTGCTGCTACAGATTGTTATAGTTATGCATTTGATGATGAGAAAGGCCAAAGTGAAAAGCGAACGTGGCCAGAGGACAGCCTCCTTCTAAACCCTAAATATTTCGACCGAAAAGACAGTGCAACAACCGGCTGTTTTAGTGGACTTTTAGGTGATTAATCAGCTGAAATCAAATTATTCATGTTTTAAGTAGGCTTTTTTAAATTGTAAAAAAATAATTAACGGATAAAAATTGCAAATTAAAAATTAAATTTTAAATTAAAACTAAATTATACATATAATCTTTTAATTTTGTTTAAATTAAATTTGAAAGTTAACCATTTTGAAAAAAATAAGAATGTTTTAGTTTATTGAAATACCCAAATGATCCACATAAATTTTCATTCCATTGTTAGCTATTCATTCAATTTGAATAAATTTGAATTTATAAATTATTTTGTAATGAATTTTTAAATTTTTAATTGTGTAAATTTTTTGGAAAATGTTTATAACATTAAAAAAAATTAAAATTTTTTGTGATATACTTGAATATTTCTTTGTGTCTATAAAAATTTGTATACAAAATCTTCAAAAAAAATCTAACTTCATGATTTAAATGAAATAAATTTTCAATTTTCAATTTGAATAACCTCTATAAAAAAATTAAAGAGGGATTCAAATTGAACTCAATTGAAGCATCATATACATAATTAATCAAATTAATAATATAATATTTATATTAGTAAGATAAAAATCAGATATCAATAATTGACTTTTGAAAATTAACTTATTAAGATATAGTCTATGAAAAATTAACTTTCATGTTTCACATTCTATATTATAAATACTTAATTCAATATAAATTAAAATAGAATGACATAATTGATTTATCTAGATAATTAGATATTTTTAATTGTTGAAACTATGACTGTCACACATTTTAATGTTTCATCACATGGTCATTAATCCATCCGACAAAATCATTAATTCCAACCCATTGAGCGGTCAATGGCGTACGATCTCTTGCTCTATGCTTATATTACATGATACCGAAGTTTTATTAATGTTATGAGTTTTCTTCATCTGGGGAGATGCAACCATTCCAGTATAATTCAAAGAGGTAACGACAAATGCATCCAAATTTAGAGCATCCAATGCTTTTACATTTATAGATAAAAAATATGCCTTCGGTCGGTCCATTAATCTACAGTATCAGTTGGAGAAAAAACTAACTAAAAATCATGTGAGGTAGGTCCAACAATAATGTTGACCTTAAAAACTTAATGGGGCTGCTGTCCACTTAACTAATGGAGCACTAATGTTACCTAATTATCTACTATCAAGTTGGATTACCGTTGTGGGCACCGTTACCTAACTAGTTAAGGTCCTACGAGTACTTAATTAGTGGCATTTTCTAATGATTGACGGATGATATAAATTGATTACTGTGGTCAAAGCATGTTCACCATGTAATTAAGTTGAAATTATTTGTTAGTCTGAAGACTTTTTGTAAATAGATCAAGATCCTGTGCACACACACACATATATATATATAGTGAAGAGATAAAAAAAAAATAAGTTGTTTCGTTGTAATTTATTTTGATAATGATAGAACAAATTAAAGAAATCATATGTTTGGTTAATATATGTTAGCATATTCTCAAAATATCAGTAGCAATCGGTCATTAGATATGAATTCTATGAGACTATAAACATTGTTTCGTGAATTTAGTTTATTTTTTAAGGTGTTCATTTCCAACCCGTACACTAGATTATATCAATTGATTTAATTTTATATTTAAATTTTTATTATTTTAATGAATTTAAAAAATAAAAATAAGAATTTTTTAAGATAATTTAAGAATAAGAAAAAAAAATTTAAAAAGTAAATATAAAAATAGTATTTTGAACTGAGCAGCTACCTTTCTCTCGAAGAACCTCATGTCAAGGTGAATCATCTATCACAATTTGCATGTGAAAATCTACCATGCCATAATCCAATGGTAGTTGTTAATGTTGCATGAAGCTAACAATAGCAAGCAAAACTATACCAAAAAGTTTAAAAAAAAAAAATCAATTTAACACATTGGCCAATTGGGTGTACAAAATCAACACTAATGACATTTAGGTTTGACAGTAATGTCGATCAAATGCCACTGAGATGAATGTTAGTGTATGGTTTGATGCCAATGTTGGTTGGGTCTGACAACTAAGTGAGTGTGCACAAAACAAAACCATAGGTCAATGTCCATACCATGGTGATATGGGGCCGAACACATTAAAAGGAATTAATTTAGTATTGCCTTATAGGTCATGTTAGTTGAACAGAACAAAACCAAATTGATAACACAGTACGGCCATTAAAAAAATGTAACTTGTTAGGTCCATGATTTATATATCCATTTGTTTATGATTTGATTTGATAGGATTTAGTTAGATTTTTTTAATAATTGGATTAAGTCATGAGTTAAATATTTTATAAATAAATGAATTGTAAATTTTGAATTTTAAATTGAGCTAATGAATCCATTTATTTTGATCAATTAAGGGGATTAATAAACAATATATTTATCTTATTTAAATTTAATTAAATTTATATATTAAATTTTATAAATATATAAAATTAAAATAATTAATAATATATATTTTTTTAATTTATATATTTTTTATAAGTTGATTCATCTTATATAAAAGTAAAGTTAATATATTTATTTTTTAATTAAATATTATTAATTTTATAAAAAAATATATCTTAAAACTAAATAACAATATATATCACTCAATAATTCTTTTGATTTTAATATTACGCATTGAAAACATATTAAATATATTTAATATTTCAAAAGTTTGAAGTTATTAGTTTAATAAATTTTTATTAGTATTTATTTAATATGTTTAGATTTATTTATTTATTTATATTATTTTATTTAAAAATAGTAAATAAGATTATTTATCAAATTAATTTGTATAAAATTTATTGGATTGATCTGCATATGTACCCAACAGTTAAAACACATATATAGACTATGGACTATAATAATGTTATTATGATAGCTGCATGAACGAATAAGTGTGTACTTGACTGATAAAAAAGCTGGATGATGTTCTTTGTCAGTTTCCTATAAAGATTGACATATCACATCTTAAAGTTGACATAATTCAATGTTAAGATTAACACATTTCATGTAAATGTTGACATATTTTGCATTAAGGTCAAGGTTAACACATTCCGCGTAAAAATTAGCACAATTTTGTGTTAAGGTTAACCTATTTTATACTATGTTATAATGTAATTTTTATGTAACCTTTACGTGTAATATTTTTATGTTGAGATTGACACAATTTTATTTTAAGGTTGACACAGAAAACCTTTACATGTGATGTTTTCAAAGTTAGCATAATTTCATATAAAGGTTAATACATTTCGTGTAAAGATTGGTACAATTTTGTGTTAAGGTTAATACATTTTGTGTTATGCTACAATGTAATTTTCGTGTAATATTTATGTGTGATATTTTTGTGTTGAGATTGACATAATTCTATTTTAAGGTTGACACAAAAAACTTTTACGTGTAATGTTTTCAAGGTTGACATAATTTCATATAAAGGTTAACACATTCAATATCGAAATTGACTTATTTCATATTAAGGTTAACACATTTTATATAACATCTTTAATATGCTCGTGCAACATTTTTTTTAAGTAAAAAAATTACATAGAGTTTTTATAATAACTTAACACAGATTGTATCAACTTTAATATGAAATTGTATCAACCTAAACATAAAATCTTATCAACTTTAACATAAAATTGTGTTAACCTTACTATTAAATGTGTCAATCTTAATACGAATTTGAATCAATGTTAATACAAAATGTGTCAGCATTTACATGAAATAAATAGAAAACATTATCCTACTGCTTCTTTTTCAACCTACTACACATTCATTGGATCATGTAACTATTAGAATGGTATTCCTGCTAAATATATTTATCTTCAAATGAGTTTTTTTGTACAAAAATATATTTAAAAATGATTAAAAACAATCAGATTATTAAAAACAGTTATTACAAAAGAGAAATTTTTTACACTAAACAAAGAACCTAAATTACAATATAATTTACAAGGAACGATCAAAAACAATTACACGAACCTTGACAGAAATTTTATAATAACACATAAAAACTTCACAAAGATTAAAATAAAAACTTACATAAAACCTAACCAAAAAAAAATTATGAAAGCCTAACAAGAAGAAAGTTGCGAAACGCTTACACAGAGACAAAAAAATCTTTACATGAAGCAACATCAAAACATAGTTACACGAAAAGTGAATATGATGAATTGAGAAAAACCCATGCATTAACAATGTTTTGCACATAAATCAATCACAACCCAAATCAATACAGAAAACATTTTCAAATAGAAAATCTATGAATAAACATGACGAAATTCGACCAACCATTAGTTTTTAATCATAAGAAAATACCCAACAATACCTATCTACAAAACCCATGACAACCATTTAACATTATTCGTGTGTTCAACAATCACCAAAAACCACCATTGCCGCCTTAGAGAAGTCAAGAAAACTGCATCAAACCCATTACGGTACTTGTGACATGCAAAATGAACAAATAATGAGATCCACATTTACCTTCCAGTGTCGTGTGAGCCTTGAGAATTGAAGAATAAGATCTTTCGTGGCTATGATAAGAGACATTCCAGCAAAGTGAAAGAGAAATTCAAAGAAAGATTGAAGAGAAAATGATGAAGTAGTTGTGGGAAGAATGGAAAGCATGGATTAGCTTGCGTTTCAAATGGATAAATATAAAAAATAAAATAAATTGTGCATGCTTTATTAATTTAAACCTTAAAGTCTCAAATAGAGCAATGATACGTTGAATGTTTCAATTTGGTTTCCTTGAATCATGTGGAAAAATTAAAAAAAAATTAATATATTTAAATTAAAAATTTTATTTAAGAAATTTTAATTTAAAATTTGTTGTGTATGTAAAAAAAATGTTTAAGTTATCATAATAAAAAAAATCAAAATTTTTGAGTATTTAAAATATTTTTTATAAAAATTTATATTATCAAAATTAAAAATTATTTAAATTCAAAAAATGAACTCGAAAATCTTAAAATTCTTTTAAGTTATTTGTGAGGCATTCAACATCGAATTTACTTTTAATTTTTTATAGTTATTTAAGTTAAAATTTAAAAAAATTAAAATATATAAAATAAAAATAATTACTTGATTCAAATTTTAAGTTGAAAAGCATGTATTCGTGATTTTTTTATCATTATTTTTTTATTGTTCACGTATGTATATAATGTGTGGTTTTAAGTCATAGATATGAATATTATTTGTTATAAATTTTTATTTTTTGTGATTGTTTTTATGATTTAAAAAAAATATTTATAAAATATATAAACATTTTTAAATGAACTAAAATTTAAATTTTTTATATATTATAATTAAATATATTTTTATTAATTTTAAAAATAAATAAAAATATAAAAATAATGCGAAGCACATAGTCATATATTATTTGAAAAATAAAAAATTTCTTATGTTTAAAAAGATTTTTTTTTTTTTAGCCAGTGAAAAGATTGGGGAAGACGTGTACTGAGATTTGCCAAATTATTATTATTTTTTTTATAAAAAAATTCAAGATCTTATAAAATAGTAAAATTTAAGGATTTAATTTATATATTTAAAATATATTTAAACTTTTTTTTTTTTACTGTCATACAGCAAAATAATCACATTTAAAAACTTGAATCATATATTTAAGCATTTAGTTCTTTTTAGATATAAAAGCTTGAGTCATGTATTTGAAGTGAATTTATTTTCTTTCAAATCTAGGTGCTTCATTTTTATATTCAAAATGAATTTAGATTATTCACCATGAGTAATTCGTAAATTAATAATCTGCATTTAAATCTTGACATGTATATAAAAGGCAAAGGTTACATCACATCTGTATCAGGATTTGTCCCATAGAGACAGAGACAAACAGCAGTGAGCATGTGGCCCGATGAGCTTTGGATTGAACCATCCTGGTCCAGACACAAGCCAGAGGAATTTCATGGCAGCAGGGAAAGTGCTGGCGATGGCTACAGCTTGCGACATGTGAGAAAACTACACGATAAGGCATCAGAGGGAGTTACGTGATGAAGCAGAAGATGAGAGTCCTCGGGGCTGATCGAGGAATTTTTGCTGGGTTCAAGGGCGGTACTCGTTCAGATAATTAATAATGTCATGATACAATAAAGGGCCACTAAACAGTGGCATGGAGTGGAGACTTGTCCTTGTTAGCAACTCAACAGAAACGCCTGATTAGATAGTGGACTTCTGGTTAATTAAGGAACAATTAGATTGTGGGTGTTGTATACATGTTTTAAAATTACAGAAGATAACATGAAGTTATTTGTGATTACAAAAACTAAAAGTAAATAATATAATGTGAGTTTGGATCAATTTTGATATTCAAAAAGTAACTAATTTACTTAATCATGATTAGTTTTAATTTGAAAATTATTAATATTAAAATAGAGTTTCAAAAAATGGGCACGTCATTTGTGGCAAAACAATTGTTTCCCTTAATTTATGAGCTTCCAAAAGTTAAAATTTTATTTTTTGATCATAACATCATTTTTCTTTAAAATCAATTAATTTATCAGAATCTTAAAATTTCATCAAATTATCTATATTTATTAATTTTATATTTTTAATCATTTTTTTCAAATTAATAGTTAATTTCACAAATGCCGATCCTTCTGTCCAAATCCATTATCTTCCTTATCCTTGGACTCCCACTTTTAAAGCCAAAAATCTTAAATTCTATTTTTTCTCTCTGCTTTTTTCTCCTTTTAAACTTCATTTATAAAAAATTTAAATTTTCTCATATTTTGTCTAATCATGTATGGACTCCGCAATGGTCTCTAGTGCCAAATTATTTATCAAATAGGAAACATGATGCACATTATGTTAATAAAAATTGACGTCTACGTCACGTGATATCCTCATCCAAAATGCAGCAACATGGAGATAGTTAAGTATATTTAGTTGAATATCGTCAAATTTGAAGAAATCAACATTAATGGAAAAGCCAACTTTCTTTGAAAATTAAGAATAAGTGATCCCATGCCCCATGGTGTCAATAGAATTTTTGATGTGTAAAAAGTATTCATTCGATTCAATCCAAATCCCATTATATGATAAAATGCTCATATACCATTTTACCATTATATTAGTGGTAAAGATTTTGTTTTCTTTCTTTCAAACGAAATCGTTTCTCACGTTTCATATTCTAGATTATAATAAATGCTTAATTTGATTTAATTGTAAATATAATGATATAATTGGTTTATTTAGATACTTAAAAAAATTTTAAGTATTGTAAACATGAAAATGAAAGTGTCTTAGTTTTGTGACTAAATATCACAAAATTACTCCAACCAACAAAATCTCTAATGCCAAGCTACTCGGTGCTTAAATGTGGTACAAATCTTAGGTCATGGATACATTATATGACATTGATGTTTCATCGACTTTTCTTCCCTTTACAAGGGACATTGATGCAAACCTAAAATCATTTTCAATCTTATAACATTAAATTTAATATTATTTTAATATTAAAAAATATTTTTTAAAATAATTTAATATCAAATTTTTTATTTTTAATTTATTATATTAAAATAATATTATAAATATTATTTCAATTAAAAATTATCAATAATAATAATTTAATAAATTAAATTATGTAATAAATATTAATTTTATTTTAAAATTTTTAATAAAATATATTAATTACATAAATTTTTATATTAATAAAAATATATACTAAAATTATTTATTAAAAATATAATTTAAATAAATAATTTATAATATAATAATAATTTTTTAAACGAAAAATTAATGTTGTTATGATGTTACATCATATATGATGCAATATTGTAGCAACATCAAATTTGGTGGATGTCATATTCTCTTTTTTTGGACACAGGAAAACAATAAATTGCACACTAATTTCCTGTTTTTCGATCCTCGTTGAATTCGATCTAACCAAAAACCAAAATAATTCAAAGACGTAAACATAAATGCATCCCAACTTGAAGTATTCTTTGCTTTTACATTTATAGATGATAACGAATATGCCTCAATCAATCTGACCTATAAATCTCCACATTCAATTGGAGAAAAAGCAAAATTGAAAATCACTTGAGGCAGGTGGAGCAACAATATTGACAATTAAAAAACTTTAAGTCGAGACGGTCCACCCAATTCCAACAATAAAGATATCTAATTATTAAAAATGAAAAAATTATAAACGTCGGGCACGGTAACAAACTACCTAGGTCCTACTAATGCATGTTTAGTGAGTAATATTTTTCTAGTAGATAAATTGATTGTGTTAGGTACTTAGGTATTTATCACTTAATTAGCTAGGTAGAATTTATCTAGTTGTAGACTCTTTATATAATCACAATAGATTGAGATCTTTAATGTTTTCAAAAGAGGAGATCTTTTTTTTTAAGTAATGGTTATAATAATGAGAGAAAAACTAAACTAATCATGTCCATTTAATTTATGTGATTGATATATATATATATATATATTAAAATTGAAATATAAAACTAAATTGGATTCCAATCTGACTGTTAAACATGGATGGCATGAAAGGGGGAAGGAAATTGAGTGGATGATCAAGTAGAAGAGTGAGGGGTACCTTTATCTGGAGATAAGGACAGGAAAAATTATTGGTGCCAGCTCCTCCATGAGACCATACTGCCTGAATAGTTTAAATCAATCACTCTTCTTGGCTTTTCCCATTGGCACATCATCTCTCTTTGTCATATTCCATCATCAATTGACAAGTCATTAACATGTGGAGCAGGGCAGGGCACCACCATCTTTCTTTTGTTCCTGTCTCTTTCATTGCATTAAGAAAATCCCTTTTCCAAATAGTCAAAAACTTATCTTTTTCATCTATTTATATAATATGATTAATTTTAATTTATGTTAATATTTTGAAATAATATTGATACTGGATAATAAAATCTTGATTTGTTTCAATAAATAAAAAAAACCGGCAACCTCTTTGATGTTGCAGAATAATGTATTAAAAATTGAATTGGCCCAAAGTCAATGGGTTGTGAGCCCAAAATCAGAAGCTGCCGAAAAAAAAAAAAAGGCTTTTTTCCTATGAGTCATAACAAAGTGAAAAAATATATATTTATTTATTTTTTAAAAGATTAATTATATTAAAAATATACATTTTGTTTATTGTATCAAATTTAAATTTATAAAAAAATATTACATTTATTCGAGATTTATATTTTTATTAAACTTTTATTGTGTTTATAATTTTTGTTAATATTAACAATTTTATAAATATGACTTTTACTTATGTAATTATCTCAATATTTATGTAAAATATTATCAAAATAATAAAATATTATTATTACCAAATTTAGTAAAAGTATTTAAAATATTAATATTTTAAAAAATAGAAATAAAAAATATTTAATTTATCTTGATAATATTTTTAAAAAATATTGTAATAATTATATAAATAAATATTACATACAACATTACAAAATTATAAATGAATGTTTGAGTATGAAAATTTAATAAAAATATAAATATCAAATAAATTTAATTTTTTAAATCTTAGTTTGAAATAATAAATAAAATACATATCTTTTTTATATAATTAATTTTTATTTAAAATATTAAAATATTAATATATAATAGAAAATAATTTAATAAATAAATAAATATAACGATATAATTTTTAAATAATTTAAAAAAACTTTCTGTTCATGATGTATAATTTAAGAAAATAAGTATTATAACTTTTTATTTAATTTGTTTTTTATGACAACATATTATTTAATAAAAAAATAATTTTTCAAAAAAATCAATAACAGTAATTGTGTTCTTGATAGGACAAGACACCCTGCGGCAAAGATAAGATGACTTTCTATTTCAAGGGAAAGTTTTTGGAAGTATGGAGTCATCGTACCTCACAAAGACAAAAACAAAACATACCAAATGATCCAATAGAAGACACAGTGACTTCACTTCAAGGCTTATCCTTATCAATAGTTGGCTTTCCACTTCATTTTCAATCATTTTCATTACTCTGAGTACTAATCCTACAAAAACGACACCCTAAGAAAGAGATTATTATTTTTTATTTATGAATTTCAGTTTAATATAGTATTTTTATAATTTATAATAATAATATAAAAATAAAAAAATATACAAAAATTTTGATATTTATTTTATATTATTAATTAAATTTTTTGTTAAAAAATAATAAATTACAATATGATCTATCAATTTAAATTAAATTAAACTTCATCAATAAAATTTTTAAAATTATAAATATTTAAATTAAAAATTTTATATAATAAATTTTAATTTAAAAATTTTCATGCATGTAAAGAAACATCCAAGCTACTATTATAAAAAAATTTAAAATTTTTAAATATTAAAAAATATTTTTTAAAATTTATATTATCAAAATTTTTAAAAATTCATAAAAAATAAATTTTACATAAAAAACTGTTTAAATTTAAAAAATTGATTAAAAATAAAAAATTTATTTAAATTATTTTAAAGATATTTTTACAATAAAAATATTTTTATTTTTATAATAATCAAAGCTAAACATTGATTTAATAATAAATTAATAAATTAAAATTCAATTTGATATTTTTCAATATAAAATTTAATTGATAATGTAAAATAAATACTAAAATTTTATATTATATTTATTTAAATAAAAAATTATATAAAAATTTTAATCATTAATATTAATATTTATTATTTATTATCATATTTTGTAAAACTTAATATAGACAGATTAAAAAAAAATGATTGTGTCTTTGTGTTTAAATCACCGCCCAAATCCAAGAGGAGTCAGAGACGGCAAGAAAGCTAGCGAAGTCAACAAAGGCAATAGTTACATTAACGATGGTTGACAATGAAATTACTAATGTGACACCCCACCAAACCCTAAATATATGCCCATAAGATGTTCCAATCCCACTTATTTTTATTGATTAAACTACTTCCGAATAATGATACCGTAATCTTGTTATTAAGATATTTTTAATTAGTGGTTGGAGTTGGACCGCTTATTTTCCTTGTCGTTGAGGATTACGTTTGTCCTAAAGTTTATAATTCAAGTGACATTGTCCGTTACATTATTTTGAAAGACTTTCCGTGAATCATAGCATCGGAAACGACAGTGGTCTTGAAAGCGATTTAACATGAGACTTACAAGATAGAGAAAAATTTTTACGCTTAAGTTCATTAATGTTTTTAATAAATAATTTATGAAATAAAAATGAAAGGTATTTATATTTTTATGAGCATAAAGCAGCAATTAAATAACATGAAATTTTTTGATAAATTTTAAATTTTACAAATATTTGATATAATAATGATAAAAATAAATTAAGAGTGCTTAAATTTGATTAAAATCACGTAAAATATTATCAATTTTGATATGATATAATTATTTTATTTTAAAATTTTTTTAATGATATATTTTGAATGATGCTTTAAATTTTATACAATATTAAGTTATTTAAAATTTATAGAATAAATAATATATAAAATATTATTATTATTTCTTTTAATGAACAAGTTTTGAAGTTACTAGAAGAATCTAATGACGTGTATGGTATCTTTCAATAATTTTCATTATTTGAATCATAATTCCAAGGAAAAATTCAAGACGTTGGTTAATGTATCTTTCAATAATTTTTGTTTGGTTCAAACAAAATACTAAGAAATTGATTTTTTTTTTTTGTTTTTTCGTGAAAGATATTTTTGTCCTCTTTCGGGTGTCATTTTACTAATTTTCTAGGATTCTCGAATTGTTATAAATTAGACTCCTCGGATATTCCCTATTTATTTATATCAATGATTTTTTTGGTTTATAAATAACTTTGACAACTTGATATTGGTATCAATAAGTTTTTATTTTCAAAATATGAAAAACAAAAAATATACACATTTTAAGATAAATATCAAAATTAAATTAAATTATATATGTTTTTTGTTTTACACCTAGACGTATGAATTAAAATAATTGTATATATAATATTTTAATTTTATCAAAAAATTTAAAAATGCTAAATATTCAAACTGAAATTTTGTACCATAAATTTTTATTTGAAATTTTTTTATGAATATAAAAAAATTCAATATACCATCAAAAAAATTTAAATTTTATATTATCAAAATTTTAAAAATTTAATTCGTATATAAAAAATTATTCAGATTTGAGAGATGAACTACAATGTATGATATATTTGAGTCATTTTTGATAAATCATTTGAATAATAAAGATATTTTTAATTTTTGTAACAAGTTGAACTAAAATTTAATTTATTAAATATATAATTAATGTAATCAATATATTATATTTAAATTAAAATATAAGTATTATTTTATACTAATTATACATTTTATTGTACTTTAATTTACGAAGAAATACTTTCATTAGGCCATTTGGATGTAACCATACAATTTCAATTAGAAATTGAAAACTACTTCAGGGATTATATATGGCTAATGAGTTGAAGCAAAGGCCATATACTATTTACTTGCACGTATAAGAATCTGATTATTATTAATTATTAATTTAATTAAATAATTTCTATTTTTTTAAAAAAAAATATTTTAATATCAATGGATGTCCATGTTCACTGAATCTACGGTGATCAAGTCAACAAGATCATTACAAGTTTTCTATTATATTTCATTAGCAGCCAAGAAAGACTAATTAGGATTGATGCCGGAAATTCAGTTTGCGTGAGGGGCACAAATTGATTACATTGAGTATTAAGGCTAATAAATTGACATGTTGAGTCATTATTGCGCCACTAGCTAGCTGTGAAGTGATGTGCTCCAAGTTAAATATATAAAAATAAATAAATTTTCTTCGACTTTTAATTTAAACGTTATAGTTTTAATTTTTAATTATATATTTAAAATTTAAATTTAATTATTTTAAATTTTATTTTAAATAATTTTAAAAAATTGATGATATTTTATTATTAAAATATTTTATAAAAGTTAAATAAATTTTATTTTATTTAAATCAATCTCTTAAATTTAAATATTTTTTATAATGATAACCAAAACATTTTTTTCACTTGTATCTGAAATTTTAAATCAAAATTTTTTTATCTACAATCCCCCATTTGAGTAATTCTAATTTTTAATTTTTTTGACAAAATTTAATTTAACTGAAATTAAAATTTTGAATATATAATTAAAAAAATTAAAACAATGAAATTTAAATTGAATACATGCAAAAATTGAAGATTTTTTTTATATATTTATCCTATAATCTAAATGCTCATCAATGACAAGATTGAAGATTGATTAGTCCATGAACAGATGCTAATTAGTGATTAGCCTGCATGTGCAACTCAATCTTCATTCTCTGAGTTGTAGACAGAAATTCACGGAGACTTTGACAACAACTTGTTAAACCAACCAAAATCAGAACAAAATGCAGACAAGATGAAACTGAAACAATTGTACCCTCCAGCTAGTACCATTGGAGTTCACGGAGAAACAAGTGCTCTTCGTTTCAGCCTTTTGGAAATTCCAGAATTCTTGGATATCTTTCATATTAATCGCTGCAGGAAAATAGTTCTTTCTTGATTACTTCTCTCTTCATCTGGGAAAATAATCTGAGTAAATGCTTGTATGTCATCCAGCATTGGCTCCAGAAACTACGCCAGTGATGCCTGTATCTCTTCCAGGGTCCGCCCCTTTGTCTCTGGTACACACTTTGCTAGGAATATGATACCGAAACCAGTGACAGCAGCGAATATGAAGAACGTTCCTGAATGGTAAGTGGTACAGAGAGATACAGTCACCGCTGCAGAATGAGAAGTGGAGGTCGAGGAAATGGTGTAGATAGTAGGGACGATTAGAGGCCTCACCTGCTGAGCTCCATTGAAGCAAGAACTGAAATGTGAAGGCAATAATCCAAGAACAAGTCCAGTTCACCAGATTGCATATGCTTCCGGCAAACCCCTTCACGTTTATGGGGAATATCTGAAATTTTAAGGAATATAAGTGTTAACTGCACGTTTCCATGGGTTTTGGTTGACTTTTTCTGTAAGTAATCTGTGAAGTGATTACCTCTGATGCTATAATCCAGGGTATTCCTCCCATGCCTAAGGCAAATGATCCGAAATATACCTGATTGCGGAATCAAACAGTTTGACAGAATACGTTATAGAGCACGAAGAAGAAAAATGTAAGATGGCAAGTTAAATTGCATTACCAGTACGCTTATAAGTGCCAGAACAGGAGTGCCCTTTGCCCAAATGTTGTAGTCCTGCTCATAATATCTTAAATTCTTCAGGAAAGAGTTCATACATAAACAAAAGATCAAAGAGTAGCTGTTAAGTAACCTGCAAAAGGAACGACAATGCTGCAATGAGGCATCCGAGGCATAATCCAACTTCAGATACCTGCAAATTTTTGTTTTTATCAATGTCAGCTCATTGTTCAGGAAGTACACATTCAACAGTTTAGTCCTCTGCACTAACCAGAAGAAGTGGCCGTCTTCCTAATATATCCATCAATATGGTACCGACAATGTTCACCAGAATCTGAGACATATATAACAATGGAGAATATCTCAGATACCAATGAGAAAATCTTGAATTCAAGCTTACTCAAAATGTTAAAGAACCTGGACAATGGCCACTGCCACGAAGCCAACAAAACTTGAAATGCCTGTAACACCAAGGAAACAATTTAATTACGTTTCAGACTTTTTTTGTGAGATTACGAGAATTATTGTTGTTTACTCATGATTTACCAGCTGACATGAAGATAGCACTCGTGTAAAATGTGTAACCATTGATCCCTCCCAGTTGTTGCAGTAGCATCAGTCCAACTCCAATCTAGCTATGCCAAATTTTTCTTAAGATGAATGGATGAAACAGCATATATATAGAAGGGAAAAGAAAGAAATTTAACCAAGTTGTGAAGCTTACAATGACTGAATAAGTGTACTTTCTCTGAAACAATTCAGAAATTCGATTCCCCGAGACATGTTTGAGGGATTCCGTATAGTCCTGCAAATTGGGAAAGATCAGTGACTTGTCTCATGTCGAGATAAATAAGAGGAAGAAAAGCTTAAATGAAGCTTACTCTGATCTCTGCTGCTTCCTCGGAAATATCAGTTTCCTTGCCCCTAAGACGTTGCAGCGTAGCTTTAAACTCTATCTCCCGGCCACTGTTTGCCTGTAAGAGTTATGTTAGCCATTTGAGCATGTAAGTCCACCTGGTTGCCAAAAGACAGATTTCAGAAGGGCTCACCAGCCATCTGGGAGACTCCGGCATGAAGAATAGAAGAGGGAGCTGTATTATGCATGGAACAACTCCTGTACGTGAAACAAGTCTAAAACATTAGAATCAATTTCATATTGTGCCACAAAACGTTAGTATGAAATTCAACTCTTCTTCAAGATTGAATTGGTTAATATATGTATTCTATGAAGGCGATAGTGTGCTACCTATTAAGGCCAAGATGCGCCAATTCACAACAGAACCAACTACGTAGACAAATGATATGCTGAAACCAACCATCATCTGCAAAACACGTGTCAATCATTAGCTAGGAACATCAGGAAAGAGCATGTGGCATATTGGGACACCCACGTGCTTGCACACACACATGTACAGACCAACATTCAGATATTTATAGGCAGTGGCAAAGATCTACCTGCGTTAGTGACACAAGTCCTCCCCTAAGATTCTTTGGTGTGATTTCTGCCACATAAATCGGTCCCTGTTGAAGCCTTAAGAAATAAATCACTTTGTCCATGACATGGCTAAATTGAAAATGCATAGCTTTTAGTAGTTCACCAGATACATGTTGATTCCAGTCCCAAATCCAAGTAAAAGTCTTCCAACATCTAGCAACCAAGCATGCTTTACACATGCACCATTGTAAACAATGAGACTCAGATATAAAAAGATAAAGGACTTAGATTATAAGTTCATGCATTGACATGATTAATTATGTTGTACTTTTTTATGGTTATGAACTATCATTAATTCTTGATACTTTGGTCTGATAAAATGAATTAAATAGTGAGTATAAACTCGTAATAACTCATGATAGAGACAAAGGCCGAGGCATTAATCAGTATGTGACAAAAAAGGGAGCAGAATGAAATGATTCTTGGAGGAATATAAATAAAAATTAAGAAGAGAGAACACCTTGGTAAATGATATCGCAAGCCAACCGATGATGTAGATTATGTTCAAGATGAACAGTGTCTGATTCAAGAGATATACAGGAAACCATAGCAAGTCAAAAGTTAGATACTAATGTTGCCGATGAAATTGGAAATCAATGTGCAGCTTGAAGACTTTATCAACATAAAGAGACTTACATGTTTACGACCCACTAAATCTGTTAGTTTACCACATGTAGTTGCACCTAACATTCCTCCAATAGTGGACAATGAGCCAAAAAGTGAGTACTGCACAGTGAAGAAAGATTGACAAAAAGACTCAAATTACTAACTTTTTACTTAAACTCATATAGATGCAGCATGTTACGTTTACTTTTCTTTTCATTTTCTCCCCTATCAAATAGGGGAGAAGTTTTTTCTTTCCCCTTTTTTGTTTTCTTTCTCCCCCTCTAATTCTTCTTTCCCATTTTTCTCTCTGACCAAACATAATTAAGAGCAGCTTTAGCACTTGAATCAATCAAAGACTGTGTTATAAATTTACCAAGCACGTAGAAATAAGTTAGGAGTCCGCAAAACAAAGCACCAAGTAAGCATACTTTGCCTAAATAGAGTAGTAATTACCTGTGCCACAGTAAGGCCCAAGTCTCTTTTGATTCCAGCCTCAGTAGGAGATGAATACCCTACCTGCCATGTCAATTACATCTTAATACATGTACATATGTAAGTATGTTGGTATCTCTGGAAAACTAACCAATTATTTCAAAATATGAGACAGTCATGTGTTTAATTTTCAAGAGAGTTTTTTCTTTGTCATAAAGTCTCTAAATTTTACCATTGGTTAGCCTCGTGCATGAATAGCTACTATTCTATGATTTAAGATTGCAGTGCAAGTCTGTAGATTTTACTTACAACCCATCCAAAATCAAAGGAACTGCAAGTCACAACAAAGATGCTAAGGACAAGAATTCTGGTGGCCCCGATGTCGGCAGCAGGTGGCCCTGTCGTGCCCTCACCACCACCATTGGTAGTGCTCAGACTGCCACTTCCTTGCTTACCCAGCAAAGGCTCTGTCACCACTCCTCTTTCTATGTTATCTCTCTCCATACGTCTTTTCCGAAAACAAAAACAAAAGAAAAGTAGCAAAAGATAATAATAGTTAAGAATTGTGCAGGTGTACATTAATTTCTAAGCTTTTATAGGATGCAAAGGGTAGTAATTAATTGTCTTTGACATTTTCTTTTGCTTCATGGACTTTCAAGCCACCAGCCTCTGAAGGTTTGGCCGACATATCTGTCAGAAATGTTGGTAGCTAAGCTTCCATGAAGCAGTTAGGGCTCTGCGTGCAATAATTAGGAAAAACTTCTCTGCTTGCATATTAAGTTAGCTAAACCTGACTATTTAGTTTAGTATTTTTGCCAAGGTAGGTGAATTTCGTACGGATATCATCATCTAAAAGTGCAAAATGACAAAAAATATTAGAACATCACTTCTTGCAAGTAGAAGGGTAGATATATTTGAACAGACAGATGCTGTGGTCACAGCAAAGTTGTCTGTTTTTTGATGCACTATACATCTGCTAGTTGTAAGACAATAAATGATTCTCACCTAATTGTCTTCCCGCATAGAGCTTCATACCTTCGAGACATTCTCATCCTTACATCTTCTCTTTCTTAGCATGATTGACAGTACGATATTTCTGTCGATATCTGCTCTAATGATGATGATTGTGCAGGTTAAGTTTTCTATACATCTCATCAAAAGTTTACCGTAAAAATATATAAAATCTTAATATTTATATTTAATAAATATATTTTAAGCTTATAAAAGCAAATGTAAGATAAACAATACTTATAACGAAATATAAATTAAGGAAACATTGTTATATCCAGTAGTACAAAATTAGATATTATAAATTAACACCCATTGTAAAAATTAAACGCGTTGTAAATCATGATTAATTTTATCATAAAGACAACTCTAAGGTGAACAATATATACATTTGATGTACATAAAAAGAAATAAAAATATTTTTAAAAAATTAAGATGCTTTAAAAAATATTTAATTATTATTGATCGCATAATTTAAAAGTTTAGGTATCAAATATATCTTATGTAAGTGTGACCGATATTACAGCTTTCACAAAGGCAATTGGGATCAACTTAGCTAAGCATTCCATGTAAACTTCTATTGTATTCATGATAGGTTCTAATTCAATAGTAATTGAAGAAAATTAACAAGGAGCAACCTCCAAGAACTGTATTATAATATAGACTGCAAAAACAGTAGTGAAACGAACAAAAGAAAATAGACAATCAGAGAAGCAGAATGCTATCTCTGTCCAGTGGCTTCAACTACCCCAATTCACCCCAGTGATCCCCCCTCCTCTGCACCATCCTCCCATTCCCTTCATATTCCCCTTCACTTTCATGATTGCAGCCAAGTGTACATCCTGTTAGAGCCACCCATAACATCTTCCACTGCACTTCCCAGCTCATTTCCCCTTATACCATTATGCCCTTTCTCCTTTCTACTGTATACATGAATTGGAGACTGAAGCCCATGATTTAGAGGCCCATCAATTCATATTATGAATTTTACATTCAGAATTGCTCTTTGAAATGCTTTTTCATTTCTTTTATTACAGAAAAAAACAATAAAACAATGTTCAAGCAATACATTTACGAAAATAGCTAATGAAAAATTAATTACTAAGAAGGATGAATTTATTGCCCCTTCGGCCCACAGCTACAGAGGCTCTAAGCCCAAACCCAAAAGGGATAGAGATATGGTGCTGGAGGTTTAGAGGAACAGTTGGGCTCTTGAAGAGATCTTATACCAGTCTAACTGTAGATGAAAAGGTCCACTTGACTTGCAGAAATCTTCAATGTTTGCTTTATATGATATTGAAAGCTATGGTAGAACAATCCAACCATTTGACAGCTTATTCTGATGGTGATGGCAACTTGAGGACCAATACTCCATGCGGTTTATTGAGTAATGGATGTTTGTATTTCTTCTAGTGTTAGCCCCTTGGTTTCTGGTACTAGCTTTGCAATAAATATGACACCCAAACCGGAAACTATTGCATATATGAAGAACACTCCTGAATTTTTCATTATGTGAAGTTAGCAAATATTTCAATAATCTCTAAGTATGAGAACTTGTAAAGAGTAACAACAGCAAAAGGAGAAGTTTGCGAGGCATCACCTGTTGAGCTCCATTGAAATAAAAAGTTGAAGCTGTAGGAGACAAGCCAACCACTTGACCAGCTAACCAAATTTACCAGAGCTCCTGTTGGACCCTTTATGTTTATTGGAATTATCTGAAATTTAAGCGAAGCACATGAGCACAACATACTTCGTAATAAAATCTTGTCAAGGGAGTTTGAATCAGAAATTAAGATCAAATATGCTGCTTACCTCAGAAACTATAATCCATGGAATCCCTCCCATGCCAATTGATATAGATGCAGTGAATACCTGATTGCCATGGATGGATTTCCAAAACGAATTAATAGTCTTAGCTTAAGAGAGCTAGTTGTGTATCATGAGTAAAGCCATGTCTTCATGTAAAAAGAAGATACCAATACTCCAAGAAGAGCCAAAATGGGAGTGACTTCCTTCAAGAGGTGGTAGTCCTGTGAATGACATTGAAGTTTTTCCGAAGCAATCATATACATAAATATCATAAAAAAAACCAAAGGACAAATAAAAATGGGATAAATAAGTGTACATAGATGTAATATTTAGCAACCTGCAACAGAAATGAAAGTCCTGTAAGCAAGGAAGCCATGCACATCACAACAGCAGCTACCTGCAGACATGTTTCAGAATTTAGTACCGGCTTGTTTAGTAAACACTTGCAAAATAAAGCGCATCATCTAGTAGTTTCTTACCATCAGTACTGGTCGTCTTCCACATCTATCAATCAATAATATCCCCACTATGTTCATCATAATCTGCAGCAGAAAGCAAGTGAAATAATTAAGATACTGATTTGTGGAATTCCAAATTTAAACTTGTGCTTAAGAAGGAGTCAAGAACCTGCTCAATGCCCACCAATACAGTACCGATATTACTTGTAAAACCTGTAAGAAGAGAAAACTTCATATATACATATACATATAAATAAATGTGTCTAAGTTCCTAACTGTAAGCGATGCCTCCATCTTGTCACAATATCATGATGCTTAAGACATACATACCAGCAGATTTAAGAATAGAACTCAAATAAAATGCATATCCACTGATCCCACCAAATTGCTGCAATGCCATCAGTCCAACACCAACCTAAACATGTTTGCGTCATCTTTGTGGATCAACAAATCATATAGAGGGGAAAAAAAAAAGAGAAAGGAATCATATGATTGGACTTACAATAACTGCACGAGCATATCTTTGCTGAAATAAGTCGAGAAATCCATCTTCTGAGATCAATTGAAGATTTTGCATATATTCCTGTTCAAGGAAAGGTCAATCTTGCTTGGAGTTCCATGCGAAAAAGTTTTTCAGATCTCATAAACTTGAGAGTTAATTAACAAACAAGAACAATATAGGTGAGTTGCTATTCACTTTGATTTGGGCTGCTTCTAGAGCAACATCAGCATTCTTGCCTCCAAGGCATTGAAGAGCAACTTCTGATTCTTCTTCTCGACCCATCTTTGCCTGCAGAAAATTAATGTCATCTTTTGTGAATATGGTAGTATCATGTATCATATGAATATGTTAACACTATCTGAACGTGCAACATTAATTTTCATGTCGAAATCATTTGAACTCTAGGCAAGAACTTGGATTGGACTCACCAGCCATCTAGGAGACTCTGGTATGAAAACTATACCTAGGAACTCCACCAGACATGGAACAGTATCTGGCGATTCAAAATTGAATAAAAAAACTTATCTGAATTACACATCAAGTTGAATTACTCTGGAAGTAGAAGGAAAAGAAAGTTAAAGAAGGTACTTATGATAGCCAAGCTGCGCCAAGTAGTGACAGAACCAATGAGATATGTAACTGCTATGCCAATACCTGCCATTAACTGTGAAGGTGGGCAGTAAAAATAGGCAGCACATTGAGAGGTAAACAGTTTAACATTATGTTGTTACAGTGTAACTTACTGCATTCAGTGCTGCAAATGCTCCCCTGACACTCTTGGGTGTTACTTCCACGATGTACACAGGTGTCTGTAATGCGATGTGGAAAAACCATTATCCATCACCTGCGTGAGTAACTAAGTTGAAAACCTAAACATTATTGCACTTACCACATAGGAAATAAGTCCAATTCCAATTCCTAGTGACATTCTCCCCAGGTCAAGTGACCAAACATCCTAGCAACAAGCGTTGGACATTTTAAAATCACCAATGAAAGCAACTAATGTCAATTTCAAATGGGTTCTATTAATGCTCCTTGCTGCTTCTTCAATTCTCTTATGGTCATCTAAAGCAGAAAGCACGATGACTTCTAAATCGTATGCTGGGAAAAAAAAAAGTTTAGTGAACAATTATTTTGAAGATTTTATTCCAACCAGACAGAAATTAATATGAAGGATATTGCCACCTTCCAGAAGTTCAACTCGTCATTGCTTCAGTAAGAAGCTTCAAAGAAACACTTCTTTAACTGTAATCATTTTTATTGGCAATAGAAAGGAGCACAAACAGATAAATCATACATGCCCTTAAGAATGATGGGAACAAAAGGGTAAATAGATAAGCGAAAGAAGAGTTAAGAAAGAAATTAAAACCTTAGAAAAGGCAATCACGAGCCACCCTATGAAGCACAATGCATTTGAAACCCATAATGCCTGGTTTACAAGATCAAACAAATCTTAGAATTGAATAGCTGGCTCAATTTGAATTATTAAACTACACTTAAAGCATTCTATGAATCACTTCCACCTCTCCTTCCAGCTAAATCAGCTATTTTTCCACAAAATACTGCACCTATCACTCCTCCAATTGTCAATGCTGAGGCGAAGAATGAGAACTGCATCAAAAGGTATCATTACACTTCATTGTGTCAGCTGAATGAATGATGGACAATCAACAGTCATATTAAGTGAATTTGTGATCTCATGTAGCTTTAATCACAAGTCAATAAGACAAAGATATCACAAGCATGAAGTTTCATAGGCTTTGCTGCTTAGGAGTTCAGTATCAAGCTTTAGTAGTTCAAAGTTTTAGATAAGATATAACATCAAAAATACCCTCTAGCTTTCAACCAGACTACTCAATGCATCCATCACAGCTGGTACCCGTTCAATAAGAAAATGGAAATATGCCATGTTTGTCTATTGAATTCAATGACTAGTACATTTCTTCTCTGTACATGTTTTTGCTGAAATCAATGATCGTACATTAGTTAATTGTTCCAAAACACACATTCCAGACAGTTTTCGCCAAAATTAATGTTAAACTATCAATTCAGTTCATGATTTGATTATTTTCTGATCATTGCTTAAATTCCAGCATCACTAAAGATGTGTTCCAAACTTGAGTTTGATACAAGGCATGCTACAGGGTCACCATGTGCATTGACCATCAATTTAGATTTGCAAATGGCAACACTAGTAAATCAGAGTTTACCTCTGACACAGAGAGGCCCAGCTCTGAGATAATGCCAGACTCAGCAGGTGATGTATACCCTATCTGCAAAAGCAAACATAGAAGCTAGAGTAACAGAGTCTGCTAAGTTATAATCAAAAGTTTACAACAATAGAACAGGTCCATTTCTTGATGATAACATGATTTTTAAAAACTCAAAAAGAAAAAAAGAAGAAAAAGGGTTCAATTTCGTGCACGTAATCAGCATCTTTGTATGTCTAGGCAGGCCAACACAATGATAAATGACTAGGTTAATTTTTTATTAGAGATAAAGGACTAAAATTATTTCTTAAAACACATGAAGTATCTAATGTCATTTGTTTTCTTCTTTTTTTCCTTTTCTTCTACCAGACAATGGTGGGTTGCAAAAAATCCTTGACTGGATCACAGGATCATTACTATGCTTTAAAATGGCCACTGCACAATGGACCCTGAAAGTGATGCTCCAAGTCTAGGGTCATGCATCAGACAGCTGCATGGCTCCACAGTCACAAACTCTACCTAACAACAAACACTGCATTTACTAACTCTGCCAACCACTAAGCACTTAAATGTCTCTGTAAATGCATTCACCTCTCAGAGTACTAACCTCTTTTACACTAGCTCATTTGCATATGGTCAGCTTGCTTAATGTTCAAAAGATAGAATCTCAAGAATTTAGGAGTGGTTCATTCTTTTGAAGTTCAAGAATTTAATTTTCTAAAAAGCTTATTGATGTTACTGATTGAAACTTATGTGAGACTACAATATTTAGTCTTAAGAGACTCTAAGAATTCAAATATAGAAAAGTTTTCATTCCTTTATTTGATTTTCACCCAAAAAAAATTATCATTATTATTATCATTTTTCTATTCTGGATTACTAAATCACCTTCTATTCAGCTTCGTATTTTTATTATTTTGTCAAAAACAAAACCCAAAACTCTCTTTTCTTTAACAATCTAGATGATAATTTATTAAATTTTTAGAATGAATTTATATTTTTATCAGTTTTTTTAACAAAAAGTTCAATTCCTTCAGAAAATCATAGAGCCCTTAAGTACCACATTTACTAGCTAATTACTTCAGTTCTTGTGATAAAATCTTGTAATGATTAAAGATTAAAATAGTACCATTTCTGAAGTGGGCTCCAAGAAATAGCAACTAATAAGCAAAGATTGAGGTAAAAGCCTCAGCACTTACAGCACTTCCGTACGTGAAAGACCCAAGAAGAGGCATGATGACGCTGAACACAACCATAAAAGTCACCGACGCAGAGTATTCCTCACCTCGGAGCTCTTGCATTCCACCATTTTCACCACTGCATTCCCCATTGTTAGTCTCAGCTTTTTCCTTCTGAAGTAGAGACCTCCTGATTCCTCCTTCCATGCTGTCTCGTTTAACTATGCTTGTCTATCTTTGCGAAAGAGGAAGAGAGAGCTAGAAGCAAAGAGAGCAACTAATGACGTGTATCCGGCAGAGTGGATTTGACATTTCTAGAACGGAGGGAGGCCGGGCGTTAATGAGACGGGATACACATGGTGTACGGAAATATACTTCGCTTAGCCAGCTACCACACAGAGAGCAAAAAGATCCGCACCATGAAAATGACCGCAATATGTTGGGTCTGGGTGGCGACAGGAGAGGTTTTTACATATATTATTAGTTTTGAGTTTTATTATAAAAAAAATTTATTTATGTAAAAATAAAGAGGAAATAGGTATAGAGAAAAATAATTTTTTTAATTTATCTTTATAGTGAAAAAGTTTTTTGAAGTAGGTGCAAAGTGGATGTATTTTGAGGATGAACTAGCCTTATGATTGTTTAATTTTTTTACATTAATTATTATTACTTTTGAGTTTTAAAGATTTGATATTTAATTTATGAATTAGAGATTTGGTAGTGAATTTTAACAACTAGAATTAGAGCTTCAAGTTTGTGATTGAAAGTAATAAGTAGTGAAAAAAACTTATTACATGAGATTATCAAGTTTGATAATACAGATAATACCTTTTGAAACATACAAATCGAGGATTATCTGTATAAAAAAAACTGTATGAACTACTTTTGAGTTGAAAATTTGAAAAAATTTCAAAAAGTAATTAAAATCTCCTTGATAGACAAGTGTCAGAGGTTATTCAATTGACACAATTAAAGAACGTTACTCATGACGTGGCAAAAGAAAAAACAACTGCGAGTCTGATGAAGGTACTAAACCTTAAGCAAACAACAAGGTTTTTCTCATGAAGAAGTTATTTCACTTGAAAATGGATGAAGGTGATTATGTGGTAACTCATATTAATGGATTTAATACTATTGTCAATCAATTATCTTTTGTAGAGATTGACTTTGATAATAAGATACTTGTTTTGATACTTTTGGCATCATTATCAAATAATTGAGAACTCATGAGGGTAACAATGAATAATTCTATTGGGACTTCAAAACTGAATTTCAATGATATTCGTGATTAAATTTTTGCATAAAAAATTTGAAGAGTCGATTCGGATGAAAAATCAATTTTAAATTATGTCTTAAATGTTAAAAATAGAAGAAAATGAAGTGACAGAAATTTTAATTGCAATAAGATAAATCTAAGTTAATGAATGAAAGAAAGTCTAGATCTAGAAGAAATCCAAAATGAGACTACAAATGCTGTCACAGAAGTGATAAATGATCTGTTACTTTTAGTTATTAATAATCCTCTTGAGTTTTGAATTTTAGACTTTGGGATATTTTTTCATACCACTACACTTAGTAAAATAATGAAGAATTATATTATTAGTAATTTTGAGAAGGTTTATCTTGCTGGTAAAAAACTTTTTGATATTTTGAGTATAAGTGATGTTAAATTGAAGATGTCAAATGAGAATATTTGAAAGATTTAAAAAGTAAGACACATGTCAAAATTGATGAGAAATCTGATTTCTATTGGACAACTTAATAATGAAATATATAAGGTAATTTTCAATGATAATACTTGAAAAGTTACCAAAAATGTCATGATTGTTGCTCAAGGAAGAAAAACTAGAATTTTTTTATATAATTTCAAGTTGTAAGGATACAATAGCTATTGTAAACAATGGTATAAAGATTTATAACATTACAGACTTGGGCATATGAGTGAAAAGGAAATGAAAGTCATGGTGACATATAGTAATTTGTCAAATTTAAAATCCATAGAGTACAGATTATGTGAAATTTGCATTCTTAGCAAACAAAAAAGGTCAATTTTTCTAAAGTAAAAAAGAAAAGTTAAAGTAAAAAAAAATTTGAGTTAATTCATACAAATGTATAAAACATTTAATTGTGACATTTCTTGAGAGATCTAATTACTATATGACTCTTATTTATAACTCAATTAAAAAGTTATGGATTTATTTTCTTAATGTATCATTTTTATTATTTTATTAAAATTAAATAAAATTTATTTTAATTAAAATATTAGTTAAAAATAATAATAATTAAATATAATTAAAATAAGTTATTTAAAAAACTCAACATAATCATATATTAGCAATATGTCTCTTCTTTTTTGGAGTAAAGTATCAAAAACTATTCATTTTCTTTTCATATATATATTTGCATTGCAAAACAATAATTTTTTGATTTAATTTATGTTAATATTATTTTTAAAAAATAAAATTTATTGATATTGATCAAAATTAAAAAATCTTTATTTTATTTTATTTTTATTTATCAAAATGAAAACATAAGATAATTCAGTTCATTTTTCTATGATCAATATATCAATAGATTATAAAGCAACTGCTGGTTCAAAGAGATTGTTGATTCATATTCACTCTGGCTAATAAAGAAGTCCTCACAAACAACTAGAGCCGAGATCTCACTATATGAAAAAAAAACAAAAAAAACAAATCATTTCAAAAAGATAAGCAATAGGTAGAATTCTGCATTGTTACAAACATGACCAATCTGATTCTTGTTGTTTTCAGGGTATTGGCATCAGATTTAGTTTAACTAAAGCCTGAATCTCTTCCAGGGTTCGGCCCTTTGTTTCAGGCACCAGCTTAAAGAAGAAAACAACAATTAGTGCACAAATACCAGCAGACAGGAAAACGGTACCTGGAAACATCACAAGAGCAAGGATTCAATTTTCATACGGAAGTTTTAACAAGCAACAGCCCTGGACAATTCAAGATTTACCATATGAGCTCCAGGGCATGAGGAAATCAAAACAGCAGGATAAGAGCCAAGAACAGGACCAGTTCACCAATGTCACCAGGCCTCCTGCTAGTCCCTTCAGGTTCAAGGGGAATATCTGCAATATAAGTAACCGTGTGGGTTAGAGCCAAAATCAACTTTCCATCCAGCACTATAATTTGGTACGTAGTTCAAATATACTGTACCTCTGACACTATGATCCACAGTATACAACTCAATCCAATGGAATAGAAGCCTACATAAACCTGAAATTGACAGAAAAGTAATGGTTGAGGCACCATATTAAGGAGTGTATAATCAGGGGGACTGGACAAAAGTTTTGAGCCATTCTTGTGAATCAGGGCTACAAGTGAAGTTCATAATGAATCATTTTCTTACCAAGACTCTAGTAGTTGCAAGGACGGGAACCAAGCCAGCAGCCAAATGATGTGATTGGTAAATGAAACTTGATAGTTAGGAACTGCATTAACTTGGATACATTGAGGGGCTTAAATCTGACAGTCATCTTCAAAATAAAGGAGGTTGCAGTGAGTAAACTGCCTAGAAGCATCCCAAGTGCAGATACCTTGATTAAGCAAGCAAGAACTCAGAATGATCGAGAAGTTTGTTATGGCGAATTGTGAAGGATTGAGAAACTTGATGAACTCAGTGATGATGATGCCTACCACTCAAAGGGGTCTTCTCCCAGCTCTGTCAATCAGCATGGTTGCACAAAGTGCCAATCTAAGGAAGGATAAGTCTCATTAATGCAATAGAAAGGTATACTAAAAATGAAGATCACCAGCGAAGAGGGATAGAGAGAGATGAAAACCTGTAGAAGAGAGAAAATAATGCTTCCAAGATTGGGATGGGCTCCTGAGATAAAAAAATAACGAATAAGTACAAGATGAAGGTACTTAAGCTTATGTTAGTGTGTTTCTGGGATACCCTATTTGTTAAGCAATCTGCATTTACTCGCAGATACAAAAATTTGACCAGCCTAGAAGAAAACTCTGATTATTCCTACACACTGTTGGGACAACATCAATCCAATTCCAACCTGTCTTTCAAACATTGAGTCAGAAAGACAAGAAAAAGAATATCATTTCGTTGTATAAGAACAAAGGAATGACCCTGGCACGAAATCATTTAAGAGATAAAAGACAATTACAATGACAAATCGAATGTTCTTGCTATCAAATAAATCCAGTATTGTGGCTTTTGGCATGTGTGTGAAAGTTGCCAGGTAATCCTGGAAACAATAAGAGAACAGATAACTTACATGTATGGCATGCATCAAACATACTTTCTGCAGAAGCTCTCTAAGCCAACATGCAGAAAATATAAATGCAAAGGAATAACCTTAACTAAATGGATAAGAAGTACTTTAATTTCCTCTGTAGCAGAGCCTCGAAATCATCATCGCAACCAACCATTGCCTGTAGCAAAATGCTAGCTTACTTCACCAAGAACTACCATAATCTTTGTAATTTCACATGGCATTTCAACCTAATAGACCTGAGTGAAAAATATACTCTTGAGGTTTAGTTTCGGGCTTGGCATATCATAGTCCTTAGAACATTGGAATGGGACATAAACTCTACTTGGTTGCATTCACCTCCAAAATTTCTACCATATTGATCAATGCTTGCGATGGAAAAGGATCTAGATTCAAAGATTCTTTTGAAATGACTCAAAACAGAACTCGATGTTTTCAAAAGTTAGTCTTAACAGCCATCTAGGAGACTCTGGAATCAAGTAAACGCCCACAACCTGAACAGCACATGGGATAATACCTGCAAGCAATACCCAATTATAAATCAACCACATGGCTGAATATTTATTTAATGATCATTGACATAATTTCCAAGTCTCAAATCAATTCAGAGCAAGCTGCTATGAGAAACACAAAAGTTTGAACCAATGGGTGTCAGATACACTAACTATACCAGTAAGAGCCAGCGTCCTCCACGTCACAAAAGCCCGAACCAAATAAGCAATAGCCACGCCAATAACAGTCTGAGAACTGCCAGAGATGGACACAAAGTAAGAAGCCAATTAGCAAGATAAAACTGTTAACAAACTATAAAGGAAAAGTTTTAATTTAGCTTTGTACCTGATTTGATGTTGCTAGAGCTCCCCTAAGGTTTTTTGGAGCTATTTCAGCATTGTACACAGGCACCTATTATTCAAAGAGGACAGAAGAGGGACTAATAAATCCTATTTGCATTTTATTTGTTGTACAGCAGTGAACAGAATGTGAATAACCAGAACAAAAGCATATCCCTTGGAAAAAGTGCCAACATCATAAACTGTTGCAAATCTTCCAAAATCCAGCAGTGCAGGTGCCTAAAAGAAAAAGGATGTCGGTGTCAAAAAGAATTTCAATGAAATTTTGTCTAAATTGTAACCCGTAATTAATCAGGAAATCACATTTACACAGTCTGAGGATAAATAGATAATGAGTCATCCTATGATGCACGCCATAGATGACAGCCTCATTGCCGGCCACCACAACACAATCAGAAAGTTTAGGCAGATCGAACATTAGCTTGTACAGCTGACATGCTTATTTAGACGACCGTGAGAGGTACATTCCCCAGTAGTAATACCGGCCAAAGAAATCAGCAATTTGTCCACATGTGACTGCACCAAACATTGCGCCCACACTAAATGTGGAAGACAGCAAACTGCAAATGATGATAAATTTTTCATTTATGTAGCCTCCACCATGTTTATCATTTATGTAGGCTTGTAATAGCCATATGAATTTGCAGTGTTTTTCATTTATCTATGTTATGAAGTGGTGAAACAAATAAGTCTTGTGAACCTGTGAAGAAGAGAGATGAAGGTCATCTATCATGCCAAATTGGGTAGGTGCACTATATTCCACCTGCAATTAGAGCAAAGTTCTTCAAATTGTCAAAATTGATCTTTTTAATTCCAGAGAAAACAGAATCAAGAGACAAGGTGCTTGAATATATTGCCAATATGCTTATAAAAAAGGCATTTGCATATTAGGATACAAAGAAACTTCTTGGTCAGATTTAACCCAAATTCAATCTGCATTGCATCATTCTGACTTAATTCAAACAAGTAGTGTCCTCTGTTCTTTTCTTTTTTAAAGAAAGAAAAAAACTATCTGTAAATCTTATCCTGATAAATTTGGGTTTCTCCATACTGATTGAGGTCAGGGATTCACCGATATATTCAGATTAAGACATCATTACATGCTAATACTTACACATGAACCAAACTCGAAGGACCCACAAACTGCAACAGATGTTCTCAGAAAAACCATCCGTTGCTCCTCATTTTCACTGGAGTGTCCTCCTTCTTCTGCTCTCTCCTGTGTTTGCAACAATGGCTCCGAGACATTGCCATTTAAGTTGTCCATATCCCCTGGTGTGGCCACTGTTTCTCCTCCTTATATTCCTCTGTTCTCGACCAGTCTTCTTGCTATATGTCGACACTGCTTGAAGATCAAACAAAACCAAGATTTCGTAACCAAAATAGATGACTCCAAAACCCAAAATGAAGCAGAAACTAATCTCCACAAAGCTCCCACCTGAAATCATGAAGCACGGGTGGCTTTCCTGTTTCTGAAACAAATTTGAACAGCATATATGCACATACAAAAAGAAAAGTTGGGAAACGCGGTCGGGCAAACGGAAGCCTTTGGCGCTTCACCCTTCATACTTTTCTAGAAAATCATGGGTAAAGGAGAAAATCTAAGAATAGGGGTAAAGCAAAACTGTCCCTACAGAAAAATTTTGTTAGGTTGCTGAGAAAACCCAGCTGGGCATTTGTCCTAATTTTTGACTTGCTTCACAAAACCATCCTGACGTTGCTGTATATACCCACAAAGAAGACGGGTTTAGTGACTCGGACATGAATCAAATTGCCGTCAATTCCAAACCCCATATCCTTCATTTACGATAAGTCCCGGATATGCTTCGTGGTGCTTGGGCCTTGTTAGTAAGCTTTCGCCAAAGCAACAGCTTATCCCAAATATATATATATATATATATATATATGTATATATATTGAAAAATTTTAAATAAATATAACAATCCGAATAATTTATTTAATAAAATATAATAAACTATATTAATAAATAAAATAATAAAATATGGTTTTACAATAATTTATTATTCATGTCTACAAAATTTGAAAATATATATTGTATATAATTATTTTAAATATTAAACAATTATATAAATATTTAATAATTATCATTGTCAATTAAAATAGAAAGAAAGTTAAGAAAAGTGAATCCAGTTTAATTTTTAATTTTTTAAATTAAAATAATTATTAATTCAATCATAAAATTAATTAATTATTCATAATGAATTCTAATAATTTAAAGAAATCATATTTACAAAAATTAACAAATTAAACGGGTTATAATTGGCTGATGTAAATTAAACTGATCAATACTTACATAACTAATTTTTAATTATAACACTATTACAATTATAGTTCAGGCATATGACAGTTATTTTGGCGGGAAAGTATCCTAACTGATTTTCAAACTACGAAAATCTTGTACGTGAGTACTCGTACCTATGAATGTCTTCGCTGGGCAAAAGGGCCTTTGATCTGTTTTGCACCGTTGATTTTAGTAAAGTCAAACGGTGGAAATGCGTAAGCTTCTGCCAAAATTGCTTTTAGGATACAGAAGAATCATTTTGGTGTTAAAAACAACATTTTATTTTTTATTTATTTTCCAGATATTTATGTGCAGTACAATTCACATTATTAAATGAATTTTTGATTATATTATTAAATATTTATTATCTTTTAATTTTTAATTAAATTAAATATTTATTGAATAATTAAATATATAAATTATGTTATTATAAAATAATTATATTATTGAAAATAATTTATTAAAAATCTTAAAATAAAATTAAAAATTATTATTTTATAATTATTATTATTATAAAAATATTATTAAATAACATTGATTGCACCAATTTAATATAATATGTTAAAGAAGAAAAAAATTGGTGTTAAAATATTTTTAAAAGATATTCATTTAATATCAAAATGATACTAATTTTAGTGTTGGAATATTTTAAAAAGTTTTTTTATTATCAAAATAACTGTCTACACCCCAATTATATTTTTTAAAAATATTTAATAAATAATTAAAAACAAAAATCATTTAAAAATTTAAATTCTACTCTCTCTAATCAAATTTTGATTTTTAAAATGTCTCTTAACATATCTTAATCTATTGCTTTGAATTAAATTAAATTTTATCAGAAAATAAAAAAAAAAACACAAATAGATGATATTACTTAAATTTTTTCATGGATATAAAGAATACTCAAACTAATATCAAAAAAAAATTCAAAATTTTTGAGTACATTAAATATTTAAAAAAAATTATATTAACAAAATTTTGAAAATTTTATTAAAATATAACTATTAGTAAAAAATTATTCAAATTTGATAGGTGAAGTTGAAGCGGAGTGTACAATCTATTTGAATAATTTTTTAGATATTTCAATTATAAAAGTACCATTAATTTTTACAATTATTTTTAAAAAATATCTAATTTAAATAAAATCAATAAATTAGAATCTAATTTGAATAAAATTTATGGATTAGAGTTTATTTGGGGAATGTTTGATTAGAGATAAAGAGTAAAATTTAGAGTTTAAAATGACTTTTACTTAATAATTAAATATATAAATTATAGTATCATAAAATAATTATATAATAATGAATGAATTATTTAAAATAGTTTTTAAAAAATAATATATAATATAATTACTTTAAATAAAATAATTAATATTATAAATACTATTTAATGAAAATTATTATAAATATATTATTATAAAATATTAAGTACATCAATTTGATATATTATGTTGGAGATGAACAAAATTAATATTAAAATATTTTAAAAAGATGCTCATTCAATGCCGAATGATGTTAATTTTAGTTTCCAAATATTCTAAAAAATATTAGTTTAATATCAAAATAATGTTATTTTGATCTTAGAATATTTTAACTGTCACTATTCACTTGAATAAAGGTTAATGTAATCAAACCAAAATAAAAAGGTGGAGCATTTTTTTTGTTCATTTATGGTCATAAGATTACAAAAAAAAAAAAAAAACAGACTGATATCATGATTATTAAAACAATTAAGATGTGTTAATTAAATTTAAAATACTGTAAAACAATATTTGATTTATAAATAACACTACAAAATTAAAAAGTTAGGTGTCTGGCCAAACAATGATCTGTTCATTAATTAACTCCATAATCATACTAAAAAACAATAAATTGAACTAATTTAATGTGATTAAGTAATATAATGGAGATTAAAACCCCAATGCTTGAAGAGCCTTAATTTAATTCTGTAGATCATGACACACAGAAAATTATCTTGGGCTCAAAGCTCAAGAACACGATGGATTGATTAATAAAAAAGAATCTTCCAATCAAATGGGCTTAAAATCAAAATAGTAGACTATATCAGATTCAATGGTCTTAACATCCATGTCACTTGCCATGTATACAAGTTGGGCACATCACATGCCATGTATGCATGATAGACATCTAACATGCCACATCACGAAGTTGAACATGTCAGCTCATCTTCCTAGCAGGCTCTCTTTTCCCTCCAAGGTTTTCAGAATGCAGAGGAGAAGAGGATCCAGTACGAAAATACTTCAATTTGTCAGCAAGAGGTAATATCAGCTTCATCACATGGTCTCATGCTTCATTTTTATTATACCTTGAAAATGAAGATTTTAACATAATAATGGATTCTGAAAGTGGTATTGGTTGTAGTTTATTTTTGCTAAGGTTCTATAACAATTTGTGCATCAAGATATGAATCTACTGGTGTTAAAATTGAATTAGATGAATGCTTTGTGTTTTTATTTTCTCTTTTCTTTTGCAATTAGGATTATTAATCTCCTCTCTGATGATGAAAGTGTGAGGAAGTGAGTGCCATAGAGCAAGATAAGGGGTACCCACATGAAAGACTACAACTTTTTTCTTCTTCAATTTCTTTCATTGGGTTTCACTGGATCAATGTTGAGAATTCCAAAAACCAGTTTTTTCGCCAATTTTCTTGAGGAAGGAAAAATGGGTAATTGCATTGGGAGATCTTGGTGGATGGAGGGTGTAAAAAGATCGCTGTTTTATTAGAGAAAAATGGGTTATGTATTCTCTTAGCGTGCATCCCCAGAAAACAGGTCACGAAAACAAAGCACCAGGGGAACGCATTAAGTTTGCGCAGAAGCGTCCGACTTAGAATTAACTCTGCAACGTTCTCTCTCCTTCTCTCTCTTTCATGGGTCTCTCCCTCTCTCTCTCTCTCTCTCTCTCTCTCTCTCTCTCTCTCTCTCTCTAAACTCAGTGGGGCTGGTTTTCTCGGCTGAGAGCAGAAGTCGCTGCAGAGCTTTCACCACTTGTCAGCAACCCACTAGAGACCACCGACTCTTGCGGACTCTTGTAATAAAGAGAGGGGAGAGAAAGAGAAGTCCGCAGAAATGTAGATACCGAGAGAGAGCAACAGAGAGAAGCTTTTTTATACCATATATAGTTTCCAGATTCCCTTTTGAGCCTTTAGATAATGACTACACCAAATGAGATGAAATTTGGAAAAAAGAAAAATGATTTAAAGTGACATTTAAGAAGAACAGGCGTTATTATTGTAGCAACCGCTGCTTTCTTTTGGTCTCTTCTATTCAAATTGTCTTCTTGTACCATTCGGTCCCTGCGTTTCTCTCTTGTTTGTTCGAGAGAGTTGATGGCTCAACTTCAAGACCGTAAAGCTGCTTCTGCTTCATGGTATGCGTGTGTTCTCCTTCATGTTTACTCATTTGGGTATGTCTTATTTATCTCATTTTCTGTAGCATTCTGTCCCAGTTGAGCCTGTTGCCTTGAATCTTACAGACGCCTCTAATTTTTACAATGTTCTTTGAGATTCTGTGTAATCTTCTTCTGTCACTGATTTCACCATGTTAGACTGATAGTAAACCTTTCGCCTCCGTTTAAAATCTTGTTTATTTGTGCAACGGTAGAGCAGATACAGAACCTCTTCTTCTCTTTTGTTCATTTTCCTCTTTCCTTTCTCTTTTTGCCCTTTTTGTCCTTTTTTGGTTTACATGTGTATCTGACTCTGCAATTTGTTTGGGGGATTGTTTGAATTCTAAAAGATAGAGATTTTTCATCCATGATTTGGACTTCTGTTTTTTTTCTTTATGTTATACTCTTTTTGCCCTTTTTCCCTAATGTCATTGAGTACTAAATTTATGGGGGTTTTCTAAAATTTGTTAGATTATTCAATTACAGAACAGATTGAGAGATTTTGCTGTAATGTGGATTAGATTCCCGTGTCTGTCTGATTCTTCTTGGATATTTCTTAGGATTTGACTTCAGGGTTCCTGAGGATTTTTATATCAGGACAAGATTTGGGGTCCTGAATTGAAGTCTTTGTGATTTCATACCTAATATTTCTTCTGATTTGAGATAACTTAGCATGTTTGATTGCTCTGGTAATCTGTGATATTACCTTGTTTCTCCATTTGAATTACGGACTGCTTGGAGAATTTCTTCTTTGGGGGGAAATTTAAAGTTGTATGAACACTGATTTGATATACTAATCTTTGTCTGATTCGGTTTCTTGTCTTTTCTTTCTTCTCTTTCAGACAGATGAATAGATTCTCCCTGTATTCGAATGCAGTCTTTTATCAAATCTCTTAATTGTTTGATCACTAACTTATCCCAATCAACCAAGACCCCTCTCACGCGCCTGTGCCCTCACGCCCATACACACTCACAGGACTAATTCTGGCTATTTTCCTTTCTGGGTCTGGTTGCTTATGGACTTGTTCCTGCTGTTGTTTCTGATACAGGAACAAGTCTAAGGATTCGAGTGATTTTCCAGATAGAACCCGAAAAGATGATCATGTTCTGATGGCACACAAGAGAATTGCAGCTAAATTCCCTTCTTCCTCTTCAGCTCATGGTAATTATCTTCTTCTCCTGTTGTTTTATGCCCCTTGATGTGGGTGTTTGTGAGTTTCTAGGTTCAGGCCCTGGTTTCCTCATGATTTGTTCATTTTCAGACCTGAGATGCTTGGATATGGAAAAGGAGAGGCAAGATGCAACCTCTCCTCGAGGAGTTTTAGAAGCCTGCTTAGCTGAGTTGGAGCCTGAAAACATTGGAACCAAAGACAGCCCTCCAAGAGCACAAATGCGTTGTACATCTTCACGGGCACTTTCTAACTGGGGTAATTTCTTCAAGTCATGGAAAAGGAAATCGATTAAGCGCTTAGTTTCCTTCCCCCCCATTACTGTTCCGAGGATGTCTAGGAGAAGAAGCAGGAGCACTAGAGAGAATCCTATGCTGCGTGATATATACAACTTCCAGGCTTCTCTCCAGAACTTCACCTTCTCTGAGCTTGAAAAAGCTACTAACAAATTTAGCCCTGGTCTGTACTTCTCTCTGAAACTCTAAGAAAACATTCCAATAATCAAAGGAACAAAGTAAGAACATACCATTATATGCAGTGCTTTGCTGATTTAGATTTATGGTTCCAATGTCTTGTGTCTTGCAGAAAATCTAATCGGAAGAGGTGGTTTTGCTGAAGTTTACAAGGGCAGTTTGTCAGATGGAAAGCTTGTAGCAGTGAAAAAGTTGATTAAAGGCTCCTCAGATGAGAGGACAGCAGGCTTTCTTTCTGAGCTTGGCATTATAGCTCATGTGAATCATCCAAATACTGCCAAGTTAATTGGCTGCGGCATTGAGGGAGGAATGCACCTTGTCTTTCAATTATCTCCACTGGGGAGTTTAGGATCTCTTCTCCATGGTCAGTTCCTTACACATTTCTCTTCGTGAACTATAATTACTCTTTCGTTATCAATTCCTCAAGAATGTTTATAAGTGATTCTTGAATGAAATTGTCTAGGCCCATCAAAGGGCATACTGGATTGGAGTAAAAGGTACAAAGTTGCACTGGGGACAGCCGATGGTCTGACATATCTTCATGAAACTTGTCAAAGGCGAATCATTCATAGAGATATCAAGGCTGATAATGTTCTGCTTACAGAGGATTTTGAGGCTCAGGTAACTTACTAGTTTCAATTCCTTATTATAGTGTTTACTTTCTGATTGGTTCTGGGATTGGGTTGCCTTGTAATGGAAGTTACTGCATGAGCCTGATTTAGATATCGTGAGCATAGCATGTCCGCACTCAGACAGGCGCATGTGAACAGGCAGAAATTAGCATATAGATGTCATCTGTTGACGTTTTTTGTCGTGATCTTGGAGACATGGAAACGACAAATTACTCTTCTTGTTTGAAACCGACATGCTAGAATCTCAACCACTAAACGCCTGCATTGATGACAAGGTATCAGAGGGTTCCCATTAGAAGGAAATCCAAGAATCTGGCTGTTATCGTTCATCGTTACTCTTTTTGTTTTTTTTCTTTTTTTTGGGTTTTTGGGGGGGGGGGGAATTTTTGATTTCCCAGCACAGGTTAAGACCTTCATCCAAGTGGGTAAATTGGAGAGAAAAAGTTATATTTCCTGCTCTGTTGATTCGATTCCCCTTTAGCCATCCATAGAAATGCCATTTTTGGTTTTACCTCAACAGTAAATATCTTATTTATTGCTCTCATTTGATGAAAATCTGTTTTAGTCCAATTTAATGGGTATTTCATACTCGTTTTACAATCCTTGTATGTCACTGTGAACTGTTACTGATTATATTAGCTGATCTGTATCCAGATTTGTGATTTCGGGCTTGCAAAGTGGCTTCCAAGGCAATGGACTCACCACAGTGTATCAAAATTCGAAGGCACATTCGGGTTTGTAAACCTAACAGATTTCATCGCAACCTGAACGAATGATTTTTCGGTTTATCTTTCCATTGCTTTTTGACCTGCAGTTACTTTGCTCCTGAATACTTCATGCATGGCATAGTCGATGAGAAAACTGATGTTTATGCATTTGGAGTTCTTCTTCTGGAGCTCATAACAGGCCGCCGAGCTTTGGATCACTTGAAGCAAAGCCTTGTCTTATGGGTACCCATCTGATTCTGCAAATTTTAATCTGAAACTACATACCCACCTGCTCTCATTTGATTGTTTCTTGCAGGCAAAGCCTTTGCTCGATGAAAATGATATCAAAGAGCTCGTGGACCCTTCTCTCGGTGATGATTATGACCCAGAAGAGATGGATCGTGTAGTCTTGACTGCCTCCTTGTGCATCCAGCCGTCTCCCATTCTCCGTCCTCGTATGAGTCAGGCAAGGATTGACATCATTTACTCTCTGTAAACTTCTCAGATTCACTGAGATCCACGTACCAAGGAAGAAGAGAGTTGATCGGTTTTTGTTTTGTTGATGCAGGTGGTGATCCTTCTGAGAGGAGACGATTATGTTGCAGACTGTACAAAAGAATGCCCAAGGCGGTCTCTCCAGAGAACCTACTCAGAAGAAATCCTGGATGTACAGGAATACAACTCGACAAAGTATCTGAGGAATCCTGATCAACTCAAGAATGCTGCTTCAGCTTCTTGAAAACTAACAATTAATCCATAGTTTTACCGTAGCAGCTGTAGTTCTTATAGTCCTGTAGGCTTCTGAAGCACCAGGGAGGGTGTGTGAAAGTTCAGTGGAACGAACAGCAACCAATGCTGTTTTCCATGGCATTTGAAACTGAAGGAAACTTCTCTGAATCTTCAAATTCCATGTAAAACAGTGTGTAACTGTTTTATTTCCAGGGAACTTGCAAACACCCGCCAGACTTCTCTGTATATATATATATATATATATATATATATATATGTTTATAAAGGTTTGCCAGAAACTCTAAGGAACTTCACATTCTGTGAAGATTATACCAACTTTATAGAAGAAAATTATAGAATGCTATACCAGTCATGTCATTTCCGATTACCTGGTTGTCTCTCTGGTCTATAGCAGGCTGCCATTTTCATCTGTATGGTAGCAGGTGAAAAAGACAGGAGCATCGTTGAAGGTGATAAGAACATGGTTTTTCTGGTTTGGATTGAATGATGATCTGATTAGTTATTTCTGGGAAAGATGATTCATTTTCATTGGTTGAATGCCTAGTGGTCTTTCTTTCTAAGGCTATGAGTTAGTAAAAATAGTATTTAGGTGTCTAGAAGAAGAAATTTTAACGGGCCTCGTTTCCAGCCCATGTGCCCAAGATTGAAAGAACCATTTTATTGACGGTAAGCAGAACTTTTGTCATATGAAAATGTTCTCGTTTTAGCCTTCTTTTTTTTTTTTTTACAAAAAATTAGTTATAAAAAATAAAGAAACATTAATTTTGTGCACTTATTTCTATATGATAAATTTGAAAAACAATTTTGACTAATTTCACTTATTTATAATCAATTTATAAAATAAATAATATCTATTTACAATAAATTTTAAATTTAAAACATTTTTCAATGAAATTTTATTTATCTATGGTGATTATATTAGGTTTTATTAAAAATAAAATATTTTAAAATATCTAAATTTTCATAACCAAAAATTAAAAAATTTTAAGTGCTAAAAATTATTTTTTAAAATTTATATTATTAAATTTTTTAAAAATAATCAAAAATAATTTATTAGTAAAAAAATTTAAATTTAAAAAATAAAATTGAAGTAAAGTGAAAATTGTTTTTGAATAAATTTTAATAAAAATAGCATATATTATTATTTTAAATTAGATTTCAATTTAAATAAAATTAATAAATCAAACTTTATTTAAATATTTTTTAAAAATTGAAAATTTAATTAAAAAAAGTAAAATGGAAGGTTTTACATAATTTTAATTTTAATTTTTAACAATCCTACTTTATAATCTTATATTATGACCAATTTTATAATTTTTTCCCAGAAAATAAAAGGTTTTAGGAGACTTGGATCCTTCTTCCCATACACCCACTATGCCTAAATAAAAATTAATTAATAAATAAATAAAAGGCAACACAAGTGACCCAATGGGTGTACAAGATTGAGAGGATACGACACGTAAAGTTAGCATATCCTCATTTTCTTTTCTTTTCTCTCTCCAAATTTGTTTTGAAGCACGAAAAGAGACAACTGGACATAGATCTAATCTCTTAAAAACCTAAAAATAAATAAATAAATTGATTTTTATAATTTTTCATTAATTTTGTGTTTGGGCATATCTTTTAATATATTCTTACACTTCATTGTAATTTCAAATATGTCCTTTTAAAATTCTACTTTTATGTTTTTCACATCTCTTTTTTTGTGTTTGCAAAAAGCTCCCAATTTTGAGTATTTTGAACATGTGAATCTCATTGATGGTAACAACATAGAGGAAAGATCAAAGATGACCACATCATGCCCACATAAGTGGGAACTTAATAAATACTAATTTTTTTATAAAAATTGAAATTTTATTTCATTTTAACTTCATTTATTAACTTATATTAGTAGCTTTAGATTTATATTTAGGTAATATTTTTTTACTATGTTTTTCTTTTAAAAAAATTTAAAAATAAATGATATTAGATAAATTTCATAATTATCATTTGATATTATCAAACAAGTATTGATATTTAAAAAATTGTCATTCAGATTTTAATTTATTAATTTAATTTAAATTAAAATTTTAAAAAAATATGATATTTGAACTAAATATTTTACACAATGAATTTTAATTTAAAATTTTTAAAAACTTTTAAAAATATTCAAACTCTCATTATTAAAAAATTAAAATTTTTGAGTATTAAGTATATATATTTAAATTAATACAATCAAAATTTTAAAAAAATTCTTAAAAATAATATTATGCATAAAAAATTATTTAAATTTGAATAATAAATTTTAAATGTAAAATTTATTTAAATCATTTTTTAGATATTTTATGGACGTCAATTTCTTTAATAAAAATTAATATACCATTGATTATTTTTAAATAATAAAATTTGATTTGATATACAAAACATATTTCAAGATTTTAAATAATATTTATTTATAGTTTTTTAATTTATAATTTTATATTAATGAATATATGATTGTATTATATTAACTTAAATTTTCTCATATATTTTATTTATTTTAATGTTTTTTCTATAACGACAACTTGAAAAAGTATAAAAAATTAAAATCTTAAACATTTTATTTAATAAAATTGGGAATTTTAAGCATGTTAGATATAAATTATTGAAAGATGTTTTTTCCTTTTTGACAAAGGCATATATGAAAAGTGTGAGGGGCCGAATTGTAATTTAAATTTAAAACTGAGAGCCCACCAAATTGGAATTTTGGAGACTACAGGGGCACACCATTTTCTAATTTCGAAAATTTACTTGCACTGCAATTTAACTGTTTAACACCCGAGAACTGCACACAGACAGACTCGCCATTCCCGCAAACCAAATCCGAAGAGCAGACAAATTTTTTTTTTTAAAAAAAGGAAACGTTTCCTCTCCGCTTCTTGTTTAAAAGGTCAATCAAAGAACCCAACCACCACGATCGCCACCATGACTACCGAAGTGTGACCAACACGTCACCGTCTTGTCTCTCTCTCTCTCTCTCTCTCTCTCTCTCTCTCTCTCTTTCTACGGATATTGGACAAAAGAAGGCTTATGCTATTGCCAGCTTTCTCACTTCCGGAGCCTGCCCGGTGGCCGGTAAACTTACCGTCGTTGATTTCACTTTTACTATGAAGAACAACGTTAAGGACAACAATAACAACAGCTATAAGAACGGCAACAATGGCTTTCTTCCAAATTCTTTGAAATTCATCTCTTCATGTATAAAAACCGCATCTACCGGTGTCCGGTCAGCGAGTGCCTCCGTCGCTGCCTCTATCTCCACCGATACGCCAGAACCTAAAGACCAGGTTCGTTTGATTGATTATTTTCGATTAATTGATGCTGGATTTGTTTTTAGTTTGACTTGTGTTGTTGATGATTTTGATTTTTCCGGTGGATTGCTTGTCTTATGAGGTAATCTCGTGTAGTTTGTTTGTTGCATAAAATGGAAGGAAGTTGGAGGGATGAAACAGCTTTTCTGTTGCTCTGTTTCGTTGCTTAGAAAACTTGCATGAAATGGAGAGAATGGAGCATGGAGAAATATTATTTTCTGCTTTCTAGTGTTTTTTTTTTTTTTTTCGCTTTTGGAAGTCAGATCGCTGCACTATTTGGTTGCTTGCCAAAAAAGTGATGGAAAATGAAGTGGAACTTGGAATTGTGTGCACATTTTAGTTTCTTGAAGGTTCGGAATTTGCATCTACTTGGCAGAATAGATTCTTGAAGTGTGGTTTGGTTCATATACAAATACATGAGAGGAAAGAATGAAACTTTGGATGCTAATAGCTTTCACTTGTTAACTTTTTACACTTACTGTAAAGATGCAGTTTGACCAGGCCAATTGACTTTAGAAAGCTTGTCAAGTGGAATATTGTGCTGTAACGTAAGCTTGAAAGTTGGAGTTGTTTGCGTTTTAACTTCATTTGCCTGTGGCAACCACCAAGTATTAGATTGTCTTTGTTGAGAACACTGGTCTCCAGTGTTTTAACTATTCTGGGCAATTAATCATTGAAGTCTGGACTAATTAAGTAGGAAAATGGATAATTTTAATTACCAAAGTCAAGGAATTAACAGTTTATTTTCTGTGATGGCCAGCAAACAGAGACAAGGTTAGATTGCATTGTTGAAAATGATGGTTTTTATGCAGCTCATTTATTTGGGAAAGAATTGAATGAAGTCCTGACTAACTGAGCTTAATTCTATGACCAGTCATTTATAAGTATTTTAATAATGTTTATCTTGTTATGATCAAACAATAATAATAGTAATGTTGTATCTTGTCTCATGTACATGTTTTTCAATTTCATCTGCCCCGTGTATGTGTAAATTGTCTCTGTTTTACAAGGTTGGTACTTCATGTGAATTGAGTAGTTTTAAGCTCAAGGTCTATGTATGTCATCTAGGAGATACTTATTTTCCTTAAGTAGTGTTGACATCTTTATAGTTCAGATTCATATCACAATGGCATGGTTTTTAGTTGTTTGCTAGGTGCTTTGCGTTCTTTCTTGTTATCTCAATATGCTGAATTTGCAAAACTTTGATTTTGTGAACGTTGGACGTGTGACTTGTCCACTGTACGAGCAGTATCAAATTGTTTTTTTCATTTCTTTTGGATTTCTTACGAGATTTGTTTACATTGAGCAAGTATGGTAGACAAGCTTGCCATTCTCATGAAATAATAGATCTAGAATGAAGTGTAGGGGAGAAGTATCTCCTAACAATGGATTATTTGATTGTCAATAAGAAGATTATGTAGAATTCTAGGTTAATCTTGAAGGCTTCTTTGATTAAACGAGGTGAGGTAATAGGCAAATCATATGGTCGAGATGCTCTCATGAGTTTCAGTGCAAAAAATTTTGAAACTGTGAGCATTTCTTGTTGGCTCTTATGCATATGTATCTGTGTTGATTGGAAGCCTTGTAATAGACATATGATATAGTAGAGAAACCAGTAATAATTTCCAGCATTGTGAACCAATGAAAATATCCGATCATAAAGTTATGGTAAACTTCCATAGAAAAAGATTTGAAGCTCTGAATTATGCTCTATGTGTCTCTTGGTGTGCTTGCTTCTGTGTCTCTGTTTGTCTAGTTCATTTTAGGAAGTTAGTGCATAGTGATGGTATAGGATCAATTAGATTGTGTAGTATCCTACTGGATAAGCTGAAGCATGCTTATAGAAAGCTGGGATGATTTGTACAGAATACATTCTTTATCGTGCAATTTGAATCATTTTATGCATCTATGGCTCAATTAAGATTGCCTTTACTTTGGATTTTCTTGCATGGATTTTATTATTACTGTATGAATTCTATCTTGTGTTTTACATTATGTACAGTGGCATATTTATTTTTCTAGTTGAACAGGTACTTTGGGCCTCCTTTGACAGACTAGAAGCAAATCCATTGTCCTTCAAGCATGTTCTGTTGCTTGGTTACTCCAATGGCTTTCAGGTCCTTGATGTTGAAGATGCCTCCAATATCACTGAACTCGTTTCAAGACGTGATGATCCAGTTACATTCTTGCAGATGCAGCCCCTCCCTGAAAAGTCTGGGGGCCATGAAGGATTTAGCAAATCACATCCTTTACTCTTAGTTGTCGCATGTGATGAGTCTAAGAGCTCAGGTCTGATGCTTAGTGGTAGAGATGGTTATGATGACTCTCAAACCGGAAACCCTCTAATGTCTCCTACGGCTGTTCGATTTTACTCACTAAGGGCTCACAATTATGTTCATGTTCTTAGATTCCGGTCACCTGTGTATATGGTTAGATGCAGTCCTCGAGTAGTGGCTGTGGGACTTTCAGCTCAAGTAAGCATTAGATTATGTCATTTTTATTTTTAAAGTAATTCATTACTCATGTTTGTGAATTTAGTTTTCTAAGAGATTCCATTGGAGAAATTCTTACAGATTCAGGTGGTTATTGCCATCCAATAGATTCATTTTTGGATTGTTTTATTTCTTTGAAAACCTACAACATCAGATTGGATGGTTGCAGTATCACTTATTGTTTGTTACGATATTTATCGGGGGGCAGGTTTTTTCAATTAAATGGAAATTTATTGTTCCTTTTATTTGAAAAGCTAATTTCTTTTTACATTTTGCTGCAGATATACTGCTTTGATGCTCTTACTCTTGAAAATAAATTCAGCGTTCTCACATATCCTGTCCCTCAAATGGGAGGCCAAGGAATGGTTGGGGTTAATATAGGATATGGTCCAATGGCTGTGGGTCCTAGGTGGTTAGCTTATGCTTCCAATAATCCCTTGTTGTCCAATACAGGTCGCCTGAGCCCACAGAGTCTTACTCCTTCTCCAGGGGTCAGTCCATCAACGTCACCTGGCAGTGGGAGTCTAGTGGCTCGGTATGCCATGGAATCAAGTAAGCACTTGGCTGCTGGATTAATCAATCTGGGTGACATGAGCTACAGAACTTTATCTAAGTACTACCAAGATCTCATGCCCGATGGTTCTAGTTCTCCTGTATCTTCAAATTCAGGCTGGAAAGTTGCTCGGGCAGCCTTACATTCAACTGAAACAGATATTTCTGGATTGGTTAGTGTTTGAAATTTGGAGAAGTAGAATTTCTAATTAGAGAATATGGTAGCAAACTGTGTAACAGAAGAAAATGGAGAATTCACTATTCATATAATTAAATTTATGATATCAGATGTATTTCGATCGCCAAAAAAGAATACGAGATCAGATGTACGAATCTATAACATTCAGGTGTTGGATCAAGGATTTTCTTCACTTATTTGTAAGTTTTCTTGCAGGTTGTTGTCAAAGATTTTGTTTCCCGAGCCGTGGTGTCACAATTTAGGGCTCATACTAGTCCAATTTCTGCTCTATGTTTTGACCCAAGTGGGACTATTCTTGTTACTGCCTCAATACATGGGAACAATATCAATATTTTTCGGATTGTGCCATCTCGCTCGAAGAATGGATCGGGCTCTCAAAGCTATGACTGGAACTCATCTCATGTTCACCTCTACAAGCTCCATCGTGGCATGACATCAGCTGTATGTTCCTATACCCTCTTCCATTTGAAAACTTATATTTTTTCTTGTTGATTTTGTTTTTCCAATGTCTGCAGGTCATACAAGATATTTGTTTCAGTCACTATAGTCAGTGGATTGCCATTGTTTCATCCCGTGGTACTTGCCATGTTTTTGTTCTTTCCCCTTTTGGTGGTGAGAACGTTCTTCAAATACAGAATTCTCATGCGGACAGACCTACGCTTTCGCCAGCTAGATCCCCACCTTGGTGGTTCAGTCCATCATTCATGACAAACCAACAATCTTTTCCATCACCACCACCAGCACCTGTTACCCTCTCTGTGGTTAGCAGAATAAAAACTAGTAACTCTGGGTGGCTTAATACGGTTAGCAGTGTTGCAACTTCAGCAGTTGGCAAGGCCTCTGTTCCATCTGGTGCTCTTGCTGCTGTGTTTAACAGATCTGTGTATGATTCAGAGCCATCTTACTCTAAGATGAATGCTTTGGAGCGCTTGTTGGTTTACACTCCTTCTGGTTATGTAGTTCAATATAAACTGCTGCCATCAATGGTTGGAGAGCCAGCTGAAAGTACTTCAAGAATTGGGCTAGGTTCTCCTGTGCAGATACAAGATGAGGAGCTGCGTGTAAAAGTTGAAGTGGTTCATAGTTGGGATGTATGCCGAAGAACTGATTGGCCAGAAAGAGAAGAATGCCTTGCTGGAATCACCCTCGGTGGACCAGAAACCGAAGAGATGATCATGGATGCTTCTGATAGTGAAGATAATGATGGTTGGCATGAGGAGATGGTGAAGCCCCAAGAACGATCTCATTTGTATCTGTCCAATGCAGAAGTGCAAATAAGCTCTGGAAGGATACCAGTGTGGCATAATTCCCAGGTGTTTGTTAATAGATTTGTGAGATACTCCTTTTCTGGCCATGTTCACCTTTCTTATTTTCTTTCTTTGAATGTGTAGGTATCTTTTTATACAATGAATCCGCTGGGAAAAGATGGGCAGAACTTCCCTGCAAATTGTACTGGTGGAGAGATGGAAATAGAGAAGGTGCCTGTTCATGAGGTTGAAATTCGGCGGAAAGACCCATTGCCAGTCTTTGACAATTTTCAGAGGACTCAATCCAGCAGGAGTGACAGGTTATTCCCACGCTCTATTACAATATATTCCTTTTTGTTTTGATTATTTTCCCTTATAAGAAAACCACAAAAAGAGAAACAGGCCTTTTGGGACAGGGGAATTGATATGGCATTCAGGTTGTTACGGGCTTCTGGTTATGCAGTTGAAAGAGTCACAATTTGTGCAGATTTTGAATTGGTTACATCCTCCATGTCATGAAAGAGTTTGCCAATGATGTTGTCCCAAGAGTGTCATCATAAAGACTATTACCAATTGACTTTTTTTCTGAAGCTTTCCATATACTTCCTCATCTGAGTTTTATCATTTTGTGCAGTGGCCTTGCTGGGGGGAGATATTCCATTTCATCTTCTGACTCTCATGTGACTGAAGAAAAATTGTCAGGAGATGCTGTTGTTTCTAAGTCAGCATCACTGCCCTCAGTGAAAAACTCAGATGGTGGGACAATCTTTCTGAATTTTTATGTCATGTAATTCTCTTAAAAGTGATTTAACTTATTTAAGTTTGTTACTTCAATCAGGTTCATCGAGAATTTCATATCCATCTATTGTTACTGGGCCAGGAGGAGAGAATTCTACTTTTGCATTACATTTGCTGAATCAAAGTTCTCTTAACTGGGATGATGGCTCAGTTTCCTTTGCACAACCTATAGAGGGTGTTTCCCCTATTGAAGATAGTAATTTTATGCATAATTTATCATCGTTGACAAGTGGGTCACTAACTGCTGGAAGAATAATTTCAAAAGAAGTTCAATCTTCGAACAGTGGTGGGACCACTGAAGTTTCAAACATAAGTTCTAACCGTTCTGATTTGAGTATGAACATTCTGGATGAGGGACCAGTAAATAGTTCTCCTGATTTTGAGCAATTCTTTCAAGAGGAGTACTGTAAGGCATTGGCATGCCATGGATCAGAAGTTGTTACTGATGTGGACAGCAACAGCAGTCCCTGTGATAGAGAAAAATCTGGGGAAGATGGTGACAATGATGACATGCTTGGAGGTGTTTTTGCCTTCTCTGAAGAAGGTAGGTACTTGAAGTACAATCTAATCTTTCTTTGTCTTTTTGAAATAAATTGCTTATTATTGTTGCCAAGTAATCATGATTTTTTTTTTCTTTTCAATAAAAAAGAAGACCATCTAACTTTTCAAAATTTTTCTTTGAATAATTCTCATGATAATCACAAGAGTTTCTGTATGCTGTTGACATATACTATTGCTGCAACTGATACCTCTAGATTTCGTTGTGCATGAATATGGAGGTGAAGTCCTATCGATTACTACTTAACATGGAAAACAGTGACGGCAGGACTGTCAATTAAATTGTCTCACTTTTAGTAAAATAAGCTTAGTCTAGGATTTTGACATTGCTTTGAAACAGATACGACCAGTGCTGCATGAGCATGACTGTTTTACTAATCCCAGTAGATTGTTTTTATCTATTCACACATAAGATACCTCATACTTAAAGGACCATAAGTTTCTTGACTAAGGAATCTTGTCTACAAGCATGATGCCTTTAGTAGTGAGACTTATATTGACTTATTGGGTCCTGTTTCCTGTGTTTTTGAGTGAGATATTTTTGTTTAAATAATATTACTGGATTTTTTGTTGCTTCAAAATGGAGCACAAACTTGAAACAGAAAATTCTGACAAGAGAAAGATGATTATTTTATTGAATAAGTTTCATATGGATGACATATGTTCTCTTCTAATATGCACTTTATAGAGAAAGCAAAATGACAACAAAATGCACTCAGAGATGATTTTTCTTTTTTTTGGCTTTATGCCTGCTATTATAGCTTCATTTCTTGGAAATCAATGGGCCATGTCAATGCACATATTATGTCTTCTGTGAAAGTAAGAATGGTTGAGATTTCCATTTCTTTATTGCAGGTTGATGGTGGATTGTGTCTGTCTTCTGTTGAATCCATCCTGTATTCACTTACATAAGAAATACAATGGGAAGTTTGGTCAGGGATCAACCTTATGGAGGATCAGTTACTAATTGGTGCCATGGATCGTTGCTATTCAACTGCAGAAATGCTACTGACTAACATGCTCATCATTATGACTGCAAGGGCAAATGCCTGATCTCTCCTCCGCTAATTTCATGTAAATTGATACTCATAACATGAATGATTTGTGTGGAAAGGTTCTTTATGTGATGTATACATTATTTATTCATCAAAGGAAAAAGGAAAAATAGAATAAAAGAGGAAATTGAAATAGACTTATTGCTGTGCAAACTGTATTCAGTTGTGTTCATAGGTTCTGGTTGATGGATGACCCAGATAACACTCACCTTTGAAGCAGGTGACCACAAGCTTTTGTCTCAGTTTGGACATTCTTGTATTATCTTATTGCAGGTATTGCTGGAAACTTCACTCTCATGGTCAGGCTGGTGAGGGTCCTTATTGAAGTAAACGTATAGTCTTATCGCGGAGGTACAATTTTTAGTTCTGAATCAAAGATAACTCTTTGGATTTGGTCTTTGTTTGTCTTGGACAGGCTTTTCTTATGGGATTTTCTTCATTTCCAAAACACCTGAGAAATTGTCTTGCGGTGTCAGTTACACATTGTAATGCAGGAATTCAGAATTGCTTATGGGAAATATAGGTTGGGATATGGTATGGCTCACTATAGAAATCAAGTATGTTGAGAATTGCCCTTCATGTTTACTGTAGATGTGTAGCCTAGCATTGCAGATTAGATATCTAGTCTAAAAAAATTACTATGTTACTGGATGGAAAAACCGTTTCGCTTGTAGAGTTTTACATATATTCTCAGTGAGACTTTGAAATTTTTAAGAAAGTCTTTGAAATGACACCTGACCACTTGTTATGGTTTGTCTCCCTCATTCACTCCCCTTTTCTTCGGCCCTGCATCTCTGTCCTCTTTCAGACTACTATTTGTTTGTAATATTGAAGCTGTTCAAAGAAAAGAGAAACTGAGAAAACATAAAAGGAAAGGGAAATGAAACATTTCTCTTCATTACATTTGGATACATTAGGAATTATATTTTGTTTAGACTTTCTTACCAAAACTTTCTCCATAACTGTTCTCCTAGGATCCAAATATAGCTTGAAGATGCTTGACTGCAATCTGCAGGAAATGGTATGAGTTCTCATTCTTGTTGGGCTGTTGAAACATTTTTCTTCATTCATGCATATAAGAAAGAGCTCTATTTCATTCATGAGTCCACTGTATTGGACAGAACTTAATAGTATTTTTCATGTGGAGATTTCCATGAGCTACAGAGGAATGTGGGGTTGCTTTACCATGTGGCTGTTCTTGTTCAAATCATGAGTAACAGCCAAAACAGCACATCAAACAAATTGTCCTGTGCTAGATTTTGTGTGCTGGCATTATCATCCATGCTGAAATTTTTGATGGTCTGGTTTCAAGTCCTAGCTTAGGATACCCAAAACATCCCTCATCTTTGTACTTTTGTGGCCTGCTCCTCCCAGCTACATCAATGGCACTAAATCTGCCTTCACAACCGGCCCCCACTGAGACACCTCTCATGAGTCATATCCAAAGAGGAAGGAGATAACTGATAAGATGCACCCAAACGCTGTGGTCCCTTCAACCCCCTACTCACCTAGATTACTCTTTCTGTCAAAAACACTGAGGTCTCTCTTTAACTTCACAAGCCTCATGCTTAGCTTCAGGTGATACCAATTAAGTGCCCTGGTGACCTTGTGTTATGCCGGTGAGCACGGAGTTTTGTCAGCTTTTTGTCGCGTTAGGGCTTGGATTTGTCTTAGTCATTACAGTTGAACGGAGTAATTGTACGGGTCCTCTCCATAGATAGACCTTCAATTAGAAATGCTAAGCTTCAATTAAGTGATGTAGGTATTTGAAGCCTAGGCTTCAATTTGCACTATAGAAAGATGCCATTAGTCTATTGGTAGGTAAAGACCAAAACACAAGAATTTTCGTAATCTCTTGAAAGGGCCTCGTCGAGATATTTCACCCGTCCACCTGTGAGTTGCAGATCAAACTTAATGTCGAGATCAAGTTAGAGATTACAACTAGAAAACACAAAAGTCACCCTATAAAGATGGTCTCAAATTGAGCCAAGCAACCTTAGTGTTGGAATGATTTTAATGCTCTAAGCTTATCCAAAGCCTTTTGTTCACTTAAAGTAATCATTGAGGATGTTTCGTAAGCATTGTATTCATTGAATTAACATTACTTTTTGTTTCTTTATATCTTGCTTCTTTCATTTCATCTTTTGTTAGATTGTATTCTTTATTGGATGGAACAATAATTATCTTTACTTTTATTGTTTACGTCAATAAAGTATCAAACGAATGTTGAGTTATTAAATTATTTTATAAAAATAAAATTATTTAAACATTCAATGATAAGAAAAAATGAGATAATGAGAATTGTGTTATGAATTGAGGAGAATGTGTTATTTTTAAATTAAATTTCAGGGATAATTTTTTGAGATTTTTTATATTGAATACAAGTGTTAAGTTGTCGATTTAATTCAAGTTTGAATTTTTTAAAATTATTGAGTTTAGATTTTATGGATTAATTATTGAATTTTGAGCTTTTTGTTAATTTTTCAAAATAGAATAATAAGAAAAAATTTGATACAAACTTATTATTCAAGAAGCTAATTTTTTTGGAATAAACATTTTGATTTTTTTTGTAGTTATTTATCAAAAAATGAGGTTAATAAATAATTTTTAGTTTAATTTATTTAACGTGCATTTATTAAAAAAAAATTAGTGGGATTAACTTTGCTAATTATCTCAAGAAAAAAAGAATGGCTGAGAAACAAAATCATAAATCACGTTGAATGCAAAATGAAATATTTAGAGGATAGACATGTTGGCTGCCCCAAGATGCCTGACGCAAGCATTATTTGCAGGGGTACCCCACACAAAGATCCGATGTTGTGACACGTGTCCCTCGCGATCCCCGCAACTAGAAGATTCTCCCCGGGTAAGGAAGGATTTTACAATTCTAACGTGGAGAGTGTAAATGTTTCCAACGTGGACATGAGTATCCAACATTATATTTATATATTCACGAAATAAAATAAATATTAAATTTAAAATATAAATTAATAATATTTATGTGGATAAAATATAAAAATTTAAATTATTTTTTAAAATTTTAAAAATTTAAACTTCATTTTTATTTTTTAATTTTAAACAATTTTTAACTGAATTATTTTTTATAAATTTTTCAAATGTTTGCCTATATAAATTTAGAAAATACATAATCTAATATTCAAACAAAGTCTATTTTTTAATTATTACTTAAATACTTATTTATATTTATGAAAAGTTTTAAATTAAAATTTGTTATAGAACATCACCAATTTAAATATTTAAAAATTTTTATTTTTAATGTTATTTAAATTGAATAAATTAATCTAATTAGTATTTCAAAAAATAAATAACAGAAATAATTCAAATTTTTTTAATTTATTTATTCTGTTTACTTTTTAAACTTATCTGACTCTCACTTTGTAAATATATAAACTTTTTAAGTTGAATATCATGTTGTAAACTAATGGGCAACTTCCTAACCCATATTTTTACAAATAAAGAAAGAGGGAAAAAAAAAAACTATGGCATGGAACTTGGAATCTGTTGAATATAAAAATTGGATCTTTAGTAAAGAGAGGCAAAAACGAGGGATGTAGGGCATTTGCCAACGGTGAATTGGTTCCTTTTTGAATTAGTAGCCATTATGACATATAATTGGAGGTACTACCAATCAAACACCAACAACACATAATTCAACAAATGCAAAGAAGATCATCTCTTTTGATAAGATTCTTTGAAAAGATTGAAAATTTATATGCATGAAACATGAGGGAACAAAGAGAAACCACCCAAATCAAACAAACCAAATAAAAGTTAAAAATGAGAGTAGGTAAATGGATATGCTCTTTGAACAACTACAAATCCCATCATTTTTCACTGCACCCACTTGTTCTAATTCACTAAACTTCCATAATTTACTCAGCTTTACTTTCCACACGTATATATGTTGATAGGTAATTTAATCTCAGTAATTGTCAAAGACAAAAATTTGTCAGCAGTAGAACTCTTTTATTTGTTAACTGATATGATGCATTAATAGGAGATTAGATCTCAATAAATTTATTATGGCATAGTTTGATTCGGTGTTTCAAGACGAGATGATTTGTAAAGATTGAGTTCATGATTTGATACAAAATGATGTAAAAAAATACATGGATGTACAAAATTCAATGTCAATGTATAGAGATTTGTGTCATAACAAAACTTTTCATATATAATTATATATATTGATGGAATGATTTTATATATCAATAATGGTAATCATAGAAGCATTAACTCTTTCGAAAATGTCTCTAAAACATAACTTCAGGTACTTTTAGAGTTTCGAAAAGTCAAGATTTTATGTAGTGTTCTTTAAAGTGATTCTTAGACTGTAAGATATGAAATTTTTGGATTATATATTGCTGGGTAGATGGTTGCTGATAATTGTTAACTTCTACTCTTTTTTAGTTTATGTTAAAGCTGAAGATGATAAGTTTTGACCAGATTGCTTGGGAGATATTTAAGGAGATTGAGTGTTCACAAAACATGTTAGCTAGCATGAGCAAGAACTCATGAGAAGGGAGACTTTTAGTGGAGAGCTTTGAAAAATGGTTTTGCCGAATGCACAGGTTAGCGACTTGGATAGGAAGAACAGAAAACAAACAAGTGCATAGAATAAAATATGAGAGAGAGAGAGAAAGAGATAAGGGAGCAATAATTACTGAAAGAAAAAGATGGGGGAGGTGACAATGGTGTTTGGCATTAAGTTTTGGATCTTGTGAGTTGTGGCATACATGGGAAAATCATTTTTTTACTAATAAAAAGATGGATTGAAGAAAGAGAGAGAGATGTACGGAGAAGGGAAGAGAAAAGAAAGGGAACAGAGCAGTGGCTTCTCATACTGTCGATATATTTTGTGCGCTTGAAAAGCAACCATCTTGGCTCCCTAGACTACAATATTCATCAGTTGTCCTTCTGAGTTTTCTACCCTTTTAAAGGAGGAAAATGAAGTAGTCCTATGAGATCTGCAAGAAAGTAGAGAACCTCAAGAAAGACACACAATGGATGTTGCTAAGTTGCAGAGACAGTTGGTTGACTACACAAACTCGCTGTTTCATGAGGTCAGTATTTCATTCTACTACACACTGGTAGGAGCAAATACAGACTATCTTATGTGGGTGTTGTGTTGCTTTCGTTCATTATTATTATGACCTCTCTTGCTTCTTCATGGACCTGCTGGTGATGGGTTTTTGGTTTTGTGAGAAGGGGTTTTTGGATGAACAGTTCAACCAACTTCAGCAGCTGCAGGATGAGAGCAACCCAGATTTTGTGGTTGAAGTGGTTTCTCTTTTCTTTGAAGATTCCGAGAGGCTGCTCAATGAACTGGCTAAGGCTCTGTGAGAAACTTTAGCTCTCCATATGTTTGTTTATTCTCCTAGGACACTTTTGAAACTCTGAAATGTCTTAATGCAGTTGGGTTGTTGTTTTTGATCTCTCACAGGGACCAGCACAGTATAGATTTCAAAAAGGTGGATGCCTATGTTCACCAGTTGAAGGGTAGCAGCTCAAGGTACTTTCTGATGATCTCTATCTTCTCCAAGAAAAGCTTTGTTGGTTTCAATGGAAGGCCATTCAAATCACCACCTCATTAAAACGAAGTTATTGCTACTTCTAATCTCAGATGGATAGCGGATTGGACCCTTTTCCTTTTGTGTGTGGAAGTTGTATCCACTTTTTTGCCAGCCTGAGATATGCATCATTGTAGTTATTGTGTCATTGTGTATAGCACTTTTAATGGTTCAAGTCTTCTGAATTTTACAATTTCATTGAAAAAGTATTCAAACCAGGAATGAAGCCAAATAGGTTTTAATCTTTTTTGTTAAAAATCTAAAATGTAACACATGGCATGAGAGGAGTAAGATTCTGTGAGCAAAGGTATCCTTTTCCATTCAAAACAGATGCTTTTACAGGGTTTATCTTGGGCCAGAAACTGTTGCATCAGCAGTGGTTTACGGACAATGTTCAATTTTACTTTCTTATGTATTATGATTAATCTGAAGAAAATGAAAGATTATCTCCAAAAGCATCGTCACGCATGAGAGAGGCACATTTAAGCATATCCCTTTGCTGGCCCTCGCAAAATCTTCCTTATGTTACTTTCATTGCCTGTCTCATGAAGAAAATGATCTTGAAATTTACAGTATTGGAGCACAGAGAGTTCAAAAGGTCTGCATTAGCTTCCGCAACAACTGTGAGGAGCAGAACATTGAAGGGTCAGATTCTTTCTCTGCAATCTCATGCTCCCATTCTCTTCATCCTGCAGAAAATTTTACTCCAATCCTGTTTACCACATAGTTTTCAAAGTTTTCAGTTCTGATTACAAATATGGTGTGGTTTAGGTGCCTCCAATGTCTGCAGCACGTAAAGCAAGAATATTTCCTTGTGAGAAACAAACTGGAAACTCTGTTCAAGGTACCTGGCAAAGGGCTTCTTCAGAACTTATGTTACTCCAAAAAAAAAAAAATTCCAATTTCTTTGCCCACAATTCTTAATTTGAAATTCTTTGATTGTTGTAGCTTGAGCAACAGCTTTTGGCAGCTGGTGGATCAGCTCCAGTTTACTGACCCTGCAGCCAAGCTTATCATCTCCAGGCCAAAGCAAGAGAGCTAAAACAAGATCCAGCTTCGTAGAGGAGTTCTTACTATTCTTGATGCTGTTCTTTCGTTTCTCGCTGAGTACTTTTTTTAGTTTACTGAAGGGTTCTACAAGCTTTTCGAGCTTAATCTTTGTATTATATCCGATGAATGAGCAATGACAAAGAGTGTGAATAAACCCTTTTATCGGAAAAGTTTCTACCTTCTCTGTTTATTTCCTTTCCCCCTCAAATTTATACTATTCTATAAACACTATCTGCTAAACTACCAATTCCCATCACACAACACTTCAGCGGTTTACCTTGTTCCCTGATTTGGTCAATTGGGTTTGTAGCCATGCGTTCATTGTATCCAAGTCTACCACCAAGAACAGACATATTCATTGTCCAAACCAATTTGGAGCCACAGTCCATGAGCCATGAGGAACACCATAGCTTATTTGAGTACTTTAATGGTGGTTAGCAGTGTGTTTGGGAACTGAAATTGAATACTGAAACCCCACGTTGTTCGTTCAGATGATTTGTTTAAGCCGTATAGCTTTCTTTTCTATATAAACAATGTGATGATCTCTGTCAGATTCATTGAACAGAAGTATTTTATTAGTTCGAATGAGTTCCTTGTCCCCTACTTTGCAGATAAACCTCCAATTATTGCCGTAACACATGCTGTAATGTATATTATTCTTTATTTTCTTTTCTTACTTCACGTTTACAGTCTTCTGCTTTCACGATTCTTTCTGCTTTCACGGGATTTGTTACGCTACTTAAAACAAGATAGATGTCAGATTCTTGCCTGTGCCTGAAAGCTTCTTATAACAGCAAGACTGCTTATGGTCTCTTAATCCAAACTTTTCACCAATTTTCTTTGTTTTTCCATCAAGTGCAATCTGTCCAACTTTTGATGTGTCTTCATCTGCCTTGGATCTTGAGAAGCTTGAATGGATAAGTATGTTTCAGATATGAATCCCCAGCCAGGATTATAGCACTGAGGATTTCACCCAAAAACATGATAATCAGAACAATGTCATAACACTAATCGCCTGAATCACAGAGCGGGTGTTTTCTCTGTAAGAAAGATTTGGGCTAAATTCATCAACAGGGTCATGCTAGATCCTCGATCCACTGATTCCACTATCAAAACTCCCAGAAAGGCAACACCACAGGTTGGTAAGTTCAGGGTGATCAGTATCCCAGGGAGCTCCAAATTCAACAGAGTTTTCTGCTGTTTGTCTGAAACAGATACCATAAGAAATTATATTACAGTTTTTCAGGCCTGTAAGAAAATTAGTGAGAAAAAATGGAGACAAAACCATGAGGGATAGCCTGTCTGTATTTACAGTCTACGGTAGCTGGGAAAGTTGGATTCTCTTGGCAAACTGCTTATGCATCTCCAGGACCAACTGGAATGCCATATCACTCAAGAGTTATGATGTGATAAAAGATGAATTTGGGCTCAAGATTTAGACCCAAAATAATGACTCAAGACAAACCCATTCTATCAAAGGGGTCAGCCCAAGGAATCAAGACAAGCGAATCCTTAAACAAATAGTTTTTGACAAATAATCAAAATAATTAGGTAAAATTTGCATTTTTAAATCAACTTTTTGTACTTTTTTATGTTATCAATTTTATATATAAATTTTTAATTTGATTCAAATTACATTTTGTTTTTAATTTTTTAAAAAAATATTTAAATTAGATATTCTGTATAACAATTTTGGATTTAAAATTCGTTACATCAATAAATATTTAAGATTCAATCACAAAAGGTTTTACAATTTTTTTAAGTGGTTAAAGTATGTTTATAAATTTTTTAAATTTTAATGGTGTAAAATTTTTTAAAATATATTTTTAATATTAAAAATTAAATTTTTTATAGTATGGATTAAATAATTTATTACATTTTTTTAAAATAAAATAAAAATTAACGGTAAAAAAATTTCTAATCTAAATTATTCATTTAAAAAAATTAATTTGGATCAATTAATATTATAGGTATAAATTGATAAGGTTGGTACATCCAAATAACATTTTTAATTTAAATGGAAAAACTAAGATAAAAGCTTCTTCCATACTTTCCATTCAAGCTTTTTACTTGAGTCTTGAACATTTGTTTCATAAAAGATGAATATATATTGATGAATTAAAAACTAGCTTCATATTTATGGGAAATTTATTGGATTTTAATAAAATCCATGCATCAAATTAAATACAAATAAACTTAATTACCCACATATCTAATTTTCAAATATTAATTTTTTAAAATTTTATTACAAACATTCAATCATAAAAAGTAATTACTTTCATATTCTCTTTTTACAATTTAATGATAAATTTCATATTTTTATTTTAAAGTTCTAAATATTTTTGAACAGATCATTATTCTTAAACGTTAAAATTTATTCGAATCAATTTTGTAAGTATTTCAAAAATAAAAATATATTTAATTTTTTATATTTATTTAAATTAAATTTCTACTTAATTATTCACTATAAATTAAATTTCATTAAAAAAAGGTTTTGAAGTTGAGAGTAAACAACAGAAAAGATAACATTTTTCAAAGTTTAATTAATATTTTTTTTAATGTTGCTAATGTGGTGGCACTACAGAGATTTAACCAGCGAATAGAAATATGCCACGTCGGAGATTTGGGTGCTAGCGTGGCAGCAAAACTTGACCTACCCACATGGACACGTGTACGCACATTATATATTTTAGGGTTCCCAAGAAATTAAACAATTTCCCACAATTCCTCAACCTTTGGGCCCCAAAATTTGAATTCAAGAAACTGCTTCCAACTCCCTCCAAGGACTCTCTGTCTCTCTCTGTTTGTCAAGCATCTCTCTATCTCTCAATCTCATTTCTCCACCATAAAAACCCTAGCGGAAACCCTAACATTCAGAGACCACGACAACCATCACCAAGGAAAAGATGGCCAAAAAGAAAGTGACCTTTGCGGCCAAAGATTCCAACCAAGAAGCTCCTCCTCAGGAAAACCAAGAACCGGACAAGACAGCGAACCTAACCTGCCCTGTATGCGGAGAAGATACTGCAGAGAAGCTCCAAAACCTCAAGGCTCTCAACTCTCTTCTCCTCAAAGAGGCTTCTGAGAAGAGACAACACATTAAGCGCTTGGTGCAGGCCAAAGAGATCTTGGACGGCGAGGTGAAACTGTTTGGCATGGACAAGAATGTGTTAGAGACTCAGCTGACTCGAGCGAGTGATGAGAATGTGGCCTTGGAGTTGGAAAAGAAGTTAATCTTGGCTGTGATGTATGCTCAGATGAGAGAAATGTGTACCGGCATTGATGGGTTGGTGACAGAGAAGAGTGATAGGGAGACTGAGATTGCCTTCTTGAAGAATGAAGTGAATAGGCTGATGGGGGATCTTCAAATTGAGAAGTTCCAGTTGAACCGGGTTTGCCAAGAAAGGGATTCGGCAAAGTCTGATCTATCTTTGCAGGCTAAGGAGGCAAATGAGTTGAGAAAGAAAGTAACTGGAATGGAGGAAAAAGAGACAGCTTTGGAGGTAGATATTGGGAAACTGAAGTTGGAAAATGCAGGATTAATAGAGGAAAAGGAGAATAGGGATATCATGATCAAGATGATGGTTAGGGAAAAAGATAAGCTGGAGAACAAGTTGCAGGAGAAGATGGAGGAAACTGAGGATTTGAAGAGAGAGATTGAAGTGATTGTGAAGGAAAAGGAGGAGATTTTGATGGAGAAAAGCGCACAAAAAGAGAAGCTCAATGAGTCGATTGAGCAATTGAAGAAATTGAATGAAATTCTATTGAACTTGAGAAAGGAGGAGGAAATGTGGCGTGAAAAGGTTTTGGAGTTAGAGAAAAGTTTTGGTGAGGCCATGGAGAAAGGGAAGGAGATGGCAACAGAGATCAGTGCATTGTTGGCAGAAAAGAGGGACAAGGAAGGAAATATTGAGAGTTTAATGGAGCAAAAGGATAGCATCGCAAAACAGTTGGAGATGACCATGATGGAATCTAAGAAAAAAGAGGACTTGCTTGAGGAGTTGTCACGAGAAAAGAATGAGAGTGAGGAGCTTAAAGTTAGTCAAGAGAAACAGCTTGTTGAGCTGCATAAAGAGTTAGATGAACTAAGGAATGTTGCCATAATTTTGCAAGACTCTTCTAGGGATCTAGAGGAGAAGAACAAACAGTTACTCTTTGAAGTTGGGAATCTCAGAGATTCTGTTGATCGACTTACGTTTGAGAGAGACAACACTCTGAAGTGTTTTGAAGAGGAGATAAAAAATCGCTTAAACTTGAAGTCAAAAGCTTCAGAATTGGCACAACTGGTTGAAGAAACCAGAAAACAGTTAATGCAAATTAAGGCTGAGCATGAAAGCTTGATTGGAGAAAAGAAGGAAATGGAGAATCACTTTGAAACGTTGAAGAAAGAAAAGGATACTGTGCAAAAGGATCTTGCTGAGGCAAAACGAGCCATTGACGATTTAAGGGCTGAATTAGAATCAGCTGGAATTAACTCGCAGCGAGCTTTGACCATGTTGAAGAATACTGCAGCTCTGGTGTCTCAATCTAACGGTGATTCTGATGCAAAGGATGATATGCTTATCAGTGAAGAAGAGCATGAACATGAACTTGAACCATATGCTGCAGAGTTACTGGCAATCAGGAAAGCTTTAAGGAACAAAGAAACAATGGTGGATGACATGAAGCGGCAAGTGGAGTATTTGCAGAATTCTGTGGCAGAGGCTCATAAGAAGAAGAGCTTCTGGACTCTATTGTCCTCGGCAACAACCATTTTTGCTGCAGCTTCTTTTGCATATGCTGCTAGGGCACGATGAATGGTTCGACCGACTTATCAGTCACCTTTTGTTATTAGGACAATTTTGCATTCCGGTTCCAGGATCCATAAATCAAGTTTACTTGGAAACATGCCATTTTGGTACCTTTTGAACTGCTTATGACATCAACAATTTCAAATATATGATGGATCACAACCCTTTCTTTTGATCTGCTTCATAACTGTGCTGAAGAATCCTTTGTTCTATGTTTTCTCTCTGTTCTTGTGCTCTAGTTTATGCTTGTATATGGTGAGCTTATTCTGGCCCTACTACTGTGTTTCCTTGAGAATTTAGAAAAAGAAATGCATACTTGAACAGGGGAAAAGATTGATGTGGCGTAAAGCAAGTGAATGTGAGAAGGTTCCAATCATTTGTAACCTAGAAGAATTCTAATTACTCTCAACTAATTGAGCTGAAAACTTGTTTCATAGGGCACATCATCATGGCTTTGTGGGGTTCAGTATTTTGTTTTTATATGGTCAACTTAAACGCGTCACCAATTGAGTTGAAAGTCTTTCTGTTAGTTGATAATTGCCCATTGTCTGCTTTTCTATGAGAACAAGGTTTTGGTAAAAGATCTATACAATAAGATTGAGGGTTTAGATTGATCTCTGGGTTCTGCAGATTCAATTTGGATGCGAATGCTTTTATTGTATTGGTTTTTATCTAATTACTGCTTCTGGGATGTGGAACAAACTGAAGCATTCCCTTAAGTCACGTGATTGTTGGCCATTCTATTACCAAGGGATATACCATGGCAGAGGCAGGAGAGGAGCTTATGAGATTCAAAGGATCTCTTTTGCTTGGTTAAGTTGAAATACTAAAAACTGGGATCAATCCAGATGTCATTCTGGTTTTCCTGGATTTTCTTTCATGGTATATACATTACTTGGTGCACATATGGCCTGAAAGCCTCAATTACATATGCTGATCTGTTTTGAGTAAATTTTAAATTATATGTTTCTGCTCTCTCCCTCTCTTTCTGATCAAGAAATAAGGGAAACTGTAGAATTTATTTCATGCTCAGAAATTGAATGAATGCTCATGTGGCAGCTACAGTAGCCTGGGTAGAACCTGAAGTCTCTACTGTAGAGGCATAGAACCACAGGAAGAAAAGAGAAATGACCTGAAGTCTCATACTGTAGAGGCATAGAACCACAGGAAGAAAATAGAAATGAGAGGAGACAATGAAAAGGGGAAGCAAATGAGCTTGCCTGGTAAGGCTGCAGGTAAATAGTTTTTAGGGGTAGCTCTGATCCATCAAAAGTTGTGCCATTCATCTGTGAGATAAGAACTCTCATAAGAGCTTATCTTTATAGAAATCTTGAATAGATGCAATTAGTGGTGCCAATTTTACTGCCATTTTTATCTTGATAAGGTGAAATGCAGGAACTCGTCTGTCCTCACCACTCTCCTTCTCCTCACCACTCCTGTTCAATCAATTTCTGTTGTTGGCGTCTAGCCAAGCCTGCTCTTCTGGCCATCATAAAGTCATGATTTCTGCATAATGTGATGTGACATTGAGTGCCATGATGCTCATGTCGTGTGTATAGCTATGGTATGCACATGTAGAATGTGAAGCGCCTGTAATCCATTTTGAGGGGAACAGAGGTTGCTGCAGTAACTCATTTATGGTTTCCATGCAATGAATGATGAACAATTATGATATGCACACATACACAGATCCCCATAGAAACAGTTATTTGACTTCAGGCTCTACTATCTATGAGGAGACAGATACTAATGGAGAAAAAGAAAGAGCAGAGTTGCAAAAGAGTAATGGGAAGTGGAAATTTACCATAAATGCAAGGTCATATGCAAGTTTCAAATGAAATGGAACAGAGTCATAGTTTACTCCTTTGTGTTATTACAGTCACATGTTAACTTAGATAAAGAAAATATTTTAACTCTTAAGGGTGAAGAAAAAGGATCAAGATTAAGTTTCGGTTAAGATTTATTTATTTATGTATTATTTTTATATTATTATTATTATTATAACTTATAAAAATACCCTTTAAATTTTATGACAAAAAAAACTCAATAACAATTCAGATTAACAAAAGATTTTTTATTCAAAAGAAAAAAAAAATTCAATTTAATTTGATGGGCAATAGGGCTAAATCTATCTATAATTTGGTTGACTTTGAAATGGTGTGGCTGCATGTGCTTTAGATGCAATCCCACTCATAGCCCATAATGAAAGATAAATACATTGTTCATTTGATGACAAAGACATCCATTTTGTGTCCCAAAAATGCAAAAATAAACCCATCAAATCAACAAAATAATTAATTAAAAAACCTCCATATAACATCAAACAAGTTGAAAATAATTGTGACCAACACAAAACCCAATTTGCAATTTTATGCATATTTTGAGTAGGACCATGAGCTCTTCAATGTCTATGTCAAAAGCTTAGCTGTTGCTTATCATTATGCCCATATTCTCATATCTCCGTGAAAGCAAATCATTCCAAGCTCAAGAGGGTGATGTGTTCTTCTCATCGGTCCCTTCAATGCATCCAAATTTCAACCACCCATTTTTTTTTTCCTTGTTTTTGTTTTTTTCTGAAGAACCCCAATTTTCAATTTTTGATTCGTTTTATTTCAAACTCCAAGTTTTTAGATTACAAGAAAAGGGTATTAAAAAAAAGACAAAAACTGAATCGAATCAATCTCAATCAATGGCAAGAGAGTAAGATTGTGAAGCCGATCTCTCTGCCTTATTGGTTGTAATGGAAACTTAGGTTTCTCTAGGATTTGTTGAATCTTATGAACCAAATTAATTGTAATGAAACTTAGGCTTCTCTAGGGTTTGTTGAATCTTGCGAACCAAATTAATTGTAATGAAACTTAGGCTTCTCTAGGGTTTGTTGAATCTTGCGAACCAAATTATCACACAGTTTTAATTGTAATGAAACTTAGGCTTCTCTAGGGTTTGTTGAATCTTGCGAACCAAATTATCACACAGTTTTGATGCCTGTCTTGTAGCTATGTTGTCGGTGTTTCCCCTGTGCAAACCCTAGTCCTTCGCTTTCAAGGTCCCTACTCCATTATTGAACCCCACTAGAAGCAGAATCTTAGTTACCCAAATGAAAAATGATCAAAAAAGGAATTAACTTCACAGAGCTAACATTAACAAATGGTCACAACAATGTTCTTAGAAGCACCCATGAGTTAATTTTCAGGAACTTGAAAGAAATAGAGAAGCATGAGATGAGGGAGAATCTGAAATACCCAGAAACCGGTATCAGAAAAGAAGCAACTCAGATGCATATATTTCTCATTATCAATGACATCACTATATTTACAGTTGCCGGCAATGGCATCAAACAGGAAGAGGGAGAAGAGATGGCCAAGGACAAAAGATGAACACTTAAGCAAACACCTTTTATATATACTGAACATACGTATAATCATGCAAGATCACAATTTCGCGGAAGTTTTCCCATCCGCGTTTCTAAAATTAGCTAGTATATAACATTAGCCAGCCAGTGTTCCTAATTGAATACCCACCAAAATATTTTATACCTAAGCTCATGTCTTCCTCTGGTTTTATCTTCGGAAGGCAGAACAAATGAGATGATCTTGAATTCGGTGGATTGGATCTGCTAAACTTAGTCAAGCGACTTCCACAGCTGATAAGTCCAGACAACTGAGTGTGCATGCCAGTCCACATCCCGGTCCAGCTAGATGCTGACCTAAGTCTTCTCTGGATGAAGAACCAGAGCCAGAGCCAATGGTGGCAGAACACAGTAAACACCGTGATAAACAAAACAGTAAGTAGAAATACCACACAAACATAGAAAGTCGAAACAACCCCAAGTGGATGTCAAGCTTGTCACGTATGGCTGCCTGTTCGTAAAGTTAAGCCTATTAACAGTTAGAACTCACAAAGTTACTTATCTCATCCATGACTGTATGAAAATGATTGTTATTCGGCAAGAGGTAGAACCCAATTGTTGCTTGCTCTAAATACAGAAGTTTCACTTCCTGATCAGCCTTTTTGAGCCCGTCAACGTAAGCCAATTGCCAATCCTGAACAAGATCCAAGCCAGCCACCACAACAAGACTCTTCGGGAACTTGATTTCTTCCAAGCTTTTACCATTGGGACCAAATGGGTTACAAGCCAGATGATCGCGATCTTCTCCTTCAGGAAGAAAAGCTCGCCAGTACCAGTCCCGGTCTTGGACTGTGACAAAGTATTTCCCATCTAATCGCTTCTCAGATTCAGTTCTCTCTTTACCACCAAACATCGGGTTCAGTAGTATGTTCCCTAATACTTTGATTCCTGATTCTACTGCCCTTAAAGCAACATGGTGAACGATGTTACCACCAGAGCTATCCCCAGCCAAGTATATATGAATTTTGGAGTCTTTCTTGCTTTGCAGCCATGATCTTGAGTTGACCCACTTAAGAGCTGTCCATCCATCATCATAAGCACAGGGATATCGATTTTCTGGTGCACGTCGATAGTTCACAGAGATCACAACAGCCTTGCAAATACCCACCAGTCGGCGACATAGAGTGTCGTATATTGCACTGTTGGCAGATGAGTGAGCAAAGCTTCCACCATGGAAAAAGAGTATGACAGGTACAATCTCACCAGTGACTGGTTTCTCAAGTTCAGTGAAGTTCGGCTGAGGTTCTTCTGCATCGGCAGGCCGATAGATTCGGCTAAGAAGGCTAGTCCCCCGGTCGATGATGACATCGAACGAAAAAACTCCATCAACTGGATTTGCATTTGCTGGGACTTTCCGGTCAAGGAACTCTGCCAAGTGACGATTGAAAGTACCATCAGGACGACGAAGAAGATTGTAAGCTAACTTGAAGTTGGAGATGAGAACCCACGTATTCAGGGGAACCACCAGCTAGCAAAAAAGCAGAAGGGAAAGATCAGAAACGTTTTGGTCATCACCACTCATGCTAAAGATCTTTTAACTAAAATTTATGCAATGAATACAGAACAAGGAAAACGAACAATCACTGTGGTTTGGAACCCTAGAAACACCAAAAACAAGAAATCACACACCGACAAGATAGCACACAAACCAAAATAGCATCCTAAGGAGCAGTTGAATTAGCCTAAGACCACTTGAGATAATTAAATCCCGTCCTCGAAACTAAATTCATAGAAATCACAATGAAGTCAGGAAAATTTGCAACTTTTTGATAATACAAACACTACCCTAAAAGCCAAAATTTAGAGAGCCCTTAACCTACAAGAACCCATCGACAAACCCTGCTATAATCTTCACATGCAGTCAAAATCAGAAATAAACTGCTCCAAAAACTAAACTATGGAATCTGACAACAAATTTTCAACTTTTTCCTGAAACAAATACAAACCCCAAAATCCAAAGAACCAAGAGAAATGAGAAAGAAGTCCCTAAGCACTTTTACCTAGATATGAGAACTCAGAACATAATTGCCAAGAATTCACCCTAAAATCAGTCAAATTTTAATTGTCGCAAGCAAAATCGCTAACCTAGAACACAGAAACCAATCGAAATATCGATATTTAAGGCTAACCCAAATGGAAATCGGGCAAAAAAATCAAGATTCAAGATAACAACAACCCAAGAGAAACAATAACAGACCCATCAAAAAATTTCATATCTGATCACCAATTAACACAAAATCAAGACGTACTCTAACGCGAACAAAGCAAAACATAAGCAGAAACTTATCGGGAAAACAAAACAATTCCAAAAGAAGAAGCACCTTGCTCTCATTGAGGTTAACTTCACTGCTCCTCGCCATGAAATTACTCGCGTATCTATTCAAGACCAACACCCAAATGCCAAAACAGATCCTTCTTTCTACGAGCAAACCGGTTCAAAACTCACATTTCAAAACAAATACGCAAAGTTGTGATCTTTTCCTCTCTAGAAAGATCACCCTTTTTTTATCAAGATCGATAAGGGTACTACAGCAAGGCTTAATAGTCTCTTCACAGATATTGATAAATGGTACCGCTAAATGATAAGTGATAAATCTCACTGCAATAAAACAGAGAGTGGAGAAAGAGGTGATGTGTGTGGGGGGAAAAAGAGGGGGCGAAGGATAAGACCGCTCGCGCAATCTAGCATTCCAGAGAGAGAGATGAGCTAAAAGAAGCTGTACGTGAGCAAGGACAAGAGAGACGAGGCCGAAAGATAACTGTGGTGTGGGCCAGATTTCCTTTTTTTGTTTTTCGTATTTTTATTCTTTTTGTTTTTTAGTGTTATTTATGAGGTAATAAACCGAAGAAAAAAAAACAAACGGCATAACGGGAACAAAATGCCACGCGCGTGCGCAGGTGACGACAACGGAGTCCGTCCCCTACCCATTTTCCGTATTACTAAAGCGCTGAGTTTATCAGATCCACCTTTGCATCAACACACACAAAATATTTTTTTTTATTTGACCAAAATTTAATGAAAAAAACTATATTTTTAACCTTAACCTATCTTATAATATTTTAATTAAGAGTCCTCATGATTAATTTGAATCCATCTTAATTTTAGATCATCGAAAAAAATTATATATTTAATGAAAATTTAAAAAAATTAAAAATTTTATAAAATAAAAAAGAATTTTTGATATCCAAAATCAATTTTTATATTCTAAATGAATTATTAAATTAAATGAAAATCACTTTAAGATTTTTATAGCAACATGAGCAACCAATTTTTATATTTTACACGAATCACTAAACTGAATGAAAAATCACTTTAAGCTTTTTATAGAAAAATTCGCATGAATGAATTCATAAAAAGAAAAGTATGATCGATGACATCACGTCATCTCAAATTTTTTGATTAATTATGGTAAATTATATTAAAATAATTAAATAGATAAATTTAAATTACAGTTATGACACACATTATTTTAATTTTTTTGATTAAATATAAAGTATCCACTCGTTAACTAAAATATCATATATATATATATAATTTTAAATTATAATTATATTACATGTTGATTTTTCTAATCAAATATGATGAATTTTATTAAAATGATTGTCCGTTCAAATACCACGTAGATAAATTTAAATTACAATTATATCATAATTGATAAATTATTTTTTAAAATGACATTATGTCACCTTAAATTTTTTTTGACTTAGCATGAAAAATTTTACTAAAATAATTGTTATCTAAAATATTATTCAGACGAATCTAAATTACAGATATATCTTAATTAATAATTTATTTTTAAAAATTATTTAATTATGATTAGTAATAAAAATTAACTGTTTATTATTAAAGGTATTATCATTTCTCATTTAAAACATGATAAAAAATTATTGAATTGAGTTATACATGATTAAAATTAAAATAGATATTTTATTAATTGTAAATAATAAATAAAATAATTATAAATGATTTATTTAAAATTCTTATATTGTTAAAAATTATTGATAGCTAAATGTATCTTGCACTTTTTTTGTTATTTTCAAAACATATTAATCATTTTAAAAAATTTTATTTATAATTTATAATTTTTTTAAAATCACATGTTTGAACTATATATAACACTTTTGCTTCTTACATTTTATAACGTATTTTAAGACTCTAAAAATAATCAATAATTAACAACAAACAATATATATAATACAATACAATGTAAAATAATAAAAATATATATTTATAATAAAAATTAAAGAATATAGTTTAATTTTGAAATATTTATTTTATGATAAAATTTCAATAAATATTTTTTGTTCATTAAAGTTTATAATAAAATTTTTAAAAATAATTAATGGTTAAACTTTTGATTTATAATATTAATATAAAAACAATTAATTTAAATTAATTATATCAATTGAAGATGTTTTTACTTATTGTTTAAACTAGGATTTACAAAAAAAAGTTATATCTATTGAAAGACTTACATTTTCATTAAATTATTAAATTGAAACTTTCATTTATAATTTTTATTAATACAAATGATTTTGTAAATACAAGTGATATGCATGTAATATAGTTTTTATTTGTGTAGTTACATCGGCATCTTTTTAAATATTATTAAAATAAATAAAATATTTTAAAATTAAATTTAATAAATATTTAAAAAATATAAATATTTAAAATTTAAAAAAATATTTATTTTGATAGCATTTAAAAAGATTAGAGTAATTAAATAAGTAAAAGTTTCATGTAGATCATATGAGTGCGCAAAATCTTTAATGTAATAAAAATTATAAAAAAATTATATTAAAAATTTAATAAAAACGTAATTAATGTTATTTTTGTTGCAAGATATAATTTGAAATCATAAATAAAATATAATTTTTTTAATTCAATTAATTTTAAATATTTTAATTATTAATTTTATTAAATTATTGTATATCATAAATTTTTTATAAAATTAATATAAAATAATTTTTTAATTTTATTTTAGGTTTAGTATACATATAAATTAGAAACTGATAATGGTTTTCTCTTTTCCCCAGCGGCTACCCAGGTACGCTTATGTTTTTCTGAGAAAAACGAAAATTAAAAAGAAAAATGGGGCAAAAGAAAGTACCTTTTTAAAAATTTATTTAGGGTTTTCCAATTTAAATTTAAATTTCATTTTGGTGGGGTTGTGTTATGTGTTGACACGTAATAGACCAAGTTTTGCTAAGGACAAGTTTGCATTTCATTGTCATGTCTATACGGCACGTGCTGCCCCCAAAAGGACTAAGGGCGCAGTGCCCGAATGTATTGGGCCCCATCCCATAAGTAAATCTATAATTCCCCAAATGACCAATCCACATGATAATAGCTCTCAATGAGTCTGATTAATCTGCCCTCTGGGACCCACCCCCAAAAGTATCAAATGTGTTCTCTGGTTGTCCACGTGCCCCCACCTGCCACCGTCCATCATGTTCGTACGGCCCCGGATGGGTTTTTTTCATGTTATTTTTAAATAAAATACTATGACGCATGCTTTATTTTAAAAATATAAATAAAAAAACGAGTATCTCCGTCCTTGGCATTTTGACCAATACCTTTGGTACGTTGAGAATTAAATAAAATGGGAAGATTTATGAAAATTTTTAAAAAATTATGTTTAATATTAACAACATTTGATGATATTCTTTATTATAATAAAATATTATTTATTTTAATTATAATTATATGATTTTATTTTTTTAAAATATCATCGCAATCATAGTTACTGTCAAATTAGAATGTTTAAATTTATCTTGTAAAGTATTATCCATTTAACTACAGTCATATAATTTTTATTTTTTTAAATTGCATATTGGTTGTAATTAATTTTTCAAAAAATATATTTTACTGAATTAAGATTTGTTTAAATTTATGTTGTATCGAATTAATAAGTTAATACTCGCTCTTACGTATTTGATGTGAAATTAAAAATGAAACCTAGTAAACATATAAATTCATTTTATGATAATTGATTATATGTATTTTAAATTTTAAAATTTTTAATTAAATATTTTTATTAATTTACAAAATATTATTTCTATCTACTTAGAAACATATCATAGTATTATGAAAAAATGACCATATATATATATGATAATATATATATATATATATATATAAAATCTTAACTAAACCTCTAATATCTTTGTAAACAAAAAATGTTGCAACGAATTCACAAACCATATTCCTGTATTATTCAAAAAATTATATTTTTCTCTAACTATTGAATATCTCTATCCCATAATATAATAAAAATTTTAGAAAATAAAATAAAATTTCACGGGTTATCAAAATAGATTGAATTTAAACAAAAACATTTTGATTAATTTTTTAAAATAAATTTATAGAAATTTAAATTAAAAAATTAAAATAAAAGAGGGAAGGAATTAGGGTTTATATGTGGAAAAAGCAAAGAATTGATTGTGGCATCTTTCCCATCCTTGTCCATGAACTTCATTATCAAAGGGGCAGCCCACACTGTCCACAAATGATTTTTTGGAAGCATTGAGGAGTTACGTCAACATCTAAGGAACTGTTTTTGGAGTTTTCTTTCTTAATCTTTTCTCCATTTTAATAAAATATCATCTCTTGTGCTTTCAAATGATTTTTATATTATATGATATTTTATTATTATATGTTATATTTTATGTATGGATTGAAATTCACAGTCCCATCGGTCCTTTATTTTTTTTATTTTAATTATTTTGGCTTTATCTGCTTTTCATCTTTAGCAGTCTTTTATCTGTCATTTCATTAATTATTCACCAATTACACATATATATATATATATTAAATGTCATAATTAAAAATCTAAAAATTTCAAGGAAAATAAAATAAATTATTAACAATAATAATTAATTTTTAAAAATTAAACCAAAACTAATTTTTAACAAAAATGTTTTAATCTAAAATTATAATGTTAATTACATTTAAAAAATATATATTTTATTTATGATTTTAAATTGAGATTTATTAGTATATATTTAAAACTTATGTTTTTATTTAATTTTTAATATAAAAGTTTTATTTATAATTTTTATTAATATTATTAATTTTATATGATATATGTATAATTTTTACTACTGTAATCACTTTAATATCTTATTAAACAATATCAAAATAAAATAAAATATTTTTTAATTTTTAAATATTTTTATTAATTTTAATATAAATAATATTTTATTTATTTTAATAATATTTAAACGAATATTAAAGTAATTTCACAAGTAAAAGTTCATACATATGTAAAATTTTTAATATTAATAAAAATTATAGATAAAAATTATAAATTAAAAATTTAATAAAAATATAAATTTGAAATAAATATAATTTAGAATCATAAAAAATACATATTTTTTGATATAATTAACCCAAAATTTTATATCCTTTTTAAAAATAATATTAATTGTTAATGTTCAAATTTCTATTCAAACAAATATAAATTTCTTGTTGTCTTATCTTGCATGTAAAATGTCAGTTTTATAACACGGTTCTAAGATGTATTTAAAAAATATATAAATAATAATTTTTTATAATTTTTAAACAATATAAAATTTAAATATTTGCTCATAAATCACAATAAGGAAAAAGTATTTTTACTTATAAATTAAAAAATAAAATATAATTAAAACATAATTTTTATACCAAAATTAAAAATAAATATAATTAAATCAATACTAATGTGTTTATGAGATTTGTTATGAAAAATAAACATAAAGGAGAGTCATTATATAAAATAATTGTAGCTTTGAAAACAACAGTAATAAAATTCTTGCCGTGGTACCACTTAGGCTCATGAAAAATGAACAAAACCTTTAATACCCATCATCTATGTTCAAGCTATGCTAGTAAGCAAATTAGATTATATATTTTAATTAATTAATACTTATTAAAAACTTACAAACAATGAATATTAATCAAAAAAATTAGGAGTCAAAAGTCAAGATTGAAGTCAAGCTAGATGTCTAACTAATGATGATATGATAAAACATGATAATATTTTAATTATATTATTAAAAATTAAAAAATTATTTTTTAAAATAAAATTTTATAGTTTCTTAAAACTTTAAAATGTTTTTTTGAAAAAATGTTATTTTGATGATATAACTAAATTAAATTGATTTTAAACGAGATTCAACTAGTGATCTAATTTTCAAACATTGCTTACGAGCAATCAAATCAAATTATTGTTAAAAAATCTCATTTATTTTTAATTTTAAATTAAATAAATAAAAGTTAAAAAAAAAATTAACGCTCAAATTATTGTTCATGGTAAATCAAAAGTTTTTAACCTATCGGGTGCTTTGGAAGAGCTCAAGGATCTAGGCCCATAGACCCAGAACTAGCAAAATGATGCGGTGGATATGGTTTATCGTGCAATAGAAAACGGCGTCGTTACATCTAGAGATTAATTAGGGGCGGTCCTCAATGGGGAGAACCGCGAAGTCAAAAGCGAAAAAGAAGAGAAAACACAAAATTAAAATTATGTTGTCTGATTTTCCCGCGAGCCCGAAGATAGATGCCACGCTGGCGATCCCTGTGAGTCCACTCTCAGCCAATCAGCCCGCACCTTCACCGCCTATATATATCATACTCCCAATATTTCTCAGGCCGAAGTTCTAGGTTTGGTTTTGATTCTTCACCTTTTTCGCACTTTGCTCTCTGGGCGCAAAATCTAGGGTTAGGGTTATTTGTGGGTTTCTAAGATGAGTTCGACTGGCGGTGGATCGACAAAGGGAGGAAGAGGAAAGCCCAAGTCCTCGAAATCTGTGTCGAGGTCGCATAAGGCCGGTTTGCAGTTCCCTGTGGGGAGGATCGCCAGGTTCCTTAAGGCCGGAAAATATGCGGAGCGTGTTGGGGCTGGAGCTCCTGTCTATCTCTCCGCTGTGCTCGAGTACCTTGCTGCTGAGGTTTGTTTCGCGGATCCCTGTTATTTTTTTTCATTTTTTGTCAAGTTAGGATTTGTTTTCTTGTGGGTTCGGTTTGGTTTTGGGGGTCTTGATATGAGTTCATCTGGTGTTTATTCGGTCTGCCTATTTAATTTATTTACTCTGAAATTTATTGGTTTTGATTGATTTTGAATATTGATGTTTTCTTTCGATGGGTTTGTTTATGTGAAATCAGGGATTTCTGTGTTATTTCTGATAGTTCTGCCTTTTAAAATCCTTTCATGGTGGAATGAATTTTTTCTTATACCTAAAATCTGCAATGAAGGGAACCTTGTTTACTCAATTGAAAATGAGTCTTATTTTTGTGTACTTAATCAATCTATCTGTTTGTAAATAATGGATATGGTTTCATTTTTGATGGGTGATTAACAACTTGGTGCTGTTTTGTTCAGGTCTTAGAGCTTGCTGGAAATGCTGCAAGAGATAACAAGAAGAACCGTATTGTTCCAAGGCACATACAGCTTGCAGTGAGGAATGATGAGGAGCTGAGCAAACTCTTAGGCTCTGTGACCATTGCTAATGGAGGTGTGTTGCCCAACATTCACCAGACTCTTCTCCCCAAGAAGGCAGGCAAAGGCAAAGGTGAAATTGGCTCTGTTTCTCAGGAGTTCTAGGCTCTCTAGTCTTATGCTTTGAAATTTTGGGTTTCCAAGTTGTAATATAGATGGATCTTGTTCAAAAGTTTCTTACTCACTCCTAGGAAACACCCTGGTATTTCTGAGTTTTATGTAGGTTTGAAATCAAATCAAAGTTTATGCCTTTGAGAAGAGAAAATTTATTGATGTGGAATGTGCCTTTTGCTCCATTCTTTTAGTTGATTGCAGATCATGAAAAGAGATAATGTTGCCTTTTCAATGATTTGGTTGTAGTTGATTGGGGCAGTTATGATTCTACAGGATTTCTTCAAAGTGTTTTGGATCATAGTTGGTGTTCTGGTTATCAGTAGCTAATCATGATCTTTATTGGTCTTTACATTATTTTCAAGATCTAATTCAGACTAGCAGAGGATTTTGGTCTATTTACAGTCATAGCTATTGCAAAGAAAATTTGAAGCAACTGATATGGTGGAGAATGTGAGAAGTGAGAAAAACAAACATCATTTACATTTCTTTTCCAAGAATGGCATGCTCTATTGTATTTATACAAGAGCCAACAGACCTTCCCAGCGCCATGGCCTCTGCCAGTTTTGCTCTAGCTTCACTATGCTGGTCCAAGATAAAAGCAGTATTCAGTGCTGCCCATCTAACTTGAAAGTCTGCCTCACTTTTTGTATAGCCCAACCACGTAAGTACACTATCAAGCTGTTCCATTAATTGAGAGATTCATGATTGATAACTATGAAATAACTCAGGGAATTGCAGCAAAAGAAGCTCAAGCTAACCTTGTCAACATCAGAATGAAGGCCCTCTGAGTATCCAAAAAGAATATGCTCTGTCACTAAGCCTCCTAATATTACGCACAAGAAGTTGCTCAAAGTCTGCACTCAATCATCATAACATGGAAATTTATCACTGATTACGCTCTTTATTCAATCAGTAAGAAGTATGAATAAAGCATAATTAGATTTACTGTTTATAAGAGATACCATAAACATGGTATGCTACAGCATACAACCAAATTGGTCCTGTTGTTCATGAACGTTATTCTGATATTACCCCGTGGATGAGCTATGAAAGGTCACGGTAAAAATCGCGTGTTTGAAAGTGATAGAAGTACATGAACAGCTTGCAGAAAATTAAAACAAAAATAAAGTTTCTCACCTTGCAGGAAATTTTGCCCCTATTGACCTGTATGGTAGAGATTCAGGCAAGTTAGAATAAATCTAGCTTAAGCATATAATCATTGAATGAGACGTCGAGGAGGTTTAGCAGTCACATATTATCATGCTAAGCATGTCCTTGGTGAAATCTAGATATTCTCCTCAAAAGGAAGACAAAGCATAAGAAGACAGACCAGATTTGAAGGCAAAACACACTTCATATATTTTTTTCCTTACACTAACTGACTAAAGAGCAACACCTAATACTGTTGACATCAGAGTGATCCATGAATTTGATGACAGAGAAGTTGAGTTTTCAGGAGCAACAAGTTCGTATGCTCAGTGGAGGTATCCTATGCTTGTTCTGTACATTCTTCAAGCAGGGTACTCTTAAGTGGGCATAGACTAGACCCGTCTCTCTCTCTCCTGTTGTTCCCCTTCTTTATCGGGTTACAGAGTTCAGAGAGATAAAGAAGAGAGTAGGAATCTTGACATGGATTTGCCTCTCGATCATGAATTTCCAAAAGCTTCTGCCAAGAAGGCAAAATAATGGCTTTAATTCACCATAAACCTCTACACGTTTGAGTTTAATTATCATTCCACAACCTAATAGTTAGAATAGCTGGTGACATTCTAGATTTTAGATAGTGACAAAATCATTCAGCAGCATAGGACTCCCACCATAATAACCACAGAGAGAAGAAATCAGCCTGGAAATCAACTGTTAACATAATGTTGAATAAGATGACAGTAAAATGCTACAAAATAATGCTTAAAAGACGTGTAAATGAATCTTCCACACCATCAAAGGGAGCAAGACATGCATAAATGGATGATAGAAGCTTGTTTCTCTTGTAATGCAGATGGGAAAAACATTAAGACATGATAAAGACGGAGAAGGCATCTCACCATATTATATCCTAAACCAGTTACGATATCTTTTCTCAGCATTCTGGCCCGACCAACCTGCATGCCGGAACAGTGAGGAGATAAATAATAAGAATCCAACAGATTAAACCAAAAAGGAAATAAATGTTGGTGCTCACTGCCTTTTCTTAAGGAAGCAACATAAACAACAGTAATTAAACCTCTTTAAGAAACTCAAAACCCACAAACTCTACTCTTCCTGCAGCAAATTTATCATGCCTCAGATCTTCAAGGCTTGGTATTTTGTAGCCTCGGGGAAGAACACCAAGCAAGTAGCCAACTAGAAAATGACCAGCTTCATGCTGCCAATGTATATCTTCTAGTGTCAGAAAATTTTGCAATAGAAGAGTTCACAGATTGGCCCTTTTAAGAGTCCAGAGTATGAGCTTCAAGTATATATGTTATTGTTCAATGCTTTTACAAGCCTTGTTACAAATTTGACCTTAATGTCCAGAGTCATCACTTTCTTATACATAAACAAAGTAGCTTTGATTAATGGAAGGTAACATAGAAGAATAATTAGCACATCTTACTTGAATGTATAAGTTGCGATCATTGTCTATATGATGAATCAAAGTTTCAGAATTTTCAACTGATACCTGAGAAGAATGAGCAGAACAAGCCGTTTTCAATACATAAATATCAGTCTCTACAACAAAAAAGTGCCAAAAGTAATGGGAAGTTAAACCGATTCAAGTAAGAAAACCCACAATCTAACTCATTAGTCTTAATTAACGTTGCAATTGAAAAAAGTTCACCACTTCAATCACCACAAACTAGAACGGGAAGAAGATGTACATACAAATATGGATATATGTTCTGTCTATATAAGCCTTCAGTATGACAAACACAGATTATTTTGGGAAGAAATCACTGAAGGTGAAAATCTAAATGCAACAAGCATCTCAAGGTTTAATTAATTGACATCAAAACGTAGCATAGCCATGCAATGCAATCTTACCATCTTATCAAAATTGGTGTTCTTGATTATGATAAACAGAAATCAATTAGCAGCAAAAGAAAAAAAAAAAAACATGATTAAAAGAGTGCTTTTGAAAGGAAAAAGAAAACCCACAGAAGATAAATTAACATACCTCCTCTAGTAAAGCAAACTGAATGCATCTTTGTATTGAGTCCATAACTGAATCAACTAAAGGCTGAAGAGAAGATAAGTCCATTCCACTGAGCTTTAAGTTATCCGGAGATGATACTCTTTTAGGCACCTATCTCATTGTTCAGCAATAACATCTGTTAAGAATGTAATGTGTATAATACACGTATAGATATATATATATATATATATATATATATATATATATATTAGAAAGTGAGAGAGAGGAAGAGGCCTCACCTGCCCGGCGGTGCCAAAGGCACGGAGGCCCGCAGGCTTGCGCTGTAACTGCTTGACAAGAGAGAGAGCAGTTTTGAAATTCCCTTTTGAGAGCTCGCTGTCTACTCTTTCTAGAGCTCGGCGCCGTCGTTTACCCAAATCCGTTCTGGTCGCCGCACTTGTCAGCGGGAAGTTTGCCGCGCAGCTCATTCTGTTGGCTCAAACTCGACGAAACGGATTGAGAAGAGAAGAGTGAGGCTCGAACTCTTCGGAAACGGCGTCGTTCACAAGAATATACTTAGATAGGAGGGGCTATCCTGTCCCTTCACAGATGATGCAGGCGCTGGTCCTCGATCTTGGATTACTGGCAAATGGCTGCCGGTCACCGTTAAGGCACCTGAAGAAACTGACGAAGAACCAATCGTACTTCTGCCAATGTACTTAAACAAATTCTTCTAATCTTAACGTAGTCATTTTCATGTCTAGTTGTCTCTGTTTATCTATATAAATTTTGTTCTTGTAATTTTATTTTTATATTGTGTGGTTGAGAATGTGGGCAATCAAAATCCAAAACAACTGGTATAAATCCCTTGCAGGGTTATGGGCATTTTTGAATTCTGGGTTCTCATTGAATGGGCATGTTGGTTCAGCACTTGGGCATTTGTTCACAGGCGCAGAAGTATTTGTCTTTTAGGGTAGCGGGTTCATCTGAAATTGGGGTGTCCCGGCGACAAGCACTAGAGCAGGTGGACAAGGAGCTAGCCAAGGGAGATGAGAGGTTAGCACTGTCTCTTGTCAAGAACCTGCAGGGAAAGCCTGGCGGGCTTCGATGTTTTGGTGCTGCCCGAGAGGTTTGAGTCGTACTGATGATCACTTCATCATCATTTTCACTCAGTATTTCATGTTATTCCCCATGTAGAATATCAAAGTGTCCTTGTTTTCTCTGATATATATATATATATATATATATATATATTTTTTTTTTTTCTTTTTCATATAAACTTAGGACTGCATAACTAGTTAAATCAACCCATCTGTATTTCACTTGTGTTATGGCATGTCAAATGCTACTCTAGGCCATAATTTGATTTGTCTTGATTGGAAGAGTAGGAATGTTTTGTTTATGACTGGTTTTGGCTGACTGAAAAGGCTGCATGAATCAGTTGACTAAACTATGTGCATTATATATGCAGTGAAGTTCTTCCGTTTAAAAGTTTTAGGTGCTTCACATTATGAAAAAGTTGGTGTAGTTTAATATATGAAATGGCAATTAGGCACTGAGATTGCTAGTCAGTGAAAAGCTTTCAAGGTTTTTGACGGAATTTAACGTTTATTAATCTTGGTAGAATTCAAGAGAAAGATAATCTGCTTGAAGTTCCATTACAGCTAAGACTATTTTCACTTCACGAGACTTCTACTTTTCCTTTTAGGGTCATAAATATTGCTTCTTAAGTGTCCTAAGGAGCACTTTAAAAAGACTTCTCCTTGATGTGGTATCCTCAAATTAGTGCAACATGTAATGCTGGACCTCGCCACAGATGGTTGATAAACTTTAACCATGCAGGTGCCACGACGGCTCTACACCTTGGACGAATTGAAGCTGAATGGAATAGATACCTTGTCACTTCTGTCACCCTTAGATACCACTCTTGGTTCAATAGAAAGAAATCTTCAGCTTGCTGCTGCTATAGGGGGGCTTGCAGCATGGAACATTTTCGGGTTTAGCCCTCAACAAATTTTATTCCTTTCTTTGGGATTGTTATTTTTGTGGGCGCTGGACTCGGTAATTTCCTTCTGGTAATCTAATTCTGTGTCATTGTTCTTGAGCAAAAGCCATTTTTTGTTAGACCTTCTCATTCTGGATGTCAATATTCAGATATCATAGCACTCAAACAACAAGTTTTTGTTTGCTTCTGGTTCTACCAGATATAAGATTTGCTGATGCAACTTTTACACAAACTTACGAAGATTATTTTTCTTATATGCTACTCACCTATCCTCCCCCCCCCCCTTGCATATTTGCCTTTGGCTTCATTTATTTTTGCTCCTCTGCTGCTAGTCTGCATTGTATTGAAGGTTCTTCACAAACATATTGTTGAAGCTTGGCTCAATATTTTAGTTGCTGTTAATATTCAATAGTTTACTACAAATATTATACTTGCATATTTGCTTTCAGCTTCTTTTATATGTTGGCCTTCAGTAGGAAGTTTTTTTTGATATATACTGAAGTTTCTTCCTAAACAAAATTGTTGAGATTTGATTCAAATTAGGATAACTATTGCTGCTACTAGTTTGCTCACTGCTTCGGATAGGAAACAAGCAATTATGCATTCACTATTCTCTGGGGCTGTCCAATGGTTATTGTCTCTACATCAAGCTCTTTACAGTTCATGTTTAGGTGGACTTGCATATTGCCTATTTACAGGTAAGTAAAGCTTACTGTTGTCTGCAATGCAGCAACGTCTCATGGTATCTTGTTCACAGGTCTCTTTCAATGGAGGAATCGGTTTCTTGGTTCTTGACACAATTGGCCACACCATTAGTGAGAAGTACCACAACCGGGTTATTCAAGTAAGAGATGTCCTTCCCTCTCTTTCATGCTATTTATCTCTACTCACGGTTCATCCTCTGAGAAAAAAAAATCTCTTCTAAGTACTATCATGGGCAGATTACTTAAAACATTTCTGAGAATGTGTACTTCAATTTAATGCTTTAATGCGTTCGGAAGGGGTCTCCTCTAAAATAGCTTATGCAGTCATACGCTGACTGTAAGTTCTTCGAAAGGGTTCTCGTAAATAACTCTTGCAGCCTTGTGCCCTTGTCACTATCTGTCACGGGTCTTAATGCTTCCTCTCACATTCCTGAGAATGAATTGTGCTATCGAAGAAATTATAATAGCTTATGCATACTGCTGACTATAAGTTCTTTGAAAGGGTTCTCCTAAGTAACTCTTGCAGCCTTGTGACCTTGTTACTATCTGTCACGGGTCTTAATGCTTTCTCTCACATTCCTGGGAATGAATTGTGCTATTGAAGAAATTATAATACAAATCTTTGATGCAGCATGAAGCTGGCCATTTCTTAATTGCCTACTTGGTGGGTGTTCTCCCTAAAGGATACACACTATCCAGTCTGGAAGCTCTGAAGAAGGAAGGATCCCTCAATGTTCAAGCAGGGACTGCCTTTGTTGATATGAGTTTCTTGAAGAAGTAAGTTGCGTTCTTCATTTCAACATTCACTTTTTACCCTTCTTCTGTCAGAAACAAAGTTATCACTATGAGAAGAATAAAAGAAGTTAGAAGTAGCATAGCACTGTGATTTCACAGAACAAGAAAGACTAGTTGCTTTGGATGAAAGGCAGAGAACTTGTTATACAAGTAGTAAGAATTGTTGAATGCTAGCAGCTTCATTTGGGAAGAGAAAAGAAAACGGTAGATGAAGTTGAATTCAGTCAGTTTTACTGAATGGAGTGTTGATTTATTACTATAACCAGAACCTGAAATACTACTAATTGATCAGTTTGTGCTGAAATATTAGTTTTATTTGAATAATCAAGTTCTGTGTTGTCCTTTAATGGCAGATTCTCTTCTGTGCAGGTTAATACAGGAAAAGTATCAGCTACAGTATGTAGTTTCCTTCTCTACTCTCACACTTTCATGTCATTGCTTGTAAATAAATCAGATTGTCTGTTGCTCTAGAAATTATCCGTAACTTCTGGAAAATGATAACGAAATTCTTACTATGTTTACATACTTTATCAGACTCTGAACAGATTCTCCTGTATAGCACTAGCAGGTGTGGCGACTGAGTATCTATTGTACGGGTGTGCTGAAGGAGGCCTTGCTGATATAAACAAGGTCCTCCACTGAAAATCCAGCTATGGAAACTGTTAAAAACATGAGGAATTTACACTTGAATTGATTTTCCTGATTGAATTTTCTTGCCCTGTTGAGCAGTTGGACTCATTGCTGAAGAGCTTGGGATTCACACAGAAGAAAGCAGACTCTCAAGTCAGATGGTCAGTTCTGAACACTGTCTTGATCTTGCGTCGCCATGAGGCTGCCCATGCTAAGCTTGCAGAGGCCATGTCCAAGAGAAAATCTGTGGCCTCCTGTATCAACATCATTGAGGACGCAGTTGGTGATGCTGATATCTAGTTGCTATCAGTTCATAGTTGTTCCTGGAGAATCCAGTTTCAGTTGATGTTACGGTTTCTCTAATACATTCTTCTCTGGTTCTCTGTGAAATCAGACAAGTTAGCAGACATGTGGATTTGGTAACTATGCCGGCCTTGTTAAAGAGTTCATGAAATTTAATGTTTTCATACGTTCTAGTTGAATTTTCTGAAACATTATTAAATAAGAATTTTGATTCATATCATTTCAAGCAACAAGTTTTTCTATTGGTTTGGTTTATGTTAATATTACAACAAAAGGAGATTTTTTTTTTTTAAAAAAATAATTTATCATGTTAGTAAGAGAAAAAAATAGTTGAAACAAATTTGCATAATACTAATGTCTAAACAAAATTAATAAATTTAAATTTGACACTATCCAAAATTTGAATGCAAATTCATATGGAGTTGTAAGAATTATTAATTGACCTAATAAGAATTTGGGTGAATGTTATATAAAATTTGATACTTATAAATTTTAAGATAAATATTATTTCAAATTTTAGATTTTAAGCTCTCAAATTTTGACTTTTAAAATTTTTTTGAATAATTTTTATTTATTAATTTTATTCAAATTAAATATTGATGAAAATGATTATAAAAAATTAATGATCTTTTTATCATAAAAATAATTAAAAAATTATTCCATTAGATTTTAAATTTCGTTTAGATTTTATCTCTCAAATTTAAATAAATTTTGACAAACAAATTATTTTTCATGAATTTTAAATTTTTAATAATTTAAAATTTTTTAAACAATATTTAAAATATTTAAAAAAATTTTGTGATGGTAATTAAAATATTTTTTATATGAAAAATTTTAAACTAAAATTTATTGTAAAAAATTCAAATTTAAATATTTTTAATTTTTAAAATTTTTAATAGTATTCAACTTGTTTCAAATTAATAAATCAATGAAAACATTTTAAAAGTTAAAATTTTAATTGAAAAAGTAAAATTTTAAATTTTAAATGATATTTATTTTAAATTTTAATATTTAAAATATAAAAACAATTTATTAATTTAATTTAAATTAAATATTATTTATATAAAAAATAAAAGATATTTTTATAATTGAAATGTTTTAAAAATAACTCAAAATAAATTTTACTCTTTATTTTTACTCAACATTTGAAATTTTAATAATTTTTTACTCGTCCTATAATTTTATAAATTTTTAATTTTTATGATAATGATTTGAATATTTTTTATTATAGATAAAAATTTAAATTTAAAATTGATTATATAAAAATTTAATTTAAATATATACATTTAAATTTTTTAATAAAATTTAATTTTATTTAAATTCATACATCATGTTTGATTAATAATTTTTAAATATTAATATTTAAATAAATATTTAAAATTTATATAATTTCTACCTAGCAATTTCTATTCATATATCTTTGATTGCACAATATAATTACTATTTCATGCATTTAGCATTCACAAAGATTTATTGTATTTCTTGACAAACATTCTATTTTGATAATTATTAAATTGTATTGCTTAATAATTTAATCTTCTTGGTTAAGAAAATATCATATGTTTTACATTATTTCACCAAACTCTAATTATAATAAAGGAAAAAAATATTAATTTAATTAACTCAATTATCCCTAAATTTTTTCATGACTGCAGAGAATTTTTTTTAATATCTTTTTTTTTTTCACTCATACAACCATGAAATCAATCTCAAAGTCAACTGCATCCCACAAAACAAACAAACAACAGTAGGATCAAAGCTGTTTTTCTCTACAAATCTCCATGCTCTCTCCCCAACCTGCTTCTTCTTCTTCCCTGCTCACTTGCCAATTAAAAAGTTCCAAATTTTCTCTGAAGGAAGCAACAAAGGAGATCCCTTTTTTGTCATTTCTCTTTTTTTCTCTGTGTACAGAGGAACAGAGCCGAAGATAATGGGGGTACAGTGGGTTCTGCTGTGCCACGGCCTGGTAACGCTGGTATTGGTGGTGTCCTTCCTCTGCGGTCAGTGGCCCATCTTCCAAGGCACTCCCATCCAACGCATCCATTACTTCCTCACCTACGGCGCCTATGATTACTTCCTGTACCTCCTCCCTCACTCAATCCCTTGCCTCGTCATTTTCTGTAATCCCTATTCAGGGACTGATTCTATGCTTGTGATTTTGTTTTTGATTCGTTGCAGCCGGTTTGTTGGCGCCCTGTTTGGCTCCAAGGGCACGGACGTCGTTCTATCGGTCGAGTATTATTGCTGCGATCGGCCTAATCCGATCTTGCAGGTATAATTTATTGCCAGATATCTATACTTATACAAATGGTTTATCGTGTTTACTTGTAATGTGTGTATAATTGTGATGTAGTGGAGTGTGCATGGCCTGTTCTGATAATAGAAAGAAATGTAAGTGTGCATGGTCTCTTCCATTACCATTATCTGATTCTTTTTGTTTCTTCCACAGAGAAGAGAAAACAGTGGTGAGGATTAGTTGGTTCTGTTGGTTAATTGCGTGTTGGGTTTATGGGGGTGTGGAATCATCTAGGAATTACTGCCTTTGGTTAAATTTAGAACCTTTAAAAGTCAGACTTTTTAGCTGTGCTGATGAACTAATATCGAATGTTGTTTATTTTCTTTTACTTGATGTTTGTAATTTATAGGCAATTTAGTTAGCTGATCTTCTTTTTGGTGTTTACTTAATCTTCTGTAGGATATGGGAATTTTGGGGTCAAAATGAATATAATTTATTTTGTTTGTTCCTCGGAAATACGAAGAAATAATATGTGAAGGGAAGTTTGAAAATGATCAAATATTAGTTAGAATATTAATACTCTGTAGGATACGGAGATTGTTATTACGAGGTGGAGAGGGTACTGCATTGGAGTTTTAGGGGTGTGTAATTGGTGAAATATATTTAGCGTTCTCTTGATTTGTTGTCAAACATGGTAGATATATTCGTCTCTGCTCCATTTTTGCTCCATTTGCAGAAATTATTGTCTTATTTTTAGATTTTGGCTCTATATCTTCTACATCTTAATAGGAGTTGGATGACACCAGGAGCTCTCCTAAGCTGAGGTCCATGGTTACATGAGCTGTAAGCTCAGTTGATAGGGTGGACATGTCTGTTAAAAGAAGTTCAGATCTTCAATTTGTTATGAATGTGGAGGTAGTCCATGGCATGTAGTAGGTGTAGACAATCATGAGTGATTTAGGGTTAGTCTTGCTGCGAAGAACTTGGAACTCAAAACGAAATACATATTTAAATCATTGATTAGTTATCAAAGCTGCTGTGGTTTAGGATGTTAGCTTATATATATCTATCAGCTTTCGAGAAAATGTTTTGCTTCAGCTTGCTGGAATATAAACCCAACATTATTGTTCCTTTAATGGATTCTGGTCTGGATTTTCTTTAAAAGTGTCCCATCTATTGCAGGTCATATATTTGGCTATAATTGGGGCGACTTATTACTTCATTGCAACGTCATCCTTCAGCTATCTTCCTGGGTATTATTTAGGTGAAGTTCACAAGTAAGACACGGATATAGTTACTGACTTGTTTCATTATTGTTCTTCTGATGTAATTATGCTCAGGATATTTTTTATATGTATATTTTTGCAGGTTCATAAGCTTTGTGGCCGTTGGTGTCGGTATTTTACTCTTCCTATTGACTAGCTTTTCTGATCCAGGAACAGTGAAGGCTGAGAATGTTTCCCAGTACATCTCTGCCTATCCCTACGACAATGTTATATACGCAGAGAAGGAATGCACTACTTGCAGAATTCTAAAGTAAGTTCATAGCTTTTTTGAGATGAAAATCATCAAGAAAGTTTTTCAGATTATTCTGTTACAACAATGTCCTCTTTTCTTGATCCAGACCTGCTAGGTCCAAGCACTGCAGCATCTGCAATCGCTGTGTAGCCCGATTTGATCATCACTGTGGATGGATGGTTTGTATTATATGCAAAACTTTCTGTTTGTTCTCTGTGGTTTAGACTCAGCAAACTTTATTTCTGATTTCTACTTACAGTTTTTAACTATTGCAGAATAATTGTATAGGAGAGAGGAATACCCGATACTTCTTGGCTTTTCTTTTGTGGTAAGTATTCGTTATTCATCAGCCGCAAACAATCTATATCTTACTTAGATGTTTTAGAAACTAGAGCCCTTCTTTCTTCTTCTTTGCACCATTGATGTCTAATTGCAGTGCAGTGTCTTGATCTGGCCGCCTTGTTACCGAGTAATCATGATAAAGATTAAACCAGTAATATTTTTCGAGATGTGGTAGTGTAGGATAATATCAATTAGATACATTTCTTATGCTATTTCAGATTTTAAAGGTCAATTTTGCATGTATCTTTGGCCATTACGATCTTTCTGTTTTCCTTTCTATAGTTTGTTTATGTTAAATGCAATTTCAGTGTTCTGCAGGCACTTCTTTCTCTGTTTATATGGAGCAATTGCCATTGCGTTGATTCTAGCCGGACGCCTGAAAGAATTAAGAGTTGTAGATATTCTAACAGGTTAGGATTAATTTTCATATTAATACGTTCTTCTGAATGATGGCCTTCCTTCAAGTATAGATATCACATCGTTTTCTTCTTTGCAGTTTATTATGGCGTAGAAAATTCTTTTCGCAGTTTAGCTCCTCATGTTGTGCAGTGGTTGGTGGCTTCATATAACACTCAAATACTTCTTATGGTATTTCTTGCCATTGTTTCTCTCCTACTGGCGGGTTTCTTCGCGTTTCATGCCAATCTCTGTCTCACAAACACTACAACAAATGAGGTCTTATTCACATACTCTCTTGAATATAAGTTATATTTTCCCTTTTCTGGCTTCACAAGCAGAATGACTATCTCATTAAGAAAAGCACGAAAAACAGAAAACTAAGGTTTACGGTGAGATGTTCTCGGAGTTTGATTAAGCATATGAAAGAAGAAGAAGATCATAGAAGTGTTTTTCTTGTTTTCCCAGAAAAGAAATTCTTCCGAAAATTCTTGTACGTTGTCATAGATTTGGTAGATATTTTCATTGTGGGTATTGGCGAAATTGTTCGATATCTAAGAAGAACCTATTTTCTGGAAGTGCAGACCTTCAAGTGGCAGGAGTACACGAACTGGCAGAGGAAGCTAAGTGAAGCAAAGGCAAGTGCTGCTGCACTTAAAGCAAGCATTAGCCACATGAATAGCGAACCTAAGGCTCCAGAGAGCAAATGCAGAGCCTTCTTTCAACGATCCCCCCTGGAGACCGCAGAGCCTGTTGTGAAGAATAACATGTATAACAAAGGTTTCATTCACAACCTTTACGAGATCATTTTTCCAGTCTCAAGTAGACGGTCATTTCTGCACGCGAAATCAAAATCCAGCTGAGATTGGTTATGCTAACTCCTTGGAAAGGTTTAGCCGGGAGGATTTTCTGATTATTTATGATGTGTTGCTTGAGATTAAGGCTAGTATTGTGGTGTACAAAGGGTAAATGAAGAATCTCATTTTGTATGAACAATGTTGCAATTCTACTTTGGAACTACAGAAGGAGAGTGGTATACTTTTTCATGTTAATATTAGCTGTTCTGAAAAAAAACAAAAAAGTAATTGTGATCTGGGTGACTGAGTAATTATCATCATTTCATCTACATGAGCGATATACTTTTTTCTGGACGGACGTGGGAATGTAGCTCCAGTGGTAGAGCGCTCGCTTTGCATGCGAGGGTTCGATCCCCTGCATCTCCACACCTAAAGAGTTGTTTTCTGACACATCTCAGCTCCAAACGACGCCGTTTCTGTTGGATAGCATTTACCCTTGCAACTTTCTTTTTTATTTTATTTTTGCGCGGCTTCTCTTGCATAGTGTCAAAGCATAATATCTTTTAAAAAACTATTGATATATAATAATTTGACAAAATAAATAATTAAATAAAATTTATTATTTTTTAAATCAATAAAAAAATTCAATTCTATCATGAGTTGTTATGGAACACTTCTTACTGTCTGAAACATAATATCTCTCAAGGTTATTTACAGTCATCATTTAAGCCCAGTATGCACACTGTACAGTGTCTTAGAAGAAATTCTGGTGCCAAAGATGTTTACCCAGCAGATTCGCCATGGGGTTTGATGTTTCTAGACCGCATGTAAGTCAGAAACTGTCCAGGCAGCTCTTCCAGGAGAGCTTGGACAACAGAGACCTGCCCACCTGATTCAAGACCAGAACCTGTTAGTTTCAGCCAAATCAAACAGCAACTAAAACCTAGGAAGATGTTAAAAACAGGTTGGCCTAGTAAAGACTGGATATTTCAGACAAAGTCAGCTCTGAAGTAAAGCAGGAACCCAAGCCATGCAAGGAACAAAGAGGAGACTTGTGTACTCACTATGCACTTCTCGCATTGGAACAAATTGTACAATGTCTCGTGTAGCTACCCGACCTGTAGAACTCTCCAGGCGACGCCCGTTATCAGCATCAAGAACCTGCAGAAAGAACAAGTTTGAAAGCATGTTCGGGTAGAGTCTGCAGTGTATTCAGAACAGGTGCGTGCATACCTCCATTTGGGTAAAATCTGCACCACCAACTCCAACTATAAGAATTGAGAGAGGAAGATCAGATGCCCTCACCAAGGCATCTTTGGTCTCCGACATATCTGAGAGCACTCCATCCTGGAAAGTTTACAGGGCTTCCTCCCATCAAAATAGAGAATACCACATAGTGAACAGAAATGCTGAAAGTAGTATGCTTCCTTTACCGTGATAATAAGCAAGACGAAGTACTTGTTGCTGTTCTCACAGATAGAACCAGCAGCAATTTCAGCAGCCCTGTTGATTACTTGGCCAAACAAAGTGGGTCCTGCCAGGGCAACATTGTGTAGTGCAGCAGAGTAGGCAGCCATGATTCCTTCAACTCCTGCAACCTGTCAGATGAAAGAACACAAACTTTTTCAGAAAGTGAGGGTAGAACTATCATCCAGAGACAGTCTGCCTAACGGGATTTTAAAAAGTTCTCATTTGGTATACGGGAGTTAAGAAGAAAACCGTTTTGGGTACGCTAAAAAATGCATGAGCTTCAAAGATAATAGGACGCGGGGAAAGCTTAGAAAATTTCTGCCTCTATTACCTCGTAATCATGTTGACTTCCATTCAAGTTAAAACAGTGGGACACAGTACCATGAGGAATCCTTCCTCCAAAGCCCCAGACAGGGAAGTGCTTATCGGTATCATAGAACTGAATAACCTCGCCAACCTCCATTATAGCCTGTAAACATTTTAGTTATAAAAATACTGTCATTTCACCAATTGATAATGCTCTCTCCCAAAATCCGACAAAACCAATATTCTTGATATTATACAAAGTTGATCTTATGAAAGCTTCAAGCAGAAACTAAGATCCTTTCAGTACATACAAGAAGAAAAGGTATGCCTTACCTGCTGGTAAGCATTTAAACAGCCTGAATGATCGATATAGTGTAGAGAACCTGGATTTTGAGGATTTCCATTTGAAGCTGGAAAGAAAAGAATAAACAAATCATGAACCAGACAAAACAAATAGTATATCATGTGATTGACTGGAACGTATCAAAAGATTATTCACCTGTAAAGTCAACTGCAACCATAAAATTAAGCTTGAAGCCACTGGATATATAATCCAGAAAACTGTACTGCTGTTTCTCAACAAATCGATCCACAAACAGCTGACCCTTCAGAACCTGATAAGGGAAACAAGAGTGAGGTAAAAGGAAATACAGACACTATTTAAAAAAACTTTTGATGGTTTGTATGGATAAACAACCTTTTCGGAACCATGATGAGCAGATGGCAAGATAAATTTTGCACCACTTCTCTCTCTGTGAAGTCTTTCTAGTTCCACAATTGATTTCTGAAGTTTACTGCAATAAGAAAGAATCTAATATCATGTTTAGTCCTAGGAACGAAATACCAACGACAAGTAAAGGGTTGAAAATGAACAAAAGCAAACTAAAACAAGTTGAAGAAATACCCAATCAACACATGATTCCCACTGCTGTTGAAATCGAAACACTCAATAACTAATGGATTATCCTGTGGCAAAGTGAAATACCCAATGAGCAAAATGACTACCTCCATCCAAGTTCCATAAGTTCTTCCTTGAAATCTAATCAAGAACCATAAACTGGTGGTAAGCTTACCTTGCTTACAAATTGCTGCATACTCAGACATGTTGGTCTCCAAATTGGATTCAAATTGTTGTTAACCACCTCAGTTTTGCATATCGGAACAGAACTGCCATTCTCAAGTATTCTAGATATTCTTAAGAAAGGATCCTGAAATGAGAGAATAAAAGAGATGATGAAGACTATAAATCTATAACATAAAGCCCTGAAAGTAGTTGCTGAAAGGACACATACACTCTTAGAGAACAGGTCCTTATTGTCCAAGTGGGTACAATGAAATGTTAGCTCAACAGTACTCCTAGAAGCAACTGTTTCCTCAGCATGAACAGTGAGCATCCCTAAATTTCTGGAACCTCCAGGCCCATGTTTGTCACGGAGATTTAGTGTTAAAGTACAACTTTGTTTTGTCATGATCTATAACCACGAGAAGAGTAACATAAATCAGCATAAAGTATAACCACGTGTCCCTAGGAGACTATAGGCCACTAATTCCTGACTATTCACATCAATGATTATATAATGCTCAGGTTGTTGAAAATCTTCACTTACCTCAGAAAGTACACAACTGGCTTCTCCCAGAAATTCTTGGTCCTTCAACTTTAGCGACTGGAAAGCAAAAACAAATAGCTATAGGATAAACTATAAACATGCACCATCAAGAATGGCTTTATTGCCATGAATAAGAGAAGGTAACAATTCAAAAGTTAGAACTGAAGAACATATTGCAATCTTTACTTTCCCAATCCTACTAATTCTACCCTTTCCCTGAGTCTCTCTCTAGAATGTCTCTCTGTTATGATCATCAGTGTTGTACTTAATGTCCAGAAATTCACCTTGAGTTTTACATGTTTCCTTGACGAACACAGTTCATTTATGTTACATGCCTTTTGCATTGTTATTCAGTTCTTTTTCTTTCCAGCTGTAAGCACAAACGTACTCCTAAGATGAAGAACTTACAAGCATTGCATGCATAATTACATGCCAAGCCATAAGCTTTTAACATTCACCTACTAAAGAACTAATCCAGAAAAAGTTTTTTTTTTTTTTTTTTCCATAGCAAGTTCAACAAACAAAAGCACATGGACACAAAGAGATAACAAAGAATGGTCTATCAGGAGAATCAAAGTCACAAAAACATTCCTCTAATGACAGGGATTGCACCCACAAAAACAAAGAAATAGCTTTCTCAAGCCATTAACAGATTCCCATACTCGCAACAAAATTTTGTTTATAATAATTCATGTAGTCATATAAGGTTTGGCTTATAATAGTTCCCCAAAACAAATTTGCTACCATCTCAGGTGCCTTATATATGAATCAAAGATATAAAGGGCTTGCTAAAATTCAGTAATATTTCAGTCTTCTATAGAGCAGTCAACAAGCTTTGCTCAAGAAATGCAAAATCAAGCTTTCGTTTTGTTTCATTATTGACTGGGAAGCCACGACAATGCTAAATATGACACATTAGTTTTATTACCTTTACAAAAATCTGTTACTGAAAAGGAAAGAAATGATGTGAAACTTCAAAGCAGAAACCGTCATATACCTTCACTGGTGAATTGTGATATTTGGTATCCACGTCATATATGTGAAAACTGCTAAGAAAAAAAATAGATATGAGTTAAATAGTCCCAGCAACAGAAAGCTTATAAAACACAGTGAACAAGATAAATCTACAAATGCTTGTTCTGAAGTGGCTTACACCAATGTCTGAATCATCTCAAACTGAAAAGCAATTGTTATCTTTTCAATCCAAGTAGGGTTGAGATTGTTTAGTATAACTTCTGTACGACCAACTTCCTCCAGTCTGCCATCCCTTTTCTTCAGATACATAACTGCCATTGGGTCACTCTACAATAACACAATACCTTATTTCAGCCAAAACCATGCCAAGAACTTAGTACAATATGGCATTAAACGTCACTAGCGTCTATGAACATACAATTCTTTTATAAAACAAATTATAAGTGAAAACATTCAAATATGCAGAAAACTAGACCAGAGAAGTCTAGTTGCAGTACAGCTCTTTACAGGTCATAGGCCCAGTATAGCGTCTTTACCCCAAAGCAACTGAAGCTTTTCTTTTTTCTTTTTCACTCATGCTGGGGGCCAAATGTTTAAAGCAACTTGTATGGGATCTTACACGGTTATAAAAGCCATGAATTTTTTATTACTTCAAAAGCTAGAGTTGACTCCACAAAGATTTGGGTTCAGCTAAAGGGTATCACTTGAACATGCATTCAACAACTCTTATGTTAAGTGTTTAATACCTGGACAATGAGTGATTAAGGTCATAATTTCTGAGGACTTAATAGACATAGAAAGTAGAAAAGGGTGATCAAGATGGACCAAACAATTTTTTGCAAACACACATGTTATCTGTGCGAGAGTGTGTATATATGTGTATATATATATGAGATCGGGTGAATCATGGCAAGCAAATGGCTTGTGACAACTATTGCACTCTCCAAGAGCATGCCAATAGATTATAACCAAGTTGCCCAAAGGCCTATAAGGATGCAAAGGTGATTAACTGTTCAGCATATTTTGGACTTAATCCAAGGCACATAAGTAAGGAGGCAAACAGTTGAGCAACCGTTGGAGAATGCGAGTATATTGTGGCCTGGTAGTGAAGCCTGCCAAAATTGAACATTAGGAGATGTGTTTGTAGCTTCCCTAGTGTGCTGGACTGTAGTGCAAGGAGGAGCTGAAAGGTCCCACATGTGAAAATAAGAGAATTATTGAGGTTTCCATGTGAGTGGATTCCATATCTAAAATAAAATTTTAAAAGAAATAGTATAAATGTATATATTTATATATATATATATATATATAATAGCTTGAATTTTTGGATTCAAGTGTGGTCCAAACTATACACATGGCTCTTGCTTATCTGCTCTACTTGGACTGTTTCATAGAGAATAACCCACACACACACATACTCATGTGGACAGACATGCATGTATGAGAAGATAATTATGGCCCTTTATAAGACGATATAATAACCAAAGACAGTAACCAAAGATTTAGGCCCCGGCAGTAAGAGCAAGAATGATGAGCCATACCTTTGATATGATATCCCGATCACGTAACTTTGAAGCTGATAAAGATAACTGCAGTAAACATTTGAATGACATTATAAGGAAGAAAATCAAGTAGGCAAGTCACATAATATTATGTGAGAAAAGATACAACAAGAAAAGGATGTATACATAGCAATCACCTATCTTATGATATCATAATGTTGATCCCAATCAAATCATGATTTAGTTTCTGTTCATGCAGCTGTGCTGCCTTGTGAAATGGTTAACTAATATGCTTATTTCCCTGAGAATAAAGAAACTTCTAACATCTTATCACAGATCATTTTCAAAATAGTTGTGCAACATAAAATGTATTTCATACTACAGTCTCCTTCTAGATAGATGTCAATACATATATTTCAGTTAAATTATTACTTGAGGCAACATCTTTGATGAAAAGTAACAGTGGTGATGCACATTAACTCCATGCAAGTCTCCTTGCCCTACATTTCTTCATTTATTGAAGCTAAACTTTGTAAAAAAGGGATATGAATCTCTAACATTAGATGCAGGAACTGGAAAAAGTTATGCTTGATTCAGAATTTACAGCAGCAGTTCAATATTACAGTACAAAAAGAACAGAAAGGCAATTTGTCTAGCAAGGAACAACAGAATTTTCTGGAAGCAGCCTTTAAATCACTGTCAAAAGGACATGTAGGTGAACGACACCAGTCAAAGATAAATTTGCAACAGTTACCAGCTTTTATTAGTTATTCATAACCAAAAAAGAAACCAAAGTGGGAAAAAAACATCGTCCAATGGTTTCTGAACCAGATTTTCTTCCACGCCTTTGTTTAAATCATGATTCTATTGGGTTTAGTATTATTGTTTTAGTTGTCAAAGCAAATCAAAGATCAGACAACTTGTCAAAGTGAAATTATGCCCGGTCCATGAACATTAACAAGTATATGGCTACAAGAAAGTTACTGGTTCTACCTAGAACTACCTAGATTTCTTGGGTTGAACCACCGTTTAGAAATGTCACTCCACAGATTTCAAACTAAAAATTATATTATTGACTGACCATCCGCCTTAATACTTTTGAATTCAGAAAATTAAAAATATTTATCTTGTATCCCCTTTTCAAAAGTAGGGTGCAAGCACAAATTTTGGCTTACTTTTTCCCACCTTTACCCAGAAACCACCAGCTACCACAACTACCAAGAATTTTAATATTTCATCAAATAAATGAACAAGAAAATGTGAAATGTAAGGTGGATAGATGGGGAAAATGATTGTCATAAAATAACCTGTAGCGCATTAACTTTCCTTTTCTAGTATTCCTTGGCAGGGAATCTATCCACCTAGGGTTTATAAAACAAGAGTAACAAAGCATAGTGCTAATACAATACATGTAGTGACAAAATACAGAAGCACAAGCATAAAATATGTTTACAGAAAAAATGTACTTCATGTTTGACCCAAGTACAGCAAGAAGTTTTTCTTGATCCCTTGGCTTATTTATGGGTATGTACCTCGACTTGAGATAACAGGGGATGGAGACCACGAGATCTAAAGAAAAAGTCGACAGCGTCATTGTGACCTGCACTGTTATTGTTCCTTGTGGGCCTGTCCTGGAGCCCTCCTATCGCCTGTTGGCCCCCTTTCACATCGCCTGAGAAACACCCTCCCATCTTACTCTGTAAAAAGCAGACAACAAAGAGAAAAAGGAGGAATGTTTTACCTCTCTCTCTCTCTCTCTCTCTCTGTCTCTCTACAAAGTTCTCAACTTTTTCTCTCTGATAAGAGTAAACCCTGATGAACCCTAGGCACTTGATTGTAAAACTTCGATAAAATCAAATCAATCCCTGTATCTGCGTGTATGCATACACGTGAAGTATCAAAACAAATTTTATGAGTTTGGGAAGGCGTATAACTTACTAATCCTTGAGGAGTTGAGAACAGAAACTTGCAAATTTTGTGCAACTTCTTCACTGTATATATAGTCATAGAGTTAGGTTGGTTGAACGAGCTGCTTGTTTCTCGGGATAAATGGGCATGGAAATTGGGGAGAAAATAAGAAGACACCGCGTTTCTTCTAGTTGATCTTTTTTGATCAACTCTTTGGTAGTTTTCCCAAATACAGAACCCCAGAAAGGATTACCAGGAAAGACATGAATCAGAGAAATCCAATGCGAAACATGCCACAATATCATGCATGGTTCGCCAACCAGGTTATACTCTGTCAACTTGGATTGGTAATACTAGTGGTCAACAATACAATAATTACCAATCAAAGTCAAGATTTTTTTTTTTTATTACAAAGGGTTGTGCTTTAGCTTGTCTAATGTTGAACATAAACTTATCAATAAGCTTTTCTGGTCAAATTAGATTATATGAATATCATGAACAAAAGACAGTACAAGAGAGTTTGGATAAGGCAGAATTTGAAGGGCTTACTAGGAAATTGTGGTTGTTGCTTCTACATGATGATTTTGAAGAAGCATTAAGCTTTATTGAAGTTGGTAGGTTGACTTGGTATCCCTTAGAACAAATGGTTAATAAATAATTATGATACTTTTCATTGCTCATTGAACATTTCAATACAATGCTTTTCACCCAAAAAGAAGAACAGAAAATGACAGAGAAAACTCCTCAGAATTTCATGAAGATATGTTGTGGGATTTCCATATGAGAAACATTGTCCTCTAAAGTTCTGCACTTTTAAAAATACTTTAATGGAATTTTGGTACTTATAATATGTTTAAGAATATTCTCACATTGGTTACATATAATAAGCATTAGTTAATAACTAATGTTTTTGTAAAGAGTTATTAATATATGTTGGTGCATGATCATTGAAGTTTCAATTAAGATGATTCAAGATGTTATGAAAAATCAAGAGAAAGCTTTACAATTTTTACTTTTTTTTAAAGAACTGTTGCATTGAAAACTTTTGGCAATTGATGATTTTAATTTTTATTTAATAAATATGATATCGTGTTATTTTGATTCACGTTAATATTTTTTTATATAAATTTTCTCATAAAATTAAAATATTTATAAAATTATGTACTCTAAACTATAATATTTGATGTATATATATATAATTGATAAATGAAAAAGAAAATGATAATCTTGTAGAATCGAGAAGGGAAGGTAGGAGTGGGAATTCATTAATAGTGCATAGACGGGCTATGTGCTATGTATCTGGTTCTCTGATTTTTTTTTTTTTTCTTTGGTTTACTTGGACTATGATAAGGACTTGCATGATGGATGACCTAAGATGGTGATGATAGCATGGGTTACGTAATGGTATCAGATCAGCTTAATTATGAATTTGTGTTTTCATTTTATTGTTGACCTTCCTTAGTCTCTGCTAGTCTATCAAGTGGCAGCGTGGGGAGCATGCCCACCTAAAGTTTCTTGTACAAAATTTTGAAAAGTTTACGAGGCTAAAATTAAAATCAAGTATCCATATCCTTAAGAAATCATATTACACAGTTCAAAGTTTTGTTTCTTTTTAACCTAAGAGGTTTACTCTACTACTAAGCAAGCATCTAATTGGTAAACAAGGTTTAGGGTTTGAATTCGCAAATTATTGAAGAGTTTTTTAATCATTTATTCTTATTTTTTAATATTCATATTTTGTTTTCATTGGTATTGGATGCCCATCAAGTATCATTTATTGCTTGACTTGATACCTTGATTCCACAAAGGCGTCCGAGAAAAGAGGAGGATTGAAATTTTTGAATTCCAACTTGTGTAATGGAATTCTAAGCGTTTACAATTTATCATTCAAAGTCTCTCTACATTTTGCACAGAAATTTCACAGCTCTAATTTGATAAGAGTATTGAATTGCACCCCGCATTTGCACATATTAATTTGATTTGAGTTAAACTTTATTTTGTTTTTAATTTTTTTAAAATAATATAAATCAAATAAACTAAAAATGTAATTTTTAATGATTCAAAATTGGGTCACGATCAAAGACAGAGAATATGGAAACCATTCATTGAATCATTAGTTTCCCTAAATAGATCCAAAATGGTCACGTAGGAAGAGTGATGATACTTACTCGAGCACAGAAGACACCCCATGATAATGCAGCCCTACCTTTCAAGCAAATAATAAATTATTCCAAGCCCCATATAGCCCTTCAAAAGGACTCATAAGTGGTGGAAATTGGAAAATAGAGGCACAGAAAAATTCACGTACAAAGCATATAAAAAGGATTTACCATTGGAGGAAAGAAGGTTCAAAGCTCTTAAGCTAGTTTATATAAACATGAGTTCAACCTTCTTCAGCTTCCACGTTCACAGATTGTCCCAGAGAATTGAACATTCACATATCCTGCCTCCACAGGCAATGATCCATTTTCACCGGCGTGACAAAAATTTAATCAGTCCCAAATAGAAAAAGTCTGACAAAAGTTTAATCAGTCCCGAATAGAAAAAGTCCACCGGCTAAGATTCAAACTCTGAAGCAGGATTTTGCACCAGAACAAGGGTTGTGAGTACAATCAGTGTAGGCTAGGGTTTCATTTCAAGTTCAACTAGGATACTCGAACCACCTGCACTATCGAGCTTTTGATAATTGAAACCAGCAAGCTGCTGATGTTATCAATCTGCCATTCATGAATCTTCGGATGCTACTGCTGGTATTGGCAATGGCTTACACCCAGTAAGCCCTCACGTTTACACCATTAGCATCTAATATTCTGAGGAAATGAGATAATGAAAACATCAAACCCATAATTTTTAAACATCCTACAGGAGGCATCAGCTTGTGATAGTAAAATGGAGAAAACAGTCACTAACAGTGATAATTCAGAAAATGCATGGACCAGAGAGATGCACTTAAGACCAGGATCTCAACGGAATGACAAAGATGGGCCAGCAAATGAATATCGAGATGAAACTAAGGCAGAAGTTGCGTCTGGCTTGGTCCCCTGATAATGATGCCTGTGGTTATACTCGGATAGAGCATTAGCAGCATATGTTGAATACAACCTACCCAATGGATCAGTTCCTCTCCTTTGGATTGCATCAGATTCACTTAGGTAAGTTTCTCTTCTCACCAGTGGTGCATATGGGTCCACAGATGGAGCACTATAATTGGAAGGATGAAAGGGATCGTAAGAGTCCAAAGCGACAGCAGCGGCAGGTACAGTTGCAGTGACAGCTGGAACAGGAGATAGCAATTCACGTCTAGCACCCACATCATATGTCCGATACTCCCTTTCAGTCAAGTAGAGAGGATCAGCGTGAACAGTCTCTCTCTGCATAGCCATCGTTTCCTTATACACAGAGTCAGGGCGTCTTAGAAAGTGACTATCATAATCCCTCTCATAAGCATCTGAGGCAGACACAATTTGATGCTGGCAAGTCAGATTTCTTCTCTCCCCCATGAGACCATATGCTCGATACTCCTTTTCACTTAGATATAAATCACGAGGTACTTCATCTCTCTGTGTAGATGCTACCTCTCGATATGGCAAACGTAGATCCCTCTCATGAGGCCGCACAAGATCACTTCTGCTGCTGGCATAAGGGTCTCTACCAGATGTCTCCCTTACTCCGTCCCTATCTACTGCCATTGGTGAGCTGTGTATGGGCAGTGCAGTCGAATAGACTGCAGCTGGACGGAAAAGCTGCATCAACTTCCTAACCTGAAAAGGAAAATTTCAATACTGTCAATGGCAGGATACAACATGAACAAAGCACCAAATTGCTAGACAAAACATGTGATTACTTGTTTAGGAGTCAGTTCTGTCTTGAACTTGTTCCTTTCATAATTTTCCTTCATTGCTGTTCTCAAAGCACTTTCAGGCAAAGGATAACAATCCTTGTGAACATTGAATCGCACCTGAAATGCAGACATCAGCACAAGGATCTAGCAACAGCAATGAAGAACACAATCATGACAAGGATAAGTCAACCATTAAAGAATATGACCTGGACAGGAAAGGCTCCACCAAAAGCTTCGGGCTCAAGTTTCATTCCACCTGAAGAGGATGCCTCGTATACCCCATACATGAGCTTGAGATCATAATCATAGAGAAAAAGTTTAAGCCCACGTTTGACACTCATGACAATATCCTTCTTACTCATCGATACACCCATTACACGATAACGGAAACAATCCGGCTTGGTCTTTGCATTGCACATAAAGATCAACCCACCAAGCTTTTCTTTCTTATTCTCATTTTGTTGTCTCTTTTCCATGTCATCATCCTTTCCTTTATTCGGTCGATTGTTCTCTGGCCCATCATGCTCCTTAGTTTGTTGTCTCTTTTCCATGTTATCATGCTTTCCTTTATTCGGTCGATTCTTCTCTAGCCCATCATGCTCCTTAGTTTGTTGTCTCTTTCCAGTATCATTACATTTTTCAACACTCTTTTTATTCTGTGCCCCGCTTCGCTTTCTGCTCAGTTTTTGCCCGCTATTGTCAGATCCACCAATTTTTTCTGTGCTTGCCTGAATTTGCTTGTTCTTCTCAATAACATCCTTTGTATCATTTTGGTCTTCTGCCGTCAAATTTAGTTCCTCACCATTCTTTTGTTCAACACCACTCCCTTCAGTGTTTCCCTCTAATACACTCTTGTTCTTCTCTTCCCCCTGAACCTTAGGGGGGTCAGTAGCATTTTTGGCTTTTACTAATCTTCTCGTGCGAGACTTTGCAATTTTAGATTTGGCCTTCAGCAACTTTGGTGTTTTCTTTTCAGATGATTCTGATTTTGCAGAGGCTTCAGCCAGATCCCCATCTTCCTGCTTATTTTCTTGCTCCATAGTCCACCCCACTATTAGGCTTACAAGCCACAATCCCTGCAAGCGATGATCAAACTAGCCATCATATTTTCTTTGATTTCTTTTTGGCTCACTAGAAGCACTGATTGGGGCCAAAAGCCAGTAAATTAAAATTCAGAAGAGGAGAAAAGAGAAATTGAATTTAAAAGGTCTAACATTGATAAATTGGTAACTGAGCACATTTCGACATTGAATATGACATATTGAATATGACATACTATATGGTCATCTATGTTTCAATCACAGACAATTCCTAAGATAGCTATATACTCAATGCCTTTGTTTACAACTTCTTAAACTCAGATATTCAGTCCTACATGCAATCTTTGCTAGACACGTGCAGATGACCACTCACATAATGATCATCAAGACAGCACCCATATCATATTTCCAAGATTATCAGGTTCGAGACCAGACTTTAAAGTCTTACGGACCAAACCAGTAAATTTCTTCACTTCATGTCAGCATTAGCATTACTTACAGGAGGCAGAAAAGCTCACCAAGTACTTTCTTTGGGGGAAATCCAGTGCTGTCAGAATTTAATTGGTGTTAATTATGATAGTATTGTTTTGACACATGCCACATGGCATTTACTTTTCTCTATGATGAGACCTCCCATTATTATAAAATACATTTACAACTGTGTGAAAGTAAAATTCTTACACAATAGTTAACAAAATATTTACGAAGAGATATGAGATTTAAGAACTTGAATCATATATCAACACCTTATCGCGGGTTTAATTTCACATGATACATTATTTTCATAATAAATGGCATGCCATCATTAAGTCCTTTTTTATGGGACCAAAGTGGGGTTAGCTCGGTGGCTATGGACAAACAAAAGGCTACAAGAAGCCATCATTTGGTTCCCCACTGAAGCACTGCCCTGCCTGCGGACAGGAATTGCTCCTAGCACACACCGGGATTGGTAGGTTGGGCCCCAAGTAAGAGAAAGGAAAAGGGAATTCTGTTGAATTACCATGGTTATTTTTAAAAAAAAAAAGTCCTATTTGATTGGTATTATTCATTTATTTTTTTCTTCATTTTCTCTAAATTATTGCCCTTTGCCTTTTTAAGGTTGTGTGAGTTTTGGCAGGCAAATTAAGAAGAGTTGTCCATTTTGTGGACACAGGCAAGCAAGATTAATAAATAGAAAGATGTGAAACCATATCTATTGTCTCCAAACCAACAGTTCCAACAATATCTCTAATTTTATTTATTTATTTATTTTTTTGTTAACCTCTCTATCTTTATTGAATTTTTACTTTTGGAAGAAATCTATACTTGTACAGTTTGAACAATTAAATAAATTAAATAATCTGATTGCACCACAACACTGTCTAGATTTTCAAACAATACAGACTCACCAAATTGTAACAATGAACTAGAGCGCAATATTCGTGTACATATACATATATATTTTTTTGATAATTATAGTATCCAATGATGTTCCCTCCGCATTTTTAGCTCGAGGCTCAATCGACTAATCCACAGGATGCAAGGGGAGCCAAGACAATCCCTCATCCCTAGGCAAGGTAGCATTTCAGTTAGAATCAAACTCAGGCTCTTTGAACCCCCACTTGCCCTAGCCACTACACTTCACCCACTTGGATGTAATATTCATCTATACTATGAGCTTTTTATGCAAAATATGAATTTGTTTCTAAGTAATCTAGCATCTGAGAAACAATCCTTCTGAAATGAAGTTAAAGTATATAGCTCGTGTTCTACCTCCTTTACAATCTGTAAATAGCTCAACCATGACCTCCACTATTTCATGCAGTGTTTTATACTGCATTAATCACATAGAAAGGGCAGGAAATAAGACAGAGTGATTCTATTACCACTTTATCATCTATGCCGAAATTACAGAAGTTTAAAAAATTTACTGTAGTATCTCAAAGAACATTTGCAATTTCTAAAAAAAGAATTTCCCTATCTAATGGGAAAGTTACATAACCTAAATCAACATTAAATAAAAACCACCAAATCAGAGAGGAAAATTTACTTTCATGTTCAATGCACCCTCAAGCATTGGCCAAAATCATAAAGAGACTAACCAGGGTTAGGGCAGATCATAGATCCAACAGCAAGAGAGGAGGGGACAGGGTGAGAGAGAAGGTTGTTCCTTCTGCTCATCATTCATATCATTTTTTTCTTTGATCAGACTCATTCATATCATTTTGTATGGGTTTATATATATAGCAGGGAATTTAAGTCTTTCAGTCCAGCAGCCTCTTTGCACCACTTACAAATAGAACTTAGAAATATAAGTATACCTAATAATTATGGGTTTCAAGCAAGCCTCTGCTTTTATGACCCATGCAAGACAGGAACCCCCCCAATCCTAGTTCCCTTCTTTAAACTTCCTCAGTTTCAACTACTTAAAAGGACTCAGATTTCTCAGTGGTCTACCTTCACGAACACAACAATAAGTGACTTGTAAAACGAATCCATGATTCTCATAATTAGGTAATCTCACCCAACCTTGTCCACTGCACTACAACCAGCCCATTGCATATTTGGGATTACACCAAAATTCCCAAAGACTATTTATGAATCAATGTGTACAATCTTTTCTGGTCGCCCTCATACAATCTCAAGATTACCCCTTTTTTTTTTTTTTCGGAAAGCAAAATCACTGAAAAAGAAAAAGGAAAAAAAAGAGAAAAATACCACATGAACCTAAGTACATGTTATCCACCATTTTCATTTTGGGCTTCACCACCAGTACTCCACTAACATCTAAAGCATCCAAAAACTATCAACTATCAACTCCAGATACTTTGCCCCAACTTTCTTGAGTAATGGAAGTTTGATAATGTAAACAACCACATAAAATGTATTGATCAAGAAAATTTGTGATGACAAAGAAGATATCATCATCCACTTTCAAATCAGCCAGGGAAACAACCATAGGACATTGATAATTTGACTGCACAATTAAGCACGCCAGCGAAACGAGTATTAACCTCGAATTCTAACGACTCCCCTTTCCTCACTTCTCCCAGCAACCAAACAAACATCACCAAGACTTCAATTCCAATCTCAAAATGAAATCATCACCAAAAACCTGCCTATAATCAAAAATCATGACTCGACATATACATACAGTCATAAAAGAACCAATACATCAAACATACATACATAAATTCCGAAAAGAGAGAGAGAGAGAGAGAGAGAGAGAGGTTAAGTCAGGGTGAACCGGAGAACGAACCTGAAGAAGCAGAACGAAAGAGAGAGAGAGAGAGAGAGAGAGAGAGAGAGAGATCCGAAGGAGCTGAAACTTTCTCGGGAAGAGAAATTATCAAAAATCCCAAATAGATAGACAAGAACGGTAGCTCTGCTACGAAAAGGAAGATGAAGGCCTGTTTTACTATCTTCTGCTCATTTTTATTGAAGAATCTAACCCCTATTATGAAATGACCAGAATCGCCTTCCATTTTAAGTTTTTGCCTGCCCTTCAGATAGGTAATATTATACAACTAATTGACATGATTTGGATATGATACGTCAAAGAATTTTTTGTTTTTGAAAGGATATATTAAAAAAGTTAAATGGCTTAACATTTGCTAATAGGTATTAATCAACTGTATTATTAGTATTGTTTGGTTATGTTATATTAACAAATATATTAGTGTTTAAAATTTTAAATAATAAAAGGTAAAAGTATCACAAAATTCTAATACTTATTTTATATTATTAATCAATTTTTTATATTTAAAAAGTGATAAATTCAATCTTAATTTATCAATTTGATCTAAATTAAAGCTTATCAAAAAATTGAAAAATTAAAAGCATTCAAATTAAAGATCTTATAGAATGAATTTTGATTTGAAATTTTTTACAAATGTAAAAAAATATTCAAATTACCATTACAAGAAATTTTATAATTTTTAAAATTATGTTATTTTTTGAAAAAATAAAATTTTAAATTTTAAAAATACAGATTTTTAGTACTCAAAAAATTATAATTTTTCTGGGTGATGGTAATTTAAAAATTTTTTTATATGGGTGAAAATTTTCAAATCAAAATTCATTTTATAAAATCTTTAATTTTAATATCTCTAATTCTTAAATTCTTTGATAAAATTTAATTTAGATCAAACTGATAAATTAAAATTGGATTTATTACATTTTACATATAAAAATTGGATTAGTAATATCGAGTGAACATTAAGGTTTTATGGATCTTTAGTCTAATAATAAATTAATTATATGATATTTAGTTTTTTAATTCACATAATTATATTACAATATAAATACAAAAAGCCATAAATTTTACTTGAATTTTAATTTTAATTTTATTGTTTTAATTTTAACTATATTTTTAAATTTTTAATTTAAATTAATTGACATCTTATAAAAAATTTAAAAATTAAAAAAAAAAACTTAAATTAAAAATTTTATATAACAATTTTGATTTAAAATATATTTTATATACATGTTCACATGACCATTATAAAAAAATTCAAAAATTTTAAATATTAAAAAATAACTTTTGATTTTTATATTATCAAAAAATTATTAAAAACTCATATATCCAAATTTATTCAATTTTAAATGATGAATTTAAAACAAGTGTATAATTCATTTAAATTGTTTTTGAGGTATTTCAATAACGAAAATATTTTTAATTTTGCATAACCATGTGAAATCAAAGTTTAAATTAAATCAAATTAAATTTTTAAATATGCAATTGATAAAATTAAAATAAGAATAAAATTTTATAATTTTAACTGTAAAATAAAATTAAAATTAAAATCTTATAATATATTAAATTATTACTGTAACTATAACTATTAATATGATGTTAATTAATAATAATCAAAACTGTAAAATAAAAAATTAAAAAAATGTTAAATCATATCCCTGCATGAAAATATTGGGATGAGCTAATTGCATCAATAAGTTGATCTTACCATAAGTGGATAATACAATGTAATAAATTTGGTGGGATTTTAAAGATGCATAAAGATGTTGGAGTAAGGCATGAAGACAACACAATGGTAAATTACAATAGTAACAGTAAACTGAGAGCATTAGTACTAACTTTAAGTATAATATTCAAAATCATAAATTGATGACATGTTTGATTCATGGAATAGAATAGAGAAAGAATAGAAAAGGTATTATTTGAGAATAGAAAAGAGAATGAATAAAAAAAATAAAAGTATTATTACGTTTGGTTTATTGGAATTGAATAGAATATGAATTTATTTTCATATGTTTGGTTCCTCAAAGAATAAGGTAGGAAAGTAATTGAAGTAAGTTTAAAAAACTAGTTATCTTTCAATTAAATTAATTATAATTTAATTAATTTTTATTAAAATAATATTAATTAATAAATATTTTATAATAGTAAATTATTATAAAAATAATATTAATTAAATAATATATTAATAATTATTTTTATTTTAAATATTAATATTATAAAATTAAAATTAAAATTAAAATTAATTAATATTTTAATAAAAGTAATTTTTTTACTCTTTTTTGGTAAATTATTTAAAAATAAAAAATATTATTAATATAAACATAATATTAACTAAATAATATGTTAATAATTGTTTCTTATTTTTAAATATTAATATTATAAAATTAAATTTAATATTAATTAATATTTTAATAATAATATATTTTTTTGGTAAATTATTTAAAAATAAAAAATAAAGTCATTATATATATATGATAGTAATTTAAAAATTTTATCAAGAGTATGTTGGAAATAAAAAAATATAACAATTTCTTGTTTTCATGGAATAACTATTTCAATGGTTCACTTCGAAATAGCTATTCTAGGTTTTTAAGGAATAAAAATTTCTTAAAGAATTATAATTCTGTGATAAAAATGAACCAAACATTGAAAAAATAATTCCGTATGAAATAAAGTAAGAAAAAAATTGATATTCTTGCCAACCCAAGATATTGTAAGTTCATGTGTTTGGTGTGGTTAAAAAATTCACTGAGATATATGAACAGTGAGTTGAGATGTATCTTGGCATGAATAAGAAGCTGAACAAGTTTAGAGATCAGGAAGCTGTGGAGCAAAGCTATGGAGACTTATGTTGGATGAGAAGTAATTCATTGTGTGAGCTGTTAATTCAGACTATGAGGGAGTTAAATGTAAGGAGAAAAGGCAGAACATGGAATCAAGAAACCTATATAAAGAGAACTAATTCAGATAAAAAGTTGAGGTTAGAGAGTAACAATATTGTATAAGGGGTTTTATTGACAGCAAGTTTTAGTGAAAGTTAAACTCTCTTTATTTGCAGCTTGAAAAGGCATGAAAAAAATTAATTAAAACAGTTTAAAAAAGTATAATTCTATTAAGAATGATCCAAGTATTATTCATAAGAGTAAATTCTTGTTTAAACTAGTTGTATGTATGTTGATTATCATTAACTTTTGTTTTCTTTTCAGTAATAATATTGTCTAATATCATCATAACATGCACAGGTTTGAATAGAGGTTCGATCCCTAACACTGCAACTTTTGTTATAACAGAACTTATTATTGATCTGATTTTAATTGATTTTAAAATAAATAAATGAATACATATATATATATATATATCATGTAAAAACTTAACAAAATAAATGATTAAAAGTTTTTATATTTATTTATTTTTATATTAATATAATAAATTAAAAAATAAACTCTTTTATTTCATAAAAATAAGCTCTTTTTATTTTTAAAAAATCAATAAAAAATCATAATGATGCTCACCCATAAACTCTGACTTTACCTTAGGTTAGTTCACTAACCTAGATCATGCAAACAGGCGATTTACATCTGATAAATAAAAACATAAAAATTGTTGTATTCACAAAACAAAAGTCACATTGTACCATTTTGAAAAGTCCAAACAGAAAATTCAAGAACAAATGCAGCAAATTCAATCGAGATAAACCTTTATATCGATTCCATTATCAATGAGGGATTGAACCACTGCTCTGATCTTTCCTTCAAACTTGTCCCTCTCCCTTGGAGTATAAGAAGCAGTGTACACATCAGCTTCTCTTGCTCTATCAGCTAAAATCCGGCCAATGGCCAAGCAAGCAGGGATGTCAGACCGGGATTTCAGCGCAGCTTTAATGTCTTTCGAGTTGGTGCCAGCTACAGCAACCTGCTTGCATGTCACCCGATGGGTGAGTGAGGCTGAAACAAAGCGCTTTGAGATGAACACATCAAGTGTAAATGGCTCCATGTAGGCTATTGTTCGTTGTTTAAAAGATACATGCTTGTCTGGATTCTTCGACTTCTTCTCCTTCTTGTAAGTGTATGGCCGGCTATTGTTGTCGTCAAGGAAATCTTCTACACCAAAAAAGCTCCTTGGTGCACAGTGAATCTAGAAAACAGCACAATCAGAAGTAACCTTTTCAGGAGATAACTATTCTTAAGAAACTTGTCTAATCCATTCCGATTGATGCATTTAGCTATTATAAACTTTCTCAGAATTACAAATTCAAAATTTCCAACAGCTGGCACTCCAAGATGCGGGGAACAATTAGTCTCATTCTACAAAAACACCAAGATACTAATGCATACATGGTTAACATTTTAATTTTAGGGAAAAAGGGATGAAGAGAGCAGAAAAAGAGATCCATGAACAACTTCATCTTGATGCTGACAAACAAATCCCAATAGGGAACAGATAAAAGTTCCATCATCACCCTTTTTCCTATTGATAAAACCTAGTTAACCAATCTCTGTACATCTGATATATGTTGGTCATCTTGATTATCCTTTTCCAGACCATTCAGTGTGAAAAGCAGCTCTGGAAATACTAACCTAGTAAGATAAGCGATAATTTAAATGCAATCCTTTTCAAGTTTTCCAGGTTATGCCTTAAGGTTGCAGGACAATTTAAAGGTTGTGGGATTAGTGTCTCTACCCATAAGGGAATTATATAATTTAATAATCAATTAACACATTAGTAAAGGCAAACACAAAGATGCTCATAATAGGTATTCTAGTGCCATATTAAAGAAAGAATAGAAAAGAAAAACAAAAAGACGGAGAGCATGAAACCTATTACAAAAATGTACAAACAGTTAAATAAGAAGCTTAAAAACCTTTGCTACCAACATTGATTCAAAATTATCCTTCCCAAGCTAAATTATTTAGTGCAGTCAATAGCAACTTGAACCATACCTAGAACGAAATCAACAACTACATAACAGCTAATTCCTTTTCATGAACATCCCCAACCTCAGCAAAGAAGAATAATGGAATCCAACTGTATTTCATGATTACATAACCAATGAAAGTTCCTGACCACTTAAACTTGAAGTTTCAATACCCTCAATAACTATCCCTCCAAGTTTCCATGGGTCTAGAACAGTTCCAACTGAAGCTTTCACCAAAGCACACAGTAATCAACAGAGAGAAAGTCTCAAAGTTTGAAGACATATAGTAGTTTCAACTTACTATGTGCAGAATTAAACTTTACCTCTTACAACCTCCATCAACTAATCTAATATGAGCAGTATGACAGGATTGATTATATTAACACAACTAGAGCATATTGTAGCCTAAGGTCTCTGCAGCTCCATGATGATCAATTACATCCAGGCAATGGATGAATTGTGTAATAACAATTTTCTCACAAAATTCAAAACAAACTAATGAGATACATCCACTCATTCTGTACGATCCGATATATCCCAACAGAATCACTTCCATTTCTAGTTCCAGTTTGATGGTACAAGTAATACAGCGACGGGCTAGTTATCACTCACTGATTTCATATCACAACAAACAGCAAAGATAACATCAATGAAAGCAGCCTATTCTTTTTATCTGAATTTCCTTGATTTCTTTCAACTGGATAGGTGGTTGATGTAAGTCCTGAACTTAAAAGATTCAAAAGAACATGGAACTTGCTAGCTGCGAAAATTACAAACTGCAAACCAAAGACACACCTGTCCCCTGTGGAAACCACTAGCAGGTATGTACAACCCAGGCCTAAGCTTGTCTCCTCCACTCGCAAGCAACCCTTCGTTCTTCAAAACCTTGCCTAGTAATTGCTTCAACATGACACCTTCTCCTTATAAATTATTTCAGTTGACCTAAAACAGAACAGAAAACACAGATAAGTTGTAAATAAGATCACACACTGGTCCCAAGCATTGTATCGAGCAGATAACGTGCAATGAATAAAAGACACTACACCTTCATTCAAGGAACAAGTAAACAAACACAGTTTTTAAAGAACACAAAATCCAAATTCCAAACAAAGAGAGCTAATTTGCAGCTTAATAATTCCAGTCCATCACTTACGATAACCATTTGAACTAATGATTTAGTCGATTAACAGAAAAGAGAGACGAAGGTGTACCTTTGCACAAGCCAGAACTCAAATTCAAAAGGGAAAACAAAACAGGTCCCGCTTTAAAATGAATTTACTAATATTAATAATTTAAAATTTAATAAAATGGTTAGAATCGTCCGTAGCACAATTTGGGCATTTGGTCTAGTGGCATGATTCTCGCTTAGGAATGCCACTTCGGTTACTGGAATTTTGTCTAAATTAACCTTTATTGGAAATTTTAAATTATTAAAAATATTTAAATTAAAAATATTTTACGACAATAATTTATGATTTTTTATATATGTAAAAAAATATTAAAATTATCATTATAAAAAAAAATAATATTAAAAATATTTGTAAAAAAATATGTACTATCAATAATTTAAAATTTTCATAAAAAATTATTAATTAGTTGAAAAAATTTTAAATTTAAGAGATAAAATTCAAATGAAGTGCAAATCCATTTGATAGATTTTAAATATTTCGATAATGAAAAAATTATTAATTTTTTATAATTATTTTGAATCAAAATTCATTCTAGACAAAATCAATATATCAAAATTTATTTGTATATATTTTAAAAATTAGAATTTAATTAAAAAATAAATAAAACTCAAATTTTTAAATAATATTTACTCAATATTTTTGTAATAATAATTATTTAAATTAAAAAATTATATAATAAATTTTAATTTAAAACTTTTTTATAAATATAAAAAAATATTCAAATTATTATCACAATCAATATCAATTCAAATTTGAAGGGGTATGACTATGTCACTATTGTCAGATTTAAATGGTATCAATAATTAGGAGTTTTATTTTTTATTCTAATAGAATAAAATTCGACTAAATACTAAACATAAGATAAGTAAGCGAAAAAAATAAAGGAAGGATAAATGAGGGAAACAAATAATTATAGAGAGTATTATTTGTCTTCTTAGTCTTCGACACCATAAAAGGAATTTTACACACCCTTTTCTTGTTTTTGATATTAAAAGTGATTTTTAAAATTTTATGTTTCTAAAATTTCGAAAATTCATAAAAAAATAACTTATAAATTAAAAATCATTTAAAAAACTATTTAAGTTTTCTTTTAAAATATTTCAATAATTTTTAAGTTTCTCAGCTGTTAAAGTTAAAATTTACATTTAAATTAAATTAAAAAATTAAACTGTGGCATCAAAACTTCATATAAAAACATAAATTTAATTTAAAATTTTTTTATATTACTCAAAATCATATATATATATATATATAATCATTATAGTCAAACTCTTGAGCCAAAGAAACAGAGTACAACTTCAAGATTCAATGTGGAGGATTACTCTGAAGAGGGGCTTCAATCAAATTATTGTATGCAAACAAGACATGCTTAAACCAAAAACTTGTGAGATGAAAATGATGGCTAAAGCTTCATCCTGTAGAGTGGAGTTTACAACTGAACATCAGCAGCTACTCAGCGCAGCAACAAAAGTAACCAAATAACTGAAAAAAAAAACAAAGACTTTGCCGAGAGAAAGCATCTTTTCTGCACTATCATTATACCAAATCACAACAGTAGCAGATTCTTTGTTCATAAACTCAGTATTAAACCAACACAGACATGATAATCAATCATTGAAATTCACAAATGATAACATTAGCTCCTTGGATATTGTCAAAGGGCATAAGTGAAAACAGGGTGCTCATGTGCTGTCCATGAAACAAACACATTTTTTTCTAGCACTACACCCTCTAGATGCTTTGCAAGACCAGCAAAAACCAATCTACCAGAACTCTAATGAGATCCTACAAGGAATTCTAACTGCTACAATGTCACAAAGAGGGAACAACAAAATGACTGAGGGACAATTTATGTGGTCCAACTGAATCCTAAAATTCAAGAGGCTTCATTAATCCCGAGAAAAAAGAAGAAAAAATAATAGTTGAGGCCATCCACAGTTCAGGATATGAAAGGATAAAACAAATTTGTAAAGCATCTCCTGATATCTTTTCATTTTTCTCTTCAGTCACTTTAACAAAGCCTCCTCTTAGGCTCTTACATTATGGTCAGAGAATAGAGAACAGTTTACAACAGACCATGTTGCCTATTCAATCTAAAATTATAATACCCGGAATTGCTGAAGGATCAAGCTCCCAAAAACCTCTCAGCCGGTCCTTCTCTCCTGTGTGCTGGAAAGCTGGAATCTGATGAGAAAATCTACCAAATTCACCCCTTGGGATATCTATAACAGCAGTCTTCAATCTTTGGCTTCTTGGAGCCCTGTAAAGTGCTTTAGATCGACTGATGCATGTCAGAACCACAAGTTTCGTACCTTGATTGTTATCTTCCAAAACCTCCACAATGTCACATTCACCTAGGTTAGAACAACCTGACTCCGAGTTCCAGTTTTTATACAAGGCCCAAACTTGACCTTTTCTAGGGTATATCTCATATTTACTCTTACCAACATCTTCAGCTTGCAACTGATGAGAAATAACACTTCGGGAAACGACCTTTGTTTTACCATTCTTAACTTTAAACAACCCACAGCAAACTGGGTTAATGGTGTCTTTTGGCAGTGTACAGGCTTCTAGCAGTGCCACATGCAATCTAAAATCAGGCGTCGATTCAATCTTCTTAACTTGAGCATAGTCCTTAGGCATCCCATCCTTCTCTTTATACAATGCCCAGATCTGATCGATCTGAAACTTTTCCTCTGATTTTTCCACCCAGAAATCGAAGGACTTTTCTTCAGTGATTCTCTGACCTGATGACGCAGATGCAGAGACACTGGGACTTTTTGTAACACTGCTGGAAGCTTTATTGTCAACATGTTTGCTTAGATCCCTTGGAGATCTTCTAAGTTTCAACGTATCTGCTGGAAGGTCAGTCTTCTGATTCCTATTTGGAGTGTTGACCTTCTCATCAACCTGAGATAGAATAAAATTTCCTTTATGCTGACTAATGTCGCTGTAGCTTCCATCTTTACTACCATCCCCTTGATTCAAGCACTGACTTCCATATACTTGACCATTACACTTGCCTATACCATTAGATTCCCTTGGAGATCTTCTAGGCCTAAAAGCTTCTCTCTCATGATTGCAATTCTCATGCTTCTTTGGTGTATGAACACTACCCAAACCTGTCATGGTTTTTGCATCGCTCTTGGGAGATTTAAGATGTGAGCTATCTTCTTCAATATCCGGACTTTGTTTTTCCATCTTCAAATCACCAGTATCACCATGCTCATCAAGATTCGTAGGAAGTGAAGCAGGATCTAATTCAAAAGATCCAACAGGAACACCTTCTCCTTCTTTTCCAGTCATTCTAAATGAGGGAATTCGATGAGAAAATCTGTAGATCTCCCCTGGAGGAATTTGAAATGAAACAATGCCATGCTGTTCAGTTTGCTGAAATATACTAACAAACCCTTTCATTTTGCCCAAATAAGTAACCCCAATACCAACATTGTCAACAAAATCAGACAGCACTTCCACAAATTCATATTGGTATGGTGGTTTATGCTTTTCTGGTTCAGAACTCCAACTGACATCCCAATCCTTGAAAAGAGCCCAGGTTTCCCCCTTTCTGGGATACACAAAGTAAGAACCTCTGGTACTACCTCTTGTACAATGTATCTGATGAGAGAACATCAAAAGATCTTCTGTTTCTTCACTGCCTCCATTAACATACTTGCCACAAGCAACAGGCAGCTCCACATCAGTCCATTTTTGCTCATCTTGGTTATCCGAGTCGGGCTCTAGCCAAGTGATCTGTAGCTTCGACACATATGAGAAAACCTTTTTGATACGAGCATAAAATCTAGGCATGCCATCTGTTGTATCATATATAGCCCAAACTTGATTAACAGCAAAACAGTCAAAAACCTTGTCCTTGTCAAAATCACTGAAATCTGGGTCAGGATATTCGAAGACCTCACGATCAAGTGAAATGTCTGCATCTGATGTAGTATCACCATCAACTTTGGATCTTTTTTCATCATCATCATCCTCTGCATTTGCTTTACTCTCCCCGGTTTTCCTCTTCTTGCTTGGCAAGTTTTCTTCAAAGGTTGCACTTTCATTTTCTCTAACCTCTTGCTTACATGTACCAACAGAGGCAGCCAAACTAACCAACTTATCATTTCCAGATAGCCCACCAACCACAGCTGCTTCTTTCATTTCCTCCTTACTGGCAATAGATGGTCTGCTTTCCCTTGACCTTTTCAGTGGAGGGCTTACAATATCATCATCACTTAAATTTTCATTGTAAGAAACCTCTTGTTTTTGCCTCAAAGATCTCCTTCGTTGATGTAATTCATTAAGTACATGATTCGCTCCACCAATATTACCACCATTTTCTTGGACAACCACATCATCAATTTCATCACAATCACCAGTCTCAAAACTTTCGCTGGACTCTTCCATGGACTTCTTCCTCTTTCTACTCGTGGTTCTTGAACATCCCAATTCACAAGGCTTTGCCGCATCTGGCTTAGTTTTTGTTGCATCAAGTTTAGGCTCCGCTGTATCAGGCTTTGACTTTGTAGTGTGAGGCTTAGTTTTTGCTGCATCAGGCTTAGCCTTTGTTGCATCAGGCTTAGCCTTTTTTGCATCCGGCTTAACCTTTGTTGCATGAAGTGTGGATTCTGTTGTATCAGGCTTTGGCTTTGTCACATCAGATTTAAGCTTTGCTGCATCAGGCCTGGGCATTCCAGCACCACTATTCCCACATCCCATATTTTTTCCACCCACTTTCTCTTTAGTTGAAGAAGCCCTACTAACCTCAGGCTTGCTTCCTGGCTTTAAGGCAGGATCTAACTCTGCAAATCGACCCACATGGTGCAAACCAGAAGGCTTCCCACCATTATTTTGCAAGGATACCTTAAAGGAATGCATATTGGAAAATTCTTTTTGAGTGGGAAGTTGACTCCAGCTGGATCCGGGGGGCACAACATGAGCACCCAAATCATAGGCAGTAAAGGAATTGAGACAATTTTGACAGCGCAGAACTTTATTAACATGTTCTCTGTAGTATTGATACCTCATACCACAAAACTGGCAGCAAGTCCAAAATGCCATTTGTGGAGGCCGTTGATGTGGATATGGAGCGCTGAACTGTGAGGGAGTAACATTTGGAAAATTGTTTGTAGCCCCATACTGCTTATTGGGAACATTGTTCTTATGTGATTGATTGACTGGTGGTTTAGGTGTAGCAGTTCTAACAGAAGCCCTAAATTTCAAATCATACTGAGCACGTGTTGTTGGATTTGTAAGCACCCTATTTGCTTCCCCAATCAGCTTGAAAGCAGCCTCAGCGCCAGTGAATTTATTCTTGTCTGGATGAAGAAGCAACGCAAGCTTTCTATATTGCTTCTTAATGGTACCCTCATCAGCCATCCGTTCAATCTGGAGAATACTATACCAATCCATTTCTGAACCATTTAGTCTACTTTGGGCAGAACAGTGAACATCACAAACTGTGATCAATTGGGAAATATTCTCAAGTTCAGGAAAGAGTCGTTGGGCCTTCAATGCAAACTTTTGTGCCCCAGTAAAATCCCCATCTTGCATCCTCTTCTCTGCCATTCCCTTTGCTCTGATGGCCTCTTCTTTGTTGCACTCCATGTCTGAGCAGAACCTGGAATTGATTAACCACTAAGGATCTCTCACCTTTAGCAAATACATCAGAAAAATGCAACTTCTCTTGGCCCCTTTCCCTCGTATCTGTGTATTATCCAAAATCTTCACCCTACATAAAAGTGCAGGCAAACTGAGACGATTAAGCTTCATGCACCAACCTATAAAGGAAGGCACAATAGATGCTACATGCCTACCATTTAGGACCAGAAGATGCTGTAAAGCAGACAGCCAGTAGACAACAACTTTAATGACTTGCTCTTTACTACCAAAGGATTCTGAGCAGCCCAAATAAGTGGGCAACAATCAGATAACCTCAGAAAGCGAAAACCTGAATCCCCAACTCAAAACCTGCAGCACAATTCAATAAGTAATAAATAAGATTCATTTGGTAACCACCGAAAAGAGAACATATCACTTTGAGGGCTACAGAAAGACAAATTCTGACAAAATGAGAAAAATTATGATTAAACTTAAACTGAAATCTAGGTAAAACAGCATGCAAAATTCAACAGAATCATGTTAGGAGTGAAATAGGTACCCATTCTCCTAACCCAAAATGCACACTGTAAGGGGCGGACACATTCTTCTCCGTGGTTCAATCAGTAAAACACCACCCCCTCCCCCTAGAAAAAGGGAAATAAAAGGAAATTGATCATTTCAACTTTCAACTGTCTGTTACTTGAAAAAACAAATAACTTCACTGAACAGACAAGAAAACTTCAAAACTAGCAAAACACAAGCAATTCAAGTCTGATATTTTCTTCTTTTCTAATATTCTTCCAGCCAGCAAAGAAAACTCACTGCAAAAATACGTGACCAGACACAGCACAAAACACTACTAATCCATAATTTAGCACCTACAAGAAACAGGAAAAGTCAGAACCTTAAACATATCCATTTCAGCCACACATCATCCCAGACAGAAAGCAAAGTTGACATACAAACATCCTCAAAACAACCCAACATGCTTCACCAAAGGGAGCAGCAAAATCAGCCAGGAAACAGACCTAGATTAAGAAAGGAACGAAAACATACACATTAAATGAAAATGCCGGGCGCGCAGGTGAACAAACACGAAGTTAAGGGCGATACGCAACCAAATCAAAAACCCTAGAATATCCAGAAAAGGAAGAGACATTAAGAATTTGAGAGAAACAAAGACAAGATAGAGACGAAAGCCTCACTGATGGTGTTAAATGGAGTTTAGGGAGAGAGAAACCTGACAAATGGAGAAGAAGTGAGAGAAAGAAGAGGGAAAATTTTGGGGAGGAGGGGGAGGGAGCTTCTGCAAATTTGGAGTCCGCCCAACATTTTCCCCTTTATTACTAAAAAACGCTAAATATTACATTGCATTCGAGGACTGAATCCCAAGAAAACATATATTTTTTGATAATATTAAAATCATTACCATATTAACATTTACAAATAGAATTTTCTAGAAGACTTTTGAAATTGATAAAAAGTCCATAATCTAAAGATTCGACCAATTTACCAATTTAATGGATTTTGATTTGGCCCAAATCTAAAATAATTTGGGTTCGATTTATAAATTTTGAACAAATTGATTTATTAGGTTGGTCTGCATAAATTATGAAATGAAACAAAATAAATTTATTTATTTATAAAATAACATTGAATCGAATTGAATTAAATTTAGTTTTTAATCGAGTTAAAAATATTAATGATATGTTCATTTATGCATAATTAGAGTAAGCATAATTTAAAAATGGATAAGAATTAAAGTGAAAAATTAGATTTAAAATAATCTATTTATCTGAGTTTTAACTCGATATTGAAATCGTTGTGAATCTGATTTTTATACTCAATTAAATTAAAATAAATTGTTAAAAATTTACTTAAGTATTTTTATTTGTATTTTTAAAATATTTTTATATTTTTAATTAAAAAATAATATTATATATTTTAATAATTTTATTGTTTTATAATATATATATATTATTTTAAAATCATGTTTTAAAAAAAATTAAAAACAAAATCAAACATTAACAATTATGTTAATTTTTGAAAAAATAAGCAATGAATGTATATCACTAATTAACATAATTATGAGTGACAATAGATAATCATTTGTAAAAAGATAAATTATTAATTTATAAATTAAAAACAAAATTATTTTTGTTATAAATTTAAAAATAAATAAATTATAAATTATAAATTTGAGAGTTTCAATTCGATAAGAGCTCTGATTTCTCACTCCATATTTCCCAATTTTAAATTGATATGAAATTCAAGAAACATAAGCTTGATTCCAATTTTCATTCCTATTCTAAAATTTTAGTTAACAAACATATCATAAATTCATTTTTAAAGTTTATCTAAATTGATATCTTAAATCAACTTATGAAATTTACGAGCTTTTATGATGATTTTGGTTATTATTTATTATTTATATTTTTAAAATTAATTAAATATATTAAAAAATTACTAATGTTATTTAAAAAATTCATTAAAAATAAATTAAATTTTAATATATGTATTCATAAATAATAACTAAAAAATTAAAAATTGAATTATGAATAAAAATATAAAATTGACATAATTATAAGTATGGTGTAGTATACAAATAAGAAAGCATAATAATTTTCAGTCTAAAAAATATCATAAATAAAAATAAAAATATATAATAAATATTAATTTAGTTTGTTTGGTTTTTATATTTTCAAAATAAATTAATTTCTAATATATAAAATATATTTATATTAAACTCAAAATTGAAAACTGATTAAATTTTATGCTTGTTCTAAAATCAAATTTGAAATCAATAATTGAATTTAATCTGGCTTGATCTCATTAAAGTCAATATACACAAGATTCAATATGTACAAAATCGAGTTAAATAATCAAGTTTTGGTGTAAATTGATATTTTATTAAGTTGATCCATTGCCCATAAAGAAAAATATTTAACTTCTTATTTTAAAAATAAAATTTATAATTATTTATTTAAATAAAAAATTTTGAAATTGCCAATCGTTAACTATTATTGGTGGCAACTTTCTAATGACACAAAATATTTTGATTAAAACATTTCGGATATCTGTTTAATGTAATTATTTTGTATGGCTATTTACAAACCTACAACTTGTTTTATTATATTAAATATATATAAATTTATTAATAATAGAGTAAAAATCTTATAGAACTTTGATATTTATCTTATATTATCAATCAAATTTTTATATTTAAAAAATAGTAAATCAAATTTTGATGTATCAATCATGTTCAAATTGGTTCTTAACTCAAATGGTTGTAAAAAAAATTAAAGATATTTTCATTGTTGAAATGCTTAAAAAATGACTCAAATAAATTATTTATTTTATTTTAATTTAATTTTTAAATTTGAATAATTTTTTATATAAAGTTTATCTTTAGTTTTTTAATTTTAAAAATATAAATTTTAAAAATATATTTTTAATGTTAAAAAAATTTTAAAATTTTTACAACTGTAGATTGAATATTTATTTATATATGTGAGAATTTTCAAGTTAAAATTTATTGCATAATATCTTCAATGTGAATATATTTAATTTTTGAATTTTTTAACAAAGTTTAATTTAATCCAAATTTATACATCAATATTTGATTTATTATTTTTTAAACATGATTTTGATTAATAATATAAGCTAAATATTAAAGTTTTATGAAAATTTTACATTTAATAATATTATTAATAAAATATTTAAAATTATAAATTATAAATTCAAATTAAATAATCACTTAAATAATTAAAACTAATTTTAAAATTTAAAATATGTTAAATTAAAAAAAATGATAGATCCAATATATTATTTATGACTCACAAAAAATATATATAATAATAATATAAGTTCACTGATAAATTTGCATGAAAAAAAATTAGAATAAAGGTCTTATAAAATTCTTACCTTATATTACCAATCAAATTTTCATATTTAAAAAATAATAAATCGAATTTTGATTTAGCAATTCAAACTAAATTGAATTTTATCAAAAAATTTATAAATTAAAGATGTTCAAATTGAATATCTTATACAATAAATTTTAATTTAAAAATTTTCATAAATATAAAGAAACTTTAAGCTATTGTCACAAAAAAATTTAAAATTTTTTAAACACTCAGAATAAATTTTTTTAAATTTGTAGTGTCAAATTTTTTACAAAAACATAAAAAAAAAATTTACATATAAAATATTTAAATTTGAGAGATGAATCCAAAATGAAATGAAAAATTCGTTTGAATTATTTTTGAGATATTTTAACAATAAAATATTTTTAATTTTTTTATAGTCATTTGAGAGAATGTTTAATTTAAAGCAAATTGGTAAATTAAAATTTAATTTAATACTTTATGAACATGAATATTTGATCGGTAATAAAGGATAAATATTTAATTTTTATATAATATTTATTCTAAAAATTATTATACCAAGATACATAATAAAAAAATATAATAATAATTTTTGTATTTTATTATCAATGAGATAAATTACTTAATTGAAAAAAACTGTACGATTTTTTTTTGGAAGTAAGACATTGACAAGTTTCCTTTCATTTATTTTATTGATTATTATTATTATTATTATATATTATTGTAGATTCACTTTTTTGGATCTTTTAATGCAGTAAATCTACATTCATCATATTTCTGGGCTTAAAGCAAGAATGATATCACCCTACAAAGATTATTGTCTGGATTCTTAGATTTCTTAGTTTCTATTTGGTTTTATGTTTTTTTTCTAGTTTTCTTGAAATAATTCACTTTTGCTATTGTGTTCAATAAATCTATATTTTTTAATAAAGAATTAATATATATTTATATTTTAAAATCACAAGAGGAGCAATACATGTCTATCAAATGAGAAAGATATATCCAAATAACTTTTATGTAAATTTATTTGTAGATTATTATTATTATTATTATTCATTTTTGACTTGTGAATATTGTATTGAATCATTAATTGTTTTCATAACTTTATATGTTTGTTTTAATAATTTGATGGATTTTAATTTAAAATTTAGATTTTTAATTTCAAATAATTTATTAATAATATTATAATATTTTATATAAAAAATTTAAGATAAATCCTATATTATTCATGTTTTTATTAATCAAATTTTTATATTTTTTATACTAATTTTATGTATAAAATATAGATTTTTAATTTTTTAAAGATAAAATTTAAATTAAAAATCTTATATATATTAAATAATAATTTAATTTTTTATAAATATAAAAAATTAAATACTATCATAAAAATTTCATAAATTTTGAGCATTAAAAATATTTTTTAAAAAAATTAATCTTGTTAAAAAATTTAAAAAATTTAAAAAATTATTTTTAAAATTGAAAAACATTATAAAATTTTTTATAATGGTACTTTGTATATGTAAAATTTATTGTACAAAATTTTTAATTTAATTTATTTAAAAAATTGAAATAAAAAATCAATTTAGATTTACTAAAAAATCATATATAAAATTGATAAAAAAGACACTACAAAAATTTGATTAAAAAATAAATAGTATAAAATTTATTTTGATATTTACCCAAAACTTTATATTTAAATTAGATCCTGATGTGTGGCGTCAAACCAACTCCAATAAAACTCATCCGACTTTAACTGCATAACTGTAAGTTTACTCCCTAATGCCTTTTATGTATTCCTCATGCTTGTAAGTGGGATTAACAAACCCTTTTGTAATATAAAGCAATTATATAACATGTTATTCCATCACTTGACTAAGTAGTTAAGTACCAAGAATTTGGAATCAACAAGAAGAATTCTCTCTTATCTTCAGTGCCATTTTCACAGCCTTAGCATGAGAGCGACGCATTCAAAGAATTTTCCACAAGAAAAGCAAAAATTTATTGATACAAAAGAGAAGTATACAGCAGCAGATTGCAGATCCTGGAAATTCAGATGCATAAGCTCTGATGTATAAATGCAGATAGGAAGCCACAAGAAGTTCTGGTTCTGTTCAAGTATTTCTGGTGAGAACTTCTCTAATCAGTTGCTTTGGTGCTGTAATGGATAATGAAGCAAAGAGGATGATTGAGTATGGATAAGAAGATCAGATGGTGAGGCAATGAAGCAGGGATGCAGGTTTTTTCTTACCAGGCAAGCCAGTGAACTTCTCGAACTGTAAAAATGCTTGTTTGATTAACATCTCTGTGCCATAAACAATGGTGGCTCCAGATTCCTGTGCTTCTCGTAAGAGTCTAGTTAATTTTGGTGTGTAAATGGCATCAAAGACAAGAGAGTAGTGTCTGAGAGCTTCCTGGGGAGGAGAAAGAAGAGCAGCAGATGTCAACTTACGTTGGCTTAGAATAACCAGCACAGTTTGAGGATTCATTCTCCACATTTAATCAGAAAAAGAAACTGAAAGAGAATTGAATGTAACAAAGCGAGACAAAAGGAAAAAACCTTTGGTATTGGTGTGTCATCAATTCTTGGTTTCATTCCAACAGATGTAGTATTTGCGAGAACCATTCCATCTTCTGGATGGAAGTCTTTCAATTCAGCAAGAGTGATTGCTTGCCCTCCAAGTTTCATGGCAAGTTCTTCAGCTTTTTCTGGCGAGTCAGAAGAAAACTCAAGTCATAATCAAGTCAGCAAGTAAAAATACTCAGCATTCGAATACTGGAAATTTACACAGAAAGTTATACATGTGCCCATATGCAAGTTTATGTGTAAAAGTACACAAACAAGTAGTTTTGCTAACTTGGCAGCAATAAGGTGAATATATCTAACACGATGAACATATAAACCGAAGAGAAGGTAAGTGAGAATTCCTCACTCTGCAACAAAGATAGACCTTTATCTCTATACATCTAAGGATTATGACAGGGACAAAAGACTAGGAGAAATCAGTATTACTGGGTCAACTTAATATCACTCCATGACACAAATGAATTCTTACCATAGGTGCGATTGGCGACGACGACTCTAGCTCCTTTTTCGTATGCACCATGAGCAAGTGCTTTTCCAGCACCACCAGCTCCTATAACAACGAATAGTTTACCAGCTAATGAAGAACCATTTGCAGGGGCTGCACTATTTGATGCTACAAAATAGAATCTCAGGTTAAGACCAAATAGTTGGAAAGGTAGAAACGTCGAAGTAGCATATAGCGTAGGTTATAAGATGCATTGTGAACCTTGTAGTCCCTGTTCAATGGCGGCAATAGCACCAAGGTAATCAACATTGTAACCCAGCAGCTTCCCATCAGTTGGTCTCCTAACCATACAATTCACAGCTCCTATTTCCTATAGAAGACTTAACAAGAGTTAAATAAAATAGTTTTTATAAGCAATATGACCGGAAATTTCTTGAAGGGTAATGGTCTGCGCACAAATACAAGGACACAGAGAAAAATAAGTACCCTTGCTATGGGGTCGACCTCGTCACAGCACTCAAGTGCAGCCTCCTTGTGAGGAATTGTACAACTATATTTGAAAAAGATGGAAATTAGCCCTCCTTGTGAGAATAAACCATGGAAAAACATAAAATGCTTTCTAGACCAAATAACGTAAACATATTTGCTTGCAAAAGAAATCCTCCAGAAAATAAGTTCTATGATTATATTCTGATTTCCAAAGTTTATTCTTCTTCTAAAGTTGGAGACTTGTCAAGAGAAATGAGGCTCAAATAAAAGAAGTATATGATGAATTTATGATCAATAACTTGCCATTTATAAGAGAACACAAAAAACAGTGTGAGATTATGAGGACTTCATATTTCAGAAAAAAGCATAGTGAAACTAGAATATAAGATATTTGAGTGCAACATTTAAGACTTCTTAGCATATCTTACCTATATCCGACAAAATCTGGTGATGAATAAGTGTTGAGAAAACTAGAGACATCATCTACCAACAAAGGCAGATATATCCCGTTAAATCCAATAGACTTAAATCCTGCGTTGTACAGGTGAGGACTTTTACTGTGATCAATTGGATTTCCAATAACACCATGTACTTTGGTATCAGGCCCTATCTGTCTGAAATTGTATAGCTCCACCAACTCCTTGATGGTTGGTTGGCCGGGAGCTGATACTACCCCTGCCTCGAGTGAGCCAAAAGTGAGAAATCCACCATATTTTGCTGCAAGTACTCTGGACATTAAACCCCTCTCTCGCATTACAAGTCCAATCATTGGCACCTACAAGTTCCAGTCAAAGCATCATTTTATTTACTGTTTGCAGGAAGACCTGGGAAAGAAAAACTGGCATGAAATCTAAGAACAGAGTGTAAATCCACAGATGATACAAAGAAAAAATAACACTTTTTCCAGCCAGCTTAAAATAGAAGAAAAAGGAAACAGGAACAACACCGAAGCTTATATATATGACATGCTCAGAGTAACTGTATATCAGCATCTCATCTACCATACATATTGGGCAAAAGTGATAGATTTAAAGACAATCTTAAGTTCACATAGCACTGGCATTGTATTTCAATTACATACTTGAGAGTGGACAAGTACTTGAAAAATCCGTGCATTGTCTGCGATATCTAAGGCAGTTGTTGCAACCTTCACTATGTCAGCTCCAGTAGCCTGTATCCTAGCGACAAGGCTCCCAATTTCCTCGGTAGATGGGGTATACTCATAATTGTGTGAAGAAACAATGATTTTGACCTTCTCAGGCTTCTTCCCTTGAATTGAATTGTAAAATTCATCAGCAACCTTCAAGAACCAAAATTGAAATTCTTTTAAGTGACATGTGCGTGGAGTTTTTGAATAATAGCTAATTGAGCACCATTATAGAGAATATGTCATTCATGTATCTTGACCTTAAGCTCGATATCAATATAATCTGCTCCTAATTCCATAGCTAGAAATAGTGCTTCCTGCCGCTTCCTTTCATCACCATCATACTGACCACCTTCCCATTTTGGTCTAAAAGACACATGATCCATAAGAAAATTTGTTCAACAGAAAAAGAAATCATATCCAGAAAATGTACTCAGTATCTAGTTGCTCATTAAATGAGGAGAAGACTCTGGTTCATGCATGTTTTGATTGTATAAAATGATTGTTGTTATTCATAACGATTACTCTTTCTTACAATTTTAACTCAAGCAGATGTATTTGACAGGAGATCCAATGAAAGAAAACACAACCAAGGAATAAGATAAACATAGTTAACCACAGAAAAATTATGATGTCCACTGAAAAGAAAGTTGAGTTCCAAACCTCAAGTTCAATATGATCTATGACCAGACAAATACTTGCACCTGTGGAGTCTAATGTAACTTTTAGGTGGAGTTAAATTCAACAAGAGCATCAAATTTCTTTTCTCTTACATTTCCTACTTTTTTTCATCAGTATGGAAGCATTAATATACATTTTAAATTTTAAACTAAAACATCAAAGGTTGCAAACAGAGTTTATTGAACAAATCCCAGTTCATATCAAAGAATGATTCATCGTTACCTGTAAGTGATAAGAGTAGGCAAAGGAGCTTTCTTAATCAAAACATCAAGATCCTGTCTAGGGTTGAAGTTCTTCAAGAAATCAACACGAATCTCCAAGAGGTCAGCACCGAGCTCCTTTGCCTTTGCCATCTGAACAAACATTTCATCAACTGATTCTGCCATTATTGGCGTGCAAATTAAAGTAGAATTGTTTCCAGCTCCATCAGAAATTTGAAGATCCGTTGTTGCCAACTAGAAGGAAAAAAAAATCCCAAGCAGAAGACAAAAATGAATATTTCCAGCATAGATAAATATAAAGCCAATTGAATGAAGTTGGTTACATTAGCAATGAATTGCTCAGTTTGTTTGCTAAAAGTAGAAATCATATTAAAAAAGGAAGAAAAATAATCATTAAGCTTCGATTTTCCATCATATCTCTTTTTTTTTTTCTTTCCCACAGTTTTCCCAGAAGCCAAACCGAACAAATCAAGGGGATCCAAGCTGCAAATATAATATAAGAGAGATCATAACTACACATTTTAGGCATTCAGTTGTTCTATCTGCTGCAAAGGTACAAAGAAAATAAAATGTTTTTGACAAACAATTACGCAGAAGCCCAATTGGACCAAGAGTTCACATTCCCCTCAAAACATGAAATTATGAAAATTATGAAAAGACGCCAGACCCATAACTTCGTTTTCCGCTCATTCATTTTTCTCAGGAACCAAACAGTGGAATCACATGCTTTCACCATCCACCACAAAAATAAAGATCAAAAATGAACGACGATTTAAAATGTAATCCTTCTCCTAATAACGTAACCTTCCCAAGAAAAACCAAACAGAGAAAAAGAAAACGAAAGCAAGAGACAGAGAGAACAAAAAGCAAAGAGTTACTGTAAAACTGCCGGGACTCATGGTGCGCGATGAAGCGAATGCAAGAGAAGGTGGGCAACAACCTTTCGTAGAGCGAGAGAGAGAGAGAGAAGGAAAGAAGCTGCGTTTGGTGGGTGAGTTAGGTAGGCGTCCATATACAGGGGAAAGCGTGTAGAATCTAAACTTTTGCTTTCTCCAAATTCATAGAAGTGACCGTTAGCTTTCCTCAAGATGATTCAACAAAGGGAAATTCGATTTTAGTACAGTTGACTCACTCCATTTTAATAATATTAATAATTTTTAAAATTTTATATTACAATTTTTAATATTAACTAATTCTGAAATTTGAATTACATGTATATATACTGTAATATATCATTATTTATTTTTTTCATATTAATAATCATTCAATTTATCTATTTTTTCATATAATTTCAATTGTTAATGCAAACTAAATAAAAAAATTGGGATTGATATATGAGAATGCCCTTTTTTTGTTGCCTTATGATTTATATATACCTTTTATTAATAGTAATAAAGTGAATAAATCAAAATATTAAAATTTTAGTAAAGTTTTAAGAAATGATAATTAAAATATTTATTTTTATTTATTTTTTGTTTTTTTATTTTTAACAAAAATAAAACGGCGGCCTTAACTTTTGGCGCCTATTTTAGTAGCCAAGTGTTGGTAGGTAGGCCGCTAGGGTTTAGTACCTGATTTTACCAAATTGTCCTCTTCTCCTCATTCTTAATGGAATGCCACCTAATTTTTTTGTCCTTTTCTCAGTGGCCTTGCCTATATTGACCCAAAAAACAATTAAAGTAATACCAAAAATAGAAAAAAAAAATTATGAATACTATATTGCAATAAACATGTTTTAAGTTTTTATTTTTTGTTTGATTGCTACTTAATATATATTAATATATTAATTTTATTTTATTAAAATATATATTTGACATTAATATTTTCTATTAATTTAAATTATACTAAAAATATTAATACATAATCATTTAATAAAATTTATGATTAAAATTTATACATATTTTTATTAATTAGATATAATACATATTTTTATATGTATAATCAAAATTTATTTTATGTACTTACATTTCAAAGTTGAATCCAATACATTTAAGTGGAACAACTCATCTTATATTTGTCCAAAATCAAATCACATAAGAACATGTAATACATTATTGGACCATCATGTTATCATATTTTATATTTATGTATATATAGATCGTTATTATCTCTCAAGTAGGTGTTCAAAATTGAATTTTCTTTTTCTTTTCATTAATTGGAAACGAATAATAAAGATGATAATCCATAAGGGTTTTCTTCTTATCCAATCATGATAAAGTTAATAACTTTCAGAAACAAATATTTAAAGAGATTAAAACCAATTAATTTTTATTCACTTTGCTTGTTTAGATACAATTATATCATCGTCTTCTCCCATTCAACAATTCAATTTCACACGGTAATTCCGGCCACTGGTATCACATTTTCTGTATCAGAACTTTGTTAAAACGATCTCTCGCATGAATTCCCTGGGCGCTGCAAAATAAAAGCAATCAGATTCAGATCGTTTCAGATTGAAATATGACAATCCAGACAAGCTGGAGGGTAATGCCCAGAAAGAACAAGATTTCTTTTCAAAAGTATTTCCAAGCAAAGCTTCCAGCAAGAAAATATGGCGACCTTTTTCTACAGGCCTAATTTAGCCCGAATCTTCAAATTTCAGTGATTTATCAATTGATTCCACAGGAAAATCCCGATATAGATTGAGGGAAGGAGTATGAAAAGAATACCTTCTTGGCCGGTGAAGAGATTGAACTGGCCAACAGCCTGTCTGAGAAACATTTCAGCTCCACTAACTATGATGGCTCCAGCAGCCTCAGCTTCTGTCAGTAGTCTGGTTTTTCTTGGTGTGTATACAGCATCAAAGACCAGCTGGTAATCCTGGAAAGTTGCCTGAAAATCAAACAGATAGATTTAGTATCAGCAACCGGTAAGATTTTGTTCATTGCTCTGATCAAAGTAGAGCACCTCAGATACAGGAATCCGGTCATTATTTGGGTGCATTCCTAATGGTGTTGCATTTGCCAGTACTGCTCCTTTCTCTGGCCGGAAATTAGCTATTTCTTTGAAAGGTTGAGCTTCACCAGAGACTGCACCAGCAAGACACTTCGCTCTGTCTTTTTACAGACAAAAGATGATGTAAGAAACCGATGAAGAAACAAAAGAATGACAGAAGTTTTAGAATGTCTACCAAAATCAACGTCAAAAATGACTATTCGAGCTCCTCTACTTTTGGCACCAAATGCCAGAGCTCTTCCGGCACCTCCAGCACCAACTAGCACGAACTGTTTCCCAGTTAATGGAGAACATGAAGAGAGGTGATCGCTAGTGCATCCATGTCCTGTAATATCCCAAACAAGATCCAGACTTGATCATCTATTAATGCACCCAATGAACACGGGGAAGAACTGTGGCAACAAAATTGAAACACTTCTGTGAAGGTAGCATAAGAATCGGGAATTGATATGAATACCTTCTAATGCATCCTCGATAGCAGTTATTGCAGCCTCACAATCTGTGTTATAACCTATCAGCTTGCCATCAGTTTGCCTTCTTACAATTGTATTAACAGCACCTACAGACTGAAGCATGTAAAACTTGGTTACAGAATCCGTAAAGCTATGTTCTGTCTGAGAAGCGGAGAATTGAAATTTTAGTCCAAGATTCAGCCTGAAAAATGATACTATTATCTATGATGAATTTATAGATGCAATTAGATAGTCAAAGAAACTTAATTTGATAATGAACCAACCTGGGCAAGAGGATGGACTTCATCGCAGCACTCAACCACAGCTTCCTTGTATGGAATCCCAACACTACAATCAACAAAGATTCAGAAAATAAGAAATTAAGTTAAGAATTGAAAGAAGAAAAAGAGAGAAAACTAAAAAAGGTTGTCTGTATTGAGTTATAGTCCATGGAGCATAAGAGAAAGAAGATCTATTTCTCATTCCAGGAAATCATAATTCTTTAATGCATGTGAAGGAGACGCAGCAGATCAATGACTGCATTACTTGCAACCAGAAAATAAAATCAGCAAAGCAGAACAGACAATTGGAACATTATCATGCATGGCTTGGTCTGACAGCAGATGTCAAGGTTCTTACTGTTACATACCTAAACCCTGCAAAGTCAGGGCTTGAATAGATTCTGAAGAACTCCTTGAGATTGTCAACGAACATTGGGACATAAATTCCATTGAAGTTCACATGTCTGAAGGTAGGATTATGCAATATAGGGCCTTTGCTGTGGCCAACAGGTTTCGAAATGAGCCCAAAGACTTTAGTATCCACATCCATAAACTCGATTTTGTAAGTCTCCCCAAGACTTTTTAAACTAGGCAAACCAGGAATGGAATTTCCTTCAATGGATCCATAGACTAAAGCACCACCAAACTTCGGGCATAATAGCTGGCTAATCAGCCCTCTTTCCCCCACAGAGTATGCAGCAATTGGTACCTGCGAGTGACAGCGAAAACCTGATGTCACACTACACAAAGGTCTAAGACTAGTTTCATTTTTTCTTGAATCAAAGTAAATGGCTCATTACCTCAGAATTCTATATCCTGTTTTATATTGTGTCATTTACAATAGTGAAATATAGTAAAATATTTAGTTTATCATAAGGTTTCATACCTGGCAATGTGAGATTAAATGAAACATTCTTGTCAGTTCTGTAATATCAGTCATATTGGCAACAAGCTTGATGAGATCTGCTCCAGTAGCTAGCATCTGTGCAACCAGATTGCTAAGATCTTCTTTTGATGGTGTCAAACCATTCACATAATGTGATACAACAAATTTTGTGCCACTAGAAGGACTTCTCTTATGTTTCCCTATAATATCAGCAGCCACCTAAAAGGATCACACTTTTCCAAGTCAGACAAGATTCCCTGGAAAATTTCAGGTCACAGTAACATCTGCCATGAAATTGATTCTTAAAGTCTTTTCAATGGCTACACCTGCAACCATCAATATGAGTGATGGTCTAATTAAAATGCAGCAGACAATGGCATTCAAGAAGCAAGAGAAAAATTGCATTTAGTCTCCCCAGTAGCTTGAGAAATATTCATCTTATTCCTCACTTCCTAAATAAGAATTACTACTCAAAGTACTAAATAAGGTCTTCAATTAATTTTCAGTAAGAACCAAAGAAATTAAAACTAAGAAATTAAAACTTTGAGGGAAAAAAAAAACTACCTCGAGTTCATACTCCACGTAATCAGCACCTAATTCTTTAGCTATATGAAGTGCTTCTAACCGGGTATGCTCATCACCTTCATATTTCCCACCTTCCCATTCTGCCCTGAAAAAGTTGCATGATATTAGACATTACAGCTCTCGCGCAATTATTTTCCCCCAGTAAACACTAAATGCGCATAGCTCTTCATCATAGACAAAGGAAAGAAAAAGGATGCTCCAAAGGCTAGTATCTCCTACATCCACCTAATGATATTTGCCAATATCTTACTTTTAACGTCTAAATTTTCACTGATCCCATCTCATCATAGAGGAGCCAGGTCCAAATGCATTTCACATCCAATGGGTCAGCAAATTAAATATATCAAAATGCCAAGTCATTCTGTACACCACAAGTTCTGAGCCCCTGTTAAGAGAGTATTAATACATTTTTGGATAGAAGAATCCAGCATGGTAAGACATCATATGTGCCAGGCAGAATAATTTTAGTAATGAAACTAGAAATAACTGGAATTTGATCGACAATTCAATAAGAAATATGTTAATACACAAGACTTTAAGCAATTAACACTTCCATCCACTTAAAGAAGAAAAATTTATTTTCATGGCTACAGAATGATGCCAGGAAAATATTCCGAATTTGAAAGAAAAGGAGAAAATGTATCTCTCAGATAAGGTTTATTATCTTTTAAAGTAATCTGAAAGACAGCAAATTTCAAAATTCACTCACTTCCACCTTTTCACAAATGGTATGACATTATTCCTACAAGCCTAAATGTAACAAAAGAATCATAAGACTCTTTCCATATTGTTAGACCAAGATTTCTATCAAATGAAGACAAGAAAAGCAAAGATTATACAAGAAGCAAAAGTATAGGTTAAGACCATTACCGGTTCACCATGAGCACAGGCAATGGCTTGTTTCCGAGAATGATTTCAAGGTCTTGCTTAGGCTGAAAGCCCTTAATGCAACCCAGTCTAACCTCAACTACATCAGCACCTTGAGCCTTTGCCCTGCGCATATTCCTAACTATTTGCTCCACAGTTTCAGCCATTACAGGAGCACAAACCAAAGCAGTATTACTCAAAACTCCAACACTACCCATTTTAGCAAAACAATATCAAAAAGGAAAAAGAAAGACTAAAACAATTGTCCAACAAAACAGATTTAAATGAATCAAGCAATGCTGAAAATATCTGAACAACCGATCATTTATATAGCCTAAAGGGTAGTGCATCAAGAGTAAAAAAATCAAAGACAGGGCGTCAATGCAACAGTTGAAATGTCTCTTTATAACATTATAAGAAAACAATTAAAACAGAAAACAAATTCCTGGAAAAAGTAACATTGATCTACTAGGTAAAACTATTGAATGTAAAGAGCAAATGAGGAGTCGTTGGGAGAGACGGAGGAGAGCTGAAAAAAGGGTATTTCTTGAATCTAATCCTACCAACCAAGACACGTCGAATACTACATACTAAGCAAGGTTTCGCATCAGCATTGGACCCAACTGGTCAACAAATATCAAATAGGTTGGTGGTAGGAAGAAAAAGAAAAGTATGTAGATAAGGTTTGGTGGAGGTAATAGAGATACCTACTTGACAATACGTTTAAATAAAGACAACCCAGAACTCCTTTAGAGATTACTATGAGAAAAGGACATCCAGCCATGTTCGAACCAAAATTGAAGGGTTTAAAAAGAGAAACATAGGGACCATATAGAGAACTGTTGGTGACGGGTTCATTTTTACCTCAACAACAAATAAATACAGCAGGAAGAACCCCACAGGATAAAGCAAAGTCTGCCATTAAAAGGGGTGAAAAAATGGAAAAGGAAAGACCACACTTTTCGATAACTTCATTAGTTTTGTGACAATCTTGTCGCGAGGTAGGCCGAATTCAGCCGCCATTGTTTGGTGACACTGAGATGGTTTCAGTTTTGACACGGCTTGGTGGGGTTGTAGGTGGGGTTGTAGGTCGTAGGTGAGAGAATAAGAAAGCGCGTGCCCTCGTTACTCTCCTATTGCTTTTTGTTGGAGAGCCAGAGGAAAACGGATACATCCACCTCATGCTTGGTTTGTCCTCTGACCTTGCCAAGTTTCTGTTTGTGGCTGCAGAGAGGCAGCCTTAGTACAAAAAGTACACATTAGCAATTATAATTTTTTAAAATATTCAAAAAATAATTATAAACTTTATTTGAGTTTCATTTTAAATTTTGTTTTTGTAATTTTTTAAATTATGAATCTAAAATTTTGATTTAATTAAATTCGAATTTTAGTTTAAAAAATTAAATAAAATTAATAATATTTTTTTATTAAAATATAATAAAAATAACTCAAACAAAGTTTACACTTTATATCAAGTTCATAGAATAAATTTAAAAAATTTTGATTAAAAAATTAATTATTATAGATTTTTTATAACATTTTTTATAATATAAAATTAATAAAAATATTTTATGTATACAAAATATTCTGAAAATTTTTATAATTATATATTAACCATTTCTTTACTTTAGTATAAATTTTTAAGTGAAAATTCATTCTATAAGATATAAAATTTCAATATCCTTAATTTTAAATTTTTTTGATAAATTTTAAATTTACTCAAAATGAAAGTTTGAATGCATAATTAAAAAAAGGAATAATGAGGCTTAAAATAAAAAATGGGTAAATTTTTAGAGTTTATTTTGATATTTAACTTATTTTTTAAAAAATAAACTTTTAAAATGTATTCAATAAATTTTAATTTTAATTTTCTTTTATAAAAATTAATAATTAAAATAGTTGAATTAAAAAAATTATAACAAATTTTAGTTTGAATATTTTTATGTATTTAAAAAAATATTCAAGTTGTCATTTTAAAAAATCAAATTTTTAAATACTAAAAATATTTTTTAAAAATTTAATATTATCATAAATTTTAAAAATTGATAAAAATTAATTTATTATTTGAACATTATTCAAATTTCTGAAATAAAATCAAAATAAAATGAAAAATCTATTAAAATATTTTTAAAAATATTTTAATTATAAAATTTTAATTAATTTTTTTATAATTATATTGAACTAGATTTAATTTAGATAAAATCAATACATCATGATTTATTTGGATATATTTTGAAAATTATAATTTGATTGAAAAAAATAAAACACAAGATTTTAAATGATTTTTATCAAAATTTTAAATTAAAATCATAAATTAACTTGTATATTTATTTTAATGTAAATATTAGATTTCACCTTGAATATATTGAAGTTTTAATTAGTTCAATTACTTTTCAATTTAGTTTACTATTAACTTATCAAATAATTTAAAATGTAAAGATATTTAAATTAAAAATTTTATATAATACATTGTGACTACAATTTTTTTTTTATGTAAAAAAACGAATCCATCATAAAATAAAATTCATAATTTTTTTGAGTGTGGAATATACATATAATTCATATCATTAAAAAATTAAAAATAACAAATTGAAATATGTTCAAAAATAAAAATAATAAAAATAGAAAATAAAATTTATTTGAGTTATGTCTTAGATATTTTAAAAATAAAAATATTTTTAAGTTATTAGAGACGCTGAACTTAAGGTACAACTTAAATTAAATTAAAATATTAAATATGTGTTGAATAATTGAAACTTTAATGTCTAAATTGAACTCTGTGTAAAATTTAATGTTAAATTTAATATTTATCTTTTATTTAAATGTACATGTGATATAAAACATTAAAGTCTATATTGTTTCTTTAAATAAATTTTAAATTTCAAAAAAAAATTTAATCCAAATTGTATTTTGATTTAAAATGATTGTAAAAAATTATAGAGATAATTAATGTTAAAATGCCTTAAAAAAATTATTAAAATAACTTCTATAGTCTATATCGAGTTCATATTTTAAATTTGAATTATTTTTATGCATATTTTTTAATAAAATTTTTAGATTTTTGATAATATAAATTTTTAAAAAGTATTTTTAGTACTCATAAAATTAAAATTTTTATATAATCTTTCTTTTTATTTTAAATTATAAATTATAAATAATAAAATTAATTAGTTTATAATTTCAAAAATTAAAATTAATGTTTTTTTAAGAAAAGATTTTATTTTTTTAAAAGAAAATGCAATGTAAACATAAGTTAATCTTAAACTTCTATTATCATGAAATCAATATATTCAATTTAAAAGACTAAAATATTATTTATATTTCCATATAAGTGTTTGATGAAATGTCAAAAATGGATCAAATTTGATTATGATACAATTAATCATGAAACCAAATAATTCAATTAAAAATGTTAATTTTACTAAATCTTCCATTCAATTTTACATCAAGTAAAAAATTAGTTGGAAAAACATCAGTTATTGTAAATGAAAAAATAAAAGTTATATAAAATTCATGTTTTATTTGTGTTATCAAATAAATTTAACGTTAAAAATTTATAAATCTTATTTGTTTTATCAAGTTGATTTAAATTAATAATAATAATAATAATAATAATAATAATTAAGATACTTTTAAATAATTTTAAATTTAAAAACTGAATCGCAAATGTTAAAAATAAAAATGTTTATTGAATTTATTGAAAGCTGCAATTAAAGATAATATGGCATTTGTCTGGTGGCTAAGGTTGACATCGGCCCATGAATTCATGATCCAAGTTTTACGAATTTTTTTGGGTAATCAATTATTTATTTACTTAAAAAATATGTTATTTGTGTTTTATTTACATGTTTTATTTATTAAGTGATTTTTATGATTATTTTATTCACCCTTAAGCATATCAATTTAGTAGATTTTTAAAAAAATTATATATAGATTGACTTAATAAATTTTATATAAATGAATTAATATGTAATATTTATTATTTTTAAAAATAAATAAATTTTAATATACAAAAAATAATTTTAAAAATTTAAATTAAAAATTTCAAATTCATAAAATATTTACTATTTAATATATTTTCTATATATGGAATGCAGTTATTTTTATATAAGTGATACACTTTTTTAATTAATTTAATTATATAAAATATTTATAAATTATATTATTAATTTTTATTATTGATTAGTTTTCATTTATTTATAAAATTTATTATAAAAAATTAAATAAAATATTAAGCTCTTTCCATTAACTAATTTAATTAATTTTAAAAGACACATATCAAGTAATTTATATCACAATTTAAAACTCAAGAGCCCAATAACCTAAATTCATTCAATAATTAAATGAATCAAATTAAAATTCACAAAATCGAATCATAGACTAACAGGTCATTAACCCACTGATGGCTCTAAATCGAATGGACAAAAATGGAGCCTGGTTAACGCTGGGCCCTCCATGTTTCTCAACCAGCCCATCTTCTACAAACAGACAGAAAGTTCACAGTCTTTTTTTAATCAAAAGCACTAACTAGTTAATTCCAGCCCTCAAACGGAATACAACTCTTCCTGTTTCAAAAGTTGAGAAAAAAGTGAATGTTGAAACCGGAGTTAACAGATTCAATCTATAATTTGAAAGGCAGCCAAAGAAGCACTTACCTATTTGCTAAGAGAAGGACAAATTATAGTTATGTTAATACCCAAACCTGTTTCTGCAGTTAACTTACATATTTTTACACCAAGAGAGATGGATTGCGGAATCCATCTGTGCTACCCAGCTCCCATAAACACAAATGATTCAGCAATCTCATAGGGGTTCAGGAAGTAACTGATGAGTAGTGGCTCCACTGATACTTGCTAAAACTGGGTGTTAACCAGTTTTTGCGTTAGCAGCAATGAGTACAGGCTCTATCGATCAGCAATACCAATGTTGCCAATCTGGGGATGTTGCATAGGGTTGAAAGGGGGTGGCGCCTGTGACTCCATAGATTCCGGCGAGGGAGCTCATATCTGGAGCAACATAAGCAGAGCTCCCTGAACTATAGTGTGCAGCTAATGAGCCTGAGTATGCTGCAGCTTGATGAGCATACAGGCCTTCATGCAATTGGAGTGCAGGATGTACATTTGATGCAGCTTCTGCTGATACAACCTTGTTGGGTTGAGCCTTGAAGGAAGGGCCTGGCAGAGTCTGTTTCCTTTCAGTTGAGTCACTGCTGGTTGCCCTCTGCATTTCCAGCTCCAGAATATAGTTCTCGAGCTCCTCAGGTGGACAATGTGACTCCAGCCTGTGTTCCACAATGCATTTGATGATAGCTTTGACGACCTCAATTTCCCTCTCTATTGCTTGTTTCTGCAAACAACTTTAACACTCACGATTGCATCTGGGTTTATATTAGATTTTGATACATATAAAGACATTGGGAGAGAAAGTTACCTGTGTGAAATGAGATTTCTTTTCCTTGTATATTCTCTTTTTCTGATACCTCCAGTAACCTTTCAGAATTCGCGCCGGAGGGAACTCTTTAAAAAGCTCAAATGCACAAATGTATTCTATAGCCTCAAGCATCAGAGGCTTTTTGAGAAGATTCTCTATAAGAACTGTGTCGCATAAATAAGAAATTGCAGGGTCATGGAGAGATGAAATGGAATCAGTAAATTCCCACAATCAAAAGATCTACTGCAAGTTACAACGTCCATCAAATTGCTTTACAGAAGAGCAGAACTACTATACTTAACAAAATTCACAGATTAAAATGAGTACTTAATGCAAATATAGTTATGAAATCAGTATGTGTTGCAGTTGTTGAGCAGGAGATCTTAACCAAGATGATGGGATGAGAGAAACAATAAATACTTCTCAGACACTCAATTCATGGCACATCTGCAAAAAGCCTAATTTTCAAACCAAGCCAACTGTATGAGGAAATATCTCCTATTCCCATCCTCCACACTTAAAATGCCTCATAAAATTTCAGGAGAGGCTACTAAAAAAAAAATGTACAAGCAGGGCCGACTTTAGACTTCCCATGCTAGTAAAATGAAAGAACCCCAGAAGATGAGAATCTTCTAAGCCAGGAGAACCAAGAATCAGGCAGTTGCGTTTGCGGCCTTCGTGAAGAAATGAATGCAAATCAGTAGATGAACTTATACCATTTTTGACCAGATTCAGCAAAGATGCATACTGTCAGCCATAAAATCTTTTGATCACAAAGAAGGAAGAATTCTATAAAATCAAGGACATTAGGAGAATCGTAATAAGAATGATAATAAAACATCTAAATGTAAACATAACAGGGAAAAATAAAAGTTTGGTCCCAAGTAATGATGTTTGAAAAGCAAATACAAGATCTAGTTGTTTTTCTTTGCCAAAAAATAGAAGATGTAAAACCAGTTGTGTTTATGTTGGTTAATTCAGGACACCCTAAATATTAATTCAACAATCAAAAAACAGAAAGAGCACCAAATAGAAGCAGCTAAGTAGCAATGATATAAAGAGATTTCCTGAATTTCAAACTTATGTGGGCATCATAGTGTGATGATCTTCAAGTTGAGCATATTAAAAAAATGAGATTAGAAATTAGACGAATTAAATTTTATATATAAGATACTAATCCCGTGTAAGACAAACCCATCAATAATTTTTTTTTTAATGAGAAATAGACTTACTAGGTATCTTATCTGCCAAACCAAGCGCCATACATAAATCAGGGGACTGTTTATGCTCGCTTGCTCTTACCAAGAAACCAAGAAGCTCATAAGCATCGAAAGTAGACACCAGTTTGTATGCCACTATAAACTGCAAGAGGCCATAAACTGCGACTGTAGTCGGGTACTTTTGTGACACTTTTTCTTTCCAGTCAACTGCCAACTTCAAAGCTTCTTCATTCACAGAAGGTTCAATGTGGGGAGAAACTGTGGTTAACTGCTCGAGCAAAAGAATGCAACTCCTTCTAAATTTATGCAATGGCAAGCCCTTAAAGCAATCATTTGAACGATGAAAGCCTGGTAAAACATCTAAGACAAGTTTTGCAGGATCTGGGGCCAATTCGAGAGCATCACAGATTGCACTGCACATTAAATCATGCTCCTCCACATGCTGACATAGAAATGAAACTAAACCCCTTCCATCCATACTGATGCAGAAAGACTTAAGCTCAGGCCAACAACTCAGGGACGAAGATGCCATGTACAGCTCAAGCTTTACTTGGGAAGGAAGTTGATCATCCAATTCTAAATGTTCTAACACAAATTGCTCAATCTTCTCTTGGGAATGAAGGTCACTGTTCTCTAAGAGATAGAATACCAAACAATTAGTGAACACTGATGAAATCTTCTAAAGTTTTTAGGATCAAAAGAAGTTGAAATTTATATGCCATGCGGGGAAAAGCTTTTGGAAAGAGGCAAGGCCATTTCAAAGTATACTAAAATTTTGAAATTATCAACAAATAACCATAAAGAAATATATCTTTGAGTAAAGCTAAACAAGAAAGAGGAAGAATATGATAAGAAAATTTACCAGGGTTTTTATCCACTAAGCCTAGGGCACGACGCAATTCAGGAGCCTGCTTATGCTGAGCAACACTCTCGAAACGACTCCTGACCTCTGCCAAATCATAATCACAAACCAATCCAAAAGTACCCAAAAGCATCAAAAACCCCAAAACCTCCATATCATCGTCAACTCCCTCTTCCATCTTACCCTTCCATTCTTTGGCTAACCTTGCTGCCCTTTTTCTGAGTCCTTTCCCCACCTTTGGTTTCACTCTCATCAGCTGCTCCAACAAAAGCACCGTACTCCTCGACACAATGCGCCTTTCAATCTCGACTGAAAACCCTTTTTTAATTGCATCCAAAACCAACATTGCTGGATCAGCTGATTTTTCCAGTGCATTGTAAACCTCATCAGCCAATTTCTCTAGCTCATCTTCATGATCAGTCAAAAATAACAACATTCTTTCCCCTCCTCTACGATCAACCAACCTTAGTCCCACCTCTTTTGCATGTAATTTTACTTCAGTGTCTCTAACCTCAAGTTCTTTAAACCTATCATTGATCTCGTTCTCTTTGGCTTTGAGTTCTTCGAAGCAGGCTTCGATAGAAGATTTGATTGACAGAGCGAGTTTCCCAATCTCCTCCAATTCGAGACTGAGTGATCGAACGGACTCAAGCTGTTGCAGAATCTTCTGGAGGTTTTCTCTCTTTGATTCTAAGAGCTTCAAATTAACTGAAATCTGATCCAGTGAAGACATCTTTTGAGAGAGAAAAAAAAAAGAAACAATACGCAGACGGAAAGAAGGGAAAGACCTCGAAATGTTGAATTGGAAGAAGCGATTGGGAAAAAAACAGAAACTATAGGATAGTGGGTACTGGCTAGCTCGAAACCATGCTTGGAACTCAGAAATTTCCTCGCGGTGAACTTGAGAGCTTCACTGATAAGAATTAGGACTTATAGACCACGTTTGGGAAACTTCCCCTGGAAGCAAACAGGGACTTAAACTATAAGAAGAGTCAAGTCGTGCTTTAACGAAAAGGAGAAAAGTGAGATTCCTAATAATTTCCACAGAAACTGTTGGGTTATTCAATTGACAGAAATCCAAATAGGATAGAACAACAGTCTGCGATCGGGATAATGTAAAACCCCAAAGTATCTCGCAGTGAATGTACTAAATAATAAGAAACAAAATACAAAAAGAACCAAGGTGATTATGATATCAATATCAGAGAAATGTCGGGAAACTATGGAAAATCCTTCCTTGCAATATCTTACTTGCGTGCAGTGAAATGGGTTTCTCGGAAAAGCCAATCATTTTTTCCAGGGAAGAATGAGAAAATAGTGTAGATACGCCAATAGTCTTTCAAGTCTTTACTATCATTGGTCAAATAAGATAGACAAAGAAGTAAATGCTGAAAATTAAAGATGACTGTTACACAGGTTAAACCAGTAGAGATAGCTCATGTAGATTGGAAAAGAGAGGGACACCTAGGGAAAATGCAGTGGAAGTTTTTTATGGAGTCAAGCAAAGTTTTGGTTTTTCACTTGGACTGAACCAAATTTCTAGTAATTAATTGGGGAGGAACTGAGAGTAGGATAAAATGAGTGGTGTTAACTTGGGGTGCATCAATCTTAACTTTACATACAAAGAAATTTTTAATTTTTTATATTATGAAAAATTAATTTTATTTATTTATACCCTAAATTCATTTAATATCTCTCTCTGTGAAGTGAATTTAATGCACAGATACATGAGGAAATTAGGCTTCTGGACACGCTTACATTACAAGACATTATGAGAAAATCAGTAAAACGTCATGAGCTACTAATACACCACAATCAGAAATGAGATTCCAAGGAACATTTGCATCTTTCAGTTGTAGGGAGTGGACCAGTTATGAATTCCAGGCAAATAGAATTTTCTGGGTTCCAATCTGCTGTAATTCAGGAAGTTTGCTGCCTGCCCGGAGAGCTTGTGTCACAGTGAAACAGAGTAGAGAGCCAGAAGCTCTACAGGTTCCAGGGTCCGAGGGAGACATTGACAGGTCTCCCTAAACTATAGTTCCCAGCAGGTAAGCTTCCATATTGGACAGCAGCTTGATCTGAATGCAGGTTTTCTGGCTGTTGAAGAGCTGTTTTGACATTGGCGGCAGATTCTGCTCATGCAACCTTCCAGGACGACTTGCTTTTGCTCTCACCAGGCAATTCAACCTTGACGAAAGGCCTTATCATTGCTTGTTTCCTGTCTGCTTTCTGCTTCTCAATTTGTGTATCTGTCTTTTGTTTGTCCAGCTCCAGGATGTAGTTTTCAAGCTCCTCAGGTGGAACGTGCGATTCAAGCCTGTGATCACCAACGAATTTGATGACATCTCTGACCACAGCTATTTCACTCGCTATCGCCTGGTTCTGCAAGCAAGCTCAACATTCAACATTGCAGGATATCTCCCTGTCCTTTAGACTCCGTAAAGGAAGCATCGAAAAGAAGTTAACCGGCTGGAAATCTGATTTCGTTTTCTTGTATATTCTCTTCTTCTGATACTTCCAAGTAACCTTCAAGGATTCGCCCTGGACGGAACTCAGGGAAAAGCCCAAATGCACAAATGTATCCAATTGCCTCCAGCATCATAGCGTTTCCAAGCAGATTCTTTATAAGAACTGTAACATTCAAGCCATACATTTCCGGTTCCATCACAATCAAAATATACTAAAACAAGATTCACCAAACTGATCCGTTTATTCTCCCAGATGAAGTTACTGCAACTAAGCCAAAAAGTCGAGACCAAGGACATTAGAACTACAATGTAGAGCATTGAACCAGCAATTTATCCAGAGAGGGAGAGGGAGGAGACTCACTGGGGATCTTCTCTGCCAAACCAAGTGCCAGACACAGACCACGAGATTGTTTATACTGGCTTGCTGTTACCAAAAGATCAAGCAGCTCATCTGCATTGTAAGTAGACACCTACCTGTATGAAGCCAGGAACCGCAAGAAACCATATACCAACACAGCAGCTGGACACTTCCTTGCCACTCGTTCTTTCCATTCTGCAGCTAACTTCAAAGCTTCTTCCCTCGCATCAGGCGCAATTTGCCGTGAAACTCTTGTTAACTGCTCTAGCAAAAGAATGCAACTCTTCCTGATTTTGCACAATGCAAAGCCTCCAAAATCCTTGGATTTGGTAGAAAGATGAAAGCCCTGTAGGGTATCCAGGACAAGTTTTGCGGGGTCCAGGGCAATCTGAAGAGCATCGGAGATCCCACAATACATCAAGTCATGCTCCTCTACATGCTGACGTAGAAACATTATTAAGCCTTTTCCGTCCATGTTGCAGCAGAAGTACTTCATCTCAGGCCAGCAACTACTAGATGAAGAAAATGTATTATCCTCATTGATTGCTTGGGGGGGGGGGGGGGGGGGAAGAGGGTTTTCCGGTTGTGAATTTTCCGTCCAGAACTGCTGAAGCTTTACATCGGAATCAAAAACATTGCTTGCTAACCAGAAAGATTCTCAAACAGGTTGTGAAAACAGATTCTGTAAGTAAACGATTTCTTACAATGTAAAGAATTGAACAGAAAACAAAATGAACACTGACAAATCAGTTGTCCAAGAGATCGGGCTTAAGACAGCCAACGAAAAGGAAAAAGAAAATAGGGCTTACCAGGGATTTCCTCTGCAAAACCAAGAGAGCGACCCAATTCAGAAACCTGCTTATGCCAAGTAACCTTCTCCAGAAGACTCTGAATTTCAATCAAATTGAATTCACCAACCAATCTGTAAGCACCCAAAAGCATTAAGAAACCTAGAACCTCCATATCATCCTCACCTACCCCTCCCATCTTCGTCTTCCATTCTTTTGCTACCTTCACTGCCTGTTTCTTCACTTTGAGAAGAATCCTCAGCTTCAGCCTCATCAACTGCTCTAATAAAACCACACGCCTTCTTATCACAGCAGACCTTTCGGTCTCTGAATTCTCCCTCGCAACTGCTTCCAAAACCAGTTTTGCAGGATCCTCCGTCATTTTCAAAACGCTGTAAACCTCCTCCTTAACATTACCATGTTCAGTTTCTTGCTCACCAAGAAACATTAACAAGTCATTCCCGTTCTAAATCACAGCATTTCCGTTTTCCCGTTCTCGTTCTTTTCTCTGCAGCTCCAATTCTCTAACCTTAAGTTCTCCAAACCAACAAGTAATCTCATTTTCTCTGGACTTCAGCTCCCTGAAGCAGGTTTCCATTGATGATTTGATTGAAAGAGAGAGCTCTTCAAGCCCTTGCCATTGGAGATTGAGGGAAGTTTGAGCCTGAAGGTTCGCAGGGCTTTAAGAAAGTTTCGTTTCTTCGATGCCAGGAGTTTCAGACCGGTCGATATCTGATCCAGCAAATACATCTTTGTGTTGCAGACGGAAAAAGCAGGAGGAAGAGAACAGGGACGAAAAGAGTTTGAAATTCTGAATTGGAAACCAAAGTGTATTTAAGGGGAAACATGACCTACAGATTACATAGTGGCTACCCACAAAACTTGTTTGGAAACCAAGCAAATATTTACTGGTGCATTGGACAGCTTGTTACATGATGACGTTAAATAAGAACACAGCAGGTCGCAAAAGTCAACTGTCGGAGAGGAACAACGAAAGTCAACTGCTGGAGAGACCATGAGGAGATATTATAAAGGAAACGGAATTCTGGCTACTGGGATTGCCCAGGTCTCTACCGCCACAACATAAAATTCTAACCACTGAACAACAGGGTTTTGCAAGTTGAGTAAATTAAATCTTCCTCTCATCAAGAAGGTGGAGGTAAACAAGTTTCACGACACTGCTCACGAAAAAAAACAAGAAAAACACCGACCAAGTTCAACATGTCAAATTTGCATCTGAAAATCAAGGTCATCTCCAAAATATAACTTTGTCACCGAAAATGAGCAGCCCAGATGACCTCTGTGAAAGGCAAGCATTACTAATGTAATTTACAGTAAATTTATTGTAGTCCTATTCTTCATGCATTGTTTCAATCAACAATGGCGAAAATTTCATGGCAAATGCCCATTGAACATTTAAGGTTGGTACCCTCATCGCTATCAGTATGAGTAATCATAGAGAAGGCATTCACATTTCACAGCACCTGAATCTAAACTTCAAGTAAATGTACAGAAATTCCTCCTCCCCAAGCTAATGTAGATGTTTGGATGCTACAAGTTTGGAGTTGTAGGATGGGACATCTTGAAGTACATTTTTCCAAAAAAATACAAATCTGAATTAAGTGAAAAGTTTGTGCTTCAAACACCAATTCGACACACATGTCAGGCAAAACTTGCATCAGGCCTTTATCCGAACCACAAATGAACCTGTTTATTGATGCACAAAGCAATCACGAAAAGATGTCAGGTTCACATAAACAACACTAGGAGAACGAATTATAGCAAGTTTTAAATGAGAAGAAAGGGCAGAAAGTTACAGGAACAACAGAGAAAAATGAGCCCATGATCAAATGCCAAAATCAGACTCGAATTCTGATGAAGAGAACATCCCAAAATTTTTATTTTGTGATTTAAAGGATGTTCTATCATTGTCTCAGTGAATTAATATTAGGGCATGAATATAGCAAATAACACTAGATTGTGTACAATATATATGGGGAACAGAAATTAAAAATGTAAGTAATTAGAAGCTTCAGTTATGCAAGAGATACAAGTAAAAGTAAACAAACAAACTGTACAGGAAAACATCAAAAGGCTAAATGTTTCTGATAATTGTAGTGATATGGAGAATACGAAGCTGTATCCAATGCATTTTAAATAAAAAGTGATGACTTAAAAGCTTACATGATAAAAATTAAAGAGTGTAGAATATAAAGGAAAATAGAACAGAAGCAAATGATGGGGGATAAGAACAGAAAAAAGAAACTGGCCGGCGCAAGAAGGTATCTACTAAGCCAGTAAATTGTAAGTAAAAAGGTGTAAAGGATGCCAGAAAGGGAGAAACCAATTAGGCATGTTGCACATGGAGTGCAGAGATTGAGTTGACAACCAAGCCACCTGCAAATACTAACGACCGGAGAACTCAATCTACAGCACTACCACTGGAAATCCGGGTGACAAAATCAAACAAATGAATTAGGATGGAAATACTGAAATGAGCTTCGTCAGAGACAAAAACATGAAAGACATGGGCTAACTAACACCAAAAGATGTCCACAAGGGACTGGGAGGACCCGGAATGATTTGGTAAACTAGCTAACAAAAAAGGCAGACTAATGATGAATGGAGTACATGTGACAAAACACACCTACAGAAAAAATTAAAATCACACTTAAAAATAATTGAAGATTCTAATGTAGTTCATGGATGAAAATTTATTGTGAGAAAAAAAAGCACCCCCATGCATACATTTGTAAAGGTCAGTTGATGCAAGAAAAAGGAACATTGGCAAAAATTTCTACACAGATAATAATCCTAATTGATCTAAAAGTAAGTACTTCTCAGTGTAATCTAGTGGGAGCCAGCGAAAAAGTAAATGGAGTCAATGTCGGGAGCACTTGAACTAGCAACTCACATGCAGGAAGATTGGATATATCTGCCGAAACAGCACAAGGGATCCCCAAGTTTGAAAGAGCTCCCCTTATGATTCCACATGGGAAATAGAGATACATGCTTACTGCCTGTGCTGCTTTGTTTTCTCCCGTAGCAGAAGGATCTTCAGATTCCTTTTCAGATAATGGATCAACAGACATACGTGCAAGCCAACGAAAGCGATTGTCTTGCAATACAAAGGTACCCTAGAGAACAAACACATATCTTTTAATTGAAGCCACACTTGACAATAGTAATCAATCAACTCTGGCTGTTAAAAGCTTACTCTATGATTTGTCTTCAAGTTGTCTATCTGCTTCTTGAAGAGTTCAGACCAGAAGTCCTTGCAGATGAACTTGATTGCCTCTAGATGATCACTAAAACGTGGCCTTTCCATCGTATATCTGTCAATAGCCAGGACTTTGTCATTACATGCATGTCCAGCAGATTATAACATATTCAAGCAGTATTAAGATGTCAAAATAAGTTCCCAAGCAGCTATCCAGTGTTGATATGTTGAGATGTATTCTTATAACCTGCTCACTGCTTCAGACAGAGTTATCATGCTGCACCCTATAGTCAATAGGTGCAATATCTGCCGTCAAAATAAAGAGCAAGAATCTATTCCAACAGTTTGCAAAAGATAGTCAAAATAAGGGCCCTAGTTGGCCATGAGTCCACGACTTCCTCCAAAATGCTGGTTTTCACTTGACTAAGTCAATCCAAAATCTGAAGGATCACAGATAAAGAGTCACATGTTCCAAATGATAAACACGCACACGCACATGCGCACACAAACAATACTTGAAAAACTGATTTATTTTTTCTGGTAATTAAATACATCGAACAGAACATTGATATAAGTCAATAAATTTTTTTTTAACAGTACTTCATGACTTATACCACTTGTCCGTTTTTCCTTTTTGTTTGGGGAGGGTGGGGTGAAATGTGGTAGGTGGTGGCACTGGTGGGAGCCTGCGGATGACATTTCATGACAGAAGGAATATTCCAGATCACAACAGTGACAATTTAAGACAAGGGTATGTAAGCAAACACCTATGAATCAAACAAAAGGGATAAAAATCACTGCAATGCAGATGAAACTGTGCTGCCTAAAAGATTATGTTTATATATGTTTGGGGCATGAAAAAGTCAAAAGATAGACTAACCAATGAACTTTATGTGGAGGATTTTAGTTTCTCAGATGATACAACTAAAAGAAAAACTCTATCCTCCAAATAAAAGAATTGAACCAAAACAATAAAAATAATGCACCATATCCAAATCAAAACCAGCTTTTTTCTGCTCCTAAACTTTCTCAGCAACCAAACATCCAATTTAGTAATGAAATAATTCCAGAAAACCTCATGAACATAAAACTTACAATCACCACTAATCAATCAAGTTTCCTATTTTAGATCCATAGACCAACGCTATAGAAAACTACTGAATCCTAAAGAATAAAAATTCAGTATTCATGAAATACAAAAACAGAAGCATGAGCAAAAAAACTAATAGAAAAACCGAAATTGAAGCTAAAATTAGGGGATATAATTCGGAGTGCAAGGGCGTACCTTTCTGAGAGCTGGTGGCCGACCTGATAGCCAATTGCCTCGATCCGACGGGCGGCGAGCTCAGGTTTACTGGCGTAGAACCGATTGCAATACGTCGACACCATCTCCGTCAGTAGACTGTCCACGCAGCTCTCTGATACCTCTCTCCCCATCGTCTCTCTCAAAGGAAATGCTTGCAATGTGACGCCTCCACGCTCGGAAACTAAAATGTCCGCTCAGGTGATTCTCTTTTCGTAATCATAAGAAAACGGGCCTCGGCCAGCGCGTATGGGCCCATGGATCCGGTCTACATAAGAACTTCTTGAAAAATCCAAACCTGGTCCATCTACTGGTTTTTCTTTTTAATTTTTTTTTCCATAACCACATTATATTATCTAATTTTGTACAAAATTTCACTAAAAAAAAGAGTTATTTTTTTTTTTTGGAACGGTGTCCCATGGAATCTTATTATTAACCAGTTTAATATTTTTTTATGATGTATATTATAAAATTTAAAATTATCTTTCTCTTATTTAAAATAAAAATAAAAATAAATAAATTTAAAAGGTATTATAAAATAAAAATAAATAAAGATTAAGATATTAAAAAAACTTATTACACAATAATAAAGAAAAAAATCTTATTTTTATATTTTTTATATCAAATATAACTATTTATAAATAAGCTTTCGATAGTAAAAAGACACAAATTTATTATATAGAGAAGTTTAAATTTTAATAAAGTTGAGTTTCAAAATTTTTGGTTTTCTTAGTAAGCAGGAATTACGTTTTTGATTTCGTCAATTATTTTTAAATGTGTTTCGTTTTCAGTTAATATTTTATATAAAATTTTACATTAAAATCTAAATTAAAATAAATTTCTAATTTTATTTTATTTTTAAAAAATAATTTGAAATTAAAATAAAATTAATATATAGTTATTTAAATTTTAAATTAAAAATAATGCAACAAAAGGATGTAACTATAAATAATAAAAGATAATATCATACAACATAGAGCTTACTTTCAAGGTCAATAACAATTGAATCAGCTCGGCTTACGAATATACAGAATTGTTCAATCTATGAAAAATTTAACGGATTTTTCAAATTAATGAATTAAATTAAATTGATTCATTTAAAAATATATGATCTAATTTATATGTTTAATTTATAAAACTATATTCATAAATTGTTTTATTAAATCTTAAATAAATCAATTTAATGAGTTTGATAAATTATATGAGAGTTAAATAAATTTTATATAAGTTAATTTACTATACATTTTTATTTATTATTTTTTCAAAAAATAAATACAAATGATTAAATTTATCATATAAAATAAATGAAAATAAAAATATTATAAAATTATAATAAATTAAAAACCTCACATTCATTAAATATTGAATATAAAATAAAGTTAATACATTTTTTAAGTGTAATATCAAAATTAATAAAATTTTGAAAACACTATGTTTTTATTTAATTATAAAATAAATTTTATGATATAAAATAAGTAATATTAATAAATATTTATAATATTAAATATTTTTAATAAAAATTCATAAATTAAATAAATTTAAATTCATTTTTATAATATAAATTAACTTCTAAAAAATATAAATAAAAAATAAAAAAAATGTAGTTTATCTTTTTTTTTAGATATCATAATCACTAAAATTTAAAAATCGTAAAAAATTTAGTTTTACATACATAATACATATATTATATTATATAAATATTTATAAATTAAACATGTTAATAAATTATATTATTAAGATAATTTTTTATATTTATAAGGTTTATTACATAAAATTTAATTTTTTAAATTTTAACTAACCATTCGTATATGACTTAGCCTCTTTAATTATATGATTTCCTTACTTAATCCGATTCGATTATTAAATAACATTGACAGCAAATCAGAGACCACTGATGGATTCGATGTTGCAGAAATCAGTGATCAAAAGGAATCCGAGAAGCCAAACAGAATCTGTGGATTTATTACTTGCAAACTGTTTCTCTTGCATTGTTCGAGAAAATTAATCAAAAGCTGTATGATTTATTCCAGGAAATTGAAATTCTCTTAGCATCCTCCACACTAATGGTTGTTCGTTGTTTATTATGGGTTACATGTTGATCATTGGGGGACTGCATTGACTACAATTACATAGGTGAAACTGGCACTTGACCCCATTGCAGCCACAGATGGCAACGCATTCTTGATCTTCCCAGCACTGCGGCTCTTCAACTCCCGTTGCATCAATTCCTCGTGACAAGCCTGTCATAATAAATTTTTGGGTAATTTAATTTGGAGAAATGACCCATTTTACAGGGAAAATAATGGTAAAATGGTTCGATTTTCAGAAAGATTGAATTCTAATGCATTTTCAACATACAAAACAAAGAAGACTTACGGGAAGCAACAACAACTAGGGCAAGCAAGAAAACCAACTTGAGTGAAGCTTTCTCCATTTGATTTGGTTAGCTTCTCACTGGTCTGAGTTATGTATTGTGAGGTTGTTTGTATTCATAAGCAAAGGCCAACCATTTTGATAGGTATATATCCTTAATGAGAATTCACCTTTTTAGGACAAGAAATTGAGTTAGCATTTATATGGCAAGAAAATTTGAAGCTACCAAAATGGGTGATATTGCAAATCTTAAACAGAATTTTGAAATTTCCATTTATGACCTTTGGGCCACCAAAACCAGACCATGATCTGAATAAGAGATTGGGTTGTCCTAATTCAAAGACTCGACCCATCAAATATTTGGATCCCTTTCAAAAGACGAAAACCAAAAGAGTTCATAACAAGTCCATTAAAGGGAAAGCTACTTTCTTTAATAAAAATAAATAAATTAAATTTACTTTTATAAAAAAATAATTTATAAAGAATGTATTATAAAATAAATATTACCTATTTTTTTTAATATGATAACACAACTAATTGATAACTTTTAAAAATTTTAATTTTATAGATGTGATATACATATTTTTTATGCACAATAATCATTATATTATTTTTAATATTTATAAATTAAAAATTGATAAAAAATGCCAATATCCAATTGATCTTTCCATTGTCTTTGTAAGTCTGACTAATTCTTCAATCCTCCGAGTGGGCATTTTACTTAGTTGCATTACCCTTGACTATCGAGTGTAAAATCATTTTTTCTCATTTTTTATTTTTATCAGTTTCATTTTATAAAAAAATAAAATAAGGACAAAGGATTTTCATTTAAAAGATAATAAAATTTTCATCTCACTTTGTTTATATTCGTTAATGTAATTTTTTGTAAAATTTTAGCATAATTAGATTTTAAAATTTTAAAGTTCTTAATTGAACAATTTTTTATATCATTTTTATTACTATTTATTTTATATCTTAATGTTTACTTATATATATATATATTATTTTTTTCACTTACAGTGCCCAATCTCAATCTCAATCGCTTTCTCTTTTTATTTTTTTTTCCCCTGAGAAAACAAAACTCTTATATATGTACCTTGTCTATGATCTCAGCCACAAGGAGGCCAGTATTGGAGGAAGACTGAACAGAGATGGTCTCGATTCGGAGCTCTGGAAGCTGTTGCATGATATCAAGCAACAACCTTCCCTATCTCCACATTGCAGCTACAGCAAGCCATTGCTCTTTATTATAGACACCTCCACTGAGGAGATTCTCTCCATCTCCACGATCTTTGGCTTTGCCTCTCCCCCTCCGTTATCCTCATTTTCTTCTTATCGTGCCCTGACCCCCACCCGCCCTTCTGCTCCTTGAAGTCATCACTGTTGCTCGTCGTAATGGTAGTAGTTGAGGTGGTGGTGGTCATCTGTGATAAACAAAGTCTGTGAGTTTTGCCTTCATTATTGCTTGCAGGTGTTTTACTTGGTCAACTTTTAAGTTGGTTTCTACTCCAAGACATGTGTTCCCCCGCTGAATCTATTGTCCGCAAGGTGGTTCAAGAAGCAATTGCTGCTGGCCCCAAGACTGCTGCATTACTGCTGAGGCTCCACTTCCATGACTTTTAAGTTACTAGAATAGATGAAAGTTCTTGTATTTGCCATCTCTGGGGAAACATTGAATGGAGACTGTACCGGGTTCACATCAAAATTCACAATGTCTTTGAGTTTGAGATTATGGTGGCTTAGATTTTGGACATTTCTCAGATCTTACAACAATTGACAGCTTAAAAGGACTTTATGCAGGGGCAACGTCATCATTTCTTGGGATGGCTTTTAAGAGGTTGCTACATTTGGGCATCTATTCTCAGACCGAACAGGAACTGCGTGTATGATAGCACACCATTTCTTAATTGTATTTGAAACCCCAATGAATACCGAGAACCATAATAGCCAATTACTAGCTTCCTATATTATGTACATATAATTCTTTGAAGGTGTCACGCACCTATTACCCACTTGGTTTTTGTATTTTACTTCGTAATGAAGGGAGGAGTACAGAGTAATTTGCCGCAACCCCAAGCAATAATTCCTTCTGCCGCTTTTAGTGGGGTAGCTATCATGACTTTTGTATTGGAGTCACTGCTGGCTTCTTCATGCAAAGAAGGCTCTACAGCTTCTCTCCAGGTGGTAGCTCTCATTCAGCGACCCATCCCAAATTACTGCCCCATCTCAAGGCCTAATGCCCAGTGAGTTCCAAAGAAGAAAAACATACCAGTCAGGTTGGAGAACTGAGTTCATATTTGGTGATCAAATCTTCGGCAACATCAAGAATGGCTTCACCTAATAGCATTAACTCCGATACTTATTTGGATCAACCATGGAAACAAGAGGAATCAAGAACGGAGGAGGAGAGGGAGAAGAAGAAAATGGGCATTTTTTGAAATTTCATGGTGGTCTTTCAATAACTGTTAACATGGAAAAGATAATACCGTTAACATTAAAAAGTTTAAGTTAAGATTGTTTTCTTTCCATACACAAATTTGAAAGTTTGAATCCATTTATATTGAATTTGTTATTTAAAATAAATATAAAATTTTTACTTTAAATTTAAATATATTTAAATTAAATTTAATTAAATTTTTAATTAAAATTTTTTTATCCTTTTTTGTTTTTATAAAATAAAAAATTATGAAAACAAAAAATGACTCCAAAATGGAAAAATGGTTATACAAATGGGAGGGGGGCAGACGATCGCATCCTGCCCCGGCTTACATGCTATAGGAGGAGATGACTGCACCGCGTTGAGCTTGCCATTGCTGTCAAATTTGATCGACCTCTTTTAGTGTAACGGATTCCTCATCGTGGTTGTCAATTTCGAAGTTTCTCTGCAAAAGAATTGGTTGAGAGTGTGGGTGATGAAGGAATATAACCCTAGTCAAGGGTACTGCACTCCGACTTACAGAGAGAATAGGGAGGTTTTGATGCCGATAGAGGTAGGCTCGTGTGATCTCTTGGAAGTTGGGACCAGCCTCTACAGACCAAACATGTCGCAATTCCCGCGAGATAAACGATTAATTTGCCAAAATCGGTGATCAGAAGGAGTCCGACAAACAGAATCTGTCGATTTATTACTTAGTAAACTGAATTGCTTACATAGTTCAAGAAAACTAATCAAAACCTCTATGATTTATTCCAGGAGAGAGAAATGTTCTTAGCATCCTCCACACAGATTACTATCGATTACACGTTCAACTTTGGCGGATGGCCGCATCTACAATCACAGAGTTGCAATCGGCACCTGACGTTCTTGCAGCCGCAGAAGGTATAGCAGTCTTCATGCCTCAAGCACTTTACAGGGAAATAATGGTAAATGACCGGATTGCCCTTGACATAATATTCTCATTGCTCAAAGCTGAAATAATACTTTCATTACACTGGTTTTTATGTCCAACAAGTACAAAAGGAAAAGAAAGTAAAAACCAAACCACATCCATTTTATTTATATATATATATATATATATATATATAATTTAGGGTTTGTCAATAAATTGAGATTGAATCAAAACTTGTGAATTCACTTCATTTAGGAAATATAAGAACCATGAAATGATATTTTCAATCTAATAAATTGTTCTGATTTGCTAAACAATTCAATTGAATTTAAATTTTTTATCCAATCAAAATTCATTAAGATAATGACATTGAATCATAGATTACGAGCCTCTTGATGATATTGAGACATATTAGCAAAGTAATCACAAAAGCACAAGAACGCAATAAAAATAATAAGAGGAGAAAAAGACTTGCATGAAGCAATGAAAACAAGGGCAATCAAGAAAACAAGCTTGAGTGAGGCTCTCTCCATTGGATTGGATTGATTTTATCACATGAGCTTTATTATGTGCTAATATATTATGATATTACATGTATTTATAGGCAAATAGGATTACTTTGATAGGTATCTTAATAAGAATATAACTTTTTTCTATGGTCAAATTCAATTTAATGAAGAGAAAACTGTTAGCATTATTTTATGGCAAGATATTTGTAGGTGGTCTGGGTGATATGTTAATCTTAAGTGCAAGTTTCAAATAGACACAGACGTTAAATTTGAGTTACTTTGAATCTTATTAAAAAACTTAAAAATTAAAATATATAAATTAAAAATTTTATATAATGAATTTTAACTTAAAAATTTACATAAACATAAAAAATATAATCAAACTTCCATCACAAAAAAAAATTTAAAACTTTTTTGAATACTAAAAACTATATATTTATAATTTTAAACTATCAAGAATTGTAACAAATATTTCATGAATTAAAAATTATTTATTTAAAAAATAAATTTAAAATAAAATATAAAATTTATTTAAATTATTTTTAAAAATATTTAAATATAAAATACTATTAATTTAGCCTCATTGAGTGAAACTTCAAATTCAAAAATTTCTTTTCGATATTCATCCTTATATCTATGAAATATAAAATTTAATTTAAATTTCAACAAGCCAAATGAGCTTGTTACATATATAATCTGTTAGCTTGTTTAATTAAGCTTAATGAATCAACCTATCAACATTTTAATTCAAAATTTAAGATTGGTGATCTATTTATTTATTAAACAGACTAATCTTAATTCAAATTAATTATTGCCACGTCATGACCCTGATTTCCTCCATAAAATAAAAACATGGTTTCTGACTTCTCACTTCCTTTGTACTTGAAGAATAATTTGCTTTTATCATAGTTTATCTGAATCTTTTGTTAATCTAAATTATACTGAAATTTTGATAAAATAATAATATGTGATAATTTAATAAAATTAGTAATTAAAATTTATTTAATTATTATATTAAATTATCAAAATATTGTTTAAATTTTTATTAAAAATTCAATTCAAATTAATAAAATATTTTTTTTCTTCTGTGACTCTCTGCTAGTTCAGGTTTGTTGCTTTTGAGGTTAGGTCAATTGGGCTCTTTCTCTACCTCTCATCCAACTATTATTGATGGGCCTAAAACATTGGCCCATTTTTCTTTGCCAGAGTGATCAGACCTATCCAGATCCCACACCCTACAACATACTATTAATTTATACTATTAACATGAAACAAATTCTTTAGAGGAATTAATCCTGAAATCCCATGTAGAATTTGTTGATTTATATCTTGGAAACTAGCTTTGCTCATACTGTTGGACAAAATTAACCAAAGCTGGTCTGATCTATTCGAGAAAGAGTATCAATGTTCTTGGCACATGCTCGAAGCCAATGGTCACTATAGTTTATTGTTATGGATTACATGCACTTTCAACTTTGGCAGCAGGAGGAGGACATCCTCCACATTGACAAACGTAAAAATTGCATGTGTTGTTTTTGCAGCCCCGGCAAGGACCCACACCGCAGTCGGAATTTGTGTAGCACTCGATCGGTTGTCCCCCTGGAATCACCTCAATTGCATTTGACGACAAACCTGTCAAAATTAAAGGAAAATGATTTATTTTATCAAAAAATAATGACTGAGGACTTAGTTTATTTTAAAAAAATAAAAAAACATGAAAAAAATATTTATATAAAAAGAAAACTTAATTACATGAAGCAATAACAATTAGAGCGGACAAGAAAACCAACTTGAGTGAAGCTTTTTCCATTGGATTTGATTGACTTTATCACTACTTGAACTTAATTATGTGTTATGTATTGTGAGGTTACTTGTATTTATAGGCAAAGGGAATTATTTTGATAGGTAACTTAATGAAAAATACAGTGTTTATGGTCAAATTCTATCTAATGGAATAGAAAATTAAACGGTCAAGCATTTCTAAAGGTCAATGGTGTTATTAGGTTGCCATATTTGGTCGTATGTGGTAAAAATATGATATGGGTGCTCTCAATTTTTTTTTTTATATTTATTATATAAAACAAATAAAATATAATAAATTTAATATTTTTCTAAATTTTTGAATTTTATTAAATATAATAATAATAATCACAGATACAATGCCTATAAAAACAAATAAGAATTACATTCTCTTGCTTCATGTAAAACAAATCAGATTTCTTCCATTTCTTTGATTATATTTTTCTATCTTCAACAGTTAAAGAGTGAATTCTTGCAAAGCATTGGTACGATTAGCTTTTTAACAATCTTAAATTAAATGAATCGTAAAATCATATAAAATTCACAAACTTCTGTAGTTATAATAGGTGTAGACACACTTTCCCGCAAACCCTTTTCTCTTTTTTTATATTGTATTTTTTAATATTTTTTAAAACTAATTTAGAATATGATTTTCTAAAATAACCCATAAAATATATTAAAAAAAAAACTAACTCGTTTCTTAATTTATTTATCATCATTAGAGGAAATTTAATGCTGGGGAAATCTAGAGACTTGCATAATTTTATAGATTTTTGGAGAATATTCTTAAAGCTGTGAAACGAGGACGTATCTAAGCAATCTTTGAGGAAGACGCCAAGTCATCAATTTGGCTTTCAATTTCAAGTGTTTCTCGTCTCCATTGGAGACGTTTAAAATAGCTTCACCAATTTGGTGCAACAATGTTGTTTTCTTTCTTTTTTTTATAAAAAATATATATTAATAAATTTTTTAATTTTTTTATAAAATATATTTTTGATAAAATAATTTAATATACATATTATATTATTAAAAAATATATTATTAAAAAAATCTCATTAAGAGTTTTAAACATAATCAATATTTAATATATAATTAATAAAAAATATAATTACAAAATTAAATTAGTAAATTATTAATTTTAAAAATTACATGAAATTTAAATTATTATATAATAATTAATTAATATTAATTAATATTATAAATATTATTTATCTATAATTATTGTTTAATATTATTAAAATGATATTTTTAATATCAAATTAATAAATAAGTTAAAATTAAAAATTAAAGTCAAAATATTTTAAAAAAATTCTCATTTAATATTATAATAATATTAAATTTGATAAAATCATCTCTGACGAATACGAAAATCAACAGTTGGCATTCTGACTTATGATTTCGTGTCTCCAAAGAGATTCTAAAATGTAGTGCAGCATTGTTGCTGCATCATTTGTCTTTTTTTTTTTTAAATAAAAAAATTATATTATAATTTTTTTAATTTTTATATAAATATATTTATGATAAATGTTTAAATATACACATTATATTATTGGAAAAAAAATTTAATTATTAAAAATATTTTATTAAAAACTGTAAAGTAAAATTAATATTTAATTACTTAATAATAATAATATCATATATAATTTTTAAAATATTATTTAAAGAAATTGACTTTGCATTTAGTGATATATTAATTGAGTATTTATGGGATCATTATGATAATTTAAAAAATTAAATATTATAATATATTAATGATTTTATTTTCTTTTATATTAATTATTTAATAAAATTTTAATGTCAATATTAATCATTTATTTCAAATCTGCCTATCAAAAAATTATCTTATATTGTCCTAGCTATAAGTATCATCAACTCATAAAAATAATTAACTAAAAATATTAATTAAAAATATTATTAGAAAATATTAATTAGTATTATAAATAGTAAATATTAATAAAAATTATTAAAATAATATTTATAAAACTAATTTGATGTAAATAAATTAAAGATGAAAAAATTTTGATATTATTAATTTTTTTAAAAAAATCTCTATGAACACCAAAATGATATTAAATTTAGTATATAAAATTGATAATGACCTAAGGATGAAGATGGTCTTAAGCAGGCTAAACGACAAAAAATCTGTCCACTTTCGACATCTTGTCCTTTACATTTGACTTTTTAAATTCGTGTCTTTTTAAAGGTGACGGTTAGCTGCGTATTGGAGACCGGCTTGATGTGCCAAGATTGGATGCCTGTAAGGGAAGCCTAAAAGAAGATTGCGCTAGAGTCCCCATTTTAAATAATTTTTATTATTAATTATTTTGATAATATAATTTTTTAAAAAATTATTTTTAATTTTAAAAACAGTTTGTTAAATATTGTTTACAATATTTAAAAATTTTAAATTAAAATTTATTGTAAGAATCTCCAATTTAAATTATTTCTTTATAAAAATTAAAATTTTTTTGCCCAATTAAAATTTGATGTTTATTCAGTTTTTTTAATATCTAAATCATGGGTACATCACAAATCACATGTTTTTAAATGAACAAGTTCGATCCGATCGATAGATTAAAAGTGTTGCAATTCCGGATTAATTTGCAGAAATCGATGAGCAAAAGGAATCCGGGAAGCCAAACAAAATCTGTCGATTTATTACTTGCAAACTAGTTTTCTTACATTGTTCGAGAAAATTAACAAAAAGCTGTAGGATTTATTCAAGGGAAGTGAAGTTTTGTTAATCAGCATCCTTCACACTAATGGTTCTCTTATCTTTGGGGGAATGCATGGAGAGCAATCGCATAGGTGGTTAACACACTTGGCCTCCTCGCATTTGCAGACCAAAATGCAGTATTGATCTTCCGAGCACTGTGGCTCTTCAACCACCGTTGCCTCAATTCCGTGCGACAAGCCTGTCATAATAGACATTTGGGTAAGTTAATTTGGAGAGAATGACCCATTTTACACGAAAAATAATGATAAAATCACTGGATTTTCAAAGAGATTGAATTCTAATGCATTTTTAACATGAAAACTTACAGGAAGCAATCACAAGAAGGGCAAGCAAGAAAACCAAGTTGAGTGAAGCTTTGGCCATTGGACTTGATTAGCTTCTCACTTTGAGCTTTATTCTGAGTTTTGTGTTGTGAGGTTGTCTGTATTTATAAAAGCGAAGGTCAAACTCTATTTAATGAAAGAAAAAAAGAGTTAGCATTTATATGGCATGAAATTTGGAAATTACTATATTGGCTGATATGCAAATCTTAAGGTCAACTCATGAATTTATTACTTTAAAAAGAGGACTAGGATGGAGAGCCCACAAGACCATTGGAGGTCATGAAAAGCTCATTAAAAGAAGGACTCGTCAACTGGCTAACATAATAGGATGGAGATCAACGACATCAAAGAACCAAGGATAGACCCAAGACGCATCAAGAATAATAAGAATGTAGCTAAATATGATAATGGATCGAATTTATGCGGATATCTAATTTGATGAAATTATTTTAATAACATGAGTTTGAGTAATTTTTAAATTGATTTAGTAGGTTTGAGTTTAAATTTTATTGCTCAAGTTGAGTTCGATTTGGGTTTAGTTTAAATATTTGAATATTTGTTATTTAAATTCATTTATGCAATTAGATTAATACGTTAAATTTTTAATTTTTAATTTTATTATATTAAATTTTTAATTTAAATTTAATTATATTATACTTTTGATTTGGATTTTAAGAATTTATTATTAAATTCTAACCTTTTTTATTAGTAAAAGATTACATGAATTTTTTTCCATTGATATTTGTTAATTTGTTTTAAAATTTAATTATATTAAATAGATAAATAAATATTTAACAAAAAAGTTATCTGTTATTTTATTAAAATTTATAATATATATATATATTTATATATTTATATATAAATATAATAAACGAGTTCAAACGGATTTTAGTAGTATATAGAAATTATAAATGAATTTGAGATAATTTTGAATATTAAAATAAAATTTTTAAATAAGTATAAAACGAGTTCGAAATGTATATATTTTAATTGGATTCAAGGTCGAAATTCTCTAAATTGATGGGCACCAAATTGGTGCCATCCTTATTTAGAGCTACCAAATTATCTAGATGATAAAACTTGAGTCCTAACGATATCTTTCATTTGAATTGTTTTTTTAAATAAAAAATAAAAAATAAATTTTAACCAACTCGATGTTTTATATGTAAAATTAGTCCAAAAAATCTACAAAAACTTAATAGTAAAAACATGAATAGTACAAAATTTATTTTATTATTTTTTAGAGTAAAAATTTGATAAATTTTGATATTTAATTTAAATAAAAAATTAAAATTTAATATTTAAAAAATGACATTATAAACTTAAAAGTAATATTAATAATTGATATGAATTTTTTTTAACATAATTTAAAATGATTGTGAACGTCAAAAATAAAATAATATTTTCTTCCCTTGGTGACTATATTGACTTACAAAAACTTCATTTATTAGTCAAAGTTAACTCCTGTCACTTTATCCAAATTGGAGTGAAAAATAAAACGGAGTACTTCGGGCTATGGTATTTTACCTCTCAAATTGGATTGCTTCGGGCTTTAGATGACCATGTACTTCTCTTACTGCGTGAGGGCATGGCGGAAGTGACATCGATGCCCATACGGACAAACATCACCTGCAAAGACCATCTTACAGACCTCAGTCTCATAGCATGGCGTGGTTTACTGGAGGGAGCTCCTTGATGCCATGAGTAAACTGACCATGATCACCATATGGGCATGTAACAATTTCTTGCCATTTTTTCGCATGGCTCAATCTTTGAACAGGCCTTGGTTATACAGTTCCAATTCAAGTGGTTTTGAACGGAAGCTCCTAGGAGGAGATTGAGTTGCTTGATGAGCTCGCCGTTGACGGAACAGAGAACAATGTTTCGTGGCGAAGGAAGTCGGCTTCCCTCGCGACCTCACAGAGACCTGTGAGACAGAGGATTTGGTGGTTGATCATCCCTTGGTGCCATTGCATGAGGAAGCTACGAAGAGGAACACATCTGGTGAAAACATGAAGGAGGAAGAAGACCAATAAAGGGAGGGGAAGTTTAGAGATGGAGAGAGAGAGAATGAGAGTTGAGATTTAATGATTTAAACATAAAAACCTTAATATACCGTTCTTTTTACCTGACCGCAACTAACCCAAGTAAGCCCAAATATATCTATGAAAAAATCATTAGATCTATAATGGCAAGAAAATCTTCAAATCGAAACAACAAGAAAATGGATTCAAAGAAGAGAAAATATTCCGGCACAGTCGCTTGGGTTAACTTGGATAAGAATTTGGGTACAGCTTATGTTAATTTGCAGCTTAGAAACTAGTTTTGCTCACATTGTTTGACAAAATTAACCAAAGCTTGTTGGATTTATTCGAGAAAGAGTACCAATGTTCTTAGCATATCCTCGACACTAATGGTCACTATAGTTTATTACTATTGGTTACATGCACATTCAACTTTGGCAGCAGAGAAGGACAGCCTCCACATTGGCAAACGTAAAAATAGCATGTGTTGTTTTTGCAACCCCGGCAAGGACCCACATCGCAGTCGGAATTTGTGTAGCACTCGATTGGTTGTCCCCCTGGACTTACCTCAATTCCATTTGATGACAAACCTGTCAAAATTAAATACCATTCAGTAATTTGGAAAATGATATACTTTATCACCCCCCCCCCCCCCCCTCTTAAAAAAAAAGGAATAACGACCTAATTTTTTTTTAAAAAATAAAAAAATATATACATAAAAAGAAAACTTACATGAAAGAATAACAATTAGAGCAACTAAGAAAACGAAATTGAGTGAAATTTTCTCCATCGGATTTGATTGGCTTTTTATCACTTGAGAGCTTTATTATGTCCTGTGCAATATTGTTAGTTTGCATTTATTTATAAGAAAATTAAGGGAATTATTTTGATAGTTATCTTATTGAGCATATATACTCTTTTTATGGTCAAATTCTATTTAATGGAAAAAAAGAAAACATTTACCATTTTTATATGTCAAAGATATTAGTAGGTTGCCATATTTGGTGTGATATGCATATCCTAAGAGTTTCAAATCTAATCAACATCATCTCCTCCTTCTTATCTCCGAAATCAAGGATTTAATTAATGAAACAAAGTAAGGTTAAGGATGTCTTTCCATCTTTCTTCTTTGTTATCAAATCATTTTTTATTTACCTCCGATCTCCCATTTAATAAAAAATCAAAGTATACCAATGGATTAAAAGAATAATCTCTTTATACGTTTGAAACCAATAAGATTTCTTGGTGTCTGATTCCATACTCGATTAGATTTTTAACAAATGGGGATGGAGATAAAGAAAACATCATACCCACCAAAACATCATACCCACCAATCGTAACATTAACAAATATATAATTTTTTCATAATTTGAACTATTTCCCTTAAACAATTATTTTAGAGTAATAAATCCAAAATACCAAATAAAATAGATACGTTAGTTAATTGCTTTGCTTACATTGTTGGAGAAAATTAATCAAAAGCTTGTATGATTCATTATTAATTCCAAGAAGATTATTAGTGTCCTTAGCACATCATCCACACCAATATTGGTCACTATAGCTTATTGTTGATTACATATTCAGCCTTGCCAGAAGGTGATCAAATCTGCAAATGCAAAAGTTACCGTTGCGGTGATTGTCTTTGCATCCATTGCAGAAGATAAGGCAGGCTACACTGCTTGTGCACTCAACCCATTTTTCTATTTGACATTGTAAAATAGCAATTCAAATTAAAATCCTCTAACTTGTATGAATTACAATAGTTGGATTGAAACATCTAAACCAAACTCAAAATCGAATGGAACCCCATTCGTCCCTTAGCAAAGCGAAACAAATTTAAATTGAAACCTTAATCAATAAGACATACTAATCATATATTCTTAACATATTTGACACTCACCTTTGCTATGGTCTCAGAAGCCTCATATTTTATAAGCTCAATGAAAACTCAATAGGTCAGGGTCTTAAGGTTGTTATTTTTGGTATAATAAACCAAAAAACTTAAAAAGATATTTGATTTACTTCAAAAGAGAATAAAAAATTGAGTTATCAGAACAAGTAAGCATATAAAATTGTATTTTTGTTAGATCGAATTTAGAGTTTAACTTTATTTTCTTAAGACAAAATGACTCTCAATTAATGTCAATAAGTTGATGGTGGATATCTTTTAGAATACAATAATCTCTTTTAAAAAAAATACTTAAATTTAAAAAAATAATGAACCAATTTATGCTTGCTATTTCTCAAAAACAAATTCTTATTTTTAATGAACGAAAAATGAATGATTTAATTGTAATGGATTATTAATTTGGTTATGAGAGATGATCTGTATAAATGTCAAAATGTGACTTCAAAGAGTGAGCTAAAGGAAAATGATTTATTTAATGGAAAGGCATTCATTAAAAAATTAGAAGATATATTTCTTTTCTACCTTTTCATTCAAAGTGGATTTTTCTCCACAATTTTCTTTGTATTGTACTTTTTAAAAATTAATAAAAATTATTGACATCAAAATCTTTCTTTTTGTCTCTATAAATATGAGTAAATCCTCTAAGTTGACCTTATTTATCCTTGACTATATTGTGTGAAATCATTTTTTTTTAATTTTTAATTTTATTAATTTTATATTTAATAAAAATAAAACAAAGAAGAAGGATTTTTATTTAAAAATTAATAAATTTTCATATTATTTTCTTTACATTGTTAATTTTAATTTTGAGTAAAATTTCAAATAAACATGGATTAGTTTTTGGAAGTTTGAAGTTTTTAATTCAACAAATTTTCATATCATATCTATTATTATTTATTTTATATGTTAAATATTTGTTTTTATTTAAAAATAATAAATAAATTTTTTTTATCAAATCAATTTATATAAAATTTATTAGATCAACTCATTTGTAATTAATTAAATTAACTTATTTAAATTTGATAAAATAACCAAATTTATGGATATGCCACAAATGTTCATCTGATCCAATCAATTAATTTAAAAGAGCCATTAATTTTTTTCTTTTATTTTTTCTATGTACATCAAGCTTGGATTGTGAGTCCATAGACCAACCCGACCATTAACCCATATAATGATTCCTTCCATGTTTGTTGTTATGAAATGAAATGTTAAGATGAGGGAGTGTTATTGATCCTTTTGACTAAGAGAGTTATAAATAATTATGAAATATAATAAAGAAGCTTAATCATGATTTAACACCCATAACATATATCATCATATTATTAGTTTGTAATTTGACCGATTAGCATAACGAAACAAATTCTTTAGAGGAATTAATCCGAAATGCCAAAAATAATATGTTGATTTATAGCTCGAAAACTAGCTTAATTTGCTCACATTGTTTGATAAAATTAATCAAAAGGATGTATTATTTATTCGAAAAAAATCACTGTTCATAGCACATCCTCGATACTAATAACTACGAAAATTTATTATTATTGATTGATTACACATTCAACTTTGGGGGAGGAGGACATTTGCCGCAAATACAATAACCTCTGCATATGTGAATTGCACAGCCTGGGCAAAAACTGATGCAATCGTTATCGTTGTGGCAAATGAATGATTGTTCCCCTTCCTTTGCCTCGATTCCATTTGATGACAAACCTATTATAAATATCATTGAGTAAATCATCTATTTCATGAAAAATAATGAATCATGATCTAATTTTCAAAAAAAAAAAAAAAAAACACTTACATAAAGTAATAACAACGAGAGCGACCAAGAAAACGAACTTGAGTGAAGCTTTCTCCATTGAATTTGATTGACTTTATCACTACTTGAGCTTCGTTATGTGCTATGTGATGTGAGGATACTTGTTTATAAGCAAAGGGGATTATTTTGATAGGTATCCTAATGAGAATATACCCTTTCAGAGTCAAATTCAACATAATGAGAGTAACTCTCTATATGGTAACATATTTATAAGTTATTAAATAGGCAGATATGCAAATCTTGACACCATTGACTAATTCAAACTTGTTGTAAATAATTAAAAAATTAAAAAATTTTAAAAAAATTTGACCATAATTTAAATATATTTTAATATTTTATGATAATTTTTAAATTAAAATTTGTTGCATAAAATTTTTTATTTATAATCTTTTTTAATAAATTAGAAGCTACATCCAATTTAGCCTTAATTAATTAAAAATTCATATGTAAAATTGCTTTATAATATTAACCCAAATAAAAAAGGAGAAGTTTAAAGATCATTAATCCAAATCGAATGTATGATATGTAATAATAATCTTGTAATGTATATTATTAAAATAAATAATCAAAAATGAAGATAAAAATCAATTTTAAAAATGTCAAAGACAAAATAGTAAGTTTTTTTTTTCTTTCAATGTTGCTTTCATCTAAAATTATGTAATTTTGATTAAAAAATAATTTAAATGATTTTTTAAAACAATGTGTCATTTTCATTAAAATAAATAAATTTTATTTGATAACACAACACCATTTTAACTTCTTAAATTAATAATAATTCTTAAATGCATCGAAAATACTAAAAATTTAATTTGCTGTTCAACAAGTGAAATTGGTGGAGTCTATTCGACTTTAAAACATTAGTATAATATTATGATCTTTTATTTTTATTTTTATTGATGTTAATAGAAAAAACAATTCAAAATTAATTTTTTAACTAATATCTATTATAATAATTGGATTGAAAAAACTAAACCAAATTTGAAATGGAATGGGACAAGTTAAGGTTATCTTTGTTTCTTTCCTTTTAAGAAACAAATATTCGTCCCTAATCAATGTAAATCAAATTTAAATTAAATCCTATCTCAACAAGACATACTAATCATAAATTGTTACCACATTTAAGTTAATACTCACCGGTGGCATGGGCCTCTTAAATTTTAAGATTTAGTTTTTTTATTAAACTAAGTTGTGTTTAGCTCTTTATAAAATGATAATATACGTCAATTTAATAAAATCAATGAATGATTTTTTTTATTTTTTATATTAATATATTAATAATTATTTTTTACTTTTTATTAAAAATTTAATGCTGATTAAAATTAATAAAATAAATTTTATTTTAAGCTTTATATCTCATCAACCCAATGAAAGCTCAAGAAAATTAACGGACACGATTCTTATATATATCCTCGAAAGTAATGGTCATGAGTGCTATCTTTTATTAGAATATGTTTATCGAAGCTGCTAAGGTAACCTTTGAATGAATTGGCTGTTACACTTGGCTTGTCTTGACAAGTTCGAGTAGCTTTGCATTTTTTTTTTTGCACTGTAAAAATAAGATAAGAAGAAATATGTCAAAAAAAAGAAAAAAGAACTTACTTGAAGCCATGACAATATAATGACAACCAAGAAAACAAACTTGAGTGAGAATTTTTCCATTTTGATTTGGTTAATTTGTCACTTTGAGCTTAGATCAAGAGGTTAACTTCAGTTTAATCCATTTAGTCTCAATTTGGATCTTGATCGGGAGATCAACTTGAGCCTTGCACCTTGAGATATCAAGATCGAACTACAAGAGTCTAGGTTGAACCTTATCTTGTTTTCCAATTTCTTAGTTGAGACTAAAATGAGGTAAAACTTTATGATAAGAGCATGTTACACTCCTTATGGAGACAGAGACCCCAAGTTTATAAGTACATAAGGTATTCTCTTACTTAATATATATTTATTGTTATCCTCTCAAGGCTTTCTAACTAGCTTAAATGGTAGATGTTTCTCTTCGTTTTTTCTTTTTGTAGATCTTTAACGACTCAAGCCAAAGAGTTTTGGCGACTGTATAATAATTAATGTCATCCTAGGATCATGACTCTTTCTAAACAAGCATCTCAAAAATTTTGGACGAGCTTGTTGCCAAGAGAAAAACTCAACGAACCACAAATTTAATTGTACAATGGGAATTTGGAGCATGACGTACACATGAAGAGATTTGAGGATGGCTCTTGCTCTAAAAGATATTTGATGTTATTAGATGCAAACTCTTTTGAGTCACCATAATTAGTGATATTTTAAACTCATTCAGTTCCTAAAGTTTGAAAAGATTAATTATTTTTCTAACTTTGTAGCTTTCTTCGTGACTTGATTAGTGAGCAAGGTTAGGCATATTAAGGATTACCTTCAAGCTCTACAACAATGTAGTAATAAATCCTTAAGGGGCTATATTGAAAGATTCAACAAGAAGACACAACAGGTAAGAGACATGGTAGACCTTAAAACACCTCATTTTTTATTTGGGTTAATATTACAAAGCAATTTTACATATAAATTTTTAATTAAGTTTAAATTGGTTGTAGCTTCTAATTTTTAAAAAAGATTATTTAAATAAAAAGTCTTGCACAACGAATTTTAATTTAAAACTATCATAAATATTAAAAATATTTGAATTATGATCAATTTTTTTGAGAATTTTTAATTTTTTAATTTGAATTTTAATTATTTACAACAAGTTTGAATTAGTCAACTGTGTTAAGATTTGCATATCTGTCAATTTGGTAACTAGTAAATGTCTTGCCATATAGAGTGTTACTCTCATTATGATGAAGTTGACTGTGAAAGGCATATTCTCATTAGGATACCTACCAAATTAATTCCCTTTGCCTATAAATACAGGTAACCTCAAAACACATATCACATAACAAAGCTCAAGTAGTAATAAAGTCAATCAAATCCAATGGAGAAGGCTTCACTCAAGTTCATGTTCTTGATTGCTCTCGTTGTCATTGCTTCGTGTAAGTTTTTTTTTTTTTTTTTTGGAAATTAGATCATGATTCATTATTTTTAATAAAAATAGATCATTCACTCAATACTATTTATAATAGGTTTGTCATCAAATGGAATCGAGGCAAGGGAAGGGGAACAATCAATCGTGTGCCACAACGATAACGACTGCATCAGTTATTGCCCAGTTGGCTGCGAAATTCACAAATGCAGAGGTTATTGTATTTGCGAAAAATGTCCTCCTCCCCCAAAGTTGAATGTGTAATCGAACAATAACAATAAATTGTAGTGGCTATTAGTATTGAGGATGTACAATGAACAATGATATTTTTTGTTGAATAAATGATACATCCTTTTGATAAATTTTGTCAAACAATGTGAGCAAATTAAGCTATTTTTCAAGCTATAAATCAACATATTATTTTTAGCATTTCGGATTAATTTCTCTAAAGTATTTGTTTCCTTGTGCTAATCATAAATTAATAATATAATGGTATATGTTACGGGTGTTGGATATGAATCATGATTAAGCTTCTTTATTATATCCCGTAATTCTTTGTCACTAAAAATATGGTAAAAGATAAAGATTATAAAACATGATAAGCAAAGCAATGAAGAAAACAAACTTGATTAGTGAGGACCTCTCCATTGGATTTTGATTGACTTATTGCTTCAGTTTTAATATGAGTTGCTAATAATGTATATTTTTATAAGCAAAGGCCACAATTATGGTTAATGAGGATATAACTGTATGGCCGAATTTTATGTAATAAAAGTAGAAAAAAGTTACCATTATTTTATATATATGGCAAGGATATTAATAGGTTGCCATGATTGGTGATGTGAAAATCTTGACTATTTTAATTTAAAATATAAAATATCAAATCCAAATATGTTTAGTCTTAAATTTTTTTAATAATATTTAAATTGAAACTATACTTAAAAATTAAACTTTGAAAAGATATAAGTTTAATTTTTTTATATATTTACCTTTTTTTTCTTCTTCCAAGGACAATAGAATTTGAGTTTAAATTATTAATTTATATAAATTATGATAATGGAGATAATATTTAGCCCAATCTAAGGATAATTTAATATGTATAGCTTTAGAAATTAACCCAAAAATAATATTAAGTTAATAAATAACTTAACAATCTCTAGTGGGCAGGCATTTGAACTATTCAAAGCCCAGAGAAGGCGGCATTTGGGCGATTGGGTCTTGGATACATAGGCCTCCTCTACCCTTGTGAGAAAGACCAAATGTGCCCAAAGAACTCAGGCTCAGGCGCAGAGAGAGAGAGAGAGAGAGAGAGAGAGAGAGCGCAAGAATTCGGTGCAAGATTTAGATATGGGAAAAAATGAATCTCCCCAATTGCTCCCCACTCAGAAAATTGTAGCAGCCTGGTCACGTTGCATGGAAGGAACCCTAAATGATTCAATGCCAGTGGATTCTTATGTAGTACTGTAAACATAGAATCTGCTTTGCATTTTCTAAACCAACTGCCAATCGCATTTCTGGTTGGGCAGCCCCACGGGCTTGAGAACAACACAAAATCTTCTCACCAGGTAACATTTGCGGAAACAGAGCAGCAAAGGATAAGGGAGGCATGAAAATATAGGAGCCATATGTTGCAAATAAGAGAGGATGTATTATGAAGAACGGCGACAAACACAGCACAAAGTTTAAGATCGCAGACCTAATCCGCACAGGATTACCCATCAAGAGTATGCTGTTTTATTCAGGGCACTACTAATTAAGTTACTCTCAAGGAGCATGCGGGCCAATACACATCCAGTTGCTGGTATCACGGTAGTCCTCCCATGAGGCGCTTCAGCCTTGGAGACCAATAATACCTGCAAACAAACAAACAGAAACTTGGGTAAAGTGGAAGAGAAGATTTGAATCAATGCAAAACCACATATTAGTCTTTCCAAAGATCAAAGGACGCTACACGATATTGATATGCTGCACTTCAAGAAAGCTCGAGGAGATGAGTAGGATGGACATAAAAGCCACTAAGAAAATCAATCGGTTCGAATGAACGCTTCAAAAGCATAAATTTATACTGATAAACCAGAAAACTTCAGTGCAACCTAAGTCTCTAGCCAAACGAGATAATTAGAGTAAGATCCTTGACTACAATTGCATTTAAGTAAAGTAGAGGACTGTGGTGTTTTAAATCAAGTCTCATGAAAGGAAAATGACAAATTTGTTTCAGAAGAAAGGGCAAGTTTACTTACCACAAGCAACTCTGCCACCAGCATTTCCAGTAGTCTTGCTAAGTTCATGCCCTCCTGAATAGATGGAAGAAGAAATGTATGAAAAACCACAAATGGAAGAATACATATACATAATACAAATTCTAAGCAAATGTCCATCATAAGTCATAGATATTGGTGAATAACCTCGAAATGATCAGTTACTCAGCAGGCAGAAGTAAAAGAAGTCTTTGTGCTACCGCATAGAAATGCTAATAAAAATATCTTTAAGATTAAGGTCAAAACCATGATGGTAAGTGTGACTGCAAAACCCTCAAGGTAACTCAGAAAAACCCCACGAGCCCTTTCCTCCCTTCAAAGGGAAGATTAACTCATTTTGGCAGTGTATGAGGTCCAGTTAAAAGTTTATTTAGTATGTCAGTCTCTAAGATCTCTCCTTACTATCATCATCCAAATTCGCAGTTTAACTTGATGTAGAGGTTATCACCTCAAACGTGAAGCAAGAATAGCAACACAAGTACCTTCTCTTTGTTCAATGAAAATAAGATTTAAAGAGCAAACATTTTGAAAGTGAGTCAACCAGCCAAAATTTACCCATAACATTAGGCAGAAATTAGAAGACGACTTTAAAAGAACTACCAAAACAAAAACTATTTTTAGCAAAGATTACCCTTTCCAAGATCATCAGGATCTGCATGGACAATGACAGCCCTTCCAGTAATGGAATTTGGTCCAGTAAGAGGAATCTGCTAAAACAGACAAATGCATTAGAAGAAATAATGTCGCAAAGGCAGCATTCATGAGCCTACGAAGAATGAAATAAAACATAAAGTAGAAACACAAGGAGATAAACAAAATGCCTGACTGTCGACAGTTGTGAAACTAACAGTACCTGAACCACAAGATGTGTTAGTAATGCAGAAGTATCAAACACCATTAAACAAATAATAATACATACATACTATTGATCAAAAACTTGTGTATTTGTGTGTGTGTGTGTGTGTGTGAGAGAGAGAGAGAGAGAGAGAGAGAGAGAGAGAGAGAGAGAGGGAGGGAGAGATCAAAAACCAACAACTTGCACACCCAACCACAATAACTTTTCATCTTTAATACACGAGTATCAGGATAGCAAGCTTAACATCATCACCAACATTTATATTCCCCAAATCACCAGTATGACGAACATCATCCTCTGGTGCACCATGTTCTTTGCCAGCAGGATTAAAATGTGGACCTGCAAACAGGTTGATCAGAGGAACGAATATGGAATTTGGCAAAAGAAGTTCATAGTCATTAATTGTTTTTATCCCAATTCATCAAGCACATTGAGAAGAAATATACAAGTCAGTGGACCATACCAGTTGACATGCAACCATTTGTTGTATCCCCAAGGGCATCAACATCGAAGCCATGACGCCCAGGCTTAAGGCCGGGTATAATTCCCGTCACAGTTGTTGGAGCTGGAAAACAAAATAACAAAGGAAATTTTATTTTTTTATTTAATAAAAATAAAATAAGGAAGAAGAATTTTCATTTAAAAATTAATAAAATTTCCATATTATTTTCTTCACATTGTTAATTTTAATTTTGAGTAAAATTTTGAATAAACATGGATTAGTTTTTGGAAGTTTGAAGTTTTTAATTCAATAATTTTTCATATCGTTTTTATTATTATTTATTTTATACATTAAAATTTTATTTTTATTTAAAAATAATAAATAAATTTTTTTATCAAATCAATTTATATAAAATTTATTAGATCAACTCATTTGTAATTAATTAAATTGACTTATTTAAATTCGACAAAATAACCAAATTCATAGATATGCCGCAAATGTTCATTTGATCCACTCAATTAATTTAAAAAGCCATCAATTTTTTATTTTTATTCTTTTAATGTGCATCAAGCTTCGATTGTGAGTCCATAGGCCAATCCGACCATAGACCCATGTAATGACTCGTTGCATGATTGTTGTTGATGGGGAAGCGTTATTGATCCTTTTGACTAAGAGCGTTACAAAGAATTACGGGAGATAATAAAGAAGTTTAATCATGATTTGTATCCAACACCCATAACATATACCATTATATTATTAATTTATAATTTGAATTATTAGCATGAGAAAACAAGTACTTTAAAGAAATTAATCCGAAATGCCAAAATTAATATGTTGATTTATAGCTCGAAAACTACCTTAATTTGCTCACATTGTTTGACAAAATTAATCAAAAGCCTGTATTATTTATTCGACAAAAAATATCACTGTTCATTGCACATCCTCAATACTAATAGCCACTATAATTTATTATTATTGATTGATTACACATTCAACTTTGAGGGAGGAGGACATTTATCGCAAATACAAAAACCACTGCATTTGTGAATTGCACAGCCTGGGCAAAAACTGATGCAGTCATTATCATTCTGGCACATGATTGATTGTTCCTCTTCCCTTGCCTCGATTCCATTCGATGACAAACCTATTATAAATAGTATTGAGTAAATGATCTATTTTTATTAAAAATAATGAATCATGATCTAATTTTCCATAAAAAAAAAAACTTACATGAAGCAATGACAATGAGAGCAACCAAGAAAACGAACTTGAGTGAAGCCTTCTCCATTGGATTTTATTGACTTTACCACTACTTGAGCTTTGTTATGTGATATGTGTTTTGAGGTTGCCTGTATTTATAGGCAAAGGGAATTAATTTGGTAGGCATCCTAATGAGAATATGCCTTTCACAGTCAACTTCATCATAATGAGAGCAACACTCTATATGGCAAGACATTTACTAGTTACCAAATTGGCAGATATGCAAATCTTAATACTGTTGACTAATTCAAACTTGTTGTAAATAATTAAAATTCAAATTAAAAAATTAAATTTTTTTATAAAAATTTTGACCATAATTTAAATATATTTAAATATTTATGATAAATTTTAAATTAAAATTCATTGTACAAAAATTTTTATTTAAATAATATTTTTTAAGAAAAATTAAAAGCTACAACCAATTTAAACTTAATTAAAAATTTATATGTAAAATTACTTTATAATATTAACCCAAATAAAAAAGGAGATGTTTGAAGATCATGAATCAAAAATGAATTTATAATATGTAATAATAGTATTGTAATGCACATTATTAAAATAAATAATCAAAAATGAAGATAAAAATCAATTTTAAAAATGTCAAACACAAAATAGGAAGTTTTTTTTCTTTCACTGTTATTTTCAAATAAAATTATGTAATTTTGATTAAAAATATTTTAAATGATTTTTTAAAACAATGTGTCATTTTCATTAAAATAAATAAATTTTATTTGATAACATGACACCATTTTAACTTTTTAGATTAATAATAATGCATTGAAAATACTAAAAACTTGATTTACTGTTCAACAAGTGAAATTGGTGGATTCTAATTGACTATAAAACATTGGTATAATATCATGATCTTTTATTTTTATTTTTTATTGACATTAATAGAAAGAAAATTAATTCAAATTAAATTTTTTTAACTCATTTGTATTATAATAACTGGATTGAAAAAACTAAACCAAATTTGAAATGGAATGGGACAAGTTAAGGTTTTTTTTTTCCTTTCATTTTAAAAAACAAAGATTTGTCCCTAATCAACATAAATCAAATTAAAATTAAAACCTATCTCAACAAGACATACTAATCATAAATTACCATATTTAAGTTAACACTCACTATTGCCATGGGTCTCAAAATTTAAATTTTTTTATTAAACTAAGTATTATTAAGCTCTTCATAAAATGATAATACATGTCAATTTAATAAAATCAATAAATAATTTTTTTATTTTAATATATTAAATTATTAATTTTTTCTTATTTTTGATTAAAAATTCAATGCTGATTAAAATTAATAAAATAAATTTTGTCTTAAGCTTCATATATTATTAGCCCAATGAAAGCTCAAAAAAATTAATAAACACCTGTATGAGTCTTATATCCTCGAAACTAACGGTCAAGAGCCCTATAGTTTATTAGAACATGTTTATTGGTGCTGCTAAGGTAACCTTTGAATGAATTGGTTGTTACACTTGGCTTGTCTTGACAAGTCTTAGTAGCTTTGCATTTTTCTTGCATTGAAAAATAAAATAAGAAGAAATATGTTAAAAAAGAAAATAGGAAACTTACTTGAAGCCACAACAATATAACAACAACCAAGAAAGCAAACTCAAAAGAGAATTTTTTCCATTTTAATTTGGTTAATTTATCACTTTGAGCTTTGTTATGCATGAGTTATATATGATTAAATGATATATATTTATACTAATTTATGCAAGCATCTCACATATTGAGCTTAGATCAAGAGATTTACTTCAGTTTAATCCATTTAGTTTCATTCTGGATCTTAATCGAGAGATCAACCTAAGCTGTACCCCTTCAGATATTAACACCCAACTACAAGAGTCTAGATTGGACCCTACTTTGTCGGCCAATTTCTTAGTTAAGACTAAGATAGGCTAAAACTTTCTGATAGGAGCATGTTACACTTCCCTATAAAGACATAACCCTAAATTTTTAAGTAGATAAGGTATTCTCTTACTTAATATACATTTATTATTATTCCTTCGAGATTTTTTAACTAGTTTAAATGATAGATGTTTCTCTTTGTCTTTTTCTTGTTGTAGATCTTTGATGACTCATGTCGAAGAGTTTTAGCGATAAGATAATAATTAATGTCGTCCATGGTGATCAAGTCAAAGACTTATGGCTTTTTCTAAACAAGCATCTCAAAAATTTTGGACAAGCTTGTTGCTAAGAAAAAATCCTATGAGCCACGAATTTAATTATACAATGAGAATTTAGATCACGGCATACACATGAAGAGCTTTAAGGATGGCTCCTGCTCTAAAAGAATCTGATGCCACTAGATGCTAAGTCACCATAACTGAAGATACTTTAAACTCTTTCAGTCCTTAAAGTCTGAAAAAATTAATTATTTTTCTAACTTTGTAATTCTGTCCATGACTTGATTAATAAGTAAGATTAAAAAGATTAAGGACGACCTTCAAGCTCTATAACAATGTGATAACAGTCTTTAAAGAACTATATTAAAAAGATTCAACATGAAGACACAACAAGTAAGAGACCTGATAAATGACTCAATAGTTGACAATTTTATGGGAAGATTGCAACCCTCGTTTCTTTTCAATCCCTCGCTATAAATAAGCTAAAAACGTCTGTAACATTGATTGAGGGAGCTGAGAAAGTGGCCGTTATCTTGGATACAACAGCAGAACAAGCCTGCAAAAACATATAGAACACGACATGAAAAGATGAGAGATGACAGGCGCAAGAGCAGATTAGATAATGGTTTAGAAAAGTGAAGCTTGGACAGAAGAGTTCAAACAGTGTCCCATAGAAATGAGGATCGATCCTCACAAAGGTCAAGGGCAAGTTCTCAATAATTATAATTTTTCATTTTTGTTTTTATATTAATATTAAAATTCAACTCATTTTGCATTAGTACAATATATTTATCCAAGATTATAATTTTTGGGTTTATTTATTTATTTAACCTTTCTCCATTGGAGTAGCTAGTGCAATCTCCAATAAATTGGTGGTAGTTTTGCAAAGCTGTCACATGCACAATAGCATCCGAAATCGGAGCACTGGACTCTACAGCCGCATTTGATCACGCAATCTTGGGGGGTTCCGCACTCTGGCCGCGGACCCACTTGCCTTGGCTCCACCCCTCCTGCTACAGCCCGTTGTAACCAGCCTATCATAAATAAATAAATAAATAAATAAATATTTAAATTATTTTAAAAAAAGTCTACTTTTTAAAAAAGTAATGACTAATTAATTAGTTTTTTATATCTTTTAAAATTTTAAAAAATATTATTTTAATTTTTATCTTAAATTTTAAAATATTTTAAAATAGATTTTAATAAATAAAAAATAATTAAGTTAGATATTATTAAAAAATAAAATATTATGAATATTTAAATTAAAAATTTTGTATTATAAATTTTAATTTGAAATTTTGTTATAGATGTAAAAAATATTCAAGCATCACAAAAAAAATTTAGAGTTTTTTGAAAACTAAAATTTTTAAAAATTTTACTGTAAAAAATTTATAGTAAATAGCTTATAAATAAAAAATTATTTAAAATTAAAAGATTGATTTGAAAAGTGTAAAATTTATTCAAATTATTTTTAAATATTTTAATAATAAAAATATACTTATTTTTATAATAATTTAACTTGATATTTAATTTGATTATTTCTTGCCAATCATTTTAAAAATATTTTAAAATATAAAATAAATATTTAAAAAATATTTTTAATTTTTAAATAATATTTACTATTTTTTCTTTAAAAAACGAATGAATTCTAATTTCTATTGATATAAAATAGTTAACATATCCTTACCATCTTGTAGTTTGAAGTTGAAAGATAACACCTTCATTCAAATAAGTTTATAAGTATAAAAATAAATAAATGAATATCTTAAAAAAAAAAAAAAACACATCAAGTGGATTATAATTTAACTAGTTGGTCAATAAAACTTGTTTTTTAAATATATTTTAAATAATATATTCAATAAAATTAAAATATAAATATCATCACATTGAAATTACAATTGATATGAAATATATGTTTTTTTAAACGAATCAATTTATTTTTATTTTAAACAACATAAGATTAAAAATCATGGGCTTTTCAAAAATTGCACCATATTAAACTTAAAAAAATGTAAGGAAATTAAAAAAAAAAAAAAGGACTAAAAGTATGGTAAAAGGTAAAGACTATAAAAGGAGACTTACAAGAAGCAATGAAGAAAACAAACTTGATTAGTGAGGACCCTTCCATTGGATTTTGATTGACTTATGCATCAGCTTTATTATGAGTTATATATTGTTAATAATATATATTTTTATAAGCAAAGGCCACAATTATGGTTAATGAGAATATAACTGTATGGTTGAATTTTATATAATAAAAGTAAAAAAGGTTACCATTATTTTATATATATGGCAAGGATATTAATAGGTTGATGTGCACATCTTGACTGTTTTAATTTAAAATTTTTTTAAACAGTTATAAAAAGTTAATGATATTTTAAAAATAATTTAAATAAATATTACATATTATTTTATATTATTTTAAAATTTTAATAATATTCAATTCAAAGATTATTTTTTAATGATTTTTACAATTTTTTGATAATACAAAATTAATATATATATATTTCAATACTTAAAAAATTCTAAAATTTTTTAAGATTGTAGATCGAATATTTTTTAAAAAATTTTAAATCAAAATCATAACATAAAATCTCAAATTTAAATATGTTTAGTTTTTATTTTTTAATAATATTTAAATTGAAACTATACTTAAAGTTTTAACTTTAAAAAAAATATATAAGTTCATATTTTTTAATATATTTACCTTTTTTTTGGTCTTCCAAAGACTAAAATTTGAATTTAAATTATTAATTTATATAAATTATAATAATGAAGATAACCATTTATCCCGATTTAAAGATAATTTAATATGTATATCTTTAGAAATTAACCCAAAAAGAATATTAAGTCAATATATAACTTAACACATGCCTCCACTACCCTTTCAAGAAAGACCAAACAAGCCTAAAGAACTCTGGCTCAGGCACAGAGAGAGAGAGGGGCAGAGAGAGAGAGAGAATGCAAGAATTTAATATGATGCAAGATTCAGATATGGAAAAAAATGATTCCCCCAAATTGCTTCCCACTCAGAAAATTGTAGCAGCCTGGTCACGTTGCCTGGAAAGAACCCTAAATGTTTCAATGCCAGTGGCATCTTGTGTAGTATTCTAAAAATAGAATCTGCTTGGCATTTTCTAAACCAACTGCCAATCACATGATTGGGCAGCCCCACTGGTCGGAGAAGAACACAATCTTCTCACCAGGTCACATTTGCGGAAACAGAGCCGCGAAGGATAAGGGAGGCATGAAAATATAAGAGCCATATGTTGCAAATCCGAGAGGATGTACTATGAAGAGCAGCGAGAAACACAGCACAAAGTTTAAGATCACAGAACTAATCCGCACAAGATTACACATCAAGAGTATGCTCTTTTATTCAGGGTACTACTAATTAAGTTACTCTCAAGGAGCATGCGGGCCAATACACATCCAGTTGCCAGCATCAAGGGTAGTCCTCCCAGGAGGCGCTTCAGCCTTGGAGACCAATAATACCTGCAAACAAACAAACAGAAACTTGGGTAAAGTGGAAGAGAAGATTTGAATCAATGCAAAACCACATATTAGTCTTTCCAAAGATGAAAGGACACTACACGATATTGACATGGTGCACTTTAAGAAAGTTCGAGGAGATGAGTAGGATGGACATAAAAGCCACTAAGAAAAGCAATCTGTTCGAATGAACACTTCAAAAGCATAAATTTATACTGATAAACCAGAAAACTTCAGTGCAACCTAAGTCTCTAGCCAAACGAGATAATTAGAGTAAGATCCTTGACTAAAATTGCATTTAAGTAGAGGACTGTGGTGTTTTAAATCATGCCTCATAAAAGGAAAATGGCAAATTTGTTTCAAAGAAAGGGCAAGTTTACTTACCACAAGCAACTCTGCCACCAGCATTTCCAGTAGTCTTGCTAAGTTCATGCCCTCCTGAATAGATGGAAGAAGAAATGCATGAAAAGCCACAAATGGAAGAATGCATATACATAATACAAATTCTAAAGCAAATGTCCATCATAAGTCATAGATATTGGTGAATAACCTCCAAATCAGTTGCTCAGCAGGCACAAGTAAAAGAAGTTTTTCTGTGCTACCGCATAGAAATGCTAATAAAAAACACCCTTAAGATTAAGGTCAAAACCATGATGTTTAAGTGTTACTGCAGAATATCTGCAAAACCCCCAACGAAACTCATAAAAACCCCATGAGCCCTTTCCTCCCTTCAAAGGGAAGATCAACTCATTTTTGGTGGTGTACGAGGTCCAATTAAAAGTTTATTTAATATGTCAGTCTCTAAGATCTCTCTTTACTATCATCATCCAAATTCGCAATTTAACTTGATGTAGAGGTTATCACCTCAAACGTAAAGCAAGAATAGCAACACAAGTACCTTCTTTTTGTTCAATGAAAATAAGATTTAAAGAGCAAACATTTTGACAGTGAGTCACCCAGCCAAAATTTATCCATAACGTTAGGTAGAAATGAGAAGACGACTTCAAAAGAACTCTCGAAACAAAAACTATTTTTAGTAAAGATTACCCTTTCCAAGATCATCAGGATCTGCATGGACAACGACAGCCCTTCCAATAATGGAATTTGATCCAGTAAGAGGAATCTGCAAAAACAGACAAATGCGTTAGAAGAAATAATTTCACAAAGGCAGCATTCATGAGCCTAAGAAGAATGTAATAAAAACATAAAGTAGAGACACAAGGAGATAAACAAAATACCTGACTGTCGACAATTGTGAAACTAACAGTACCTGAACCACAAGAAGCGTTAGTAATGCAGGAAGTATCAAACAACATTAAATAAACAATAATAATAATACATACTATTGATCAAAAACCTCTGTGTGTGTGTGTGTGTGTGTGTGTGTGTGTGTGTCAGAGAGAGAGAGATCAAAAACCAACAACTTGCACACTCAACCACAATAACTTTTCATCTTTAATAGACAAGAGTATCAAGATAGCAAGCTTACCATCATCACCAACATTTATATTCCCCAAATCACCAGCATGACGAACATCATCCTCTGGAGCACCATGTTCTTTGCCAGCAGGATTAAAATGTGGACCTGCAAACAGGTTGATCAGAAGATTGAATATGGAATTTGGCAAAAGAAGTTCATAGTCATTAAATCTTTTTATCCCAATCCATCAAGCACATTGAGAAGAAATATACAAGTCAGTGGACCATACCAGTTGACATGCAACCATTTGTTGTATCCCCAAGGGCATGAACATGGAAGCCATGAAGCCCAGGCTTAAGGCCGGATATAGTTCCTGTTACAGTAGTTGGAGCTGGAAAACAAAATAACAAAGGAAAAATGTATTAGTCAAGGGAACAGGCAATAAGACTGTAAGGACACAGATTTATCATGGTATTGCATTACCGTCTCCTTCTTGGGTGAAGTAGATTGTTCCACCGACACCCTCACTGCTGCTTAGAACCGCCACAGCCTTCACCATCTTGCTACGTGATCTAAATAATAACAATGTTAGCTTTGCAAAGACAAATAATTTCACAACCACGGAATAGGAAGACTAGGAAAAATAATGAAACTCTTGGTTGTTTAACACAGAAAAAACATAGTTTGGGTATCCATTCCTAAAACTCGAGTAGAGTAGCTTATGAGAAATACAGGGAGCTTTATTTTGGATGCTTCTCTAATTTACTCCTATTTGCTCTATATCCCATCATTTCATTCTTCCGTCTCCTGAATTCCCAAGCAAACGAGACAAGAAAAAAGGGGAAAATCGAACTACACAAAGGAAAATTTCCAGTTATCAATATATAACATATTTTCCATAAAAAGTAATGAGATCTGTAAACAAATCGTTCAACCCAGAAACAAAGACAACAACAAGACCAAATCTAATTGGATTGTCCAAACAGACCCTCTCTCGATCAGCGATAACCACACGGACAATAGGAGCAAACTAAACTTATATAACAAAAGGTGGACTATTTATACAGACGAGCCAGTAGATCCTTGACTGAGCAAAACCAACCTCTCAACATAAGATCAAGGTAAACCCAACCCTTAAAACTTAAACAGAGACAAAGAAGCACATAATACATATAAATGAGGGCATTCTTTTCTATCTATGAAGGAAATAGGAAGAGAGATGATCAACCGTACCTCAGAGCACCCCTTGAAGAGAGAGAGAGAGAGAGAGAGAGAGCGTCTACAGAGAAAACAAAGAGTGGCTGTCGTCGGTTTTTGACAGAATTTATACAAAAATGAGATGACCAGAGAAAAAGGACACGAGAATTAAGAATTACGTGACGGTATTGTTCTAGAAATTATCTTCACCTACCGACTTTGTTGTGAAATTAGTCACTGTAGGGATTTTCTTAGAAACGAAAATTTCAAGTCGGAAAGTAACAGCTTACAGTTAACGCTTTCAAGGGAGTGGGCTTGGCTTATTGTGCCCGAACCCTTGTGGCCGGGTTTCGGCTTGGGCTTCTACTCCGCAGCTCACATGTCAGATACCTATTGGTTCTGAATTTCTGGGAAAATTTACTGTCAGAGTAAAAAAAAAAAAAAAGATATGCAAATCCCAACAGCAAGCATATTTTCTAAAAAACGTGTGAACATCCACCCTAGAATTTTAACTGTTTTCTTTTATCAAATAAACCATAAAAAATAATTAAAAATGGGCAAAAATTAAGCACGTATTTTTCTCTGACCTTTAATCATCTTTCTTGTCAAAATAAAACAATTGAAGATAAATATAAAAAAATTAAATTATGTTTATTTTTTAAATTTAAAATCCTGTACAAGAAATTTTAATTTGAAACAATCAAATATCATCACAAAAAATTTTAAAATTCTTTTAATACTGAAAATATTTTTTAAAAAAGTATGTTACGAAAAATTTTTAAAACTCATAATAATTTATGATTTAAAATAAAATATTACAATATTTAAACTATTTTTGAGACATCTTATTATATAAATATTTTTAATATTTTTATTTATTTAAAGTTAAAATTTATTTTAGATCAAATTAATATTTTTAAAATAAAATAAAATAAAATTTAAAATTTAAAATTTAAAATAAAACATTAAGTTTTTCAAATTTTTTTATATATATTTACCCAATACTCAATAATCATGATCAAAATATTCATTTTGTTAAACATGTAAAATAAAATTAGCTTGATAATATGATAAGTTTATTATTACTTTTTAATGAGTATTTAACCCAAAAAAAAATTTGATATAATTTTAAAATTGCAAAAAAACTTGTTCTGTGCAAGGAAATGTACAATTGAATACTTATTGCTTTTCTCATTTACTGCAGGTTTAGTCATTTAGAACCTTAATCCTTTGAAGTTTTACTTTCTACTCAATTATCTTCAATACATTGTTTCACAATTTCGGAAACTGTCATATATTACTTTTATTATAATTTTTTAAAAATAAAAACTGTATCATCATTTAAAAAAAAAAGGCAATTTAAACATGCAATTCTAAACCATGCATTTGTCACTTGTAAGAAAAATTCCATTTTCATATTTTAAAGTTCAATCCATGTAAAGGTAATATACATTTAACCAAAACACATATCATAAGCAGGGGAAGCAGAGGACATTAATAACTGATGAAAGGTTAAGGCTCACTATCACAAACTATACATAGTTTTAAGCAAACTTCAAAGGATTAGGCTTATTTTCAAGCTTCCAAATACTAGATGAGAAAGATTAGAAGATAATCAAGTAAATTTAAAGAAGGAAAATATGTGGAGGCCCATAAAACGTACAGATTATTCAATTATTCATATTTAATAGGTGTTATAGGATATTTTTCACCACAAAAAAATGTACTAAATGCAATGATAGTAAATCAAGATGAAAGAGTTTAAATAAGCAAGAGAAAGCAAGCCATAAGATGAAGCCTGGCCAGGCTTTCTCATGTAGAGAGGACCGAAGTCTGAATGAAATTGAGGTTAACTATATGATTCAGAAATCAGTTTCCATATGTGATCTTGGAATGGAAGGATGGTCGAGCCCTTTACGGGACCGATGCCAAAGCTGGGACTCGATATTTAACCTTCTCAGCTCTACAAGGCCACGCTCAACTGCATATGCAGTAAAAAAAGAATCAGGACAACAGAATGAAACTGAACTTCAACATATACCAACATCATATTTATGGATTTAATGCATCTGTTAATTTAATTTTTGATGATTTTTTGAAGAGATTTTAATATGTGATAAGTTTACAAAGTAAATTATTAAAATTTATTTCATGTCTTTCTCGCACTAATTCTTTTTTTAAAGAATCAATAAAAATCAAATTAACAGATAATTTTGATTTCACATTTGTAGTTACATAGAGAAAGAGAGAGAGTACCATCCACTGCATCATGTGACATGGATGATCGAGTACTGTGGTTTATCCAGTACTGCAGACGCTCTTCCGCAATTTCAGGTTCAACTCCATGGTCCTTAGCTCTTCCCCAGAAGTACATAAGCCAAGCCTGCACATGCATAGCACAAGAGCACCAGAAATGAAAAGATGCTGATGCAGTTAGTCCACTCAACAACATAGGTAGACTCCCTTTCTGCCAATACCTCCATCCTTAAAATATGACTAAATGAAGAAACCGAAGATGCAAACCAGGTTAATGGAAGAACGAATCAAGTAACTGGGTAATAAAAACTTGAAGAAAGGTGATGTGATACCTGCTTAAAACGCACATCTTCAGACTCCTCTTCACTCAATTCTGAAAACATATAGATTTGAAGAATGTGTCTACTTATAAAATGATAATAGAGTAGTAAGAAATAACAGAAAGACAATAACATAAAGAATATAATTCTCACGAATTTAAGCTTCTTTTATTTTGTCTGGCTTCAGAAAAAATGAACTAGGATATGGCAATTCAAATTGTCCTGTGGTTAATAACTGCTTGGCTATTAAGAAAATTGTATATTGATGATATTATTCACACAAGCCTATCTCTCAATATTTAAATGAACAAATAAAGATATAACTGGCCGCATGAAGAATTTCCTTTTGGAAAACACTCCTCTTGTCATTTGTAACAATTTAGTTTACATGATGCCAATGAATAATTTTGAGAAAATAAAAAGAGAAGACAAAGAAACATTCTATCTCATAACAGATTCTTAAGCTTAAGTAGATCCTTATCTTGAAACTTTGTAGAAAAATCTAATGATTACACAATAAAATGTCTCATTCAGTTTAGATGTGCAACCTCATGAGTTAGTATTCAAAGGAAAATTAAAACAGTTAATGCATTAAAAGATAAACCTACTCAAAGGAAAATTAAAACAGTTAATGCATTAAAAGATAAACTTACCAAAGGCTTCAAACTGTCCATCGGATGGCAGTTTGATGTCATCTACACCTATAGTCAAAGGAACAAAGGAGGAAGCAAGGTTGGCGATTGTCAGTCAAAAAGACTGAAGTATGGAAAATTACCAAATCATCAGCAAAGAATAAACAAAGACATGAAACAAAACAACTTAATCTTTTATACTAATTCATAGTTACTACAAACATGCAAAGTTACTTAAAATCACAAAGAACATAGATAGAACACAGCCGTTTTTCTGCCGACAAATTACATCAATCATAGTCCATTTAAATATTAATATAGACTCTGGATGTGCTAGTTACCAATGATTGGGTATGCAAAGCATGTAACAGATGTAAAACTTTTCTACTGATAGGTAATCATCAAATGAAATGTCAGACTAACTTAGCACCTGAATTATTATATTTCAGCAAACTCCTGGGTCGATTCTGAGCCATGGCAAGAGCAACTGCATCCTCTACCTTCAGACAAACTAATCAATTAAAAATGCTAGGGATAAAGGAAAGAAAATAAATGAATTGATTTTGTCAAAAGATATGTCAGATTGTTGCACCAAGTTCTCAACAGGTCTGTTGATACTAAATGTTTAATTGAGAAAAGAGACTGAATAGAAACTTCTTAAATTAGCTTATGACTGTTTAATCATGAAATAATAGTTTTCATATATTGCAAGCCTGAAAAATTATCTTCCTTAACTTCCATTCATTCTAATCATTTTACAGAAGAAAGTGGCATGGTGTTTCCTACATATATTACAATCAGAAAAGGTTTCGTGATCTAGAATATTTTATAGTAATTACATATATTTCAATGTGTGAACTGCAGTGGACTAATACATAAATTTCTATAAGAGAAGAAGAACATTAGCCACAACTCTTTAAGCGATTCATTGAAGGGGCAAACCTACTGGTGATATATGAATGAAAATATAAACGCTTAATTATCCATTGTCTATATGTATCTGTTGGTAAGGACCATAGAGAGTAGAAATGCCCATGGATGCAGAATAATATGTGCAATCAATTTTTGTTTTCACGTAAATACATGCACTCATCAATTGGGGAAACCAGGCAACCGCATAAAAACAAAAATTGAGAAGAGAGAAAAATTTTTAAAAAATAAAAATAAAGTGTCTGCACAATTATTGACCACAAGGTTATGACAGAAACCTTCAGTGAAGCCAGTTCGCGCAAACCTTTCTCAACCCATATCATGCTCTCAATATTTCCCTCTCCAGAAATTTCAAGCAAGCCTCGTAGAGCCTTTTCTCTTTCCTCTGAGTCATCATCATTGGCTGCTCAACATAGAGAACGCAGAGAGACTATAATGAAAACTGAGACATTTCTCCTCCCAATACAAAATGGAAGATAAACACATCTTTTTTTCTCTTTTTGTCAATACTGTAATTCACTTGGAACAAAACAGCAACTACAATTGTTCCATCTATATGAAGTTTTACCCGATAATTTCTCATCTGTAGCTCTTTGTCCAGCAGATAATACAACTTCAAGAGGAAGAGGTGCAAATGATGACCAGTACTCAAACTTTGCCCCCGCAATCTCTGCTTGAATACCTGCAAAATATGTACCATGCTTGAAATCTCAAGCAAATTTGCATGAAACCTGTATTTTATTTAATCCATGCACAAGAGGAACATTATGCTAATCCAGTGTAGTCCTTCTTATTAGCTAAAAGTTTAAAACTTCCTTATAACCATGGAAAATAGGTAGAGTCATTTGCCAGATTAAAATGAAACCCAGCATCAAGACTGCTAATTAGAACACATCAGCCAGGCTGTGAAGCGATAATTGCTGCTATTTGGCAGCAACAAATTAACTTTCCAGACAATATTTTGGCCATATAGGAATTCCACTGCATTTGCAATTTTAATTATGCTGCAGGATAATTTCACACTATTTTTCTGCACAAATGTTAAACGTGTTCACATGATTCCACTGGGTATCTGTCCAATCATAATGAAGCCTAGCAGCTTCACAGAGTTACAAGTGAATATAAATTTCATACTATTTTTCTGCGCAAATGGTAAATGTGTTTACATGATTCCATTGGGCATCTGTGCATTCAAAATGAAGCCAGCTTCACAGAGTTACAAGTGAATATACATTCCAGTCTCTACAATATTTTTCTACCGCAATATAGATCCCTGCTCATGTTTGGACACTACTCGAGGTCAAGTGAGGTGTCCCTGGAAGCAACATCCAGGATGATGCAAGGGGTATTAAGACCTGCATGGCAAGTTTTTCCATTTAGTTGTCAAGTAGGAGGGCCGGAAGATGCTATGGACAAAGAGGGGAGGTGGGCTGGAGATGGAAATGGTGAAAGGTGGGAAAGTGCTGCTCTTGGAGGTCAAACAAATCAAAATGGAAAATTTCTTCAAGTGGCGGAGTTGTAGAAGAAGGGTGCGAGGTTCTTGGCATTTCCGAAGGGAGATGGATTTGGGTGGTGGTGGAAGGTGAAAGACTCAAGAATTTTAACTGGGCAGAAAAGAAACATTGTAAGCAGCGGAGGAGGAAGAAGATTGGAAGTGTATGAGGAAAGAGGGAGAGAGGGAATGGATGTCCAGATTGTGAAAGTTTTATGCGCAGATTGCAGGTGTGGATTCTGGTATAACTTGGGGAACAAGAGAGTTGGTGAGAGATTGATGCAGAAGGGGAATTGAAGCTGGAAAGTTGTGGAGGCCAGAAACCGATCTGGGCAAATTAGGGTCAGATTCAGGGTCGGCCAAGTACTCAACCAGCAGCCCATAGGAGCTGATGGAATGGGACACACAGAGTTAATGGGTCGAGAGAAAGGGAAGAAAATAATTGAGGAATCCAAGCCAACTTATGTGAACATGGGAGGCAAAGACCCAAGTTCTAGCGAGTCGGGTTGTTATACTAACTTGGGTTCAGTAAGTGATGGATCGGATCCGAGTTCAAGTGGGGGCAAATTAAATGAGAATGTGGAGAATTAAAATGGGGAAAGATGATCACGAGGGTGAGGGTTCTCAAATACAAACGCAAAAGAGAGGTGGTTGATACATCCGAAGAAGTTCTAGCTTCGACCGATGAAATTCAGAGGGAAAGATCAGACAAGATAAAAGGCTGGGATAATGGCCATTCAGGGAAAATTGTTATTAGGGTGGAGGACAGAGTGATGGCGTGAAGTCAAGATTCTGGAATAGAGAAAGGGTAGGTTGCCCTGATTCAATGTCGGAGGTTAATTCACTAGAAGAGATAGTGGTGGGTCAACAGGCTTACCATCTGGACAGAAACTCTCTGGTGTTGTCGAACAGAAGAGGAAGATTAACACAGTCAAGGACTGATTCTATATCCTTTGACAATAGATTATAAAGATTAAAGGTGAAGAGAACTCTAGCCGTAGATTGGAAACATTGTCCAGGAAGACAATAGTCTAGTCTTCGCCATCTAGGCACGTCAACGTGAGCAGAATATAGTAGCAGACTGGATGTTTAAAAATTTGAATAAAATCAGTGAAGTGATGGTATCTCTGAGGGGTAGAAGGTGAAGCTTTTAGGTTGTTTGTGAAAATAAAAAGGAGAAGGAAGAAGAAATATACTATTAGGAAGGAGAGTACTAAGAAAAGAGGACAAGGAAAGGTGAATAGGGAACTGTGGAGGCTGGAATTTGGAAAAAATTATGAGAGAGTAGGAAAGAACACCTTGGCTATTTTGACAGCAAAGGGGAGAGAGAGATGCAATGTGCTCAATGGTTCTTAGAATTATTTCTTGGAATAAAAGAGCATGAACAATCTGGTAAAAAGATCATTAATGAAAAAAGCGTTGGGAAGGTGAAAAGTTGATATAGTTTATCTTTAAGAGACTAAGATAAAAGTGATGAAAAATGATGTAATGAGGAGTCTTTGGGTGGAAATGAAGGATTGAGTGGAGATACTTGGCTACCCAAACGAAGTGTAGGGGGTTTTCTTATGGGTTGGAATGGGAGGATGGAGAAGTTGAAGGAGAGTTAGGTTGGTGAATCATCGATGTCTTACATTTTCCTATGGGAAGGAAAGGGTGTGGAGTGGATGTTTATGAGAGTGTACAGGCATAACGAGAGACGAAAAAGGCAACTATTATGGGAAGACTTAGGAGTGTAAGAAGAGGGGTAATGGCATGCCATGAGTGTTGGATGGAGATTTCAATGATGTGTTATATGCAAATGAAAGGAATAGATGAAGGAATAGGGATCATAGCATGAAAGAGTTTAAAGTAGTGGTGAGGGAACTGGAGCTGATTGATCTGCCTCTAGGCAGGGCCTGTATACATGGTCAAATTTAAGGGTCGATTTAACAATGTCAAAAAGTGATAGGTTTTTCATTTTTAATAGTTGGGAAGAGATGTATCTGAGGATGCAACAAAAATTGCAGTCAAGACTCACGTTGAATCATCACCCGATTGTCTTGGAGATGGAGGGTATGCAATAAGGGCCATATCCATTTAAGTTTGAAAATTATGCAGCTGAAAATGGAAGATTTATATGGCCTAGTGAAGGAATGGTGGGAGAAAGAGAACTTGGAGGGTAATGTTAGCTAGTATGCTAAAAAGAGTTAAAGATGAATTTAAAAAATGGAGTAAAAGGAAGATAGAGGATGTGAGTGGCCAAAAAGAGAAGTTATGGAGGCAACTTCAATAGGTGGACCAAATCATTATGGGGGAAAAGGATAATTGCTAGTTAGAAGATGAGAGGCATGTTGCAAGTTGTCCAAACTGGTTAAGATGGAAAAAATTATGTAAAGGCAAAAATTTAAGACGTTTTGACTCAAGGAAAGGGATAGAACTACGAGTTTCTTTCATTAGGTGGCAAATGCCCGTTAAAGATATAACTATGTCATCAGATTGATGAGAAGGAAGTAGAGGGTATTGACCAATTGAAAGAAGAAATCCGAAGGTTCTATGAAATCTCTATACAAAAGAGAAATAGAGACCAAAGTTAGATGGATTTGAGTCATTGAAAATAGTCTAAAAGCAGAATTAAAAACCCATTTGAGAAAGAAGAGGTAAAGGTAGCACTATCAAATTGTGATGGGGATAAAGTTCTAAGCTCAGATGGCTTCACAATGGCCTTCCTTAAAAAGTATTTAGAGATTGTAAAAAAGGATGTGATGAGTAGAGATCATAATGGGACAGGTCTATAAGGGTACCAAATCCGATCAAATCCTAATAAGATGGGTTCGAATAGTGTTTAATCAAATTTGGACGATTGGGTTTTAAAATTTAATATGTGAATCGAATTCAAATCAGTTCGGATTTAGACTTTTGGATACCTACTACCCGAACCCGTTTATGTAATTATATTAATATGTTGAGTTTTTTATTTGGAATTTGATTATATTAAACTTTTAATTTGAATTTAATTATATTATATTTTCAATTTTGGATTTCAAAAATTTATTATTGAGTTTTAATTTTTTTTAGGGTTTAATTAGTTGGACATTACATGATTTTTTTTTTCATTAATGTTTATTAATTTATTTTAAAGTTTAATTAAATTAAACAAGTAGCTAAATGAATATTTAACGGGTAAGATACATGTTACCCAATTAAAACCCATGAAGTATATATAAATATATAAATATAATA